>OW026366.1:208335650-209565000 GCA_932273885.2 Leucozona laternaria
TATTTATATTTATATTTATATTTATATTTATATTTATATTTATATTTATATTTATATTTATATTTATATTTATATTTATATTTATATTTATATTTATATTTATATTTATATTTATATTTATATTTATATTTATATTTATATTAATATGAAGATTCACATCTGAAAGCGCTTCCATAATTTCATGTCAATTTTTATTTCTTAAACTATGGCTTTTTAAAAATAATAATAATTGTACATTAATTAAATGGTGTTAAATCGTTTTTAATTTCTATTTTGTTTTAATATAACAAGTTAAGAACCGTATTTTCCAACATTTGGGTTCTTAAAACTTCCTTGCATGCAAAATTCAATCAAAATAGTCAAATAAGTTACTAAGACTGAAAAAACACCCAGCAGAATTTCATTATTTAACTGAAATAGTCCGAAAACATCACATTCAAAATCATCTAAATGTAACTGCATCAATAATCGTTCAACCTGCAAGGAAACCAATGAGTTCTTATTTACATAAATACTTATCATGAATTGATAGTTGATTTATATTAAAACTCCATTTATTAAAAAACTGAATAACTATTCGATGATAATTATCATTCTGAACGATCTGCACCATTCTCAATAGTAAAAACTTTAGTTTTCAAAATTTATCAACTATCAATTGATGATTGACATTCGTAATCCGAGGGTAAATATCTACTTTACTTACACTTTTGCACCATTGACAATTATTTCCATCCGAAACTGAACAATCCAAATTCAGATGTTGGGGAATCCTAGATCTCCTTGTTGTTAAGTCAATCATTAAAGTTAGAAGTACCAAATCTGTAATATGGCTGGCGCAGAATATCACTGCAGGCCACAATATTTCGCCCGCAAACAAATAAGTCAGAAAAGTGTGATGAATATTTGATATGGCTCCAATAATTTCAATAAAAAATAGATAGAATATGTGAATTTGAAAGAAACTGTTGAATTCGTGAAAAACTTTAAATATCTCCGAATACAATCCTGAGTAAATGGTAAGTTCCTTCGAAAATATTCGAAACATTTGTGTCCGACGAAACTGTGTCATCCTTCGAGTGTCCATGTCTTCAATGAGTTCCGCCAATAATATCATACGATTTCCAATATTCAGATACATTCCTGCCGATATAAGATAAGCCAAGAACATCAAATCCAACACCAGAACACATCCCAACCATACAAAATTGCCCACAATGCAATTTATGAAGTCCAAAAGATCGTTCTCTTCAATTGCAGTTTTCAACTCCAATATTATGTTAAGGAATCCACCCAAATGGGTAGCTAGTCGAGCTGAAACTATTACATAGAACTCAAAACCGCATAAATTAGGATCTCTCGATGCAACCGTTAGACGAAATAAGATGTTTCTGGTCTTATTCACCAAAAGTATAAACTGATTATGATAAAGAATTTGATAGAGTACGCACACTGCAGCATAAACTGATATCGATGCGTAGCGAATAAAATATACAGCACGAATATAACGAGGATGTATGTTTTGAAGTGCAACTAAAATATTCGGTAAAAAGGATGTGTAACTAATAATTGCAATTATCCTGCAGGTAATTGAATAGGAATATATTGTTGAGGAAAATCTCAGGCGTCCAGAGTTTGTTATAGAGAAACAAGTCATTCCAAGGAATTTAGCGTAATAGTGAAGAATTTTGAAGAACCAAATGCAACCGTCAACTTTGAGTGGCATTTCGCTGAAACTGGCAAAGGGCAAACAAATTTGCAGAAAGCCACCTTAAATGTGGAATGGTATTGGATATAAATGCATAATTGATATTAATTAGCAGAAATTACTCAATCTGACAGTAAATTGTTAATAAATTGAATTGTTTTATAATTGCACTTTAATATTTGCATAAGTAAAGTAGTAATAAATTACTACATAGATGTAAAGGGGATTCCACAATTCTCTCAGTCTGTATAGATATAGATTTATATTAGTTTATTGAACATAAATACTAACATTACAATAAGTATATGCCGTTTGCCGGAGTTAATTTGACAACTATGTTCACTGTTTAAGAACATTTTATTGAGAAAAAAATTTGTTTTGCATCTAGGAAATGCAGTCGACAAATGTCGGGCAAAATATCTCAATCCAATTCAACGTCTTATCACCATTTCGTTTAATTTATGATTTCCTTTTTAAGACTTCTGTGAGTAATAAAATAGGTGTGCAATTTTTATAATGCAGGGAAATTGAGTAACACAGGTTCTTATATGGCCATCAGACACACTCAAGGGATGCGTGAGTGCATGCCATCAATTTTCTTTGTTTAACTGTCTCAAAACCGAAAGACATAACTTCAAATAATGGTTTTCAATGCAAGATATAACTAGCACCCTAGCCTTCAAATTGGCCGATATGGTTCGGTTCAAAAGCTTATTACCTCAGTTCTATTAAATTGCCAGATCTTCAAAATTAAGGGAATTTCATGCAAGGCGGATTTAGTCCTCCATCGATTTGATTTTCTATTTATCAAAATGTTGATGAAAAATTTCGCAATTTTAGAAAACGATACTCTCAAGGGTACTGCTTTAACCCTTTTCTATAAATGTCTAGTACTGATATGTGTTATCGGCAACATGAGAGAGACGATAGGGGAACTAAAATAGGTACATTTCCCACCTAAAAATTGATATTATTTAAAAAAAAAAACATAATCGTGAAAAATCGTCGATATCGTTAAATAGCTTCAAGAAATTATGAGTTGGCTTCTAATGATCTTGGCCTTGGGTATTGGTATTTCCTCAAACATGCTGTCAAGATTAAAATATTTAAATCAAATATAAATGTCGAACTATGTAAAGCGTGTTTTTTACAGGTATAGCACTTTGAAATGGAATAAAACAGACGATTTTTTTAAATTGACATAAAATTTACTTAATTCGAAAGATAATCTTCTGGCATAATAATTTTAATATGACTTCTGGCATACGACCGCCACGGCTGCATCGGACGTAGTCTAATCTTTAGGTCCAATTTTTGATGACTTTTTCCAACATTTGTGGCCGTATGTCGGCAATAACGCGGCGAATTTTGTTCCCCAAGTGGTCAATCGTTTCGGTCTAATCGGCGTAGACTAGCGACTGCTCTTGGCAGTGTTTAAAATATGGTTATTTGATTATTTTTTTGTATTTGGAAGTTTAAACTTATATTTGCGATCGAATTACCTATTAATTAGTGTCTAAACACTTTAGTGAACATTTTTTCAAGTGTTTGACAAACAAATAATCTAATTTGAGAACATATCAATCACTATTATTTAACATTCGACTTTTTTGGCTCGCCTTCGTACCTTTCACATTTGGTTTTGTTTTCCAACCAGGGAGTGCTGTCAGATTATTATTTTTTTTTATACAAATTATACACTGACACTTCTGCCATTTGGTGGCAGAGGTCCATAAATCTTCTTTTTGAAACCAAAGCTCCTATCCTACACATGATGGTTGTTCAATTGATGAACGAAAAAGTCAGTAATCATGGCTCTACAGCGGTCACCATTGAATGTAACGTTCTGGCCAGCATCGTTTTTTAAGAAGTACGGACCAATTATTCCACCAAACCATAAAGCACACCAAACAGTCAGTTTTTGTGAATGTAACGGTGTCTCAACATATACTTGAGGATTATCATCACTCACGGTAGTTTTGTTTATTGACGTATCCATTCAACCAAAAGTGATCTACATCGCTAAACAAAATTCGCTTATGAAAATTGGGATCAACGGCAATCTTGTTTTGGGCCCATTTGGACACAATTTGGAAGAGTTGTTCAGGCGTCAGTCTATTCATGTTGAAATGCCAAACCAAACTTAAAATAAATCACTTGACAGCTGACAAAATGGCCGCCAGTTAAAATAGTGTTGCCAACTCAAAGTTCTATACCTCTAAAAACAACACCCGTTTTTTATATTTGTATATAAAAATGGGTGTGAGGTGCCGAAAAATTCCAGACTAGAGATTGAGTGGGTTGCATCAATGCTTGCAGACATATGCTTATAGATCTGCTTTAGCCATATGTAAGTTTTTCCAAACTTTGATGTCAATCCACTCCAATATCTACGTATCTTCCTATGCCTACTAACCTACTCATAAATCAGTTACTTGTAAATTCTCAAATTAAGATCAAACATTTTTACTTGCATTTCATGATGTTGTCGAAAATTCACATGCCTTACGGAAATACTAGCTTAGGTAAATATGGAACAAAAATTTAACATTTTTTTTAATCCAGAAGCACAAATATCGCATGTAAAACCATTTTTTACCAGAGTATTTTTTTTAAATTTTTTATATAAGAATTTTCTACAAATATAAAAATTCAATTGCAGGTACGTGCAGTGCATTATGTACTGTACCTATACTTATAGCTTAAAATCGATTTTTTAACAAGATACAAGTAAACCAGGTAGGTTAGCCCTGCCCTCGGTTTAATTCGCATTCATTAGCAAGCAATTGTGGCGAGAGAAAAAAAAAATATATAAAAATAGTTGTTAACTTTCTGACTCACACGCCATTTATCTGATCTTATCTAAAAGGTACATAAATATTTTGTCACTAACTACCTAAACCTCTCAATTGTCACAATTAACATGCGATAAATTTTTAACACACAAACAAGTATCGCAATCGCCAACTATACAAGCATTAACTAAGTTAGAAAATTCCAAACAAAATACTACAATGAATTAACTCTATAATTGCAAGAAAAATTATTTACCAAAGCCCAACAGAACTAACTTAGGCACTCCCCCGTTCCCGTTGTGGGGAACTAAACGCACACCCATATAAGTAGTTACTATATCACAAAAGTGATTGCCATCATTTGCCGGTCAAATTAAGCCGACGTCTTACTAATTGATTGCGTCAACATTGTTGTCAAACCGCAAATCTATACAATAGTTTACCCACGAAAATATTTGAATACGAAAGTGACGAAATTGTTACGTTCCGTTTGGTTTAATTTGCTACTATAACTCTATACTAAGATGTTTGTGAGAATTGTTTCGGAAGAATTTGGAAAACTATTTTACTAATGTGAAGCTCTTTGCTATGAGGGAGGAGAGGCTTTTAATGCTGAGGTCTGTCCGAAGTGTTGTTTGACTGCGAATAGATACAAGTAAATTTCACACCTTCTATACCCAAAATGCTGGGATTAAAATATTTCAACATTAGGATGTAAACAGAAACACTTCGAATTTTCATTTGAAAGCAAACATTTTTAAAGATGTCATCGTGCTTCGGTGTTGGTTTCAATCTTCTAATTTCGAAGTAAGAAAGCATGGGATTTATAATGTTCAGTGGTAGAATCTAGAACGATCTGAAATTCAAGGAAATAAACAAATGTCTAGCAATTCTAGCCTGTTTCTTAGTAATAAATACATATTATGTGTACTAAAACCAAATTATGAATGTCGCCATTTATACACACACAATTATACATTAGGTATGTTCGCGTACTAGTCCGAAACTAGGTGAAACTAGGTACCCATTTTTAGTCCAATTTAATTTTTTTTATATGGACTTTGGCAGAACTTCGGACTAAAACTGGTAGAAAATGGCAAGTTTGGAAAGTAAACGAACAGAGGTAATATGTAGTTGTTTCATCTCAATGCATTAATATTAATTTAATATTGGTGACGTCGTTCATATATTCAGTATAATATCAATGTTGCCAGATGCTGATGCGGAAAGAGTTTTTGAAGCATTGCTCAATGTAAACCACTTTGTGAAAAAGTTTAAAAACAAACATTTCATTGCCTCTTATTGCAGCAACTGATTCACAACATACATTTATGTATATCGCACCTACCACCAAGTAAAACCTTGGTGGCTTTATGTTAATACTACGTTTTCACCAAGAGATAATCCGGGATTTAAGGTAGGAGATTTAAAATTAATCTTGAAGTGTTTTCACCACAAAAAAGGAGATTAAATTGACGTTTTCAGTCTGAATTGCCATTCAATTGTCAACTCAATTTGACAAGAGTAAAACAAATATAATCGGCAAACGTATAGCGAACGGAAAAAACAATTTTTGAGCAATAAAACAATTAATTTTGAATAAACTATTTATTAAAAATGAGTCTAGTAACCTAAATCTATTGTTATCACACCATTTTATTCTTCAAAATAACATTACAGTATAGGAGAATCCATAATTACAGAAAAAAAAACACAATTTTTCGGCCCACTCTTCAATGAGAAGCTCCCCATCCTCCAGTGTCTAGGTTGTCCGTTGTTTTTTGTGTGTTTTGCTTGTTGCATTATCCGGAATTTGTATTGTTTACCAAAATATTATAAATATATGAAATACATTGTAAATACTTGCATTTTTATTCCTACAGCCAACGCGCAAAAATATTTTATAATTTTTTTTTATTTCAATGGAAAAACTGACGTTTAAAAGGGTGCCTTCTACAAAATTAGGATTGTTTGATTCGAAAATCTCCTTCTTGCGAGAAGATTTCAATGAGATTTATTTTAAATCTTCTTTTGAGGAGATTTAAATTTGTATGGTAAATCTTGGAGATTTGAAGAGGATTTATGCTGAATCCACTTAAATCGCGATTTAGAGCTCAGTGAAAACGTAGTATAACAATCCCGTCCATGATCCGCTTGAATGGGGTTGGCAAAGAACTCCCAGGGGATTGGAGTCAATTACAACAACTCAGGATCCAGCTCCGCAATGCATAATACAAACGATATACTGCAATTGCTAGGGCGATCTAGTGATGCTTGTGGGTGACCTAAAACTGGCATACTGCTGCATTGGAAAAAAAGTGTGCAAATGTTCCTCTCTTACAGAACTTATTGGAAGACGACTTCTCTTTATCACACAGAAGCATTGAGAAAACTCCCACTGGCAACCCCAATGTGAATGGCGGCAATTCCAACTTGTAAAACCGATTTTCGATTTAGGAGTATATGTAGGTATATGGCTAGTCCAAAACCAAAAAAAAAGAGGAAAAGAATTTTGTTTAGATGGAAAAAAAATTTAAAGCAAAAAATGTTACAGGGTGATTCGCATAAGGTATGACAAAAAGCTAGTGCGTGTAGATCGGGTCGAGACATGCCAAAAATCTCATAAGAGAGGGGGGTCTTTTCCCCCTGTTTATCGAGGAGGGCCAATTTTCTAAAAAAAAAAAAACATTAAAAAACAACGGTAATACTTACAATGGTATGCTATACTTTTTTGTAAGACTTGCAATCTCTTCTTTTATTAAGTTCTTAAATAATGTTGTTTTAGTTTCGTTTCTAAATTTTACGTTATTCAGTCCTCTTATTAATTTTTTTTCAAGCGCCAAAGACCAAACGCTAATCTCTTCTAGTTCTTTAGAAAATTGAAAATAACAGAAATAAAATTCGCTTTCCGTTGCTTAAGCTGCTCTAAAGATCCTATTTCCACTACGTATAGAGGTAGTAAAGATTTAGTTATTTTCAATTTTCTCAAAAAGTATAAGACATTTAAGAATCCAGTTTTCTGTTTTTGACTAAACATTTATAAGAACATTGAATTTTTGGATTTTAAAAATAAAAATAATAATTAATAACGTTAATTTTTGAAAAAAAAAACTAAGTTTGAATTTTTTTTATTTTTTTTAACACTGAGTTTGAAAATTAGTTTTTCAAAAATAACTTAATTTAAAAAGAAAATAATAGAAAGAAAGAGTTTTCATTGTTTGACCTTGAATTGATAGAAGCATTGAATAGTTAAAACGGAAGTAGCACTTAATACAATGAAATTTTTGAAAAAAAAAAAACAAAATTAATTTCACAAAAAGTATTCAGTCAAACAATTTGATTTAAAACGCACGTGGATAAATGAAATGTTAGCTTTAAGAAAAGTTAAAACGGAATATAGTCAGGGTCGCTGTGTCTTGAACCAAACCACATTCTTAAGGTTTTTTAAGTATCTTATGCATATTTCGTAAATCGTCTTTCAATTTTTTCAATCCGATCACAATGAACTTTATAACGGGATTATAGATACCATCTACCTATTTCAAGAGATCTAAAAGGAATGTTTCGTTTTATGAAACCTACCAGCGAATCGACCTCAGCAACCAAATAATCGAAATGTTTTTTAAAATAAAGTGGGGAGTCAAGAGTTACTCCTAAGTCTTTGATATTTGAAACCCTATCTAAACAAACAGATTCAATTGCATAGTTGAATAACAAACTTTGAGAATTTCAGGAAAAAGAAATCGATCGCGTTACAATTTTTCATATTCAATTTAAGGCCATTTATATGTGACACCCAATTTGAAAGAGAATCAATATCAGATTGAATCAGTTGACAATCATACATACTCAATACTTATAAAAATAGGTACAGATCGTCCACATATAACAAGCATTCACAATACCTACTTTATGACCGAGACAATGCCATTAATGAAAATTATGAAAAGGAACGGACCTTGCGGGACACCTGATGTACACTGAATTTCCTTTGAATATGTATCTCCAATCTCAACTTATTGTGTTCTATAAGATAAATATGAAGATAACAAACGAAGAAAATAAGAATGAAAACAAAAACTCTCAAGTTTTTTCAGAAGTGTTTGGTGGCTTACAGAATTAAAGGCTTTATTAAAGTCAGTCTACTTGAAATTTTTGTTCAATAACGTTAGTGACGTATGAAGTGAAATAAGTCAGATTGGAAACAAAAGATCGACCGGAGATCCCTACTGATTGCTTTCAATATTCAAGATATAAGCTCTGTATAGAAACTTACTAAGAACTACAATAAAGTAATTTAATAAAATTATTATAATCCGAATGGTTTTTTGATTTATTGTATTTCAAGTATGCATTACGTTTTATTCTTTTGAAGTCACGAAGCTTGTTTTTAATCCAAGGTGAACTCGATTTTTTAAACGAATATGGAACAAATCTATCAAAACCCATTAATACAATTTATATAAAGCGATTAAAGGTAAGTACATAATTTTAAATTCAATAAACATAAATTCATTTAACCAATCAATATCAGGGAAATAATTATTTAGTAAAACAAAATTAGTGAATTTTTTTTAAAAATCATTAACAAATAAGTATAAAACTCTATATTTCAAAGAATAATTTGTTACAGAAAGATGAATAGATTCTTTCAAAAGAGAAAAAGGTGCGTTACTTAAATTAGCTTTGAATTCATCAAGACATACATATAAAAATCGAATCCAATATGTTTGCTAAAGAATTTTCGATATGATTAACTTGCCCTAAGTTTAAAGAATATGCAAAATCAATTGGAATTGGAAATAACATTTTGTCAGTTTCGGACCACTTCCAATGTATATCGGATAGATTAAAATCTCATTAGACACATAAGCTATCAGATATAGAACAAATATTATTAATAAAATCAATATTGCTAATGTGTTTTTCATACAAATACAGTGAGCTTCTTGGAGGCACATAACTTAAAATAAAAAATACTTTTGCTTTAGAAAACGTATACAAATTGACGGAAATGCAAACTTGTGCTATGTCCGAGGTTCGTAAAATGACTTCTTTAGAGCAACGATGATGTATCGAACAGCAGCAATTATCCCTCCTCCACGTTCTCTAGATGATCTATATTGATCACGACGATAAGCATGCAATCAAATAGTTATGAAGTGAAGAGGCAATTCCATTGCTAAGCCATGATCCAACAATGATGATAATATCGTAGCATAAAACATATATTTTTGAAAATAACGGCCACTTTAGTTCGGAGGCCACTTGCATTATGGAAATAAATCTTTAATTACATATTGGGTAGGCTTTAAAATATTCGTTGTATGAATGTTATCCCTAATATTATGTTTCCACTGAAGGTTTATCTCTATTTAGATTTAATAAATCTATGTAGTCTGTAGTGTTTCCACCACACAAACAGATTAAAAAATAGATTAACTTTGACAGTACCTCTCAAAATGAAAATATTGTTTCATTTTTTCGTGTGAAGTTCAAGTGAGACAGAAAGTTTCATGTTTGGCAAAAGAAGCAAGAAGGGTTGGATTTTCCAGTGAATGCGTTCAGCGCAACATAAATTGGTTTGTTCGACTTGTAAAACTATTTGCCCCATTGACTTATTATATATGGACTGCTAGTTGTTTGTCATTTCCATACAAAACCTGCAGAGAAGATGGTTCTAGTTCTTAGCGACAAATTCGGGCCTACCGACAAAAAAAAATAATATTTTTAGCGCCATCTGTTGCATACTTCGCCTTAGAATGAAATTTCATTCATAGAAGGTAAGGCCATCTATTGTCATAGGAAGTCACCAATTGGCGTAGTGTTGGGGGAGCACTGAAAAAAATCCTTTTTTGATGTATTTTATAAAACCTTTGATTTTAGAGTCATATACGAAATAAAAGATTTTTCAATGAAATGTATTTTCTCCATTTCAAGAGATGTAGTGAAGGAAGATATTTTTAAAACGTTATTTCAAGGAAAAACGCGGTCTTACTTACGACGGCCGTCCAAGTAATAAAAAACATTTTTAATGTCTGAAGTTTTCTAACTTTTTACCAACCTTAAGACAACGGAATCTATTGTCTAAACCTGCAATATTGCAATATTTTTTGTTTATATCAAATAAAGTATTTTCCGACTATTTCGAAATAATTAAAAACTGCCTAACTAGTCAAAAATCTAATAACTACGACCCGCCCACTAAGCAACTTCCGAGCAACTTTTTAGATATCTTATTTTTCTTGAAAACGTTCGTTTTTTTTTAATTATAACTTATGAATAGGTTCATTCCTTTATTTTTAAATTCTGATTTTTGTGCATTTCAGTCCAAAGTTCTGTCAAAGTTCTTAAAAAAACAATAAAATTGTGCGTAAATGCACAAAAATTTGGAGTAAAGGAACGAACCTTACTTTTAATTTATCAGTTAAATGTATCTTAACCGAAATTGTAGAGGATTAGAATTCCCTATAAAAACGCGCTTAAACTGTGTTCTTAAGACTACTATTCTTAGCAAAAAGTGTAAAGCAAAATACTACCTCTACTCATTTACTTTTCAAATCTTAGTCCAGTCAACGAAGGAAAAATAAAGGCGAAAAATCATGTAGTCTGGGTTATTATTTTAAAGGGTAGGGGTGACCCCCAGGTACAACATACTAAAAGTCCCCAGCCCAGGCCCGCGAGCTTTAGTCAAGAGAGGGGGTTAAAGGTCCCCTTTTGTAGTGTTTCGCGAATATTTTGAAAACCAAGCGTATTAGCGGAAAAATCTGCACTACAAAATGAAAGTAAATTAAATTTTCTACCGAAAATGTTTTATTCTTATTTTCGCTAAAAGCGATATTAAGGGAGATGCGGGGTGAAGAAGTGTCAAAAAATATAAAAATCGGCAATTACCTTACAAATTTAGTGTTTGCTGATCAATTTACTTAGAAAAAATGGAAAAAGTAAAAATACATTTTTTATTCAACGGTTATTCTGAAACAAGGCAAAGGGGGTAACTACTGCCTTATATCTTTTTTTAATATCTCAGATATATATTATGAAAATTGAAAGTTATGTTACTAATTGCAAAATCAAATTAAAAATACACAATAAAATAAAAACTCACAAACAACTTATTTCATGCAGCTACTTAAGTATACCAAAGCTAACCTATTCATAATTCCGCAAAAAAAGAAAAAAAAAAACCCTCTTGACTAAAGCTCGCGGGCCTGGGCTGAGGACTTTTAGTATGTTGTACCTGAGGATTACCCCTACCGTTTTAAACAATAACCCAGACTACAATATTTTTTGCTTTTATTTTTCTTTCGTTAGAAAATTGACGGTATGAATTTCATATAGAAGTTACTGAAAAGATACAATTTTTTTAAGAAAGTAGTAGTTTTCATAATATTAATTTTTCTCAAAAACTAAAAGACCTACAACTTTCTAGTTTTTAGCGTTCGACTAAAGATTAATGACAGCATCAAAAATCAAATAAAAATTTAATACCTTACAACAAAAAAAAATTGAAAAAAATCAATACAAATTAAATTTTTTTTTTTTTTTCAAAATTTTTAATTCAAAATCATTTTTTTCTTAAACCGTTGACTGAGATAACTTAATTCAACAATAAAATAATAGAATAGGTTTTTGGATATTCAAAAAGCTATAGTATAGTATTCTAATTGTTGCCGTTGTTTCCAAATGATTGCATATGCAGTTTAAACCAATGTTTTAGAAAATGATCTCTCCCTCATAAACGGGGGCAAATAGGCCCCCCTCTCTTAAATGATTTTTTTCTTAGAACAACCCCCAAGATCATTTCACATAGTATTGGTCAATAACTTGGAAATAAGCTGTAAGGTTCTTACCTTTGAAAATACAGTGTTTTTAATTTGACAACAAACACTGTATCAAATAAATCAAATACCGATATTTTAAGCCCCACCACCTACTTTTACTACATACCATCTATCTCATCACGTTAATGGAATTATTATGAATGAACATGCATTTACTTTTTTTAATATTTTTGGGTTGATTGATCAATAAAGATTAAATTTGTAACGCAATATCATGATTTTTCAGATTTATTGCCATTTATAACCCCCGCATCTCACTTACTATTGCTCCAAGCGAAAATATGACTAGGGCTTTTTTTGTAGAAAATTTAATATACTTTCATTTTGTAGTGTATACTTTTCCGCTTATACCCTTGGTTTTCAAAATATTCGCGAAATACTAGAAAAGTGGACCTTTACCCCCCCTTCCTGGCTAAAGCTCGCGGGCCTGGGCTGAGAACTTTTGGTATGTTGTACCTGGAGGTCACCCCTACCCTTTAAAATAATAACCCAGACTACATGATTTTTCGCATTTATTTTATGATTTAAGATCTTCGTTGACTGGACTACTGCCAATTTCTACTAATTTTATTTTTTGAACTTCGACATAACTAAAATTTACAAATTAACAGTTTTGAAAATTAAGCCTAGTACGCTGCTGAGACGAAACGACATTTTTGGTGGTCTCCAACACGACAGCGAAATGCTTACGAAAACCACAGCGAAAAAATGACAACTGAAAGCGTCACCAATTGCAAAAAACAAACACAAGCGCCATGCTGTAATGAAAGATACAACAAATACAAACACAAAAAACCTCAAATGTCACTTTTCCGCACACAATACCTCTGTTCGTTTACTTTCCAAACCTGCCAGTTTACGTCCGAAGTTCTGTCAAAGTCCATATAAAAAAAATAAAATTGGACCGAAAATGGTAAAAATGGGTAGTTTCGGACTAGTACGCGAACACACCTAATTAAAGCCTAGTACGCTGCTGATGCGAAACGAAAAATCCCATACAAAAATGACACAACGAAATCATAAACGAAAAATTTCGTCCTCCTTTTCGTTTTGCAGTACGCTGTTCGATGAGCGAAATCGATAATTGTAGCAGATTATTTGGAGAGGTCTCCGCTCTTTTTCGCACTCAATTAATTGCCCGGGACATTAATTGTGTGCGGAAAAGTGACATTTGAGGTTGGTTCGTGTTTGTATTTGTTGTTTCTTTCAATACAACATGGCTTTCTGTGATTTTTTTGCGCTTGTGTTTGTTTTTTATTTTTGCTAATGGTGACGCTTTCAATTGTCATTTTTTCGCTGAGGTTTTCGTAAGCATTTCGCTGTCGTGTTGGAGACCACCGAAAAATTTCGTGTCGCATCAGCAGCGTACTTTTGCCTAGGTTTATTCTTTTTGTGATTATTCTAAAACCCCTCTGTAGATACTCATCAAAAACACAAATCCCACTGACTTAACATCTATAAAACATAGTACAAAACACAGTGCTGTGAGTGTTGCACCAAAAACAACAATGTATTCGCTTTGTAGTAACTTTTTTCCTATTAGCTTTGTATATAGAACCTATAGTACTACCACGAGACTGATTTTTTCTTCTTTATATGTGGCCGTTACGCGGCGCTGGGCTCGTCGATTAGTTGGCAGTGGAGACTTGAGACAGAAGGAAAAAGTAAGAATTAAAAGAAAAAAATAGAAGGAGAGGGTTGTATTTCATTGTTCTGACAACAATAAGGGGAGTAAAGGAGATAACTAAATCAGACATTTTTGCAATGACAACGACCAGAATATAGAAGAAAAATCGCTATATGTTTACATATGTATGTAGGTATTCTATCGTTTAATATTTTTTACAAGGAAAACTTGAGTAGGTAGGTATTTGAATGTATAAGAATTAATTTGTTTCCTATTGCCAGGCTATAGGCATATGTTTATATATAATTACTATATGATTTTATTTTTCAGCACAATTTGAATTTGGTTTTTAATTTTCAGTTTTGATTTTCGTTGATTTTCAAAGCAACGTTGTTAAATTTCACTATAGCTTAGTGGAATACAACGTTGCTACATTTTGAATTATGGTGCATAGGTAGGTATACCCAATTTTCAAGTATAGTAGGTACATAGGTATAGCTACATATATTTAATAGATTTTTGGTAGGCTTTTTTCACAGTAGGTATTTTATTGTTTGTTATTCAAAAAGAAGATAGGTAATTGGAATTTTGAATAACAAAATTAATAATAATTATGTAGGTATTCGGTAGGTAGGTATAATTTGTTTTTTAAAGTTTAGGTAGGTATGAAGGTATAGGTATATACCTTCATACATATATAAATATCAATGTAGGGATGTAGGTGGGTGGGTGGGTGTCTATGCACAGGGTGGTACCTATTAAAACATTTAATTTTTAAACATTTGAAAGAAATGTAGATAGGTAACTAACCTACATACATATATATGAATGTATTTGGTAGGTAGGTAGGTATGTACGTAAATTTTAAATATTAACCAACCACCCACCTATTAAAAATTATTTTTCAAACCAAATCAAATACCTTATAGGTACCTACAACCTACCTAGCTTTCTTTTTGGAAAAAAAATACAACCTAGGTATCTACCTATTTATGGGTAAAAAAGGTACCTTTCTTGACTAATTATACAATTGAGACAAAAATTTAAAAAAATAATTTTTTTTAAGTACGTACCTATTTATGTATGTATGTAGCTATTGAGACTGAAAAAAAAATTGAAATGAAAATAGGAATACATATAGCCAATTTAGCAAGATTTGAAAAAACCAATGTTTTTTTTGGAAAAAATTTGTTTTCATCAGCAGACAATTTTTCAAAAATTAAAAAAAAAAGTTAATTTGGCTAACCAATTTTGAAAATCCATTGAAATACACCTAAAAAATATTTTCAAAAAAAATGAAGTACATTTTTTTCCGAAAAAAATAGTTTGTATTTTTAAAAAATTAAAAAAAAACAAAAATTTGGTGTTTTAATTTAAAAAAAAAAACAATTGCAATGCTCCTTAAAATTATTTTTTAAAAAAATTAAGGAAATTATTTCGAAAAATTAGTTTTTTTGAATACAAATAATTTTGAAAAATTAAAAAAAGACAAAACTTTGGTGTTAATTTAAAAAAAAAAACAATTTCAATACTCCTAAAAACTATTTTTTTAAATAAAATTAAGTTAAAAAGAGTTTTTGTGAGCATAAATAAAATTTATTATTTCAAAATGAACTCTTAAACTTATTCGCAAGCAAATAATCCCACTCAAACACCCACTTAGTAGTTACTATAAGAAACAAACCAACCTATATCCCCAATTTTACTAGAAAAAAAGGTCAAACTTACAAGAAAAAGTAAGAGATGATTACCACATTTGTTAATTGTTTAGCATTCCAAACCGATTTCTTAAAAAATTTAACTTAATTAAGTATTTCCGAAGCCGAATGCAGAAAAATTAGTGTTTTGTTTTAACTTTCCAGAACATTGATAATTAATTTTCAAGAAAAAACACATTAATTTTAATTTAATTAGGATACTTTTCTCTTCTTTAAGTCTAAACTATAAATTTGTCTGAATAAAAAACCTAAGGCCACATGAATTCAAAAATTAAATGAAAAACTGCACGTAATATATTCATCAGATGATATTCCGGTATGATGGTAAACTTAAAACTTCTCAAGTTTCAGCTCAAACGGATTATTTTTTCTTCAGTTTTTAACTAATTTTTATATTTCGATGTTCAGCTCAATTTATAGAAAAGTTTAAACAAATTATTACGTGAACAATTGCATTGTCTAAGTTTCAGCTCAATCTGATGGTCAGTTTTTGAATTTTACAACATAACGAACAATCATCTGTCAATACCTTTCCATATATACCTACCTAGATACTAACCTGATTTAACCTGATATCACAAAAAAACCTTAAATAGAGCCTTTCTAATATATTTATACCTATGTATTTATTTAACTTAAATCTCAACGGAAAACCTACCTACAAAGGCGTATAACATCCTTCGCCATACAATTCAGTCAAAAAGTATTCATTTACAACAACATTATTATTCTTAGTGGTAACCGAGTTTGAATAATTTGCATGCATATTATACATATCCTCTATTCCCACACTACGTCACAGGCAAAAGGCAAAAGCCAAAAAATCAAGCCTTCTTTTGAACAATATTTATTTTCGTTCTTCCTATACCCAAAAAACAAACAAAAAAAAACATTTTCCCCTTTCTATAAAAAATGATAAAAGCAAAAACAACCCCTTCCTCTGCAAAAAAAACCAATTCCCATTCATAAAACAAAAAAGCACAAAATTGTTACTTCCTACCTCCCTCTAACTTTCATAAATTTAGTGGGCTCTCATTTTTGTATTAAAAAACTATTCTCCTTTGTTGGAGAATTCAAAATCTCCACTTTCCTTTGCAACAGTTGTTAGCAACATTAGCTTTATGTGTGGCCGTATGGTAGCGCGTCGGTCGTTCGTCATCATGATAGTACTATAGATTATATATACAATGCTCATTGTATATATAATCTATAGTACTATCATGATGACGAACGACCGACGCGCTACCATACGGCCACACATAAAGCTAATGTTGCTAACAACTGTTGCAAAGGAAAGTGGAGATTTTGAATTCTCCAACAAAGGAGAATAGTTTTTTAATACAAAAATGAGAGCCCACTAAATTTATGAAAGTTAGAGGGAGGTAGGAAGTAACAATTTTGTGCTTTTTTGTTTTATGAATGGGAATTGGTTTTTTTTGCAGAGGAAGGGGTTGTTTTTGCTTTTATCATTTTTTATAGAAAGGGGAAAATGTTTTTTTTTGTTTGTTTTTTGGGTATAGGAAGAACGAAAATAAATATTGTTCAAAAGAAGGCTTGATTTTTTGGCTTTTGCCTTTTGCCTGTGACGTAGTGTGGGAATAGAGGATATGTATAATATGCATGCAAATTATTCAAACTCGGTTACCACTAAGAATAATAATGTTGTTGTAAATGAATACTTTTTGACTGAATTGTATGGCGAAGGATGTTATACGCCTTTGTAGGTAGGTTTTCCGTTGAGATTTAAGTTAAATAAATACATAGGTATAAATATATTAGAAAGGCTCTATTTAAGGTTTTTTTGTGATATCAGGTTAAATCAGGTTAGTATCTAGGTAGGTATATATGGAAAGGTATTGACAGATGATTGTTCGTTATGTTGTAAAATTCAAAAACTGACCATCAGATTGAGCTGAAACTTAGACAATGCAATTGTTCACGTAATAATTTGTTTAAACTTTTCTATAAATTGAGCTGAACATCGAAATATAAAAATTAGTTAAAAACTGAAGAAAAAATAATCCGTTTGAGCTGAAACTTGAGAAGTTTTAAGTTTACCATCATACCGGAATATCATCTGATGAATATATTACGTGCAGTTTTTCATTTAATTTTTGAATTCATGTGGCCTTAGGTTTTTTATTCAGACAAATTTATAGTTTAGACTTAAAGAAGAGAAAAGTATCCTAATTAAATTAAAATTAATGTGTTTTTTCTTGAAAATTAATTATCAATGTTCTGGAAAGTTAAAACAAAACACTAATTTTTCTGCATTCGGCTTCGGAAATACTTAATTAAGTTAAATTTTTTAAGAAATCGGTTTGGAATGCTAAACAATTAACAAATGTGGTAATCATCTCTTACTTTTTCTTGTAAGTTTGACCTTTTTTTCTAGTAAAATTGGGGATATAGGTTGGTTTGTTTCTTATAGTAACTACTAAGTGGGTGTTTGAGTGGGATTATTTGCTTGCGAATAAGTTTAAGAGTTCATTTTGAAATAATAAATTTTATTTATGCTCACAAAAACTCTTTTTAACTTAATTTTATTTAAAAAAATAGTTTTTAGGAGTATTGAAATTGTTTTTTTTTTTAAATTAACACCAAAGTTTTGTCTTTTTTTAATTTTTCAAAATTATTTGTATTCAAAAAAACTAATTTTTTCGAAATAATTTCCTTAATTTTTTTAAAAAATAATTTTAAGGAGCATTGCAATTGTTTTTTTTTTTAAATTAAAACACCAAATTTTTGTTTTTTTTTAATTTTTTAAAAATACAAACTATTTTTTTCGGAAAAAAATGTACTTCATTTTTTTTGAAAATATTTTTTAGGTGTATTTCAATGGATTTTCAAAATTGGTTAGCCAAATTAACTTTTTTTTTTAATTTTTGAAAAATTGTCTGCTGATGAAAACAAATTTTTTCCAAAAAAAACATTGGTTTTTTCAAATCTTGCTAAATTGGCTATATGTATTCCTATTTTCATTTCAATTTTTTTTTCAGTCTCAATAGCTACATACATACATAAATAGGTACGTACTTAAAAAAAATTATTTTTTTAAATTTTTGTCTCAATTGTATAATTAGTCAAGAAAGGTACCTTTTTTACCCATAAATAGGTAGATACCTAGGTTGTATTTTTTTTCCAAAAAGAAAGCTAGGTAGGTTGTAGGTACCTATAAGGTATTTGATTTGGTTTGAAAAATAATTTTTAATAGGTGGGTGGTTGGTTAATATTTAAAATTTACGTACATACCTACCTACCTACCAAATACATTCATATATATGTATGTAGGTTAGTTACCTATCTACATTTCTTTCAAATGTTTAAAAATTAAATGTTTTAATAGGTACCACCCTGTGCATAGACACCCACCCACCCACCTACATCCCTACATTGATATTTATATATGTATGAAGGTATATACCTATACCTTCATACCTACCTAAACTTTAAAAAACAAATTATACCTACCTACCGAATACCTACATAATTATTATTAATTTTGTTATTCAAAATTCCAATTACCTATCTTCTTTTTGAATAACAAACAATAAAATACCTACTGTGAAAAAAGCCTACCAAAAATCTATTAAATATATGTAGCTATACCTATGTACCTACTATACTTGAAAATTGGGTATACCTACCTATGCACCATAATTCAAAATGTAGCAACGTTGTATTCCACTAAGCTATAGTGAAATTTAACAACGTTGCTTTGAAAATCAACGAAAATCAAAACTGAAAATTAAAAACCAAATTCAAATTGTGCTGAAAAATAAAATCATATAGTAATTATATATAAACATATGCCTATAGCCTGGCAATAGGAAACAAATTAATTCTTATACATTCAAATACCTACCTACTCAAGTTTTCCTTGTAAAAAATATTAAACGATAGAATACCTACATACATATGTAAACATATAGCGATTTTTCTTCTATATTCTGGTCGTTGTCATTGCAAAAATGTCTGATTTAGTTATCTCCTTTACTCCCCTTATTGTTGTCAGAACAATGAAATACAACCCTCTCCTTCTATTTTTTTCTTTTAATTCTTACTTTTTCCTTCTGTCTCAAGTCTCCACTGCCAACTAATCGACGAGCCCAGCGCCGCGTAACGGCCACATATAAAGAAGAAAAAATCAGTCTCGTGGTAGTACTATAGGTTCTATATACAAAGATGCTATTAGAAAAAAAATTAAGATTTAATGTCAATACAATCGTTTTTCTATGATATATAGAAGAGTATCATAAACAAAAAAATTTGAATTCTCTATTTATTTAAGGCTTTATCTATATGTCCAATGCAAAGTACAATCGCTTTTTTGAAATTTTAAGCTGCTTGCAAGTCCATTAAAAATTAATGATTTGCCCTATGAAGATTTAACAAGATTTATTTCAAATCTTCTAGATTTACGAAATAAATTTCTATGGTAAATCTTCGAGATTTCCAGAAGATTATGGAAAATCGTATTAAATCTTGGTTTAGTGGTCGGTGGAAACATAGGGTACGTTCAGCAGACACAAGGGACTACATATGTAGTCAAGTGCATTCACTGAACGCAAATTTTACAAAGGAAACTAGTTATTTTTTTGAGATGTCATTAATGCCAAAATTGGAACTTTACTTCCAACATTTACCTTCTGTTGATAGTGCAAATAGTATTTATAATAATATTTTTTTTTTGAAAAACACCTTATACAAGTCAATTCCAAATTGTAAATTATATTTTTTCAATACTTCTTACTAATGATGCATTTTTTAATTAAATCTTTTCTATTATTTTGATAAAGAACTCCTCCACCCAAAACAATAAAACAAACGTTGAAAAAAGAAGTCACTGAACAATGAAGTTCAGCTTGCTGTTTAATGACCAAATATAATCAGCTGATATTTTGACATAAATGCACTTGACTTGAAATGAAGGGAGATATTTCTTGACTAGCTTTCCAGTCACTTTCCAATAAAAGTTGCCTTAATTGGAAGGAAATTTTGCGACAGCTGGCCAATTAGAGACGAGAAACTTGCCTTGCCTTCAAGTCCCTTCGTCATCTGAACGTACCCATAGTAAATATTAGTTCTTCTCCAAGGAGTTTTTTGCCATATACACAAAGGGTCGAATTTTGACACTGCAAACTGCAAGTACCTTTAATGATTATAGAGAAGATGCAGTAAGTATTTGCAAGCAGTCTATGGTTTAGAACCTTTGGTATTCCAATAGAGAGTGATAACGGGCCCCAGTTTCGCTCCAACAGATTTAAAGAATTTTATCACACTTGGGACTTCAAACACCAAACTTCTATCCCCATTTTTCCTCAATCAAACGGCTTGGGAGAGATGTATATAAAGCTTAGAAAATTTTAAAATGATTCCTTAAGGACAAATCTGATATTGACTTGGTCCGGTGAGTTGAAAAAACACACCAAGAGATCCTGAGATGAAAACACACAACCAAAGACTTATATCCCGTTTAACGCGATCAACTCTTCCCCTTTTAAAAAAGCAACTGAAACCTAGTCATTGAGAACGTCAACCAAAACATGCTAAAATCTAGACGCAATCGAAAGCAGAATACTGATCAAAGTACGTAATTTCCGCAAGTATAACAAACTGGTGATCGTGTTTGCTTGCATAAAGACCATATCGTGACGGGGTGTCTGGAAGAATTTCCGAAAAGACAGACACCACACATTCCTACATCGTCCAACCAAACGGATTATGGAAAACTATTTCGTCGGAACTCTTTACCTTTAAATAAAACTAATTCTCATGTCTTTACGTATATATACACAACTATACTCTGTTCAACAAAAATTGTCTGTACAGGGCTTATGGAAGAGCTTTTTCCAAAGCTGTAGCGCCTGGTGCATGCTTATTGCTTCCAACACTGAATTGGGAAAAATGAAACTAAAAAAATTAGCAAGCCACTGGCCGAGTTCAACGCACATCTGAATATTCAAAATTCTGAATTTTTGAAGCTCTTGATTGGCCAGCTGTCAGAAAAAGTTCTGAAAATTCAGATCACTTCTGACAGCTGGCTAATCAAGAGCTTCAAAAATTCAGAATTCTGAATATTCAGATGTGCGTTGAACTCGGCCACTGACTTACGAATACGAATTGTTGTTGTAATTCTTCGCAAAAAGTCGTACACTTCACCATCAACATTTTATTCCACTGCTGAAGGAAAAGGGATACTGATCAACGATCGTGCTCTCGTCGCCGTCATCTACGAACTACGATGTGTGTAACAGAGTTACTGCCTGAACACAATGGAGACGGAGCTGCAGCCGGACTCGCTGTCAAAATATTGAATAGAGGTCTTCCAAGATTTGTCTTTGTCTTTTCTCTTTCTAATTTGACATCTAAAAACAACAACAAAAAAAGTCCCTGGTTGGAAAATATTTACATGCTCTTGGCAGTGTTAAAAATCCGGTCATTTGATTATTTTTTGTATTTGGAACTGAAAACTTAAATTTGCAATCGAATTACGTATAATTAGTGTTTAAACATTTTAGTAAGGGTATTCATGCAACATTGGAAGCTTTTGAATTGTGTAAAATGGTAAGTTTACGCAAATATTTGAATGAACGCCCCTATAATCATTTGGGTAAATTCTGCGTAAACGAATCAGCTGTTCGTTAAACGTCAATCATTAAACATCGAAGTTTGTGTTTAGCCCAAAAATGATTTTGTCTTATAAATTCATAACAACACGTAAAAAAGCGAATCAAGAGATGCCATAAATAAGACATTTCTTTTTCAATTACATATTTATGAGAAATATGCTTTTAATAGCTTACTGATTATGGAACTATTCGGGAGTAATTATGGTTTGTGCATTTTATTTTACATAGCTAAGTCACATTCTTCTTTTCGGCTTGTCGGTTAGCTTGAAAATAATTTTTCATTTGACAGATTTCGTGTGTGACAGATAAGGCATGTTCAGATTTGTGTTCAGAACTATGTAAATTTTGAACTTCCCCGATTGTAAGTTCTAGTAAGAAGATTATACAAAACAACAGAAAACATTTGTTGTTGTCTCTTTTATATTTTTGTGATGATATTGCATTTTGACTTGCGATATACAGTAAATTCATTAAAAAAAAAAAAAAACTTTTAATCAGACCTTGCTTGCGATGCTAAAGAACATGGAAACGTGGTTATATGTATGTGTCTGTCTGTCTGTAGCTTGATCTGCAGCTCAAACCGCTTAAGAGATCTTCTTCAAACTTCGGACTTAGGGTTTTTGAGTGATTCCCCAGAAGGAAAAGTGAAATTTTTTTGTACTCCAAAAGTAAAGATACCTACCTACCATACTTCCATTATTAAAAAGGTTATCAATTTCGAAAAACGGCTTTGTAGAATATATAATTGTTTTTATTTTCTACTCGTTAACGGCTCTAACGATTCCCTTCATAATTTGTATACAAGGGGTCCCTTAAGGTAGGTATCTATGTAGTAATGACTGCCATGCAGTAGTGACCCAATTAGCGCTGGATTGCGCCTTTTTGATACCATAACTTTATCGCTAACTAACTAACTAAACTAAATGATTGTTACAGAACACCAGTACAGTTTTTTTCAGTTCCCTGGGATATTTTATGAATCATATTTTTGAACACGCCTAATTCTAAAAGTCACAATGACGTTTGGTTAAGTTTACCAAATCATTTTCCGCAGCAAATTTGGTGAGGAATTTTATCCAATTTGTGTAATTCCTCTCCCATACAAATTTTGACAGTTCATTAACCAAATGGTAAACTTACGCAAATGGTAAACTTATTCAGGGTTTTACATCGTTGCATGAATACCCTTAGTGAACATTTTTTCAAGTGTTTGATACAAAAAAACTAATTTCATTACATATTAATTACTATTATTAAACACAGCACTTTTTTGGCTCGCTTTCGTGCCTTCGGCATTTGGTTTTGTTTTCCAACCAGGGAGTCCTGTCAGATTGTTTTTTTTTTTTTTTAATTTCAGAGATCCATACACGTAATTTCAATGTTGCGAACACAACGCAAAGTAGCTGCACCAACTTTTAACTTTTGCGTGCAGCATTTTTCACATTTCAAAATTGAAGGAGGCCCATTTCAACTCGATGAGTGTTTATATGGGGTTGCAATGAGCTTCAAGCCCATATTGTTATAAATATTAGTGCTTCTACAATCAGAATGTCAGAAAGCTGTACAGCTGCATTGTGGGCACGTAAAAAAAGCACGTACAACACTTTTTGATAGCTATTGCAGCTGCATCTCCAGTTCCAGCTGCAGCATTCTATTGTGTTCAAGCTGTTACCTTTCCCAATTGTGAGCAACTTCAAGAGATTTTTCTGTGGGTTTTATTAAGGAACTTTTGGGATTTGAAGCTTTTAAGAAGTTGAGTATTTGAAGTGTGAAGTGTTTTTTTATAATTTAAACTTCGGAAACCCTGTGAGAGCTTTAAAGAAGGACAGATTTATGCAAGCCAATGTAAACAGACTGAGAGGCAAACGTCCTATCTTCCTTGTACTGACAATTTTTGTTGAACAGAGTACCTATAGCTATTAATTTTGTTGTTTAGGCTTTTTTGGTATCTTTTAATTTGAATGCAAAAAAGACTATTTCATTCTCATACCCAACGTTTTGTAAGAATTCCTTATTTCTTCAGGGGCTCTTTTATTTATTCAATCTGTTAATAAGTTCACAATAAAAAATGTTTTTTTCCTTACTATTGTTGTTGCAATTCACATCTATTCATAGACGCGCGATGAAATTACAAATACAAATGGGTTTTGGAGGGTGAAACCACAGATTAGCCATATGAAGATGAGAATGTTTCGTACGTTTCACCCTCCAAAACCCATTTGTTTACATTGTTGTATTTGTAATTTCATCCCGCGTCGATGAATAGATGTGAATTGCAACAACAATTTAACCAGGTGTGTGAAGATCCCTACTGTCTATGTGTGAGGTTTTTTTTACACACATTCTCATTTTTTATCTGATAACTGCCAGTTCAAGCTTGTAGGCAAATTAAAATGGCTGCCGGGGATTCTCATCTTCATGTGCCTAATCTGTGGGTGAAACGTACGAAACATTCTCATCTTCATATGACTAATCTGTGGTTTCCGTCTTCGGTTTGGCTGTTATTTCGAGAATTCTGCAATTGGGACTCGGTAAATGAATTTTTGCGCCCTCTGAAGGGTTTTTTCCGTACTTGATAGAGGTGGTAAAAAATATTTTGTTTTGACAGCCCCATAAGATTAACATTGAAAAGAGAACAAAAATATTTTTTTTTAAAGTAATTTTTATTCGATATTTCAATAAGAAACCGGTATTTAATAATAATTGAAATCACTTCTATAAACATTAAATTATGTAAAACAAGTAAAAAGTGCTTCAATATGTGAATATATAATTTTGAAAATTGCAATCAAAAATTGTAAACAAATAGCCTTTGCAATATTTTGTGAGGTTATGTATCCCACGATTGTAAACAAACCTCTTTGCAACTGGATTTATTTTCTTACGCGCGCTTTTAAAAGAGAACAATAAATTTGTTAAATTTCGTGTAATTATTAAATTAAATAGTGTAAAATCAGTGGACTTCAATTAATTAATAAACAATAAACTGAAAGGTGAGTTATACGTTTAATTATTCATGAAATACCGAACGGATTTTTATAAAACTTGGCATTTTGAACGAGAAGCATCTGTTGTCCAAGATTGTATCATTTGTTTTAAAAAAAAAACACGAATTTGCAAAATTTTAGCAATTTTTGAACGTGAACTACCGCAATTTTAGATGAAACAAATTTTTTTCTTTGCAATTTTTGCAACACTTAAACACGATTTTCGCGGAAAATAGTACACGGATTTTTATAAAACTTAACACAAATGCCTCCGCAGTTCATTTAAGTTCTATTTATTTTAGTACGCAATAAATATTTCTGAATTTACAATAATTTTTCAATTTCAATAACCGGCGGCGGTGGCGGCATTTTCATTGGAAACTATTTTTTTCACAATTTTCTCAAAAAATACACAACAGATTCTTATAAAACCGCACATTATGGATAAAGAGAATCTGTAGTATATTTATATCGGGTGATCTTTTAAGAGGTTTAGAACTTTTTAAAAAAAAAAAACACAAAAAAATCGAAAAAATGAATGAAATATTTATTTGAATCGATAGTTTGAACCTTGCAATTTAATGTTTAAAGATAATTTCATGCAAATGTTGACCGCAGCTGCGTCTCAGGTAGCCCATCCGCTGAGTCCAATTTTGGCATACTCTTTCACACATATCGGCCGGTATCTCACGAATGAATGCATGGATGTTGGCTTCCAGTGCGTCAATCGAAGCGGGCTTGTCCCTATAGACATTAGCCTTGACATACCCCCACAAAAAATAATCTAATGGTGTCAAATCGCACGATCTAGGCGGCCAATTGACCGGCCCGAAACGTGAAATTAACTGTTCACCAAACTCGCCTCGCAATTGCGCCATTGTTTCGCGTGCTGTGTGGCATGTGGCACCGTCTTGTTGAAACCACATATCATGCAAGCCAAGAACTTCCATTTCGGGCAAAAAAAAGTTTGTTATCATCGCTCGGTAGCGTTCACCATTGACAGTAACGCTGCGATTCGCATCATCTTTGAAGAAATAGGCCCAATAATGCCGCCGGCCCAAAAACCGCACCAAACAGTGGCTTTTTCGGGATGCATTGGTAGCTGTTGCAATGCTTCTGGCTGATCTTCACTCCAAATGCGGCAATTTTGCTTATTTACGTACCCATTCAACCAAAAATGAGCCTCATCGCTGAACACAAGCAGCGCGCGATGAACATTTCGAACCGAGCACGAATTTTGATAGTAAAATTCAATAATTTGCAAGCGTTGTTCATTTGTAAGACGATCCATGGTTAAATTGCAAACCAAACTGAAGCTGTTTGACAGTGACACAAGGTACTAAACACACGTCAGCTGTCAAAACCAGTGTTGCCAAAACCAAACCAGCTTAAAAATCACCCGTTATATCACTTTTCTAAACTAAAAACAACTTTGCGTAATTTTTAAGAAATTTTATTTTGATATGAAATTCCACGAGCACTCGGAGTTTCGCGACACGATACATTTTTAGATTTCATAAATAATTAAACGTATAACTCACTTTTCAGTTTATTGTTTATTAATTTATTGAAGTCCACTGATTTTACACTATTTAATTTAATAATTACACGAAATTTAACAATTTTATTGTTCTCTTTTAAAAGCGCGCGTAAGAAAATAAATCCAGTTGCAAAGAGGTTTGTTTACAATCGTGGGATACATAACCTCACAAAATACTGCAAAGGCTATTTGTTTACAATTTTTGATTGCAATTTTCAAAATTATATCTTCACATATTGAAGCACTTTTTACTTGTTTTACATAATTTAATGTTTATAGAAGTGATTTCAATTATTATTAAATACCGGTTCCTTATTGAAATATCGAATAAAAATTACTTAAAAAAAAAACTATTTTTGTTCTCTTTTCAATGTTAATCTTATGGGGCTGTCAAATCAAAACTATTTTTACCGCCTCTATCAAGTACGCGAGAAATCCGTTAGGCGTCGTGTTGCCGAGTTCCAATTCGATTAGAAGAATATTGACTAAATTGTTAGCCCTCAGATCTTAAGAACACTTGAAGTTGCCTTGTTTCGTGTCTATATTACCATTATTAAACAATAAACAAAACAAAATTGCTGAATTGAAAATAAAAATTGAGAAAATGCATCATACTGCAGTACTTCGGTTCATTCTCTTATTCTTTGTTTTTATAATTGAGTCCTCGATTTTGTGTTCATAATAATAACTATAGATAACTATATGCATGTAAAACCTAAGAGGTCTTAAATAAAACCTAAAAAGGTCCTTCTGTACAAAAGTTTGTATCGAAATCGGCTTTAGCCATAAACGAGAAAATCAAAAATAAAAAATCGGTTCTATGGCAGCTACCGTTAATTTTCTGTTATAAAAAAAATTGTTACCAAAATGCATAACATGCATGAATTATCTTTTTCATAACGGTTGCATGGCAGGCTCCGTTATTTTTAGTGCCTAGCGCCTAAGGTGCCAGTAATAAAGGGTCCGCCAAATAACTTCTTTTTTTTTTGAAAATGGCGCAAAACATCGAGTGTAGCTTCGACTGTGTGGCACGTAGCGCCGGCATGTTGAAACCAAATGTTGCCAATATCTTCCTCTTAAATTTTTGTGAACAAAAATTCGTTCAACATGGCCCGATAACGATCGCCATTGACTGTAACTGCCACTCCTTGCTCATTTTCGAAAAATGGCCCAATTATGCCTCTGGACCGAAATCCGCACCAAACAGTGACTCGTTTTTGGTGGATCGGCTTTTCAATGTATGCGTGCGAGTTTTCTGTGCTCCAAATGCGACAATTTTGCTTGTTTACTACCAATCATCATCATCGTCGGCTCCACAACCGGGGTCCGGTCCTGGCCTCCTTCAACAAGTCTCTCCACCCATCCCGGTCTCGAGCCGCCGCCATCCAGTTGCGCACCCCAAGGCTCCGGGCGTCCTGGTCTACGCCATCTCTCCAGCGCAAGCATGGTCTACCACGCTGTCGTCTACCATAGAATGTACCACAAAGAACTTTCCGAGCAGGCTCCTCTTCGCTCATGCGAGCTAGGTGACCTGCCCACCGGAGTCTACCGATCTTAATTTTTGTCACAATATCTGCTTCAAGGTAGATTGCGTACAATTCATGATTGTACCGTCTCCGGAATCGTCCTTCCTCACATATGGGGCCAACAATTCTCCTTAAGACTTTTCTCTCGAACGCGGCTAAGAGGTCGGAGTGCCTTTTGCTAAGCACCCAAGTCTCGGATCCATATGTGAGTACTGGCAGGACCATGGTCCTGTACAGCAGAAGTTTTGAAGTTATGGTGAGATTTCTGGATTTGAAGAGCTTTTACTATAGTAGGCTCTGTTGGATTTGAGAAGCCGCCCGCGTATTTCTTCTTCTATATTGTTATCGGCTGCTACTATTGACCCAAGGTATTTAAAGGATTGCACCACTTCAAATTCGTGCTCCGCTACCTTGATTGTTTGACCAACTGTTCCTCTCGCATTCGACGCCACCATGTACTTTGTTTTACCTTCACTAATGTGCAGCCCCAGATTTTGTGCCGCCTGCTCGATCTGGATGGAGGAATCATGAACAGCTTGCTCGGTTCTTCCGATGATGTCGATGTCGTCTGCGTAAGCCAGTATCTGGCTGGACCTGTTGACGATGGTCCCTCTTGTTGCCGTGCCAGAGTCACGGATTGCTTTCTCCAACGCCAGGTTGAAGAGGAGGCAGGCCAAACCATCCCCTTGTCGGAGTCCATTAAAGATGTTGATTGGTTTGGATAGCAATCCGGCTATTTTTACTTGGCTTGTTACGTTGGTCATGGTCAACCTACATAGTCGTGTCAATTTATTTGGGATGCCGAATTCTCTCATGGCTGTGTAAGGTTCTACCCTGGCTATGCTATCGTAGGCGGCCTTAAAGTCTATAAACAGGTGGTATGTTGGGATGTTAAATTCTAGACATTTTTCCATCGCCTGCCTAAGTGTAAAGATCTGATCAGTTGTTGATTTGCCTGGAATGAAACCACACTGATATTGTCCGATGATGGTCTTAGCGTATGGGGTTATCCGGTCTTGTAGGATAGAGGAGAGTATCTTATAGGCGGTACTCAACAACGTGATACCTCTATAATTGCTGCACGATGTGACACCTCCCTTGTTATGTATGGGGCAAATTATACCTTTTCGCCAGTCTTCTGGAATTTCTTCATGCTCCCACACGTGCACTATAATCTCATGAATTGCTTGACGTAAAACTGGCCCACGGTGTTGAAATAGTTCGGCTGGTATATCATCGGCTCTGTTTTTCTTTAGCCGGCCTATAGCCTTCTCAACCTCTTCTATGCTTGGTGGCGGCAACATAGGGTACTCTTCTTGAAGTAGTGGAGCCTCCACTTCTGCAGTGAGCTGACCATTTAGCAATTCATTGAAGTACACTTCCCGTCGCTCCAGTATGCTTTGAGGATCGGTGATCAGATTTCCCTCTCCGTCCTTGCAGTATGTGCAGCGTGGTGTGTACTGCGTCATGTTTCGGACGGATTGGTAGAACTTCTGCGCCTGGTGCGGACCTCGCTCTCGGCTTTTCTCTATTTCACAGATTATGTTCTTCTCCCAGGCTGATTTTTTCTGTCTGTGAAGCCGTTTTTCAATTCTTCTGAGCTCTTTATATTCGTCTTCACGTGCCCGCGTTTTATGAGATTGTTGCATTGCTCGGTACGCAACATTTTTACGTTCAGTCGCTAGCTTGCATTCATCATCAAACCAGTCGTTCCGATTTCTACGACTTTCCACTTCTCATCTACGCCCAGCAACCTGGCTCCAGGACTTTCTCTACCCAGTTCTGAGGCGAGTCCTAACGCATTACCAAAGCTGTTACTGGTGTTTTCATTGCGCAGAGCAGCCGTGTTTATTCGAACCTGATCGGCGGATGCAATACGTCTTCGCAAGGCAATCCGCCCTCGGAAAACCATACCAACAAGATAGTGATCCGAGTCGATATTGGCACCTCGATACGTTCGTACCGTCATCAAGTTCGAGTAGTGGCGACGGTCTATCAACACGTGGTCAATTTGGTTACGAGTGACTCCATCAGGTGATACCCAGGTGGCTTTGTAGATATCTTTACGCGGGAACCTGGTACTCGCAACGACCATGTTTTTCGATGCTGCCAATTCTAAGACTCGAAGTCCATTGTCATTAGTGTTCTCATGCAAACTATGGGTGCCTGCGTAATGCCTGAATACCGGCTCCCGACCTATTTTTGCATTCAAATCCCCAAGGATGATTTTTACGTCATACCTTGGACAGGCATTGAGGGCCCTCTCGACTTGTTCGTAGTAAGTCTCCTTTTCTTCGTCTGAGGACTCCTCCGTAGGTCCGTGAACGTTAATGAGGCTGATGTTCTTAAATTTGCCTCGCACGCGAAGGGTGCATAGCCTTTCGCTTATAGCGTTAAAGCCGATGATGGCAGAGTTCATTTTTTCGCCGACTAGGAAGCCTACCCCGAGCACATGGTGTTTTGTATGACAGCTGTAGTATAAGTCATAATCTTTCTTCTGTAGAACACCATTCCCTGTCCATCTTATTTCTTGAAGTGCTGTTATGTCAGCTTTATATTTTGACAGGGCATCGGCTAGCTTCTGAGCAGCTCGAGCTCTATAGAGCGATCGTACCTTCCATAAGAAAATTCGTAAATCGTTTTTCCGTTTTCTTTGCGTGGGTTGTCGTCGTGAGATCAGTCCGTTTCCGAGGCTTGTTGTTGGTCTTGAAATTCTTTTAGTTTTACGGAACAGGGAATTAACCTGTTGCCAACCTGTGGAACCAGCCCGATCATATTAGCCAAACCTTTTTAAAGGCTTGTTTCTAGCGGCCGCCGCGAAGAGGCTATGATCACACTTCCACCAGTCCCGAATAGTTACGGCACGTGCATGTTTTCGTATGCTACATGTTATTCCCCCTATTCGGCTGATGGCTGACCGCCTTGTTTACTACCCGCCAAGATCAAAATGAGCTTCATCTTAAAAGATGATTCTTTTGGCAAAATCGGATTCTTCTCTAATGTCGTTTCCGATTGGATTTTCAGTAAATTGTACTCCTTTTCAATTCCAATCGAATATGAAAACACTGACTTTCCTAAATTTACACACACACTACCAAAGCTGCCATTTAACAAAATGGCTTCAAGTATTTATCACTTTTGACAAGTAATCCAACGAAAAACTTTATATGTATGAGTGTGTTCCTTATCTACTCCAAAATGAAATTGGGGACAGAAGAACACTCCGAAAACATTACTCGGAACAGCCAATCGAAGGCTTTTGGAGTAGTAGGAGTGAAAAAGGAGTGTAAAAGTTTAGTTTGTGCAAGTGAAGAAGTATCATCTCACTGCACTCTTTACTCCACTTGATTAATCGAAGTTATCTGAGTGGACGACGAATGAAAATAAAACACATTCGAACAATAAGGAAAAGCACAAAGAACAATGAGCGATAACTCTGCAATTTGTTCAACCTCAGCAATTTCGTCTACCCCGGCCACCACATACGTCCCTCGCCTACGTGCTTAAAAATCGCAAGCAAAAATTGCATGGTTTAAAAGCAGTCAAAGCTGACGAGCTAAGTGTTACCATTCACGAAATAAGCACTAGTTCAAAAAAAAATGTTAGATGGTTAATGAAAATTTTATGATTGGTTTTGAGAGACATATTTTGATGTTAATATGAAGGCGGTGACTTAATTATTAATTCTTGATAAAAAAAAATTCGTTTTGGCCCAACCGTCTACATAAAATGATTTTTATTATTTCAATTATTGAACTATCTTACCAATGATCATTGAATAATTAATTTAAAGATTAACTTTCTAAACGTCTCAAAATTATGGCGAGTTCCTTTCAACAATGAAATCGAATTTTTTTTAAACAGAATTTTTCTGTCAATTGAAATGAATTCTTTTTCTATAGATGGCGTTCACATTGGACTGACTCATCCGATTTTTTTTACTTGAATCCAACTTGGTTTGTTCAGACACAAACTAATGTGAACACACCGGACTTACTTTGACGTTTAGCAGTCGTTAAAACAAAGCAGAAATCTGTACAATTTGAAAGATAAATTACGATTTTTTCACTTGCAAAATGTAATATGTAAATCTTCTTTAATAAATATGTTTCCAAATGAAAAAAATTGGATTCTGTAAGATTTAAGTGCCAAAGATAAATCACAGACAGAGAAAACAGATGTCACAAAAGAAAACGTCAAAAAATCCACTGATTTTTAAATAATTTAAAAAATCCTGCCTTTCCTGGCCATCTCTTTCTCACCATGAAGTGGAAGTGAGCAAAAGCACAGAGACGTCAAAAAAAATCGGAGGAGTCATGCCTGATTCACAATGCGACGAGGAAACGTGACGAGAATCGCTGGCATTTTTTTCTAGTTACAAAATCGTCGCCAAATTCACAATGCAGCGAGCGTTTTACGACAAAAATTAATTTTTGTAAAAAAAAATCAACCAAATATAAACAGAATAACTTACAAAACAATAGATTTATCAATAACTTTATTTAATTGATTACATCTTTTGTGAAAAATCTGTAAATAACTTAGCAAAAATGAAAATCGTCGTCAAGTCGCGTCTTTTTTTCAATTTTTCGAATTCTTGGCGTGACGTGACGACGAGAAACGCCGCATTGTGTATATCCAGGTATGCTTTCATTGTTTGAAATTGGTTTCACAACTACAACGAGTTCTCGTCACGCTCACGTCTAGTTTCCTCGCCGCATTGTGAATCCAGGCTTCGGTCCAATGTGAACACCGTCATAAAAGTTTGGGAATTTACTTCCCATATATATACTTTATTCAAACTTTATTATTACTTTAATTAATACAAATTCTCATTCCTTTGCAAAGTGAGTCTTATGTGGTTTTCGTTTCGACCAAAAACAATCGATTTTTCTTTGATTTTTTTGATTTGTGACAAGTTTTTCCTTTCCTTTCGACCAAAAAAATCGAATTTTTGTCGATCTGAAGTCGATTTTGCAGATCTCGATTTTTAGCAAGATTTACACAGATTTTCACACGCACTTGCACACACATCAAAGAAAAGTGACTTTTGCCCAGTGTCGTTTTAAAAAAGGCACTCATACAATCATAAAACAAAATAAAATCAAGTTTTGTGTTCGTTTTGCCAGTAAAATTTGAGATCTGACACCCATATCTAAATTGGTTGAAACGAAAGCCACATTATTGTGAGCGAGAACATTTCAGAAGTCAAAGATGAATTCCGAGCAGCTGATGAAAAACAAACGTTGAGAAAAAGATTCAAATAGCTCTGTTCTATTTGGTGCGACATCTGGGCTGTCAAGCTAGAAACGCCACAGTACTCCCCCTCCAGTGACGAAGTTATGATGGTTTGTTTTTTATTTTCAGTTCGGTGCTGATGATGATGTCCCATACATAAGAAGGGAGATGTCACAACGTGCAGCAATTATAGAGGTATCACGTTATTGAGTACCGCCTATAAGTACTCTCCTCTATCCTACAAGGCAATTATAGAGGCAATTATAGAGGCATTTATAGAGGTATCAAGTTGTTGAGTACCGCCTATAAGTACTCTCCTCTATCCTACAAGACCTACATCATCGGACAATATCAGTGTGGTTTCATTCCAGGCAAATCAACAATTGATCAGATCTTTACCCTTAGGCAGGCGATGGAAAAATGTCTGGAATTTAACAACCCAACATACTATCTGTTTATAGACTTTAAGGCCGCCTACGATAGCATAGCCAGAGTAAAACTTTACAAAGCCATGAGAGAATTCGGCATCCCAAATAAATTGACACGACTATGTAGGTTGACCATGACCAACGTAACAAGCCAAGTAAAAATAAAATCCAAACCAATCAACATCTTTAATGGACTCCGACAAGGGGATGGTTTGGCCTGCCTCCTCTTCAACCTGGCGTTGGAGAAAGCAATCCGTGACTCTGGGACCATCGTCAACAGGTCCAGCCAGATACTGGCTTACGCAGACGACATCGACATCATCGGAAGAACCGAGCAAGCTGTATATGATTCCTTCATCCAGATCGAGCAGGCGGCACAAAATCTGGGGCTGCACATTAGTGAAGGTAAAACAAAGTACATGGTGGCGTCGAATGCGAGAGGAACAGTTGGTCAAACAATCAAGGTAGCGGAGCACGAATTTGAAGTGGTGCAATCCTTTAAATACCTTGGGTCAATAGTAGCAGCCGATAACAATATAGAAGAAGAAATACGCGGGCGGCTTCTCAAATCCAACAGAGCCTACTATAGTCAAAGCTCTTCAAATCCAGAAATCTCACGATAACTTCAAAACTTCTGCTGTACAGGACCATGGTCCTGCCAGTACTCACATATGGATCCGAGACTTGGGTGCTTAGCAAAAGGCACTCCGACCTCTTAGCCGCGTTCGAGAGAAAAGTCTTAAGGAGAATTGAGTTGGTCCCATTTGTGAGGAAGGACGATTCCGGAGACGGTACAATCATGAACTGTACGCAATCTACCTTGAAGCAGATATCGTGACAAAAATTAAGCTGGGTTGACTTCGGTGGGCAGGGCACCTAGCTCGCATGAGCGAAGAGGAGCCTGCTCGGGAAGTTCTTTGTGGTACATTCTATGGTAGACGACAGCGTGGTAGACCATGCTTGCGCTGGAGAGATGGCGTAGACCAGGACGCCCGGAGCCTTGGGGTGCGCAATTGGATGGCGGCGGCTCGAGACTGGGATGGGTGGAGAGACTTGTTGAAGGAGGCCAGGAGCGGTACCCGGTTGTCGAGCCGACGATGATGATGTTGATCATAGGAGTTTCCAACGACTGAAGATCTGCGACATAATCTGCATGGAGATGTGCTGGCTTCAATCGATCCACCGAGATGTTCAAAATTCTACCATTTGCATTGATTGTGAAAAGGCGATCGCTGATTCTCTTGGCAATTAAATGCGAACCGGTGTACGGTTGCTCCAGTGGTGTTTTTTACGGCATCACAAGGCAGGAAAACATGTGAACAATTGTAGAGGTCTCGAGAGATAAAAAGTTAGTTCTTGGCATGGTTTGAAGTTGCTGTTGGACGAAATTTTTCGCATAGCTTCTCGAAGCCTCTCGATGAAAGTCTGTGGATCGGACACAATATTTTCATTAGCAAAGAACTCACCAGGTACTCTGAGGTTCGTTCCGTAAAGCATCTCGTCTTTGTATGTTGTTCGCAGTCCCATCAAAACTGTTGGAAGTGCCTCAACCCAGTTGGTTTCTTCATGACATATGAGAGCGGCCTTCAAGGAACGATGCCATCGTTCAACAAGTCCATTTGAGGTGGGGTGGTAAGGTGAAGTGCGTGTCCTTATCGTTCCAATCAATTTCAAAAGTGCATTGAAGAGAGCCGACTCAAATTGAGTTCCGTGGTCTGTGGTGAGTGTTGTGGGCGAACCGAATCGAGCAACCCAGTGAGTATAGAAAGCGGTTCTGCCCATCTGCTGAAGCGGTCGATCATTGTTAAACAATACCTATTACCTTTGCAATGTGGTAGGACGATCAAATCGATGTGAACATGTTGGAAACGATGATCTGGAACTGTAATTGGTGCAGGAAGTAGTTTGGTATGACGATGAAATTTTGAACGTTGACATTGGATGCATGTGCGTGACCACTCCAATGCATCTTTTCTGATGTTCGGCCAGATGTACTTCTGCCTAAGTTGGCAACTGGTTGTTCTTTCACTAGGATGGGATAGACCATACATGGATTCAAAGGCCTTTCGACGTAGTGAAGCTGGTATTTAAGGTCGAACTGTGTCATTAAAAATGTTGCAATAAATTTTAACATCCGAATCCATAGTTAGTTTTTTAGATTGACAGCCCTATTACGATTGTCAAATATCAATTGATAGTTGATAAATATTGAAATTTCGTATATTAAAACTGAATTTATTAAAAAAACTGAACAACTATTCGGTGATAGTTATTAATTTTCACGACGGCACTATTCTCAATGATCAAAACTTTTATCAATTGAGTTGTCAAATATCGATTTTCAATATTTATCAACTATCAATTGATAATTGACAATCATAATAGGGCTGTGAGTGATGAGTTTTTTTGCTTTAAAATTTCTTGAAGCTCAGCATCCAGCAGTTGTGACAGGTGTAGTTCTCGAAGATCAAACTGAATTGGCAACGATATCGCATTGAGTCGCAATAGTGCATCTGCTACAGAGTTGTCTTCGCCAGGTAGGTAGATGAAATCCGCAGTTAATTGTGAGATGTAGTCCAATTGCCTGAAACGGCGTTGTGGTGCTTTATCCGAAGGCTGCTGGAAAGCATAAGTAAGTGGCTTGTGGACAGTCTGGACGATAAAGTGTCGCCCGTCCAGTATGTGCTTGAAAAATCGTATAGCAAGATAAATCGCCAGCAATTCGCGGTCGTAGGTCCTGAAGCGACTTTGTGAAGATGACAATTTGCATTAGTATAAACCTATCGGCTGGACGTGGTTATTTTGTTTTTGTTCGAGCTTGGCACCAACTGCGATGTCCGATGCAAGTATAAGTACAGCTTTTGGATATAGATGGTTGAGTAAAGTTGCTTGCTTAATGCTATCTTTACATTTTTTGAAAGCTTCTTCTGTCAAAGGATTCCAAGGAATAGGACGTCGGTCGTTCTTCTTTGAGTCTTTGATGAACGCATTTAATGGTGCCTGTATGTAAGCACAATTTGGCACGTATCGGCGATAGTAGTTGACAATTCCAAGAAATCGACGTCTCGTCTTGAATGTCTGTTGAATAGACGGCATGAGCAGATGTGTTGTCCACTATTTTGTCGGCTATTTCTGACAATGTACTGAGTTGAATGTCATGACTGGCAGAGAGTATTCCCCGGACATGGTTGGGCAGACGTGTGCCATCCAAAGAGTGGAAAGCATGTCGTCAGGAACATTTTCACCAGCCAGTCTGCGCATTTCCCTGTGGAGACTTGATGGACGCCTGTCGCCAAGTTCTAGGGAAGTCATGAGCCGGTTCAATTGCCTCTCCTTCGATTCAGTGAACCTAGATATTAATTGGGTTTTAAATGCAATATACCTGTCCGACTCTGGAGGCTTTTGGACCAGATCGGAAACCTCGTTTACGACTTCTGGGTCCAGCGATGCAATAATGGCGTTGAATTTGCTGTTGTCAGACACGATCCGGTTGTTGTGGAATTGCGCCTCAACCTGCACGAACCAAAGTGCTGGATTAATCATCCAGAATGCATGAATCCTGAGATTTTTGAGGGCAGCAATCTCTGGATCCCCAGTAGCAGGTGATGGTGGCGTGTCTGGCATAGCGGTTTGGGTTTGGCAAAAGAAATTTGATCACGTCGGGTCACCACTTTGGGAATTTACTTCCCATATATATACTTTATTCAAACTTTATTATTACTTTAATTAATACAAATTCTGATTCTTTTGCAAAGTGCGTCTTATTGTGAGAGAGAACATTTCAGAAGTCAAAGATGAATTCCGAGCAGCTGATGAAAAACAAACGTTGAGAAAAAGATTCAAATAGCTCTGTTCTATTTGGTGCGACATCTGGGCTGTCAAGCTAGAAACGCCACAAAAGAATCAATTTTTTTGGTGTGATTGTGTTTGTGTTACTTGACAGCTGCAATTGACGTAAAACGTCAACAAAATTTACACAAAACTATTAAGGTTGTTTGTTTTTGTTGTGAGAAAATGTTTACCAATAGAAATAAATTAATAACAATAATAATTCTATTTTAATAGCAAAAGATATTAGCCAGCCTATCCGGGGGCAACTTGTTGGTGTATTTTATTTGTTTGAACTTCTACTTCTACATGATTTTTAAAGAAAATTGTTACTGAAAATTTTTCACTTGCACTGAAAGTTGTTATCACGTCTTTCAGTAGCGGAAAGTATTTTTTTTTTGTCAAATTTTTGTTTGATAATGCGAACAACGCAAAATAAATTATTTTTAAAGCTATGTAATATATTGACTGAATAAATATTGTTGAATATTTTGTTAAATTATGTAGAATTCGTTGCAACCAAAAAATAAACAACTCGTCTTCCAAAAATTCCGCGACTTTCAATTTGACGTATTAGAAATGTCAAGTCTTGATCACAGATTAGCCATATGAAGATGAGAACGTTTCGTACGTTTCACCCTCCAAAACCCATTTGTTTACATTGTTGTATTTGTAATTTTTTCCCGCGTCGACTTCTAACGTTTCCACTTTCTATTTCTGTTTATTAGTATTAAATTTAATTCGTGTATTGTTTCAATTTATTCTTCAAAAATAAAAAATAACCTTCAGCACATAAATTCGCAACAAAACATAATGTTTAATAACTCATGTCACTTTGGCAGTTTCAGGTCTCAAAATACACAGAATTTTTTCGCCATGGTGACTTCAGGTTTTTCAAAAAATGCTTTGGGGCGACCCCAGGGTGACTTCAGGGCTCAACGAACAAACCTAATGTTTCGTACGTTTCACCCTCCAAAACCCATTTGTTTAAATTGTTGTATTTGTAATTTCTTCCCGCGTCTATGAATAAATTTGAATCGCAACAACAATTCACCGGTGTGTGAAGATCCCTACTTTCTATGTGTGAGGTTTTTATACACACATTCTCATTTTTTATCTGATATCTGACAGTTCAAGCTTGTAGGCAAATTAAAATGGCTGCTGTGGATTCTCATCTTCATGTAGCTAAACTGTGGTCTTCATAGTGTGTGTGCAAATCAGTGTATAAAATCTTGCTAAAAACGCAAGATTTGTTTTGACAGAAAAGAATCGATTTTGTTTAGAAAAAATTCTGAACAGAATCGACTCTTTTTTTGAAAGGAATTCGGCATAAGTTTTTGAAATTTCGTCAGTTTTCAAAAAACACAAGTAGAATACATTTCAAAAATGAATAAGCTTACCCCGATACAAGTTGAACAGTTAATTCAATTAGTTAAAGCAAACCCTGCAATATATGATAAAGGAAATAGAATTTATAAGCACGCATCCTTAAAAGATAAACTGTGGATAGATATTTCAAAAACTGTAGGAGTTGAAGGTATACTTCTGTTTGTTTTCGTGTGATTTATTTTATTATATTAATATTTAAATATTAACTACTAATTATATTTTGAATCTTATATTTTTTTCAGAAAATGACTGCAAGCTAGCATGGAAATCTATGAGGGACCAATTCACCAAAGCTGTGAAGGAAGAAAAAGGAACATCCGGACAAGGAACCATCGAAAGGAAACAATACAAGTACTATGACCAACTTTTATTTCTGAAGGAAACTATGCAAACTAGAAAGTAAACGTTAAAAAAGCAACCTTCATTTATTCTTTTCATTAACACATTTGCTTTCAATAGGCGAACTTCTAACAATGACCAATTAGTTGAAGAATGTGAGACACTTTTGGAAAGTCCTAATATTTTCGACATAATTGAAGTAAATACTGAAGAAGCGAATTTCGATCGAAACAATACGCAACAATTCACCCCTACTCCAAGACCTTCTAAAAGATCAAAGAAGAGTTCGACAGATGATGATAATTTAACTGAATTCCTTGATGGAATCGTGACGGAAATAAAATCCGCGAATGTACCAGACGACAATAACCTAGCATTTTTCACCAGTATCGCCAACATGGTAAGGAATGCCAACATTACTCCATTGCAAAAGCGGCAGCTACATAGGAAAGTTTTTAATTTTGTTTCCGAGGAATTAGACCAAATAGAGTGCGGTAAAATAATGCAATGAATACAAATCTTTTAGTTAAATGTTTAATGTTATTTTTATTTGAAACTCATCGAGTATTTTGCTAATTGCTTCCTAAATATAAAAGCCTCTCGAGAAGCCTGTGCGAACGTCAAGGTTGGTAGCCTCTCCAATTGCAGCTCATTGCGCCATTCTCTTGGGATCATCTCATCCCCTACCAATCTGTCTGCATAGTTATTTGGGCAGTAGCTGGTGCATTTGGATAACATTAAGATGTTGTGGAGCAATACTGTGGCTTTTACTATTGTATCAACATTCGACGGATACGCATGAATATCGTTCTTCAATGTTCTCCACCTTGCGCTTAAAATACCAAAAGTATTTTCAATGGTAACTCGAGCATGTGAAGTTCTCTCATTGAAGTTTCACTGATCCGCATCAAGATTATGCCCTGAAAAGTAAGAGTTTTGCAAAAGAGATTGGGCCAAAAACTCCTCCATCGCTCTGTCTTCCAAAAGCAGCAATGTCAACCATCGCGAAGCAGTACCGAGCATCACAAACAGCTAGAAAAGTACACAAGACAATTTTGAAACTGAAGCAGTACATTTGTCTCGAGCCACCAAGTGCGTGAAACCTTGTCTTACATTAGTGTCAGGAATAGCCTGCACTCTGCACTGATTGGCTTCCGAATCGATCTTTCTTGCAATCGGGAGTCGATTAGCTTAAAAATCATTTCGTGTGATTCTGGGTTCATTCTCACCCTCACCGCTTTTGAAAAAATTTCCGGGTAGTTGGTTTTTATTTTTTGAAATGAAGTTTAAAATTTCCCGGAATGCTTCGTGACTATTTGGTCTAACATGCCACCTTCACATTTTTACACCTTTTGTAAACTGTTACTCCCAAACCAAACAAAACAGCTAAAAGCAGTTTTTTTCTCAGAGAATTGGTCATTTTTGTATTAATTATTTATTATAAATTCAGATTTTTGTTTCCACTAACATTTTACGTACAACTCATAGCAAAAGCAAACAAAACGAATAATTTATCGCTGTCAAAAAATTAGTTGTCGAGAAACTCGCTGAATTGTGAATTGGGCGACGATTTTGTAACTAGAAAAGGATGACAGCGTTTCTAGTCACGCTAACGTCGCGTTTCCTCGTCGCTTTGTGAATCAGGCTATAACTGGCACCTAATAGTAGCTGGGTGCATATACATACACATTATACCGCAAACCGCAATTAAAAAGAAGGATTACTCTTATCCTTAAGTGCATTATGGTTATGGCTACAAATGTGAAAATGGTACGCATATGATCAGTCATTGTTCGCTTATTCGCGCTAAGATTTTTGAATTTTAAACAAAAAATTATTTTTTTTTAAACTCAATGGGGCATATTCATAGTCACTTTTAAACTACAGTTTATCTTAGACTGGGGTTTATTCAATGTTATTTAGAAAGGATAAACCAAGGTCTAAAAAAAACTGGAGTTTAAAAGTGACTATGAATATGCCCTAGTATTTGGAAAATAACTTGAACAACTTTTCGAGAGTTGGTGGTATCTATGGGTCTTTTAACACTATGTACAATAATATATAGATTACCATAAATATGATATAATCGGCCTACAACTTTTTAAAAACCATTGATTTCGACTTTCATTGCCATTTGCATAACAAACAAAAATCAGTTTGTCTTGAAAATAGATGTTGGGAATTGATAAAACCACTGTAGCATTTCGAGAATGTTTTGGAAAAATTTACCGAAATATAAAAATAAACGTTTATTTTCTCTACAACTGTTGAAAATACAACTTTGACAACAGGTTTCTTGGACCAAAAACCTTTCTGAAAAATACATACTCTTAATTTTACACGCATTATCTGGGAATAGATTTTTCGTCCAACCGGCATTCTTCCATATGGTTTTTTCCCTTTCTTACTTCAGGAAACACACTTCATATTTTTGACGAAACTTTTGCGATTCATCTTGTATTAGGTAAATTCTATATTTTATTTACTTTTAATCCACTTGTTGTTCATGTTATATTTAAGGAACTGACTCGAGGCATACCATAAAGTGTGGAAGTGTTGCAGTATCTCAGCGTGCCGGGGTCCCGGGTACCTTCGACTTTAAATTATACAGTGAGACATTTTTGGGTATAATCTATTTTAAGTACAACATTATGCTGGTAAAAACCACCAGAGGGGTTAAAATCATTTGAACCCGCGAAGCGGGCCACCCTAAGTCACATTGCCCCACGTCCAACATGTGAAGGTATTTCCTAATTAATCTCTGCATTTATGTTTGTGGAGGTATCTTCGTATTTTTGGAGATACATATATCCAAAATAAATTTTTCTGAAGTGTGTGCCTAAGTTCTGTAACCTTAAAAAATCCTGGTGCCTACGTTCCGTAACTCTCGCATCGATAAAATCAGTCGAGAAACGATGAAAATTGAAACAAATCGTATGAGTTTTGTTCCAATTTTCATTGTTTTCTCGACCAATTTTATTAATGCGAGAGTTACGGAACGTAGGCACCAGGAGTTTTTAAGGTTTGGTTAGGATCTCTATTTCTATAAATGATAGCTCAAATGAGTTTAAGGCGTTTGGCCTTAAGGAAAATGATATAGCAGCATACTTATTTAACAAATATAATTGAAGTTATTACACACAAAGCTCTGAGAATCGAGTGTTTCAACCCCACACCCCCACCAAAGGTTAGACAAAAACCTACAAGACTTTTGTTTTCGATATTAAGATACTTGGCTGGCTTACACATGTTCCTATTAATTGGTTCAGTGGTCTGTCAAAGTGCATACCCGTGGAGATTCGAAATATCTTCCCCTCGAAAGCTACCAGCTTGTTAACGTATGTTTTGGTCATCGAGCACCATATGGAAAAGCGGTACGCAATGAATTTGATTAGTTGCTTAAACAAGAGCAGATTCGTCGTCTGGCTAAGTTGGCTTTTCTTAGTATGGCTGTTGCTTGGGGGTTAACAGTTGAGTTCCATCGGATAGGTTTATCTTAATGTTTATGCCGTTTTTGGCTAAGCGTTCTTTCCCGAGCCGCTTAATCGTCTTAAGCACACGTTCAGAATTGCAGGGTTGATTTTGATGAAAAATAAATTTTTCTTCTTGTATAAAAATTCGTTTATTTGCGTTTTCTATTTCGTTGAAGAAGATTAACTGGTTTAACATTGCATGGTAGTTTTAGTTCCAAAACATTGGTATTCCTTTTTAACCCTGCATTCAACAAGTGTCCATATTTCAATATGTTCGTCTTCGACATACGCAATTCTTTTGAAAGCATATTAATATCTAATTCAAAATCGTCAGTGAGCAGAAGAGCTAAAACTAAGAAGTAGCATAGTGCCTTTTCATTAGTGTAATTCGATCGACAGCTGGAGCAAAAAAAAAAAGAGATTCAGGATCAATGAATTTCTATTAAGAAGTTGTACTTACGCCTTTCCAAAGGCTTTTGGGTTGCGAAACCTTTCGCGAATATCGTTCTCGACTTTCTCTGTGATTTTGGAGAGTTCCAATAAATTTAAACTTAATTCCTTGGAGTGAATAAGCTTCAGCAAACCGTCCATATAGAGGATCATCTTCATTTTAAGAAGTGTCTGACTTGATTTTATTCCATTTTTCAATTTTTCTATCAATTTTAGGAGGAATTCAGACATTATCCTTTAACAAACAAAAAATCATATATTTTTTATTTGAACGCCGAATAAAACAAAAAGTTCTTGACACTACTTACGGAATATCTTCGAGGTCTGTGTTCATAAGAGCAGCCACTTCTTCATCTAGGCGATTAATGAGGTCCAAAGGAATGACATCGTATACGTTGTAGACGCTTGCCACATTCGTGGCATCTTTGTCGAATTTCGGCCGAATGCTATCGATAATGGATTCTGTGGTCGGGTCTTGTACTTGAGCTTCCGTTACCTCCGAATTTTGAACGGAAGTCTCCAGTTGGCTACGGAGTGCATCAATACTGACATCGTGTTGACGGTTCTTAAGAAAACGCAAATCTTTGCGGCCACCGAAGTTTCGTATGATTGTATCTCTTGCCAGGTCTCCGGACAACGCATTGAATTGAGCTTTTTTCTTATCCTCGTAGACGTGGTTGATGAGTTTGACTTGATCAATGGGAAGAATGCGGACCTAAAAGAGAATCAACAACTCAATTCGAAATTGATTCGAAGTAGGTACGAATGGGATAACCTTATTTGTTGTTTTATTGCGAATACAAATATATGTGTCGACAAGCTCCTGAGAACCATCGGAGACAGCTCCCGCATAAACATTTCCGGAGGTTACAACAACTGCGTGTTTTCTTTTCCGGTCGGATTGATATATTGCTGGGAAGTAGAGGGTAGATTCTTTATTGGCATTTTTAAGGTCTCCGTTCTGGAATTTTACTGAAAATTCAAAGAATTTAAATTAATAATATTTTACTTTTTGATTGCATTTAACTTACATAAAACTGGTGTTGATTTGTTTACGGATTGACTAAATATTTCATCTATATGTGCTTTTTGTATAGACATAGTTTCAATATAAATAATTTAGGTAAAGTTGAGGGTTTAGTTAATAAAGCAAAGATTAAATTTTAAATAAAAATGTTGAGACCAAGTTGGGACTAGCACAACTTGCAGTAAGCACATGGATGCCTTGTCAAATTGACATTTGGATTTCATGTACACAAATAAATAGGTCTGTTTGGGAACGTGATACCTGTTCCAAAATGCGACAAGAACACGAGACGTCAACGTGACGAGAAACGCTGCCAACTTTTTCTCGTTATAAAATCGTTCTCCGATTCACAATGTGGCGAACTTTTTTACGACAAAAACTCATTTTTGTAAAAAAAAATCAGTAAAATATAAACAAAATAACTACTGTCCAAACCTTCGAAGTTTTGTACAATATCCTTCGTAGATATTAGTAAGCGTATTCATGCAATGAGATAAATTTCCGCTTTGCAGAAAAATATAACTTTCCGCTGGACGTTTGTTTATTTATTTACATTTATAACAGCAAATTTAAATGCAAAGATGATGACGAATATAAATTGTATTTATTTTATATGAACATAAAGGCTCTCCCAAACCAATGCGAATATTTCAGAACGACGACGAAACTTTCGCCTGTCTTAATTTATTTACATGGAGATTAATGGGAGCACCCACACTGGCGCGATGCGAATCTTCGAACATTATTCAGTCGTTGCATATTCGCGCGAATGTTTCGCTTTGGTTTGGGACAGCCTTAAAAGTTAAAGCGCTCTTAACTTCTACTTTTGTACAAAATAAGAACACCAATACACGTAAGCAATTAGTTTTAAAAACGATTCATGGATGTTACTGCGGAGGGGGAAATTTTAAGGGAACAAACCATACCTAGACATAATCACGATTTTGTTTTGGTTTCGGTAAATCTTTTATATAAATTTATTACAGCAAAATTGAATGCAAACATGATGACGATGATCGCTGCCAGCGATAGATAGATAAGATTTTTTTTTTTTTTCGCGAAACAAAGCTTTTATTTCATATAAACATAAATCTTTGTAAATAAATTGTTTTACCAGCTCCCAATCCTCTTCCCAGAAGCACTTTAGATTTATCACAACATTTACAGCAAGAAAACGAAAAAACGAAGAGAAATATGTACCTAACACATATGTTTAGTGCCACCGTGCATCTCCAGGCGGATTTGCAGGAAGTCGCCCGTTCTGTCCATGTCATCATCGATGCCGCGCACCAGTTTGTCTTGGTAGCGAACTTCGTTTCCGATATCGATGGTCAACGACTTGAGAGCGCCGATTTTTTGTTGCAGTTCTTCAGCCGGCGGCCGAATTATTCTTTGAAGGAACCTTGATTCCGACGACTAGGGCCGGGGTTCTGAGGTATCCGTTGGTAGGAGTAGTTCGGTTGGTTGTGTTATGTGAAGACAGTGTTACAATTTTCAAATTGGATGTCACTCGCTGAAAATGCCTTAGGATTGATTAAGCAATTTTTTAAGATAGACGTACCAAGACCAGAGAAAGGTCATTTTGTTTTTTTTTTCTAAGAAATGACAGATACTTTTAAGTGCGAAACACAATTTTGGTAGTGTTTCTCTCAAAGGGATGTCGCTAGAGTATGTGTGTGATTTTTCCCATTTGTACATTTTGCGAAAAGTTTTGAATGTAGTTAAGCCTTTAATTTATTTACATGGAGATTAAAGGCTGTCCCAAACCAACGCGAAACATTCGCGCGAATATGCGACGACTGAAAAATGTTCGAAGATTCGCATCGCGTCAGTGTGGGTGCTCCCATTAATCTCCATGTAAATAAATTAAGACAGGCGGAAGTTTCGTTGTCGCGCCGAATGTTTCGCGTTGCCTTTAAGGCTCTCCCAAACCAACGCGAATATTTCAAAGTGACGACGAAACTTTCGCCTGTCTTAATTTATTTACATGGAGATTAATGGGAGCACCCACACTGGCGCGATGCGAATCTTCGAACATTATTCAGTCGTTGCAGATTCGCGCGAATGTTTCGCCTTGGTTTGGGACAGCCTTAAAAGTTAAAGCGCTCTTAACTTCTACTTTTGTACAAAATAAGAGCACCAATACACGTAAGCAATTAGTTTTAAAAACGACTCATGGATGTTACTGCGGAGGGGGAAATTTTAAGGGAACAAACCATACCTAGACATAATCAGGATTTTGTTTTGGTTTCGGTAAATCTTTTATATAAATTTATTACAGCAAAACTGAATGCAAAGATGATGACGATGATCGCTGCCAGCGATAGATAGATAAGATTTTTTTTTTTTTTTCGCGAAACAAAGCTTTTATTTCATATAAACATAAATCTTTGTAAATAAATTGTTTTACCAGCTCCCAATCCTCTTCCCAGAAGCACTTTAGATTTATCACAACATTTACAGCAAGAAAACGAAAAAACGAAGAGAAATATGTACCTAACACATATGTTTAGTGCCACCGTGCATCTCCAGGCGGATTTCCAGGAAGTCGCCCGTTCTGTCCATGTCATCATCGATGCCGCGCACCAGTTTGTCTTGGTAGCGAACTTCGTTTCCGATATCGATGGTCAACGACTTGGGAGCGCCGATTTTTTGTTGCAGTTCTTCAGCCGGCGGCCGAATTATTCTTTGAGGGAACCTTGATTCCGACGACTAGGGCCGGGGTTCTGAGGTATCCGTTGGTAGGAGTAGTTCGGTTGGTTGTGTTATGTGAAGACAGTGTTACAATTTTCAAATTGGATGTCACTCGCTGAAAATGCCTTTGGATTGATTAAGCAATTTTTTAAGATAGACGTACCAAGACCAGAGAAAGGTCATTTTGTTTTTTTTTTCTAAGAAATGACAGATACTTTTAAGTGCGAAACACAATTTTGGTAGTGTTTCTCTCAAAGGGATGTCGCTAGAGTATGTGTGTGATTTTTCCCATTTGTACATTTTGCGAAAAGTTTTGAATGTAGTTAAGCCTTTAATTTATTTACATGGAGATTAAAGGCTCTCCCAAACCAACGCGAATATTTCAAAGCGACGACGAAACTTTCGCCTGTCTTAATTTATTTACATGGAGATTAATGGGAGCACCCACACTGGCGCGATGCGAATCTTCGAACATTAAGGCTGCCCCAAACCAACGCGAAACATTCGCGCGAATATGCGACGACTGAATAATGTTCGAAGATTCGCATCGCGCCAGTGTGGGTGCTCCCATTAATCTCCATGTAAATAAATTAAGACAGGCGGAAGTTTCGCTGTCGCGCCGAATGTTTCGCGTTGGTTTGGGAGAGCCTTTATTCAGTTGTCGCATATTCGCGCGAATGTTTCGCGTTGGTTTGGGAGAGCCTTTATCCGGGTTTTCCACCGTTGCATGAATACCCTAGTATGTTTGGACAGTACGCGAACAAACATAAACAACAATAGATTTATCAATAACTTTATTTATTCAATCCAATTGATCGTCTTTCTTGAAAAATATGTTAATTTTGTTTACTAGGTTTTCATAAAGCTGGATTTATATCTTCGTTCTTCATTCAGTGAATGTTGTTCGCTGTTCGTTCTTCCTAAAAACAACGAACAACGAAAAATCATCTACATTATTCCGATTTTATATTCAGTTCGTTCCTTACAGCAAAATGGATAACAACACATTGTTGGCAGTGGTGCCTTTAAAATTGAACAAAAAAGAAAAGATCCTGCTGGACGAAGAGTTGGCTAGTTAAATGTGCACTAGAATTAAGGTAGAACCGCACTAGGCGGAACTGCACTTCAGCGACACCGTGCGCACTTTCGCACGAAACTGAACGAAACTTCACGTCGCGACACAGTTGGTCAGATTACCAACTTTGTCGCATAGTGTCGCGTCGTGAAGTGCAGTTGTCGCTTAGTGCGATATAGCTCATACAATTTCCCACAAATAAGTCGTGAAGTTCAGTTCCGCTGAAGTGCAGTTCCGCCGAGTGCGGTCCTAGCTTTAATCTTTCGTAACTTAGCTACTGAGAGTAATATTTCTAAAATTGTTTCACAATTTTCTATCTGTAAAATTATAAAGTAATAATAAGAAAAACGTGGAGAGTGTCCCAATCCATTGCACGGCACTGAAAAAGAATGTTCGATTAAATAATTTTCGCATTTACACTCACGTTGTTCGTTTTTCGGGTAACATCGAACACCGAAAATTCAAAGCCACTTTGAACTAATTCGTTCTTCATTCGGTGTTCATTCGTTGTTCGGTGTTAGCATTTAGACCTTCGTTGCTCCGCGTACGACGATACAACCGAAGATCTAAATCCAGCTTTAGAGTTGAAATGAGGTAATTTCGCAAACTACGGAAAAAGTATTTTCATTTCAAATTTGCTGATTTCGTTTGACAGCTCATTTGATTTGGCCGTTAATTACTTATTTTTGTTGTTTTCTCTTTCTGTTTCTATTTGACTTTTGAAAGCTTTTAAAATGGATTCCAATTGGGTCTGTTCATAAGTTTGGCACGTAATTTCCAACCTAATTTCGTAGAAATTTGGTTGAAATTATGACATTTCGAAATGTGAAATTGTATGGGAAATTTGGAATGGAATTTGGAAATTTTCTCCAATTCACAATGCGGCGAACTTTTATACGACAAAAACTCATTTTTGTAAAAAAAATCAATAAAATATAAATAAAATAAAATACACCACAGTAGATTTACCAATAACTTTATTTATTCAATCCAATTGATCATGTCTTCCTTGAAAAATCTGTAAATTACGTAGGCTAGGCGCACACAACATGCAACTTTTAATTTTGCAACAGTTTGGTTTCCAAAACAATGGGTACCATGAACTTATATGAGAGTGCACGCCATCATTGTATATATATTTCTATAGTACTATCATGATGAGGAACTACCAGGGCGCCACCGCAACTTCCCAAAGTGCAATTTCTCTTTGGAGACATTCTAGGTTCAGGAATATGCTAATAGAGAAGGATTGACCGATAATAGTAAAACGAGAATACTGTATACTAAGTTTATGAGTGTTCGAGGGAGAGAAAAAAAACAACGATTTTGTATAGAACACAATAAAATGACAATGACAACACAAAGATAATAGAAGAACGAGAACTTTGCTACGAATGTATTGAGATTTCAAGGGGGACAAGATATTTTGTGCTTTGATATGTATAGGAGCTGTGGATTTGTTTTTTTTTTTGTTTACGTTGAAATTTGTGGGTAGGCAAGGCATGAATGAATATATTTGGTATGGTATTTTTTGAAGGTTTATTTTAAAAAAAATATTTTTATATAATTTTTTTGAGGAAAACAAATTTGGTAGGTAGGTTCGCAAATTACAACTATTTTGTATAGAATATAATAAAATGACAATACAAAGATGATACAAGAACGGGAACATTGTATAAGAATTTATTGAGAGTTCAACGGGAATTAAAAATTTTGAGATTTTGTTATGTATAGGGAGTTATGAATTGATTTTTTTTTTGTTGAAATTAACGATTTACAAATAGCGAAAATAAAAATATAGGTATATGAATATATAGGGTGTCCAGCGGGAATTTTTCAAGTTCTAATTGCGACTAACAATTCCGCAAATCCTGCGCTTTGAATGATACCCCTCCTGCTTACCTCAACCCTCTAGTATTTCGATAATCGCAACACCCTATATATATGCAACTTGTTGTAGGTATTTAGTTAGAGTAAATTCGAAAAAAGCATACAAATCGTTCTTTAAATTGCCCAAACAACTCTAAGAAAGTAAAATACATAACTTGGTCGCCCGAACTTGTTCTTATGGGCGATCACACTGGTTGGAAATAATATTATTTTTTTTTTAACAAAATTAGAAATAAATTGATTAAAATATACTTCTGAAACCCTTTTTGAACCCAAGGCTATGTATACCATTTAATATCTTTAGTTAATCGTAATTAATGAAAGAAAAAATATTAAAATTATAGAAGTGGTTTTAAAAATAATTAATTTTGTATGTATACATTTTCTTACCTTAACATTTTTAAGAAAATAATTTGGTACGTCGATTTTAAGTATTTATAAATTTGGAGGTAAAAATTGAATATCGGTTTTGAAAAACGGTTTTAGGAATATTTTTTGTTCAAAATCGTTTAAATTTTATTAAAAAATCGCTTTTTGCCAAGTTTAATAAATATCGACTAAGTCCTTTTTGAAATATATACCTATTGGGTTTTCAAAAAAGAATTTCAAACTTTTTTTTTTATTTTCGTTTGAAAACTATTTAAAATGTAGTAATTATTCTTTATAAAAAATTGATTAAAACCAGTTGAATCGTTTCGAGAAATGCGAAACCAAAAAATATACTTTGCGAGGTACCATTAATAATCATTTTTGCTTACTAAAAGGCATACTAATTATTTAATTTAAATCATTTTTTTAATCGATTTTAAATCGAACGAGTTTTCTTTTAACCTCAAAAATTTTGTTTGACAGGTACCGTTATTTGCTGTCTTAAAGTTTCAACAAAATTTGTAGCATTTTTTCAAAATTTTTAGTTTAAAGTGAATATTTTTCGAAAACTGTTCCTTTAAATAGCTTTACTTAAAAATGAAAAAAAATAAGAGATTTCTGGCTTCACAAACCGTACTTTTTTAATATTTTTTTTCCTGTTTAGTCATTTTTTTTTTCAGAAAATTGCCCCTCTTGGCTAAAGGGGGGAATAGACACCCCCTCCCATGCGATTTTTTTCTTGTCTCGACCCTACACACTAGCTTTTTGTCACACTTTATGTGAATCACCCTGCATATAAGTAGAATAAGTTTTGTAAATTTGAAATATTTTTAAATGACCTTCTTTGAAAAAAATTTGATTGAAATCGGTTTAGCCGTTAAAGGGAAATTCGGTACATTTTGTTTGAAATCTATTTTTTTAAAAAGGACATATTCATTTTAACTGTATTAAAAAAAAAGAAAAATGGATATTGAGCTGTTTACCTATAAGTATTTTAAACTATAAATTCTTTAATAAATACGAATTTGAGAAAAATTTTAAAAAATGAAGGTTTTTTTCGAAATAATAAATTTGTACAAGATGTAATTGAAAAAAAAAATAAAAAAAATGGTAGTTTAACATACCTATGTACATATATCTACGGTGACCATATTTTAAAATTCCAAATAATGGACAAAAAGAAAAAAAATAAACCTGGGACCTATTTCACCAAACACTTTTCACTTTGCAACTTTTCACTTTTACTTTGCAAATTTCGTTTCACCAAACGCAAATTTGCAAAGTGATAAGTTTTCTTAGTTTGCTAAGCATATGTTCTTTTCGTTTCACCAAACAAACAAACTTTGCAAATTTGATTCAGAATTTTGAAAAGCTTTTCAGTTATATGCAAAGAGAAATTTTTATTTGCAAATAAGCGTTTGTTTTGAAAAGTTGAAATAATAATACACAAATGAACCGTTTTGAAGAATTTTCGGAAAATAAAGAAGTAAATAGAAGTGACCAAAGGGTAGTGAAAATAATTTTCCATCGAATTTATTTTGTCTAAAATTGGACATACATTTCAATTCAACAGTCAAAGGAATATGTGTTAACGTCCTTTGCAACAAATTTTGAGTACACTACATTGGGCTGAGAATGGAACCCAATATCACGGTGTTGCATCTATGCGCGAAATAAACAAAGCTACCGTCTGTAGAGTAGTTCATCGAGTATCGAATGTAATCATATAGTAGATGAATTTCTCCCAAACACCACTTGCTGGACACAAAATTCTTTAGAAATAGCCCCTGGTTTTTAATTATTATTTTCTTTATTTCAAATAATAACTCAATAGACAAAATACAACACAATTAATATATCAGAAGGAAGTCTTCATATTAATGTTAGGCAAAATAAATAAACAAATTAAATTCAGTATTTACTTTAACTAAATGTTAGAGTAAAATAAAACCTTATAAACACTAAATAAGTATCCTCATTATTTAAATAGGCCTAATGCAGGGAACTTTTATTTGTTTACATATTTGAATACTTTCCTGGAGAAGGTATAGATTCCATATAATATCTATGCACATATCGCAAGTAAGGCAGGAGTACGATAACTTTGGCGCCAAAAATTGATAACGGTTTTTTTTAGAGGGGTCGAAAACAAGCACTTTTTACTATGGGAGGGGGGGTCCATCTTGAACCGTTTAGGAGGTAGGGGCAATTTTAGTAAAAAATTACTTAAAATGAAAAAATAATTATTAAAAAACAACGGCAACAGTTACAGTAAATTAAGCTAGGAATCTAAACTTTAATCCTGCATTTAAATTAAATTATTTTAGCTGATAGTTTTCAAAAAATTCGTATGCAAACCCAAAATTTTGATAAAAAAAATGGAAAAAAAGCTTAGACTAAATTTTCTCAAAATTGTGAAACGATGCGCTGAATTTGTTTTTTGTGGTCAGTGCAAATATCAATTTTGAATCGTCCACAAAAAACCGAATTGATTTATGTCTTCTAGTTTTTGAGAAAATTGATAATTACTAAAACTACTTTTGTATGAGATTTTATTTTTTTTTGTTGCTTACATATATAATTACAATGCTAGCACCCAGCACTACGGCGTATAAATAGTGAGATATGTCACGGGGGGCATGCTGCCCCCCTGCAACCCCCCTGCTTGGCACACTATAGGATTTGGGGTATGTGCGAGGTTGGGTGTATGCAAAGTTTCTTTTGCATTTAAAGAATCTGGATTTAAACTTTCAATTTGTCTTATATTTATATATCCAAGCCAACAGCTGATTTCTAAATATACATATACGTAGCCCAAAGTTGCACATTTAAAATTTTCAGACATGAAAATGTATTGCATTATAAAAAATTCACATTAGGTAATACTGTACGACTGCAGCAAAAATATAAATTTCTTAATAATGTATGTTTGTGTCTTACATACCTATATAATGCAATTGTAATGTTCAAAACAGCACCATCACGACAATAAAAGTGAGCAGGTGCATCAAGTTAGCAGGACACTTTTCAATTTTCAGAATAAAGAGTATGTAGTAATTAGCTGCTATTTAGTTGCTAATTAGTTGCGCAAAAAAAAAATTAATCGCTCTGTTGGATTTCGAGAAATTGGGTGTCCTGCTAACTTGACGACAACTTAGCAGGACACCCAATTTTTCGGAATCCGAAAGTGCGATAAATTTTTTTTTCCGTAACTAATTAGCGATTAATTCATTTTCAACAAATATCCAATTCTGGATCGTTTATATGGGAAAGGTGTCCTGCTAGCTTGATGCACCTAAAGTGAGCTTAGTAAATCTACGATAGTAGATAACTTTAACTGTTGTCGTGAAATAGCCGAAATAATAGCGTCTCACGTTGATGTTAACATTGGCAGCGAAGAAAACAAGCTTCTAAAAAAAACTATTTTATGCCGGAAAACAACGCACCCCCTTCACCAATATATGGCACTTTTATTTTATAGAAAATACTGCCTTGAACAAAAATATAAAGACGACTTGGGCTCCCAAATCATGGAATTTTTACTAGACGTTAAAAAAGTGTACCCAGGTTTTATCGATGGTGAAGAAAGTATGGGCTTGCAACTAAAGGAATTCGACCCTCCCACTGTTCACAGTGAGCACTTAGAGGGTGTTTTACCGCCAAAACAACCTCGGCTTTTCACCATCAACGACGAACTCAATGAACTCGACAGTAACACCAGTACGGACGATTACTTCATTGACGAGACTTACATACCTCTTTAATAAATGAACATTGACTTTACTATTTTTAACTAACTCCTGACTTACTCAATAACTGACCGACTGGGACGCGGAATGCAATGCAATTCTACCTCCTCGTGGTGCATTCTCGGTAGCGCTAAATGAATTGCTGTACTTAACTTACAAAGATGAACCTAATCAACGTAAATATCAAAAAACAAAAATGTCATAAGAAAGTAGTTTTAGTAATTTTCAATTTTCTCAAAAGCTGGAAGACATAAATCGTTTCGGTTTTTTGTGTTCGATTCAGAATTAATATTTTCATTAACTTGCATCATTTCAAAATTTTGAGAAAAATTGGTCTAAACTTTTTTTTTCCATTTTTTTATCAAAATTTTGAGTTTGCCTGCGAATTTTTCAAAAAACTATCGGCTAAAATAATTTAATTTAAATGCAGGATTAAAGTTTAGATTCGTAGCTTTCAAAAACGGTATATTTAATTACTGTAAGTGTTGCCGTTGTTTTTTAATAATTATTTTTTAATTTTAAGTAATTTTTTCTAAAATTGCGCCTACCTCCTAAACGGGGTGAGGTAGACCCCCCCCCCACCCATAGTAAAAAATGCTTATTTTTGACCCTTCTACAAGAAACCATTATCAATTTTTCGCGCCAAAATTATCGTACTCTCCCCGCAAGTAAAAATGTATTTAAAAAAAAATAATTCAAAACGTTTTTTATATAAAAAGCTTCCTTAAAATTTGTTTAAAAATTATTTGGATTGCCTATTTCAAGTACCTATTTAAAAATATACAATAAACAATAAATGTAATTTAAAACAAATTCAACAACCTGCCTTCAAAATACTTTCCTCTTGATTTAAGAAAAAAATTGAATTATTTTCAATTAAATTTTTTTTGAACATTGGTATATCCAATACCTATTAATTAAAATTTAAAAGGACCTTCTGTATAATTTTTTTTTATTAAAATCGGCTTAGCCCTTAATGAGATATTGATACCTTCCTTCGTATAAACTTTTCTTTTTCGAAAACGGTTTTTTGGCTTACCTATATTAATTACCTAATGTTTTAAATTGGCATACCTACCTATGTACTAAATCTCTTGATACCTACAATTATTCAAAACGGAAACATAATTGGAAATAATATTTTTGTTCTGTTTATTATTAGGTGGTACCTACCTAGGGACCTAACTATACCAAAATTATGAAAATTATTATTATAAATATATATAATGTAGGTACCTAACCCGAAATATGGCAACCGTCCCATACAATTACTATTACCGCATATAATAGAAAGAGAATACCTGCAACGTTGCTTTCTTTGAATTCAAAATCAAAAATAAAAACCTCCCAAGTTTTGCATGAAACTATAGGAGATTATATACCTATATATGTATAAACATATGCCCTTAAGCAAAAAATCGTTTCCTAAATTCATTGAAAAAAAATTAAACCAAACCTTTGCATAAGCGAACATATACACACAAACATTTTTTTCTATTTTCTCGCCCAAGTTCAATGACGCAAAAGGCTATTTCGGATATCTCCCTTTCCCGCATTATTGTTGTCAGAACCAACATAATACACTCCTCTCGCTCCTACTACCTGTTCCCGATTCCTTTTTGATTCTCTCCATTGTCAAATTTGTGGCGTTTATAACGCCACATAGTAGCTCCCAAGAACGTAAAAAAAAACGACTCGATGATATTACTATAGGTTTTATATACAATGACGCCATGCATGTGCGTACTCTCCTAAAAGCCTATGGTAGACACTTTATGATGGAGGTGTGGTATGCTCTCATTACTTGAAATTTCCTTTGCCAAACTAATCCAAATGATGGATATCCATCATTTATGATGTAAATTGCCAGGAGAGGACGTCGTTTTTTTCGACCAATTTCCTCGGGGCTTGCAAAAAAACACGGCTTATATATACAATACATCCCAAAAAAACACCGCTATTATTTTTAGTTTGTGAATACAATAGGGGTATTCATGCAATCAGATATATTTACGAACTTCGTATTTGCGTAAATGTATGCTTCATTTTTCACGAACGCACCTATAAAGCAATGTGTGCTTATCCTTATTACGTTGCCCTGCGTATATAATTTTCCATACAAATTTTGACATTTGATTAACGAGGAGATAAATTTATGCAGTTTACGAAGTAAATACGACATTCCATGAATACCCCTAATGTGTAAATACCAATTCTGTCGATAAAATATTGTAGGTGAGTATAAGAACTAACGGCTTTCAGCTAGTAGTTATAAATTCCGTTTGTTTTGTCCTTGTATTTGTATGTGGGCAGGTTTTTTTTAGAACTGAAATTATAAAGAAAGAAGTTAAAATGGCCATTTACGTGTAGGTATTTGTTTGAAATAAAATTAATTTTTATTTATAAATCAATTATTTCGCCAGAATGTAAACAAACGTTTTTTTAATGGTGGCCATGTTTGGTGTACATGTTACTGTTGTTTTCGTTTGTCACCAGGGTATTGTTTTTTTTTTTTGACTTTTCAAGTCAATTGGCAAAAGGCAACCCAGCACAGCCATAGCTGTGCCTACGTTCTGTAACTTTCGCATCGATAAAATCAGTCGAGAAACGATGAAAATTGAAACAAATCGTATGAGTTTTGTACTATTTTTTCATCGTTTCTCGACCAATTTTAACCATCCGAGAGTTACAGAACGTATGCACTGGTCTTCTTATAAAAGTGCTGAACGCTTCCGTCTCGTACTTTCCTCTTAACACACCTGTCAACAAATACAAAAAGAAAACAAAACCTGCAAACGAAAATTCGCAAAAGCCAAATGTCAAATTCGACCAAGCAGAAAAAATTAAAAGAATTTTTCATGTTTCTTCACTTGGCTTCACGTTCACACAAAAACGAACAAAACAGCTGCTAGACAAAAAGTTCCAGCGAGATCTTGAATTCATAGCTCAACCCAAAAAAAAGTTTGCGCATTCTTCAAATTCAAGAAATAAACAAATTATTCTTTTCGCTTCATTGAAATGGAAGACGTACGCGAAGAAAACCAATTCGTTGTGGATGATGTAAGCAAAATCATAAAGGAAGCCATCGAGCAAACAATCGGCGGTAACGCCTACCAGCACGACAAAGTCAACAACTGGACCAGCCTGGTCGTGGAGAATTGTCTCAGTGTCCTAACCAAGGAACAGAAACCCTACAAGTACATCGTCACATCGATGATTATGCAAAAGAACGGCGCCGGACTGCATACAGCCAGCTCCTGCTTCTGGAACAACGACACTGATGGCTCGTGCACCGTTCGCTGGGAAAACAAGACCATGTATTGCATCGTTTCCGTGTTCGGTTTGGCTGTTTAAAAGGTTTATTTTTATTTCTTCCATTGAAATATGTATTTTTCATTTATTTGTTACAATTAAAATTAAACTATCTTGATATCTAAAAAAACTCGTACCCAGAGTCTCGAGTATATTTCGGGAATTCACTGCAATTTGATTAGAAGAATATTGACGAATTGATTGACTAAATTGTTAGCCCTCAGAGCTTAAGAACACTTGAAGTTGCCTTGTTTTCTGTCGATATTACAGTAATTAAACAATAAACTACAAAAAAATAAAATTTAGAAAAATCCTTGAAAATCCCTGAATTGAAAATAAAAATTGAGAAAATGCATCATACTGCAAAACTTTGTTTTTTTTTTTGTTTTATAATTGAGTCATCGATTTTTTTGTTGGAAGATGGAAATGGAACGCAGCAAGTGATTTATAGTGTACTCCGCTGTGGTAACCTAGAGAAATGATGACTGCCGCAGTGGGTTCGGGCGCGGGGAAAAGTTGTTTCAAGTGCAATCCACTTCTAAAAAAGTGTTTATTGTCCTGTCAGCCTTTATTAAACAAAGCTGATTCTTTTTTTAATTAGCATTGAGATAGTAGGGGTGAACTGGTTTGATAATGCGCTGTGATGAATCGTGGGCTGAGTAATTTAAGCAATGAAGGAGTATAAGGCGAGAAAAAAGAACCCAAAACACAAATATTTTTGTTTAAATTTTGTTTAGGTGTGCAAAATTATTTAAACTTCTGTGCAAGCGTTTTGACCGAAATAGGCTTTAGCCGTTTAAGAGAAAATCAAAAATAAAAAATTGGTTCTATGGAAGGTACATTTAGTAACAGTTTTCTGTTCAAAAGTTGATACCAAAATGCATACCATGCCAACAATATTGCACCCAAAATGTTGTTTTATCAAAATCGATAAATTACCTTTTTCATAACGTTTGAAGAATATCTCTTTAGTGGGTTAGGTTCTTTTTTGTGTTCTCTTTTTTTTTGTACGAATCCAAAAATTGTCCAATAGTACCTGTGTGTGCATATATGGGTGACTTGATATTTTATGTTCGTTTAAGTTATTACCTTCAGTGAAAAATTAGCCTAGGATGAAGAATTCAAGAACATTGTCTTGGGTTCTGACCATGTTTTAGTTTGAAGATGAGGCTCATTTTTGTTTGAATGAGAACATAAACGTGTAAAATTTACTTATATGGGATGAAAAAAATTCTCAGGTCAAATTTATTGAAGTAAACATTCCACCAATGGATAATTTAACTTGAGCCTGAAAATTGGCTTTGGATTTATGGTTTCATACTCTGATACTAACTTTGTTTCATTGAAGTCAGACGTCAATATTGGGGGCTATCGTGGATAAAATTTCCCTGGGATTTTTCCCATCTTCGAAAATTTGAAACGCCAATACTTTTTAACTCGGCTTAGTAAGCTCAAAATTGGGTTTATTGAAATGATAGCCAAATTCACCTGGAAAATGTATTCCCGATACCATTAGATTCCGATAGATACTTTCAACCATTATCCACGTTCCAAATTTTCGAAGGAGGGAAACATTCCCAGGGAAATTTTGTTCACGACAGCCCCCATAGCTTTGATCGTTGAACTTTACCCAGGGTCGACCCACCCGGGTTTCCATGGCAGCAAAAAGAGTTGTCGAAAACGCAGGGTTTTTCCGTTCTCAAAAAAAAAAAACAGAGGGCTGTTGACATATAAAGCAAGAAACAAAAAGTTCGTGCTCTGGGCCTGTATTACGAATTACGTTTATCGTTCAAAATCCGTCGTTATCGATATTACGATAGTGGTTTTTTTTTTTGCTTTTTATGAGTTTCACCCGAACAACATTCCACCCGGAAAATTTTTCGGTTTGGCTTCATTTCGCCTATTGTGAGTTTCACCCGAAATTTCATGATCGAAAAATTCCCCTTATTGTGAATATTCATTTCGGGTGGAATGTAATGCCATTTTCACTTTTTTTTTGTAGGCGAACAAAATTTCGTTCGGGCGAAACTCATAATTATCATTATTTATTGTTCTATTCATACTAGGATGTCAGTATATTAGACTTGACCATTCTTTATTCCGTCAATTTCATTGAATTTTTGAACAACAACTTAAAGGTGCTACCACCAATTGTTTACGAATTAATTTATAATTCGTTTATTTTGGCTAGAGACACAGCTGTTTCAAGGGGGCTAGGCGGCTGATAGGCGGCTTGGCTGAATACTTTTGGACCTTGACTTTATGTTGTTGTCACTTTATTTATATGTTTGTTTGGTTCTGCTGTTTTTTTTTTTATTTTATCTGGCATTATTTTCAGACATCCATTCTCGTAATTCATAATCGGTTTATATCATGACTATCGTTTTCTTGGGTATCGTTTTTTTTTGCCTTTCGTTTCGTAATTCGTAAAACGGGCCCTGATATTTAAAACGTAAAATTTGTTTTAAATTACTTTTAAAAATGAATAAAAACAAATTCGAACGTTTCCATTTCCAATTATTTCTATTTATTATGCTAAAATTAAGTTTGTGTACCTATTCTTTTATAAATTAATAATAATTCTCCACAGCACGTGAATCCACAACAAAACAATCCATCACAAAACATGTCACCTTTGTATATAAAATATATATACAAAGGGCCTTACCAATAACCAAAAGCTAAACACGCGTTTTGATAAATGCCAGGTTATACTACGTTTTCACTGAGCAATAAATCGCGATTTAAGAGGATTTAGCATAAATCCCCTTCAAATCTAGAAGATCTACCATACAAATTTAAATCTCCTCAAATGAAGATTTAAAATAAATCTCATTGAAATCTTCTTGCAAGAAGGAGATTGTCAAATCAAACAATCCTAATTTTGTAGAACGCACCCTTTTAAACGTCAGTTTTTCCAAAGAAATAAAAAAAAATTATAAAATATTTTTGCGCGTTGGCTGAAGGAATAAAAATGCAAGTATTTACAATGTATTTCATATATTTATAATAATATTTTGGTAAACAATACAAATTCTAGATAATGCAACAACCAAAACAAACAAAAAACAACGGACAACCTAGACACTGGAGGATGGGGAGCTTTTCATTGAAGAGTGGGCCGAAAAATTGTGTTTTTCTGTAATTATGGATTCTCCTATTGAATTTACCCACTCTTATGTTATTTTGAAGAATAAAATGATGTGATAACAATAGATTTAGGTTACTAGGCTCATTTTTAATAAATAGTTTATTCAAAATTAATTGTTTTATTGCTCAAAAATTGTTTTTTTCCGTTCGCTATACGTTTGCCGATTATATTTGTATTACTCTTGTCAAATTGAGTTGACAATTGAATGGCAATTCAGACTGAAAACGTCAAATTAATCTCCTTTTTTGTGGTGAAAACACTTCAAGATTAATTTTAAATCTCCTACCTTAAATCCCGGATTACCTCTTGGTGAAAACGTAGTATTAAACTTTAAAGACGAGTTAAATTGTGTGTTTACCAATAACCAAATTAAACACACCTTTTACGAGTTAGCGCTCTATTATATCTACTACAGTATTTGTCAAATAGACAGCTGTTGAAATGACATTTGTGTTATTTTGCAAAATAAACAAACATTTTTGGTTCCAAATAGAGATTTAAATTTTTTTCACTTATCAAATTAAAAAATGAGTGACGACCAGGATATAATTGATGAAATTTGTATTTCGGCGGATGTGGCACAATCTCGCCGAACAAAAATATATAAACAAAAAAAAAAAAAGATCCTTTCGGCACTACAAGTTAGACTTTATTGTTGCAGTAATAATCATGCTATAAAATAATAATAATTTAAGGTTTGAAAAATCCACTACGAGCTTCGTCATCTATGGTCTCCCAACCTTCAAATTTCGACTTCAATGATTTCCCGTCGTTGAGTTTGCTTTCAACTATGTCGGAAAGGGCTTTACTGGTTCGATTAGCAACTCCTTAATAGCTAGATTTCAATTGGAGGAACGATTTTTTTGACGATTTTTCAGTCATTTCACATAATTCAATCTGAAATTGAAATTTACAATCAATTAAAAAAAAGGAATTGATTTAATTGGATATTTTACTCACATTTTTCAATTAAAAGCGCACAAATTCGAGTGAAAATAACACAGACGCGACGAAAAATTGTTTTTTTTTTTCTCTATTTCTTTTAGCTGTCTGATTGACAGCACAAACGCGGTGTTAATACAATTAAACATGAGTTTCTTCAGTTTAAGTTTAAAGGCACGTTTAGCGTTAAGCTGACTATTAAATTGATTATTGGTATGGTTAATTTTTTAGAGTCCACTTAAATATTTAAGTGATCTCTAAATTTGGTTATTGGTAAGGCCCAAAGATGTCACTTTGTCGGTTTATTCGTAACCTCACTCTCCACAACAAAAAAACTAAAAGCGAATTCCTTAAAACAAAGAAATCGAATTTTTTCTAAACAGAATCGAATGTTTTCTAAACAAAATCGATTCTTTTCTGTCAAAACAAATCTTGCGTTTAAGCAAGATTACACACTGATTTCCACACACACTATGAAGACTTGACATTTCTAATACGTCAAATTGAAATTTTTGGAAGACGAGTTGTTTATTTTTTGGTTGCAACGAATTCTACATAATTTAACAAAGTATTCAGTCAATACAGCTATAAAAATAATTTATTGTGCGTTGTTCATTGTTCAAACACAAATTTGACAAAAAAAAATAGCTTTCGCGAGTGAAAGACGTTTTAAAAACTTTCAGTGCAAGTGCTGAAAACTTTTCAATAACAATTTTCTTTAAAAATATATGTGCAAATAGAAGTTCAAACAAATAAAATGCACCAACAATTTGGCACCGTATAAGCTGGCTAATATCTTTTATTTATTAATTTAATTCTATTGGTAAAACATTTTTCTCAAAACAAAAACAAACAACCTTAATAGTTTTGTGAATAATTTCTTGACGTTTTGCGTCAATTGCAGCTATAAAGTCACAAACACAATCACACAAAAATAAAATCGATTCTTTTACGAAATACGAATTCCTTTCAATTGACAGAAAAAATTCGATTCTGTTTAGAAAAAAATCGATTTCTTTTTTGAAAGGAATTCGCCTTAAGGTATACTATTGGGCGGGTTCAGGAACATCCCAGGTTTCAAACAACTAAAAAAAATATCGGCAAGAGTTTTGTATAGAGCTAGCCCACGGAGCTAGTTTGCTTTGGGCCGCCATTTTTACCTACCTACCTATCGGTAATATTGCGTTCCAAATGTCAACCGATTGCCCTGAAAAAGCATTTTTCTGGAGCAGAAAATAAAATGGAAAAAACAGACGGATAGCCAACAAACTGTATTTTAACATCTGTAGAATATTTGGCTACAAAAATTGAAGTTTTTTTGGTACATGAATTTTAGTCAAAGTTTCGCTGTCCATAATTTTTTTTTCTTTTGAATCCATTTTGTTTGAAAGATCAACCAAAGTTGTTTACTATAGTAGAGAAAAAGGACGACCCACTTGCAAGCAACTTGCCGCCTACGTCACAGCCAGTACACAGATACGAATTTGACAGAGGCAATGTTTGAACTCAACTTGGTCGCCAGTACTTGCCCGTGCCGCCTCCACTGGGCATCAACGATGTCCAACATCACAACCACAATCCAATCCACAATCTGACTTGTATGGATTATGTCACTACATGACATGGATTTTTCTGCCTCCATTGGATTTTTTAAAGACATGTTCATAATCCGAGCATCGTTCATGCCCAGTGGAGGCGGCATGTTAGGCGCGTTTTTTTGGCAAATTCATATGGATTCGTCGAAAAAAACAACATCGGAACTAATAGTTTTACACGTAAATACAACAACAACTTAAATCCATATGGACTTTTAGCTAAGTCCAGATAACTATCGGGACTTACGCACTGTAAGTAAGAAGTTCCTAAGTCCCGATATAGTTTTTTTTCGAAAAATCCATATGGACTGGCAAAAAAACACGCTTATTGATTCATCGATACTTGGAGGCCATCATGTAAATGGAGCTTTAATTAATATTTTATCGAGGCTTGGGCTTATATAAGGAAGCTCTTTGGAGTTCTCGAAAGGAAAAGTATGATCAAGTTCTTGCATCTTCGAATTTATATCTAAGACGGCGCAGTGGCTAAAGCGATGGACTTTTATACAGGAGGTTCCGAGTTCGATCCCTAGAGAGGTAAGAAAAATGTTTGTGTTTATAATTATTTCCAATACATTAATAAATAAATAATACTATGTGCTATAAACTTTCAGGTAAAAACTAGATTAAATACAGAAAAAACAACTTCGAAAAAATTGGAAATAAAATAAATATTTTTTTTATTTGTGTACCTACCTCGTTAAGAGCTGTATAATCTGCTTCTAATAGGTATATTAAAACCACTAAAATAACCTCTATTAAACTTGCGTTTTTACCTTTATAGAATCATTAACGAGACTATCTGTCAAAACATAAGTTTCTTTAAAACTGCGTATAGGGCTCGATAAGACTTCGTTTAGATCTTACAAACACTTGTTATAGAATCTCAAACTTTTATAAGAACTGCGCATGGTACCTGCACGAAGATGTACCGAAGTCACTTTAGAAGTTTCAAAAAGGTTATTTGAGCCTCTATAATGTTCTCCTTTTTATGTTTAACGAAGTTTTACAGATTTTTTATAGAAGTTAGAAGGCATTTTCAGTTAAACCTAACCGAAGCTGAAATGTTAGTTGGGGTATGCTGGGCGTAGATGAGAAGTGGACACGCCTTAAGAATACTGTCATAAGTACTGCCAACTCCATCTTAGGCAGCAGTCGTAGAAATCGGAACGACTGGTTTGATGATGAATGCAAGCTAGCGACTGAACGTAAGAATGTTGCGTACCGAGCAATATAACAATCTCATAGAACGCGGGCACGCGAAGACGAATATAAAGAGCTCAGAAGAATTGAAAAACGGCTTCACAGACAGAAAAAATCAGCCTGGGAGAAGAACATAATCTGTGAAATAGAGAAAAGCCGAGAGCGAGGTCCGCACCAGGCGTGGAAGTTCTACCAATCCGTCCGAAACATGATGCAGTACACACCACGCTGCACATACTGCAAGGACGGAGAGGGAAATCTGATCACCGATCCTCAAAGCATACTGGAGCGATGGGAAGTGTACTTCAATGAATTGCTAAATGGTCAGCTCACTGCAGAAGTGGAGGCTCCACTACTTCAAGAAGAGTACCCTATGTTGCCGCCACCAAGCATAGAAGAGGTTGAGAAGGCTATAGGCCGGCTAAAGAAAAACAAAGCCCCGGGAGCCGATGGTATACCAGCCGAACTATTTCAACACGGTGGGCCAGCTTTACGTCAAGCAATTCATGAGATTATAGTGCACGTGTGGGAGCATGAAGAAATTCCAGAAGACTGGCGAAAAGGTATAATTTGCCCCATACATAAGAAGGGAGATGTCACAACGTGCAGCAATTATAGAGGTATCACGTTGTTGAGTACCGCCTATTAGATACTCTCCTCTATCCTACAAGACCGGATAACCCCATACGCTAAAACCATCATCGGACAATATCAGTGTGGTTTCATTCCAGGCAAATCAACAACTGATCAGATCTTTACCCTTAGGCAGGCGATGGAAAAATGTCTAGAATTTAACATCCCAACATACCACCTGTTTATAGACTTTAAGGCCGCCTACGATAGCATAGCCAGGGTAGAACTTTACAAAGCCATGAGAGAATTCGGCATCCCAAATAAATTGACAAGACTATGTAGGTTGACCATGACCAACGTGACAAGCCAAGTAAAAACAGCCGGATTGCTATCCAAACCAATCAACATCTTTAATGGACTCCGACAAGGGGATGGTTTGGCCTGCCTCCTCTTCAACCTGGCGTTGGAGAAAGCAATCCGTGACTCTGGCACGGCAACAAGAGGGACCATCGTCAACAGGTCCAGCCAGATACTGGCTTACGCAGACGAAATCGACATCATCGGAAGAACCGAGCAAGCTGTACATGATTCCTTCATCCAGATCGAGCAGGCGACACGAAATCTGGGGCTGCACATTAGTGAAGGTAAAACAAAGTACATGGTGGCGTCGAATACGAGAGGAACAGTTGGTCAAACAATCAAGGTAGCGGAGCACGAATTTGAAGTGGTGCAATCCTTTAAATACCTTGGGTCAATAGTAGCAGCCGATAACAATATAGAAGAAGAAATACGCGGGCTGGCTTCTCAAATCCAACAAAGCCTATTACAGTCTGTCAAAGCTCTTCAAATCCAGAAATCTCACCATAACTTCAAAACTGCTGCTGTACAGGACCATGGTCCTGCCAGTACTCACATATTGATCCGAGACTTGGGTGCTTAGCAAAAGGCACTCCGACCTTCTAGCCGCGTTCGAGAGAAAAGTCTTAAGGAGAGTTGTTGGCCCCATATGTGAGGAAGGACGATTCCGGAGACGGTACAATCATGAATTGTACGCAATCCACCTTGAAGGAGATATCGTGACAAAAATTAAGATCGGTAGACTCCGGTGGGCAGGTCACCTAGCTCGCATGAGCGAAGAGGAACCTGCTCGGAAAGTTCTTTGTGGTACATTCTATGGTAGACGACAGCGTGGTAGACCATGCTTGCGCTGGAGAGATGGCGTAGACCAGGACGCCCGGAGCCTTGGGGTGCGCAACTGGATGGCGGCGGCTCGAGACCGTGATGGGTGGAGCGACTTGTTGAAGGAGGCCAGGACCGGACCCCGGTTGTCGAGCCGACTATGATGATACAGCTAATAAACCTATTTTAAAGTATGTCTTAAGCTAGGAGCAGACGGCATATAAAAGTCGCAAACGTTTGCGACTCTGACGTCATTTTTACGTCATCATTTGCGACTTTGAGAGTATATCGTCTGAACACCCTTTTGGGACAGTCCGCATATGCTCGCAAACCATTTGCGGATGATGTGCGACACCCAAATTGCATATAAGTTTGCGACTTTCTTGCATATCGTGTGAACACCCTCGCATATAATTTGTGACAGTTTGCGATCATGTGCGGCCATATGCGACCATCCCAAGCATTTGCGATGACACGAAAACCGAACATTGCACATCTCCACATATGCAGCATTTCAGCTGCTGTGATTCTTCATTTTACTAGTACTGTTGTTGTTGTGTCAAATTCTTGCATGTACATACCTATAGCCTATAGGATTTACATTTAAACGAAATAAAATGGAACTTTAATTATTAGGTATATTCGTAAATTTAAAATCAAGCGTGGATAGTTCTGGGGATGATATTATAATGTAAAGCAGCAACAGTGTTTTAAAAATTTAAATAAAATTGTTTGCTTTTAAAATATGAAGTACATTATTTTTTTCTATTTTTGTTTAATCTTTTTATTGACAAAATACAGCAAAACTATGTAGTTATTCCACAATTTTCCGATTCTGGCTGCTTTTAATGACCCCCCCCTCTGGATCCGCCACTGATGAAACATTCAGCTTTATTTTATCGTTAAAGAAAAATAAAGTAAAGATAAGTAATGTTAAAGGCCCGGTAAAGTTTACTATTTAAAAAACATCAATTAAAAACTGAAATTTTAAAATTTGGGAGCATTTAGAAAACTGTATGGTAAGTTTATTGACATGAAAAAGTAACAAAATAAATTTAAAACTTTTGAATAGTTAAATACTAGAATTTGTTTTAGCTTTCATGTCAATTTCATTCTGTTTAAAATTGATTAACAAAAAAAAAATGAAACTTCAAAGTCTCTCTTTACTTTACACACACCTGGTCAAACTTGCTTGAAATCCCTTGCTGGTATTTTTTTGTTAATTGTAAATACTTGTACCTCATTGTTATTTGCTAGTTCATGAGTTTAATTTTCAAGACAAACAGATGGCAATTATTTTATTTATAAGTGAAGACGACGGCGAAGAGGATATGGAGGAGAAGGATAATAGATGCATCTAATCCATTAAAGATTGAAAATCCCTTGGCTATCTCCGGATTTTCTTCCATCAATTTGATGAGAACTTCTTTCTACTCCCGTTTGGTCCAATTGGAATGCGACCTTTATATTAAAACCCAAACAAATAATTCATAAAAGTATTTTATTTTCTTTAGTTTGAACAACTAAATATTTGAGCTTACATGTTTTTTGTAATCTATTCGCCAGAAAATTTTTAACGTTAAATAAATGACATTTGTTTCGAATGATTCGAAAGTCAAAGTTTGCTTAGTTTTCAACAAAAAATGAACTTTCGTTTGATTAAGTGAACTTTCGATTCGTTCGAAAGCCAAAATACAAACTATTCGAATTCGACTTACTTTCGTATAAAAGTGAATTTCAAAATAAGGCTGATTATGATATGTACTTTAAAAGAGAGTTTTTAGGACTTTTAGAAAAATGCCTCGACTATCTGAAAGTGCCCCACCGGTGGAGCAGAATCGGACAAGAGGTGGGCAACAACGGAGGCAACAAAAATATTACAAGTTTTTTTTTTTTGGCAGTATATTCATTATTTTTAAAAGCTCTTGGTATTTCAGTAGATTCATTTTTGAAAAAAAGTCAATCAGCCTTATATTGAAATTCACTTTCATGCACTTAAACTTTTTTATTCCACTCGAATTAACGATGAACATTTTGTCCGTTTCATTCTGAACTCTTCACCTCTCTCGCCTATAAACTTTAATTTCCCCAGGCTCAATTGAGCCTGTGTGTGATGGCCCATAATAGGGCAGTGTGTTTTCTGTCTCATTTTTCTTCTCTTTTGCACTCATTATGTTCAAAAAGAGTCACGACGCAAAAGTAGTCGTGTAATAGCAGACAATAACGTAGTTGATCCTTCATAATAAAGGGTCCGCCAAATAACTTTTCTTTTTTTTTTGAAAATGGCACAAAACATCGAGTGTAGCTTCGGCTGTGTGGCACGTAGCGCCGTCCTGTTGAAACCAAATGTTGCCAATACCCTCCTCTTCCATTTTTGGCAACAAAAATTCGTTCAACATGGCCCGATAACGATCGCCATTGACTGTAACGGCCACTCCTTTCTCATTTTCGAAAAATGGCCCAATTATGCCTCTGGACCAAAATCCGCACCAAACAGTGACTCGTTTCGGGTTTATCGGCTTTTCAATGTATGCGTGCGGATTTTCTGCGCCCCAAATGCGACAATTTTGCTTGTTTACTACCCGCCAAGATCAAAATGAGCTTCATCTGAAAAGATGATTTCTTGGCAAAATCGGCATCTTCTCTAAGTCGAACGCAGGCCCACTTAGCGAAGCGTATACACAACCATATTCGTTATTCATATTCGTTCATATTCGTTAATACTACGTTTTCACTGAGCACTAAATCGCGATTTAAGTGGATTTAGCATAAATCCCCTTCAAATCTCCAAGATTTACCATACAAATTGAAATCTCCTCAAAAGAAGATTTAAAATAAATCTCATTGAAATCTTCTTGCAAGAAGGAGATTTTCAAATCAAACAATCCTAATTTTGTAGAACGCACCCTTTTAAACGTCAGTTTTTCCATTGAAATCAAAAAAAATTATAAAATATTTTTGCGCGTTTGCTGTGGGAATAAAAATGCAAGTATTTACAATGTATTTCATATATTTATAATAATATTTTGGTAAACAATACAAATTCCAGATAATGCAACAACCAAAACAAACAAAAAACAACGGACAACCTAGACACTGGAGGATGGGGAGCTTCTCATTGAAGAGTGGGCCGAAAAATTGTGTTTTTTTTTTGTAATTATGGATTCTCCTATACTCTTATGTTATTTTGAAGAATCAAATGGTGTGATAACAATAGATTTAGGTCACTAGACTCATTTTTAATAAGTAGTTTATTCAAAATTAATTGTTTTATTGCTCAAAAATTGTTTTTTCCGTTCGCTATACGTTTGCCGATTATATTTGTTTTACTCTGGTCAAATTGAGTTGACAATTGAATGGCAATTCAGACTGAAAACGTCAATTTAATCTCCTTTTTTGTGGTGAAAACACTTCAAGATTAATTTTAAATCTCCTACCTTAAATCCCGGATTATCTCTGGGTGAAAACGTAGTATAAGACTAATTATCTGTCAAATCACACTTGAGCTAAGTGTTACCATTCACGAAATAAGCACTAGTTAAAAAAAAAAACGTTAGATGGCGGACCCTTTATAAGCAGGGTCTTTTATTTTATTATATATTTTATTGTTTCTTTGATAAATTTTGTGTCATACTTACATTTTGAATCCAACGAATAGTTGAAATTTGAATACTTTCCGTTTTGTAAATAGGTATTTGTGTAGACGCAAAAAACAACCGTTAGAGTGGACATCCATAATTATGCATTTGTGTGTCATATGGTCATATTCAACGCACGCTATGCCCCTTTCACACGAAGAAACTGAGATTCCAGCAACTTTCAGTATTTAGGAGAGAAGATCAAGAAGTAAGGGGAGTTAAATTAAAGCCCGATCCTCCCCAATACCACCCCGCAAGGGGGGGGGGGGGGGGTCGCCAACCCTGCGGATCCACATAGATAGTGCTATCCATAAACCAAAACTTATAATTGGCATGTATTTGCCAGTATTTGCCCTACAAGTCGATACATAAATGTATCGATAAGTTAAAACGACCGTTATGTTTTAGTTTGTTTTATTTGTAGGTCACTGGAAATCTTGTGCAAATAATTTGTAATAAGCAAAGTGTCTTTTAATTGTTTTCATTTAATATTGAACGGATTACTTTTTATTGCTTCCGATACTTTTGTCAGTAGATCTAAATCTTCATGACTTTCACCGAACCTGCGTGCATTCATTCGACTCTTTGTCATTGCAGTCATGTTGCTCATTGTCATTCCATTGTAGGCGTAATGTTTGCTTTTGATTATATGAATTACTTGCTGAAAGAAAATAAAAATAAAAAAAAATATTATTTACATATATTTTATAAGTCTACACGCACATCAAGGCTTCACTCACAAGAACTAATTTAATTAGGAACACAGAGAAAGTCAAGAAACTAATGCTCATTAATGCAGTCTCGGATGGAAATTGAAAGCTTGATTCATCTGTTAGACCTCGTTTTTGGCGGCTTTTTGGAAACATTGAACCAAAACTATTTTCTGTGAATAAAACATACATAATGTTTATGTACATACATATGAATGTAAATTATCATGTTTTCAATAAATTCGATGGAATTAACTAACAAAAAAAAAAAAAACCAACCGATATTCATCATTAACTGATCTCGCATACTTTTAAGCATTTTGATCTTGTCCATGATCCCGAATGAGTTCTTTTTCAAAAGGCCTTTTTGGAGCGATGTTAAAAAGTCTAAAAATCCCATAAATGATGGAAACTTAATCTCGTTTTTCATAAAAGTTCCCTTAGTTGGCTTCGGCTTCTGTATAGGCTTCAAAGCGGGCTCAGTAGATATCCGTTTGTCTGCATCAGGATCATGAAGGGAAATCTTTGTTTTCATTTGAACTATTTTGTTACGCTTCGTCTGAGCTGGAACAACAATCTCTGCACTTGTTTTCAAGTGGCTTTCGCCAGATATCACTAGTTTTTGTGAAGAGTTTGAACCTCTGAAACGTTCTCTTTGGTATTCGATCCATTCGGGACTTGGCACGTTTGAATCCATTATCACTTGCGATTGATCCTGATCGGTTCGAGCCGATTTATTCTGACCGTCATTGGTTGTCTGGGATATTTTCACCCACTCACTAGAGCACCGAAAGATGGACATTTGGAAAATTATCAAACCACAGAGAAATAAATGCATTCTAGGTAAGTTAATGCAACCGTCACTTCACGTTGTCGGCAGAACTAAACTGATGAGAAGAAAATTATGTTGCTGTTGTCACATTGTTTTGAACACTGCAAGTCAAATGCTATCAAGTAGAACCACAGAGAGTGACAATTGCACCGCTAAAGTGTTTCAAATTATGCCATTTACCTACATGTTAAGGTCGAGTGCGTTTATAATAAACACACTTTGATGAATCTTATGATATTCGCAGTAAGTTTTTTTTTTTTGTTTGTCATACTGATGGCTCTAGCTGATGATTAAAAGGAGTAATGGTTTTCGAAAATACCCCATAAACGGAATTATGTTCAAGATATTATAAAAATATTATAGGTAGGTACATATTGGAGAATAAATCAAGATAAAAATTCTCTGGGGGAACTTTTATTAATTAGGCAGAACGGAAGTCATTACACCGGTTGAAATTTGTTTACTTATCTAAATATGTTTGTTCATCAAGAGCTACGAAAATTCCACGAGATCAATAGAAAGATGCCGTTAGGATGTTTAAAGAAGAAAAATATTTGCCTGTACATTTTGAAGAACGTGGGTTAAGGTTTTAGGTATTGTCATGTAGAGCAGGCGTTATTGATTTTGAGTAGCTTTAGAACGGCGAAATGTTTATAAAGAATGAGTTTTGAGTTAAATCACAATTAGATTTTTCCATCAGATCTTAACTAAATTTGTAAGAGAGAATATTAGCAAGAAACTTTTAGACTTTAGACTGTAACTTATAGGATTGCGTGCTGTATTGAAAAAAAAAACATTATATACACGCCTAGGAATATACGCATAAAAATAATTATACAGTTAACTCTGCTTCCTTAATCCCAGACTTTCACATGAGAGTGTTACCTTAAAGTGAAATCTATTGTTTGCAAGAACCTTAGATTGATTAATCAATGCAATTTCTTCTTGCGATTTTTAAGCACGTAGGTTAGGGACATGGGGTAAAAAGTGCAGAAAGATGATAAAGAGTGTTTTTTTTTTTAGACTTGTGGTTTTCAATCTGGCAATACTTTTTTCGCAGTTGGTCTTTTTGACAGCTATCACTTGATTTATGCTCAGTTTGGTTTGCCATTTCATAATTAATAGACTTACTCCTGAACAACGTTTGCAAATCGTGCAAATTTATTACCAAAATGTTGGTTCGGTTCGCGCGCTGCGTCCAATATTCGGTCGACATAATCGCAAAATCGCATAAATTCGAGCAACCATGGATTGGTTTCGCACCACGTTTACTCTAGTAGATAATGCGCATTCTCAGAGACGCCCTACAGTGCGCACCGAAGACGTTATTTCTGCTGTGGAGCAGAGTATCGAAGAAGACCCGAATGAGTTCATCCGCCATCGTGCGCAACAATTGGAGCTGTCAAAAATTGGGCCTCTGGACTGGAATTTATTCGAGCCAGCTGCTTGCCCGAAATCATTTTTAAAACATAATGGCAAACCCTTATCTTGACAATAAAGCTAAATTCTCAGCCATAACATTAAATTATATGCGTTTTATTTCTTTTTGAAAACCACACGTCTAAAAAAAACACCCTTTACTTGCACAAAGTTAACATTCATTAAAAATCACAGCGTTTAAAAGAAATTTGCAATTAGACAGAAACCAAAAGAGAAACGAATATTAAAAATCGCTCTCGACTAAAAGCGGTCTAATTGTAAGCTAAAAAAAGAAAAACAACCAATTCTTTAATGAGTATCTACTTTTCACGAGGTAGCGCAAAAGTCATTGCTCTATCGGAAGTTGCTTTAATTTTTGCAAATGGCGGAAAATGTCAATTCTACTTTGACATTTGTGAAGTAAACAGATATAAAACACACTTCAACAAGATATGAATCACTCTTATGGCCTTTTCGATTGGAGTCAGAATGACAGTTCTTCTTTTGAAAAGAAGAGAAATTTGCTTCTGATTATGTTTTCAGAATCGTTCCAGAAGGGTTCACACGTATCAAATCGTTCTCCCGGATTACCAATCGAAAAGGCCATTAGAGGATATATAATGTGGAGTGCTCGTTTCTATTCCTAATGCATTGTAGTGCCTGGGGCCATGACAGGGGGCGCTATTTCACTTTCGGTAAAGATAAAGTGTTAGAAGATATCGTAAAGCTGCTATCAATTGTAAGTCATAATTTGCTTATTTTATCTCTAAATTGTTCTAATTTGAAGTAATTCTTGAAATTAATAAGTGTTTGTTTACTATTTTAAAGATTTTAATATCTCCTTTTTTAGTTTTTTTCTCCAATGTGCAGAAAACTCAGTGACCGAAACTTGAACAGTGACCCCTATGAAAGTTTCGCATTCGAATAAAAAATAAGAACTCCATATTATATATCCTCTAAGGAATCACTAGACGGTGTTCACATTGGACTCACTCCGTGCGACTCATTTTGACATCCCTTTCTTTTATCTCACTCTACCTCACTATATGAGAAAGTGAAGCAGGATTTTTTTGAAAAAATCCTGCCTCACTAGACTATCTCTTTCTCATCAGGAGGTGGAGTGAGATAAAACAAGGAATTGTCAATATGAGTTGCGCAGAGTGAGTCCAATGTGAACACCGTCCTACACTCCGAAGAACGGTGAAAAAATTGAAGATGATGAAAGATATAAAATATAGGCAGTAGGTAGGTCTGTTAGCTAATGTAAAATTTTTCACAACTTTTCGCAATTTTTCACAAATTTTCGCAAATTTTCACAAATTTGCATTATTTTCTGTCAAAACCCATAGGAAGAAAAGAAACAGGCATTGTGTAAAATGATCTGATTATAAAATAAAAATTAAAATTAAATCGATTTTTATAAATAATTTATTTATTTAATAATATCACGCGTTTCGGATATTTTTCATCCATCTTCGGGATTATTTCAATGACTTGTTGTGTGGGGTTTGCCAATTTGCCAATTTTGGTCAGTTGCGGAATACGTTTGTCGCTTTTATATTTGCTATGGTTGTCTTCTTTGGTGTGTGATTGCGGTGTTGTATAGTGTGTTGTTTTTTATTTTTAATTTGTCGTTTAGTATGTTTTGTTGTTCCATTCTGTTTGCCTTATTGTATATTTCGTATTCTTCTAGTGCGTCTAGTTTTGTCCCTTTCTTACATATGTGTTTGGGTGTCATATTAATATTTTTCATATGTAATATTTTTTGTATGTTATTAGTTTTTTTAAATGAAATGTGTATGTTGATTTTTTTGTGGGAGCAAGTTCGTGTATTCTGCTGATATGTATTTTTTGTTTTCTGTGGAAATTGCATCTGCGGTGTTTTTGTTTTTGTTATTGTTTTTCATTTTCTTTTTGAGTATTAATTTGTCTATTATTTGTGTATTATATCCATTTTCTATTGCTATGAATTTTATTGTATTAACTTCGTCGGTAAAATCTTGTTTGCTCATAGGTACATTTAACAAACGATTAATAAATGCATTGTATGCTGACATTTTATGTGCATGTGGGTGGTGGGAGTTTTTGTGGATTGTGATGCTTGTTGTCAAAAATGATAAAAGTGCCGTCAGCGTATCTGGTGTAGAATATTATTTTTTGTTGTTGTTTATTGAGGTTTGATAATGGGTACGTTCAGCAGACACAAGGGACTACATATGTAGTCAAGTGCATTCATTGAACGCAAATTTTACAAAGGAAACTAGTTATTTTTTTGAGATGTCATTAATGCCAAAATTGGAACTTTACTTCCAACCTTTACCTTCCATTGATAGTGCAGATAGTATTTATAATAATATTTTTTTTTGAAAAACACCTTACACAAGTCAATTACGAATCGTAAATTATATTTTTTCAATACTTCTTACTAATGATGCATTTTTTAATTAAATCTTTTCTATTATTTTGATAAAGAACTCCTCCACCCAAAACAATAAAACAAACGTTGAAAAAAGAAGTCACTGAAAAATGAAGTTCAGCTTGCTGTTTAATGACAAAATATAATCAGCTGATATTTTGACATAAATGCACTTGACTTGAAATGAAGGGAGATATTTCTTGACTAGCTTTCCAGTCACTTTCCCAATAAAAGTTGCCTTAATTGGAAGGAAATTTTGCGACAGCTGGCCAATCAGAGACGAGAAACTTGCCTTGCCTTCAAGTCCCTTCGTCATCTGAACGTACCCAATATGTTTTTGTTTGCGTAGTCATTTAGGTAAATTTCAGCCATTAGTCCGCTTAAGGGTGAACCCATTGCTAATCCTTCATCTTGTCTGTAAAATTTGTTGTTGAATGTAAAGTAATTTTGTTTAAGTGCCAGTTGTTATATTATATGAGTTCGTTTATTTGTTGTGTGCTAAGTTTTGCAGTGTTTATTAGGTTTTGTATATCTATTGTTTGATTTATAGGTATGTTCGTGTACATATTTGTGACGTGGAATGATAATAGTTTGTCTGCCAAGCGCATGTAAGCTACGATCAAGCCACTACAAGAGAGACAACTTTTCATCAAAACCATCATGAGCGAGGACCATTTTCATCTCTTTAGATATGTGAATAAGCAAAATTTTCGCTTTTGGGGCAGCGAAAATCCAGGAATAGCCATTACAACCGCTCAAAGTTACTGCATAAGGTACTGTTAACGCTGGAAGCGTCATATCGGACCTTATTTTTTCAAAAACAACTGTTGTGGTTGGCGAACAGGAAATAAATTCATAAATGCGTGTTGTATTAACAAATAAGTTCACGAGTTGCTCAAAACTGCTCATGCTCGTGAGTGAGTCTTGTCCTTGTGTTATATGCTCTTTTTATGAGCATTTCCTTATTTCCTGCTCACACTCATGTTCATGAAATTAGGAAAACTGCTCAAGCTCGTGAGAAAAATATGTGGAGAGAGTTGTTAAATGAGCGCTCATGATCGAGCATTTCCGTACCTTGCAAGGCGCATTTTCCAGATAAGAATGTTGAAGATTTGGTGAATCTCCGCATTGCTTCGTTACATTATTGACGGTGGTCTTGAAGTGGGGCCAATAGTGCATTTTTTTGCGTTACAAAAAAATATAATTTCCCAAAGCATAAATAAATAGTATAATATGTAAAACTATGAGGTTTTGAACCTTTTTTTTTTTAAATTGCCTCAAAAGCGGCTTGACTAATTTTGTTTTATAGTACATACTCGTACATATTGTAACGAAGCGTTACAAATTATTCTCAGATGCACCAACCTTTTGATTTTAAATATAATTTGAATGAAATCTTAATTTTCATACAAAAATTAATTACCCTCACTTTCCAGTTCACATTTAATTGAGACCAAAAATATGATAGGAGGAAATAAAGAAATCACCGAAATCCCTGAACCCTGAACACAAGAGAGTTTACCTCAGCCTCGAAGAAAAAGCATCAACATATATATTTAAATAAAGTTCCGATAAATCGTATAAATCGCATTTAAATAATTTCTTATTGTTGTCAAGTATGTAATAATGCTCTATTCTTCCAATAAGTTATCTTTCCTACCCTAACTGAACTTAAAATATCCTTGAATTTGACTACTTACTTAATATCCCAATCATATCCTATTAACAAAAAAAAAAAAAATTTCCAGTAGGAACAACTCGCATTCCACACAAAACATTATCCAATAATTGCCAAAATGGTAATGGCATACTGTTTCTTCTTGAAACCATAAAGAATCTAAAAAACCAAGCCAAACAACAACGCACATGAGGGTGCTTGCTTATTGATCAAATTCAACAAAATGAGTGTTTGGTTTCGTTAGCTTGAAATATATATACATACATACTTTGGGTAAAGATGACAATAAGGACATTATATATTGGCAAGGATTCAGCTTTCTTTGAAAGACAACAATATGTGGTAGTAGAGAGTTTTATGGATATATTTTCATACGCCTACGCATTTTCTTTGAGGACATTTGGGTCAAATTCTCTTTAAATCATAGAGGCGAAATGATTTTTTTGCTCTTTTCTTTTATATTACTTCATAAAGTTTCAATGCGAAAATTGTTGTGTAGTGTGTATAAAGGGCTCAATGTTCGTCCTTCTTGAAAGCGATATCCCTTATATGGCCTGATTATCCTGAAATATGAATTTCTTCATTGATTTTTAACATTTTATTTAATTCGAACAAAATTCTCTTACCATAATGCTCGGTTGTGATTGTTAGCTGCGTTCTTCCAAAACATCCATGAACGACCCACCATCATCATCAGATCCGTGAAACTGAGCCTGGTTGGAGTGGGTGTGTGAGGGACCTGCGAGGATGAAGAAATATTATATTATGATGATGAGTGTGCAATGGGAGCTTAATGAAGAATTATTATTTATTCCTCCAAAGGGCTATACAAATGTTCAAATGTAATTAACTCATCAAAATATACATATAAAACCATACGATGCAGAAAAGGACCAGGTGAAATGATGGATACGTTTCGGGGTGAATTTAATTGAATTTCCTTGATTGTCGCCGTGGTATGGGTGGTGGTGATAATTTATGGGAACGGAGAATTGTTTTTAATATCATTTCAATTTCATTTTAAAAGTGAAATTTATTATTTTTCTTATTTGTATTTATTATGTTTTGTGATTTATATGAATGGGTTTCAAGTTATTATAATGTTTGTTTTCAGAGACTTTTAAAATAATCAAATTATTTAATCACGCATTCTTATTTTTACAAAAAAAATTGTTTATATTGTTGTAGGTAAGTACAATAAACATAATTATTTTTCTGTTTTTATGGTGCTAGTTGAGCAGGATAATGAATGCAGACGTACATCACGTTCAAAATTAAATAAAAACATCTGCCAGAAACAGAGATAACAAGAAAATATAAAATTCACCTTAACTAAAATTTGAAACATGCGATTATTAAAATTAAAACAAAATTAAGATGCTTTGAGTATTTAAAAAAGTTTCATAGCAATTGTATAACAGCAACTAATCCCCTGCGGGCTGAGCTAAGCACGGAGAATTCTCAGGGCTTAACTTAAGCACGGAGAAAAACTGTGTTACCCGCGTGAATTGCATACTTGTTATCGATAGTTTGTACGGAAACTCCATTTTGTTTCTGTAATGGCGCCGCTAACCCCCGATGTCGTTTTTTTTTAACCAAATACCTCCGATTTTGCAAAAAAAAAAAAACAAGGCTATTGTGAACTTTTTATCTATCATTACAAAATTTTAAGTTAAAAACACATTTGTTCAACAAAATCCCTCCGATTTTGCAAAAAAAAAACACGGCTATTGTGAACTTTTTATCTATCAATACAAAATTTTAAGTTAAAAACACATTTTTTCAACAAAATCCCTCCGATTTTGCAAAAAAAAAAACACGGGTATTGTGAACTTTTTATCTATCAATACAAAATTTTAAGTTAAAAACACATATTTTTTATTTAAATTAGGTACTTCTTGCGCGAATTTCGGGACACCCTTTATATGTAATTGTTAAACCAGGAATTAGTACAAAAACTAGGTTTGACTGATAAAACATACTGATGTACTAGGAATAATGGTAAAAGCCCGCAATACCCTTATTCCATTTTAGACGGGTGACTTTTTTCGTTTATATCAGTGTAAGCATACAAAAAGTACTAAAGTTACTACACACAAACACAATCCGTAGTCCATATATCGTATGAATAAAATAATACTCCAACCAGTGAAAACACCTCTTCCTTCATACGGAGTAGGTGCTCTCATAAAAAGAGTCAAAGTCAATTGTTTTTTTTTGTATTTGCAACTCATTTCTATGATTTATAAAAAAAAGCCGACGTAGGCTTTTATTTCATTCGGTATTGTTTTTTTTTTTTGAAAATAATTTTTTCTTTAAGAATTAGCAGGTAAAAGATGGATTCTGAAGAAAATCAAAAAAAATTTGTTGATTATGTAATTGATTATCCGGTTGTCTTAAACAAATCGAATTTACCGGACATAAAACACAAAACAAAATAAAGCTAATTATAAGTGACAAATAAAAGACAAATTAGGAGCGGAAAATGGATTTTTAATGACAGAAGTACAAATATGGAAAAAAATAACAATATTAAATCTAGGATAAACAACAAGACAGATAAAGAACAAACCGGAAATAAAAAAATATTTCTGAAAGAATGGGAGGAAAAATTCTTTCAGTTTATGCAAGGTGATTCAAATCCTCAATTGTTCGATTGAAAGGTTTGATGATTTTATTCTATTAACTTTTTTTGAAATCAAATATTTATACGTTTATATTTTACTATTTCAGGGTCAGTTTCAGCTGGAGTCCCTCGACAAGAATTGCAAGAAGAAAAACATGACCACGATATCCAAGACCATAGACACACCATATAGAGATGATAATCTCGGCTGTCACCCGAGTTTTCCTACAAGCTAATTCAGGGGAAATTCAGGAGAAACACGCAAACATATGCAGACATTGACTTATTATATATGGACTGCTAGTTGGTTGTCAATTCCATACATAACCTGCGGAGATGATGGTTCCAGTTCTCAAAGCGAAATCAGCGACAAGTTCAGGCCTACCGACAATAATAAATACTATTTTTAGCGCCATCTGTTACATACTTTGCCTTAGAATGAAATTTCATTCATAGAAGGTAAGGCCATCTATGGTCATAGGAAGTCACCAATCGGCGTAGTGTTGGGGGAGCACTGAAAAAAATCCTTTTTTGATTTATTTTATAAAACCTTTGATTTTAGAGTCATATTCGAAATAAAAGATTTTTCAATGAAATTTATTTTCTCCATTTCAAGAGATGTAGTGAAGGAAGATATTTTAAAACATTATTTCAAGGAAAAATTCGTACAATCGTATTTATAAACGCCGTCCTACTTTGAACGGCCGTGCAAGTTATAAAAAACATTTTTAATGTCTGAAGTTTTCTGACTTTTTACCTACCTTAAGACAATGGAATCTATTGTCTAAACCTGCAATATTGCAATATTTTTTGTATACATCAAATAAAGTATTTTCCAACTATTTCGAAATAATTATAAATAACAAAATGGTAATGGGAGACTTGAATGCAAAGGTTGGCAGCAGCAACGATGGACTCAGACATGTGATTATAAAGTCAAAAATCTAATACATACGACTCGCCCACAAGGCAACTTCCGAGCAGCTTTTTAGATATCTTATTTTTCTTGAAAACGTTCGTACTTATTCATAGGTTCATTCCTTTATTTTAAAATTCTGATTTTTGTGCATTTCAGTCCAAAGTTCTGTCAAAGTTCATAAAAAAACAATAAAATTGTACAAAAATGCCCAAAAATTTGGAGTAAAGGAACGAACCTTACTTTTAGTTTATCAGTAAAATTTATCTTAACCGAAATTGTAGAGGATTCGAATTACCTATAAAAACGCGCTAAAACTGTGTACTTAAAACTACTAGGCGTTTTTTTTTGCAAGTCCATGTGGATTTGTCGAAAAACAACATCGGAACTAATTGTTTTACACGTAAATACAACAACAACTTAAATCTATATGGGATAATTATCGGGCCTTACGTACTGTAAGTAAGAAGTCCCGATGTCGTTTTTTCGACAAATCCATATGGACTTGCAAAAAACACGCCTACTAAATATATTCAATATTCTTAGCAAAAAGTGTAAAGCAAAATACTACCTCTACTCATTTACTTTTCAAATCTGCCAGTTTCTGCTAATTTTATTTTATTTTATGAACTTCGACATGACTAAAATTTGTATGAATTAACAGTTTTGAAAATAAAGTGAGAAGTTGTTTGTAAAAAAAAGGAAATTTTCGGATTTGGTTAAGGGATTTTTTTTTTTAAATAACCCTTAGCACTGGTTTGACATTTATTGTTTGTTTTTATTTTGCAATTCAGTTTCAGAATTCTTTTCGATGATGTTTATTTATTAGTATTTGCAATTTTTTCTCTAAACTCTGGCTTTATTGTGCATCTGCTGATGGCAAATGTTTGTGATTATCGTGCTGATGAGAATGAGACTCCTCAGAATGCGAACATCCGCCATGGCTGTGTTGATGACCAGAAAAAAAGTTGTTGCAGTCCGAACATCAAACCGAATCCAACAATAAGTGCTAAATAAGCCAACAATCCGGATCGATCTTTTGACAAAATCTCGAAAAACACTACATAGAGCAGTGTGCCGCAGGCTAATCCTTGCAAAATAGCCGAAGGAATGCTGGACGCAGTTGTGTTGTGACTGCTTACTAGCATCCCAATGCCAATTCCAATCGGACTTACTACGGCAAACGTGAAGACAAAGAGTACAGAAAGATAAGTTCTGGTACGGGCAACAATCAATTCCACACCCACACAAAATGCCAGCACTAGTTTATGGGCTGAGACAGCGGCAAACATAAACCAAACATTGCTCGCAGAGCCTTCAAGACCGATAGCCAGACCTTCGAAGAGTTCGTGAACCGAGAGCGCCAGGACAATCAGAAGGCCACGCAAGGAAGATGCTATGATAGCATACTCACCCTCATTGGCTTTAAGCGGTAGGTGGCTGTGATGCTGATGATAGTGATGATTATGGCTGTGATGATGGGAATGATGACCGGGGGGATGATTTTGAGCATTTGCTTCAGTATCTGTCGCTGGCAGTGCTGTAGGACATATAGATTGATGTGTCCTCTGGTGATCGTTGTGTTGATACTTTTGTTTTTCCATATCACTGGAATATAAATCTCGGTGATAAGGACTTTATAGTCTCATTATTAATACGACCACCACCATTGCAATTTGTCCTTGGATGATCCGAACCCGGCATCTGGGTGGCGTTATCTTCCTGGCATTTGTTAATATTGCGCATTATATGACTATGGCGAATGCTATGACCCCGCTCGAATGCAGCCGTTTCCTCGTCTAAAATGTCCCTGTTTCTATGGATGTAAGTGTGTATAAGCTCCTCTATTAGGAACATAAAAAAAAATCCCCCGCACATAAGAAGCTCAACAAAGGGGAATGTCATAGTCGGAAACGTTCCACATTCTTGTAGACCTTCAACAGTCTCCCGGACTTCGGGCAGCAGATGCAAAAAGGTGGTGCACAGCAACACACCGCCTCCAAAATACAACAAACACTTGACTACTGTTGCCGATCGTGCATTCGCATTGTTTGCCTTGCCTTTAAAGTGACGATTTATCAGGAACGGCGCGGCGTCGCTCCACAAATCGTGGTGGCACAAAACAGAACCAACATGGCTGTTGCCTTAGCCATAGTTTGTTGTTATTAATTAAAAAAAGTATGAAAACAAAGTTGAATCATTGCGAAACTAATTAACAATAGCAACCAATGAAGTCAACAAACAGCGGTAATGGTTATCGATTTAAGTGAAAGAAAATTTTATTTGCTCCTAGACAAGAAGTGAAAACTCTCAGTCACGTTCAGCGTCACACAACGTGAAGGATGTCGGAAAGACAGAATGCATGTATTGAAGAAATTATAATATACAATTCGGAATTCATTTGTGTGAGGTGTTTTTCAGATAAAAATATTATTATAAATACTATCTGCACTATCGACGGAAGGTAAAGGTTGGAAGTAAAGTTTCAATTTTGGTATAAATGACATCTCAAAAAATAACTAGTTTACTTTGTAAAATCTGCGTTCAATGAAAGCACTTGACTAGATAAATGTAATCCCTTGTGTCTGCTGAACGTACCCAATGAAAAATGAAAGCAGATGGAAAAAAATCCTTCAAAAAAATCCTCGATACAAATGTCAAACAGTAGTATCTGTATTTTCCGATAGGACTGAACTCGGCGCTTGAAACGCATAGCTTAAAGTGGCGTCAACGTGAAGTTGGCTCCTGGCAGTCCATATATAATAAGTCAATGTATGCAGAATTCGTCCATTCACCACCATTTATTTGCACACATAGACAGAATTCCTCCATTCACCACCAAAATGTCGGTTATTTTAAAAATATCATGAGTATGTTCAAAAAGTATAATAAATGGAGCAACGAGTTATCAAGGGCTAACCCGACCTTATATGGATAAGTTTGTGGAAACAAATTTTGAAAGTGAAAATTTATAATCGATTTAAGTATATTCGATTGTCTTTTGTTTTTACTCTCAATTTATTGAAACAAACAGTGAATATGATGAAAAATAATACAAAAATATAAGAATGAGAAATCAGAGAATCAACGCAGCTATCGTAAGACAATTTTAGGCGTGTTTTTTTGCAAGCCGGGAGGAAATTAGTCGAAAAAAAAACAACGCCGGGGCTAAAGGTAGAACTAGAATAGTCGGAAGGCTACGCAAGTGGTCGTACGAAACCGAGTGAATACAAAGAATTCATATGTTGTGTCAATAATTGCGATTTGGTTCTGTTCGTCTAGTTTTCGTTATCTTTTGCCGTGAAGAGCGCTCATATCGCCCCCTCATTCGTAAGTGGTTGGATGCAAAAAACAAAATGGTGAAAGCAAACTAAAAACAATTTGGCGCTTGGTGCATATTTTTTGACTCTTTTTTGATTGATGAATGAGTGAAGTGAAATGTTAAGTTTTCTTTTAATTAATTTATATCACATCGAATTTAAGTGGTTTCGCAAAGTAAATAATTGAAAGCCTATCACTCTGTGCTGTGAAAATTGACATTCAACAAACAATTATTTAATTTGTTTTCTCACTTTCAACCACTTAAGTGCATTATGGATGACTTGTGAAATTGACAACTAATCCCTCTGGGCTTAGCTAAGGGCGCAAAATTCTCGGGTCTTAAGTTAAGCACGGAGAAAAACTCAGTTATTGGCTTAGATTACATACTTGTAATCAATAGTTTTTATGGAAACTCCATTTTTATTCTGTGATGGCGTCGCTAATCTCCAATGTAATTTTATTTCAACCAAATCACTCCGGCCTTTTATGAGCAATATGCTATATGCGGAACCAATAGAAAACTATCGAAGACCGAAATTTCAATGTATAAATAATCCTAACTAATAACGTTATTTATTTTATTTTATTATTATTTATATGTCATTATGAGAGTAAAAGAACGAACGCCAAACATGGTGTTATTCACGGCAATGCGAAATACTGCTATTATACACGACTAATTTTTGGTCATGACTTCTTTTTAACATAAACAGTGGGTCATGTGGGTCGTAGGCCAAATTTTGGCCACTGATTTTTGACATTTCTTATTGTATTCCTTGTTTATTTAACAAGTCGCTTCATTTATTTCTGTTGTTTGTAGAGCGAACATGTATATGTATGGTTGTTAATATTCATACATACATGTATGTATATAGAGCGCATTGAAAATTTTAATGACCAATCAAACTAAAGGGAAATTCCAAATTTGAGTCAAGATTTAAAAATCAATGTGTAACAGCCACGTCTCACACGATGAATTTTCAAAAAAAGTTTAAAGAAGTTTCATCACGCCTAAGTCTTCGTGTAATAGCGGACTTAGCATCATTAAATTTGTGTTTCTTTCAACACAACCCGATATCCCACCTAACATCCCCCATTTTCATAACGAAAAGCTGGTGAGTTGGAATTTTTTTAAAGATGGCTGCGTTATTTGCAAATACAAAATGGTCGATTTAGCAAAACAGAACAAACCCACCCCATTAAATTGTTGTTGCAATTCACATCTATTCATCGAGACGGGATGAAATTACAAATACAACAATGTAAACAAATGGGTTTTGGAGGGTGAAACGTACGAAAGATTGTCATCTTTATATGGTGTATCTATGTCCAAGACGTTATGGCCAACGTACAAAGGGAAGCGTCAAATAATGTGTTAAATTCTTACTCCTCGTTGTAAACAGTTTTCTTTCTCTTCTTCTTTTATAGAATTTGACCTTGCAGTTTAAAATTGACATGAACTCCGCCATTTATGGAAACAAATTATAAAGAGCTATTTACTTCAATGTCGAGCAACCAAATGAGCTAACTCACAAATTCTAGCAGGTGCTCCTCTCGATGGAGTACGTGCTTTGCTTTATTCATACCTTTTAATGGAGCAGGTACTTATTTTGAGGAGGTGCTCATTAAACACGTAGATGCTCAATCCTTGAGCACCCTCTCAAGTGTTTTACTCATACCAAATGGAGCACCTGGTCTTAAAAGTTGAGGTTTGAGCGGGTGCTCCTTTTTATTAATACCACCATATGAGGTTACTAAAATTTATAATTTGAATTGGAACCATGAAACATGAGGCGCACAAACAAAAAGAAGCAAATTAAATTAAAAAAAAGTACACATACGCCCGAGTGTACCAATTCATCACAAAAATAACTTATACATAGGTATGTACTTGATAACCGCTTTTCATTTTGATGTAGGACGAGGTTCAGATAGACAAACAAATAAACAAAAAGACAGACGGAATTGTGGGACCTAAGTTTTTCCTGTTCTATTATCATGGTTTGATTAAAATCCCAAGGTTGATTTTATTACAAATCAAAAACTTACCCTATAATATACGTACATACATCATACCACAAGTAAAAACGATTCGAAAGGAGTGTTCTTATGCAATAATTTTGTCTATGTTAAGAAAAAGGTTCAAATTAAATGACATTTTAACAGTCTCATGATAAAGGTCATTAATTAAGGAAACAACAAATAAATAAAAAGACGTACATAAATTACGCAATTAATATAATAGTTGTCAGTTAATTGTCAGATATTCTTCCTTAATAGAAAAAACATATAAACCCCATTTCACATCGAAATGTTTCAAATGCATGGTATGTATTGTACATTATTTAGTTCCCATCTTAACTTGTTAAATCTAGCCTCATGAGGCTTGTCGACACGATTTCTACTGTCTGATCTTCAAAAGTCCCCAAGGTTAACTGTCAACCTGAGTTAGGTCATAAAACGGTATGGATCTATGAATCCAATGCTTTCAGTTGTGTTATTGCCGCATATGGAATGAAAGAAGACGGACGACAATTTGTATTGCCTGGACAAATATTTCCTTAACTTAAACTTTTATGTAATTCAAGAACAAAAGAAAAAGTCAAAATGATTTATATACATACATAGTCTAAAGAATTGAATGATTACAACAATTAACTTTTTTTTTGTATGACGGGCTTTCATTCTTTTATGAAATTTGTATGGTCAAAATGCGTTTCACACTTCTTATAGATTCAAAATGTAGGTATGTATTTAATGGGCTAGTGCCCAATTTGTTGATATATGTACGTGTTTATTGAGTCGTGCTCCCCTTGTCTCTGAGATCCGAGCATCTAAAGATAAGACTATAGATTCTAAAGGTAAGAAACTACTAGATCTTTTTGAAAATATAGGTGGGGTGATCATGAATGGTAGAGTGCTTGGTGATATTGATGGAGAGTTAACCTTCTATGGTGCCTCGGGTAGTTCAGTCATAGACTATTGTGTATGCTCTTTCAATTTCCAACCATTGATCGAAAATTTTACAGTACCAAGCAAAGCTTTTTCTGATCATATGCCCCTCAGCCTGAGCCTTTCTCTCTCCTCAACTCACAATGAGAACCTTTCTCAACTGGTGCTCCCCCAAAAACTTAAGTGGTCCGAAAACTATCGTGTAAAATATATGTGGATACTCTTAGTCGCCTTTCTAATTGCCGTTATATTTTTTCAAGCTAAATTATAGAAGAAAAAGTGAATTCTCTCCTGTAAAGGATTAAAGTTGCGGCTGGTAAAGATAGGGCTTGTTAACGTTTTACTTTGAATGTAATCGCGCTCGGAATAAGATGTTAAAGCAGCTCAAACTTTACCGGAAACATAATCTTGGATTTTATAAAAGACTTTACACGGAGAGGCGATCTAAGTACATTAGTATTTGTAAAAGTAAAAAAATCAACTTTGCGTACAAAAACATTGAAAAACTTAATACAATTAGGAATGCTAGTGATTGGTGGAAATTAGCTAACTCCATGAAAAAATTTAGGCCAAAAGTTAGTGGCAACCTTAAAAGCGAAGAATGGATGGTTTATTTCAGGTCGCTCTTGCAAGTGCAAGAGCAAAGAATAAAAAAGCCCCGGGAGAAGATAGAGTCAGTTATGAATTTTACAAAAATGCTCCAACTTGTTTTTTAGAAGAAGTTCTGTCCCTACTCAATCAAATTTATCTCTCTGAACGTATTCCTTCTTCCTTTCAGAAATCGATTATAATACCTCTGCACAAAAAGGGTGATCCAAATAGTGTTGAAAACTATCGAGGTCTTTTTCTACTTGATACAATATACAAAATTTTCACTGGAATTATCCTTAGTAGAATTAATAGTTGGATTGAATGTAAAAGTATCCTCAGTGAATTTCAGGCAGGTTTCCGTAAAGGATACTCCACCACTGACAATATTTTTAATCTCACTAGCATCGTACACCTGAACCCCAAGAAAAAGAAAAACACGTTCGCTTTCTTTGTGGATTTTCCTGTGCCTTTGGTTTAATCCCATGTAATTTCTTATTTTTTAAACTGTCTTGTCTTGGCTTATCCTCAAAGGTCATTAGAATTCTGGAACTGCTATATGAGAATACAACAAGTCGGGTCTGGGATGGAACATCGTTGTCGGAGTCTTTCTTGGTTAGCCAGGGTGTGAAGCAATTGTGTTTGCTAAGTCCACTCCTATTTGCTCTATACCTTAATGACCTCCATGAAGACTTACCTGGTGGGGTGTCTGTGGCGAACATGGTTATCCAGATTTTACTCTATGCAGATGATCTAGTCTTTCTTTCTGACTGCCCTGTCCATTTGCAACGAATGATTAATCATCTGTTCAATTACTGCACGCTTTGGGGTCTGAAAATCAACCTAAATAAATCCAAAATTGTTGTTTTTCGTGATGGTACAAGATTTTCTAGAAGCTTAAACTGGAATTATCTTATTGAAGTAGTAAATCAATAAAAATATATCTGGGTGTTATTCTTAACTATAATTTGTCTTTTAATAAATATCTGGACTCAAGACTGGTTGTGTCCAAAAGTGCAATTAATGCAACGTGGTCAAATTATGTTAAAAACTCTAATATAAATTTTTCGAAAAAAACTCAAGATTTTTGACACCGCAGCTAAATTAATTATGTTTTATGGCGCTGAAGTATGGGGTTTCAAGCGATTTGAGCAGGTTGAAAAACTATTTAGATTTTTTTATAAAAAAGATGTTATACCTCCCCAGTAACACCCCCAACTATAATATGTTTCATTTGGAGACTGGCCTTCCCTCCCAATTTGTTCAAACGTTACGACTCCATTTTAATTACATAAGAAAAACGCTTAAACTTCCTCATTACATATTGACACTCGTATACTTGGGGAGGAGACAATCGCCGAAAACATTTTTTGGGCCAGCGAGTTGAGTGATTTATGTAGTGAGCTAGGCATAGCTGTAAATGCTAATTCTTTTACTTCTTCATTGTTCGATTTGCACCAGAATATTCTACAAACCATGAAAAGTTCGGAAACCACTAACAACATCAATAGTGCCACAAACTCTCAATTCCATGATCTATACCCTCATCTTGATTACAACATCCAACCATACTTCGTCGACTATAATTCTTCCCATTTGGTAAGCTTAGTTCTCAAAGCTAGGGGCGGGCTCCTCAATATTAACGCCAAAGCTTTCAAAAAAGATACGGTCGGTATTTGCACAGTTTGCAACCTAGATGAGGTGGAAAATACGTACCATTTTATTGGCAGATGTCCAGTTTTCAAGAACTCTAGACTCATATGTTTCGGTAAAAGTGTGCTTTCTTGTGAAGAGCTCTATGAAATTTTAAAAGGCAAAAACTTTCCATCTCTTTTCAATTTTTTAAATTATTGTTTGAAATATAGAGATTTATTTTTAAATGAATTTTGTTAATTAGAAATATTATAATAAATAATGAAAAAATAGGAATACGAAATAAAATAAATAACGATGAATGTTCTACTTAAATAATTTTATAATATTATTTATATAAATATATTTAGCCATCCTGACACACAACATTGAATGTTATGTCTAAAATACTGTAATATTTACATTACATATTAAGATTTTTTGCAATATTTTGTACTATTTTTATACATAATGAATTTTTAATAAAATCTTTATCTATCTATCTATCTATTTAAATTTTGTTTAAATTGGAAGAGAAAATGGTATGGGTGTTCATCAACAATTAATTACTTGGTCAAAACGAGCTGTTACCCTCTCTCTATTCGAAAAATGTTTGCATCTATTATTGTCTTGTGATGATAATTTTGTTCCTTATGTAAGCAATTTTACTCACTTGAAAAGTTTTTCTCAAGGCTCAATGTATGAGGCTGAGGATGTATAATAGTAATAATCCTTTTTTTTATTGAAAAAAAGAAGTATTTCGAATGTTTAACCCCTAAAAAAAGCGATTTACAGCTTTTGTATTATTTCAAAATTGGCTACGACTCCAAAACACCACAAATGTTAAATACTTCTTTTTCAGTTAACACGGAAAAATTGCTTGGTACGTGTTTAAAAAAAAATATCTTGACCTGCTTATTCCAAGCAAATAAAAGGCCTTAGATTCGAAGACTTGATAGCACTCACATCACTTGTTCTTTTACATGGAATCATGCAAACACATCAGGCTGGCTACCTGTTTAAATGGCTTAATTTTCCCAATTTGCAAAGAACGACTTTTCTTTTGCAACCAAGACTTAACTGCCTGCAATCTAAACTCACTTTTCCAACTGTTGCTGCTGGATAGACCACATGTCTGTCCAGGTTAGATTTAAATTGAACACGAGATCCAAACTTTTCGAAGTGTGAACATATCTGATTCATGATCTGATTCTCCTAGTTTTACCGGGGGATAGCAAGAAGTGTTAAGTTGCTGCTTATAATGGGTGATTTTTTAAGAGGTTTAGAACTTTTTTTAAAAAAAAAACACAAAAAATTCGAAAAAATGAATGAAATATTTATTTGAATCGATAGTTTGAACCTTGCAATTTAATGTTTAAAGATAATTTCATGCAAATGTTGACCGCGGCTGCGTCTCAGGTAGCCCATCCGCTGAGTCCGATTTTGGCATACTCTTTCACACATATCGGCCGGTATCTCACGAATGAATGCATGGATGTTGGCTTCCAGGGCGTCAATCGAAGCGGGCTTATCCCTATAGACATTAGCCTTGACATACCCCCACAAAAAATAATCTAATGGTGTCAAATCGCACGATCTAGGCGGCCAATTGACCGGCCCGAAACGTGAAATTAACTGTTCACCAAACTCGCCTCGCAATTGCGCCATTGTTTCGCGTGCTGTGTGGCATGTGGCACCGTCTTGTTGAAACCACATATCATGCAAGTTAAGAACTTCCATTTCGGGCAAAAAAAAGTTTGTTATCATCGCTCAGTAGCGTTCACCATTGACAGTAACGCTGCGATTCGCATCATCTTTGAAGAAATAGGCCCAATAATGCCGCCGGCCCATAAACCTCACCAAACAGTGGCTTTTTCGGGATGCATTGGTAGCTGTTGCAATGCTTCTGGCTGATCTTCACTCCAAATGCGGCAATTTTGCTTATTTACGTACCCATTCAACCAAAAATGAGCCTCATCGCTGAACACAAGCAGCGCGCGATGAACATTTCGAACCGAGCACGAATTTTGATAGTAAAATTCAATAATTTGCAAGCGTTGTTCATTTGTAAGACGATCCATGGTTAAATTGCAAACCAAACTGAAGCTGTTTGACAGTGACACAAGGTACTAAACACACGTCAGCTGTCAAAACCAGTGTTGCCAAAACCAAACCAGCTTAAAAATCACCCTTATATGCACAGAGTTTTTGACTTTCCCGGGTGCGGTGGGATGGTACGGTAAAAAGGCAACAATTATGCCATGGTTTGGTGCGCTAATTCAATTTAGGGTTCAAAATTTGTTTATATGCTTACCATTGGTTCGGCACGGGATGCTATGGTCTCCGGTTGGGCTGGTGAAAGTGCAATGCTTCGTTACAACATCACATATTAAATTGTAAACATCTATGCCGGTGGTAGATTGAACTCCTCTGTGTGACGTTACGAGGTCACAACTTACGACGCTGCGTAGTAGGATATTGGTTACGCTCAGTTACAAAAATCTGAAGATCCCCTTCAAGCAAACTAGTCCGTTTTGGATCCGTGCACGTATTCAACAACGCATGGACGACTTCGCATACGGATCAAAATATGGATCCTCAAATCAGCACTTGGGCAAACGTTGATGTTTACACATATTAACCGTGAGTCTCGGAATTCATACAAGTTTTTTCTATCCATATTTGTGCTTAGGATCACAGATAGCAATACTGATGTATTGAAAGAAACAAGAAATACAAAAACACGAATTGATCTCAAGTGTCACTTTTCGACACACAATAAATTCATGGTCCGGGCTATAAATTCTGTGCATGAAAAAGAGCGGCGGAGAATTTACAAGGAATCTCCTACAACTACTATCAATATCACTCGTTTGATACTGACAGCAAGGGTAACTTTCAAAATTGGCTAGGCCCTCACCAGTTACGAACCCTTTTTCCTTGAGGACAAAAAAAGTTGCTTCATTTAGAAGTCGACTTGTGACGATCTTCCGCTTACCAGTCTGATACGTATCCCTAACCACTGAGCTAATTTAGAATTCATTATTCCGATGTAGAAAATCAAAAAGTTTATACCTACTTCAATTTATCACTTCATTCTTTTAATTAAATTTTTGTACCATTCTATGGGTATGTAGTTATAGACCCTTATTGCGAGTGTCGTTCAACTTTCTATGCGACAAAAATCATTACAATTTCCGATAACGCGTTCGAAAATATTCGTCGGTATCTCGCGAATAACACGGCGCCGTCTTATTGCAACCAAATGTCGTTGAGATCTCGGGCTTCAGTTTCAGGCAAAATAAAGTCCGTTATCATGACGAGATAACGAGCCCCATTTGGCGAGATACCGACGAATATGCTCGAACGCGTCATCGAAAATTAGAACGTCCGCATGGACGAGCTAAGTGCTACGGCACAATTGCGGCCAACATTTGAAAGGGATTATCTTTAAAAAGTGAATGTCAAGAATGGTTCCTTATAGCGAATTCCTTTCAAAAAAGAAATCCAATTTTTTCTAAACAGAATCGAATTTTTTCTAAACAAAATCGATTCTTTTCTGTCAAAACAAATCTTGCGTTTTTAGCAAGATTTCACACTGATTTGCACACACACTATGAAGACTTGACATTTCTAATACGTCAAATTGAAATTTTTGGAAAACGAGTTGTTTATTTTTTGGTTGCAACGAATTCTACATAATTTAACAAAGTATTCAGTCAATACAGCTATAAAAATAATTTATTGTGCGTTGTTCATTGTTCAAACACAAATTTGACAAAAAAAAAATAGCTTTCGCGAGTGAAAGACGTTTTAAAAACTTTCAGTGCAAGTGATGAAAACTTTTCAATAACAATTTTCTTTAAAAATATATGTGCAAATAGAAGTTCAAACAAATAAAATGCACCAACAAATTGGCACCGTACAAACTGGCTAATATCTTTAATTTATTAATTTAATTCTATTGGTAAAACATTTTTCTCACAACAAAAACAAACAACCTTAATAGTTTTGTGAATAATTTCTTGACGTTTTGCGTCAATTGCAGCTATAAAGTAACACAAGCACAATCACACCAAAAAAAATCGATTCTCTTACGAAATACGAATTCCTTTCAATTCGATTCTGTTTAGAAAAAAAAATCGATTTCTTTTTTGAAAGGAATTCGCCATTAGATTAATAATAAAGATTTCACGATACGTTTGAAATTGATCACCCTTTACAAACAATTTATGTAACAAGCAAGAAATAATGATTTCCTCAGAGTTCTTTTTTGATGATTCAGAAGACGAAGTTACCAACGACAACGATGAAGTCATAATGATTGCCTAGCAAGGAATACGAAGAAACCTTCTTTTTTTTCTTTTCTTCTTTTCCATTTGACTTCTCTGAACAATTAGAATAATAAATTCGTTATTGGCTTAATTATTATTTATTTACTGACAACACTGACTCCACGCAAGAGACGACTGCGATAAGTTGGAATTCCACAGTATCTTAAGGAGAAAAAAACCGAAGGGAAAAGATATAATGTTGCAAACGCTTTATTTTAAGCAGTATACCTACTGATATCATTTAAAAACGACTTTGGCTTTATGGCTTAACGTTTTTTATTTTGTACGCTAAAATCTTGAAAAGATTAAAAATAATTACAATGATACTTCAAAGATTTGGTATCCAAATGTACAGTCTTTCAGTGCGAGATTAAAGTTAAAAGCTAGTTAACTAACACATTTGGTAGTTAGGTACCTCAGGATTAACTGAACAGATGCTTTTGATGTTTTATCCACCGAGTTTGTTTAGTCGTTCAACATGAATCCTCCACCAAAAAAACTGCTTCCTCAGTTAACTGTGGGTTGATTTACTTCGTACGGAAGCTAGCATGCAGTTCTTTTGCAATTATTTCGCAGACCACAACAAAATCCGAGTTTTTTTTTTATTTGAAGTCAAAGATCTTATTAACAATTAATATTAAAGGCCCAAAAAAGTAACACCCCTTGCCAAGAAGAGAACATTTATTAACAAAACTCTGAAAACTTAATTGAAAGAAGTCAAACTCGTATTCGTACCCCAAAAGTTTTCTTGGATTTAAACCAAAACCTAACACAATCTCAATATTTTGTTGCATATTCCACATTTTATATCCCATGGTCTAATCTATTTAGCACAAATTTTGAAAACTTCTTAGTCATTTCTATTGCAATTTTAACACATTTTGCAACAACTTCTTTTTCAACACTCTTGCTTTTATAATGGTATCTTTTCTAAGTCGTTGGGGTAAATGGCCCTATAGATTCTCTTTAGGGTTAATATCTGCTTAATACGGTCGGGTTCGATTTTCTTTTAGATAATTGTAGACATGGAACATGCAAGTCAAAGCGCTTGAGAAATATTCCACTCTTACAAATAACACATTGTTACTCACGAAATGAGAAAAAAACAAAGAATAAGTAAACCAAACTTGGAGAGAAGTTACGTCAGGTAATTAGCAAAAACGTTTGTAAACGTTTCCATATTTAAAAACAAAATGGTATCACAAATTATGTAGCGTAAGAGTTGCTAATCGTATATTCTATAAACACAGTAAAATAGTTAAACATTACAAGTGGTCATTAATACCAAAGATTTTGAGTTTTGAAAAAAAAGCATTTTCACCCATGAGCCATGAGACAAAATATGAGATCTTTTATTTCAAAGGAGCGGTAATTTGTTGGGCGAAAACCAATTACCGAGCTCTATTCAGAATATGCAATTTACGAAGTAAAGTATGAAGTCGGCTTGGTGATGGTTTTAGGTTGTTTCCCGGCAACCAGCCTTGGTAAGTTGGATAACATTAGAGGCAATTTAGACCAAAGGAAATTCATCAACATTTTGTTAGAAAATCTTAAGTGAGTGCACCAAAATTGGGGTTTAAAATCAATTTACTTCTTACAAAAACAATGACCCAAGGCACAAAATTTATAACACTTGCATGTTTCATGTCTACAATTACCGGAAAGAAAATTGGGACCAGACAATATTAAGCAGATATTAACCCTAAAGAGAATCTATAGGGCCATTTACCCCAACGAATTAGAAAAGATACCATTATAAATGCAAGAGTGTTGAAAAAGAAGTTGTTGGAAAATGTGTTAAAATTGCAATAGAAATGACTAAGAAGTTTTCAAAATTCGTTTTAAATAGACTAGACCATGGGATATAAAATGTGGAATACGCAACAAATATTGAGAATGTGTTAGGTTTTGGTTTAAATCCAAGAAAACTTTTGGGGTACGAATACGAGTTTGACTTCTTTCAATTAAGTTTTCAGAGTTTTGTTAATAAATGTTCTCTTCTTGGCAAGGGGTGTTACTTTTTTGGGCCTTTAATATTAAACGTTAATAAAATCTTTGACTTCAAATCAAATAAAGCTCGGATTTTGTTGTGGTCTGCGAAATAATTGCAAAAGAACTGCATGCTAGCTTCCGTACGAATATGAGTTTGAGTGACTGTATGATGTATTTAAAGAGCTTAGAGTGGTTACCAAACATCGTTAAATGGCGCAAAACTTTTTTATTTTATCAGATTATACAATCTTACAATCTTAAAGTATAAACAAAACAAAATAACAAGACCCAATATGTAGGTAGATATAAACGTACAGATACAGATTATCAAAAGAAGAAAAACATTCAAAAAATAATTCGCAAATTTTCCACATCATCTCACATTTCTGTCAATATTCTGTTTTTGAAATTGTATTCCAATGTAGACCTCGACACTGTAGAGATACATGGGTGTACCTATGTCTATATCAATCCATAAATTCATCCACTTTGTGTTCTATGAAATGGGTGTGACTCCGTTATTTGTTTATCCCTTGTTTCATGGTTTAATGATTTTATTTACGCTCATAGGAATCTACCATTGACTTTGATCCCATAAAATGTCCTCTGAACTGTTTTGCAGTTTTATCTTATTCAGCTTATCTCATTGTCTCACTCTGTGCTAATATACCTTTTTCCTCCGCTTACTTCTTCTGCAACATCTAATTCCTGATTTACCTACTTTCTTTGAATTTCAAATTTTGTTTGAACTCAATTTTAATGCTATGTATGAACTGAAGCGAAGCAACAGAAAATTGCGATTTCGGTGCGACGAACGGGGGAGTTGGATTGGCGTAGAACAATCACACGGGATTACATTTAAAGCTTTTATAAAACAGGTCTTGGCAATTGGGAAATTTAAACAAGTGAAAGTGTTGCAGATATGCGAGGCAGCAGGGAAGGGAATGAATGATGGTGAAAAAAGCATTAGTCCATTAGTAGCTTTAAATTATTCAAACGTTAAGGTGTTTGCCCCTATATAGCTTCAGATATCAAGTGGAAATGGAGCGGCGGGTGAAAGAAAGTTAAAATTTTCCATTCCAACAAACCACAATAAAGAATAAACGCCTATCTTTCATAGAAATCCGCTGTCAAGCCCTCAAACGATTTTTCGAATGGCAAACCAGGTATAATGCTAATGAATAAATTTCCATCAATAAGTTCAAAAAAAGATTGTCTTTTGTTAACGTCCGGATATACAAAAGGAAAAGCGAGTATTATGGATATGAAAACTATGGCATTTATGGGGGAATTAAAAAACAAAAAAAAAGTAAAATATTAAAAAACGGAAAACTTACAATAACATAGCACAGCCATAAAGTCAGAAATCCGAAAGGTGTCACCTGGGGAACCTTTTTTGGCTTTTTTTTTATAAATTTTACAATTATCATTTCGCAATTTCTTGTCTCGTTAGTAAGTTAATCATTTTGCATTTCACTTTTTGGCAAATTTTTATTTAGCTATCATTTCGCAAAATCATCATTTCGCATAATTCACTTCGCAATTTATTGTTTTGCCTCCAAGAATGACATTTTAGTGGAGATCCGGCGGAGTCTTCAACCTAAACTCCACGAAAAAAAACAACACATTTGTATATAAAGGGTGTTTGTTTAGAGGTATAGAACTTTGAAATGGAATAAAATAGGGATGATGTTTTTAAATTGACATGAAATTTACTTTATTCGAAAGATGATCTTCTTTCTGGTATTATAATTTAAATATGATTTTTGGAATATGACGGCCACTCGGACGTAGTCTAACCTGGAGGTCCAATTTTCGATGACTTTTTCCAACATTTGTGGCCGTATATTGGCAATAACGCGGTGAATGCTGTCTTCCAAGTGGTCAATTGTTTCGAGCTTATCGGCGTAGACTAGTGGCTTCACATATCCCCACAGAAAATAGTCAAGCGGCGTTAGATCGCACGATCTTGGAGGCCAATTCACGGGTCCGTAACGTTAAACTATGCGGTTACCAAACGTTTCCTTCAATAAATCAATTGCACGAGCTGTGTGAAATGTTGCGCCGCGCCGACTTGTTGAAACCACAGCTCCTGCACATCATGGTTGTTCAATTGATGAACGAAAAAGTCAGTAATCATGGCTCTATAGCGATCACCATTGACTGTAACTTTCTGGCTAGCATCGTTTTTGAAGAAGTACGGACCAATTATTGCACCAAACCATAAAGCACACCAAACAGTCAGTTTTTGTGAATGTAACGGTGTCTCAACATATACTTGAGGATTATCATCACTCACGGTAGTTTTGTTTATTGACGTATCCGTTCAACCAAAAGTAAGCTTCACCACTAAACAAAATTCGCTTATGAAAATTGGGATCAACGGCAGTACTTTATTTAAAAGTATTGTTTTGGAAGTTTTGAAAAAATATTTATCTAAGTCAATATTTTTTGACAAAATTATGATTTTTTTGGAAAATATTTTTTATTATTCTGGCCAATCAGAAGAAGTGGGCAGGGCGATGAAAAAAATGTTAAGAAGTTTAAAACGCAATTTAAGCAAGAAAAAAAATTTTAGAAAAATTATGGAAAATGTCCAAAATTTCCTTTAAAATAAATATTTGTTCATGCTTAAGAAGTATTTTAAGCGTATTTGTGACTTTCTACTCAAAACGCTTAAAAGCCATTTTAAGCGTTTTTAAATTTTTATACGCCTGAGAAGCATTTTAGCAATTTTTAACATAAAAATTGCCAAAACGCTTAAAATGCATTTTAAGCGTAAAAGGAATAATTCCCAATACGGTAGAGCGTTATAACCCTAAATCCTAAAACGAAACAAATTTCAAATATCTCTTCACATAGTGAATTGCTGGAGGTGTTATCCCCTTGGAGTTCTAATAAGAACTGAATTTATTCCGGAATTACTATTGCTTAAATACAATTTTTCGTCGTCGAGTTGTTGTTTTCGCTCTTGTTGCTTCCGATGATTTAGTGTAATCTGAACTAAATGTATTTTAATATGGAAAGTCGATTTGTCGATGATTGCGAAGTCCGATTTCGATGCTAATGACAGTGAGTATGTGGAAAATGGGTGCTGGAATTCAGTGCAGTAAGCTTTGAACGCTGTTGAAACTATTATTATTGTAAAGAGATATGATTTTTTTCATTAACTTTGATTAAGACACTTTGATCTAAGAAAAGATTTTTTACAAGAAAACTGTTGACATAGGCGCCTGCCTGGCGACTTAACATACCCTAAGCGGAGCGACGGAGTCGCGTGAGCGGGTGTGCCCCCGAAAAAGGGAGTTAAAATCCTTAAGTCCCGCGGAGCGGGCCACCTAAGGTACTTTTAATCAAAAAGACTGTTTACATTGGCGCCTGCCAGGCGACTTTACATACCCTAAGCGGAGCGACGGAGTCGCGTGAGCGGGTGTGTCCCCGAAAAAGGGAGTTAAAATCCTTAAGTCCCGCGGAGCGGGCCACCCAAAGTTCTGTTTACTAAACATAAACTGCAAGCACACCAATTGACAACATATAACGGGTGATTTTTTAGCTGGTTTGGTTTTGGCAACACTGGTTTTGACAGCTGACGTGTGTTTAGTACCTTGTGTCACTGTCAAACAGCTTCAGTTTGGTTTGCAATTTAACCATGGATCGTCTTACAAATGAACAACGCTTGCAAATTATTGAATTTTACTATCAAAATTCGTGCTCGGTTCGAAATGTTCATCGCGCGCTGCTTGTGTTCAGCGATGAGGCTCATTTTTGGTTGAATGGGTACGTAAATAAGCAAAATTGCCGCATTTGGAGTGAAGATCAGCCAGAAGCATTGCAACAGCTACCAATGCATCCCGAAAAAGCCACTGTTTGGTGCGGTTTATGGGCCGGCGGCATTATTGGGCCATATTTCTTCAAAGATGATGCGAATCGCAGCGTTACTGTCAATGGTGAACGCTACCGAGCGATGATAACAAACTTTTTTTTGCCCGAAATGGAAGTTCTTGACTTGCATGATATGTGGTTTCAACAAGACGGTGCCACATGCCACACAGCACGCGAAACAATGGCGCAATTGCGAGGCGAGTTTGGTGAACAGTTAATTTCACGTTTCGGGCCGGTCAATTGGCCGCCTAGATCGTGCGATTTGACACCATTAGATTATTTTTTGTGGGGGTATGTCAAGGATAATGTCTATAGGGACAAGCCCGCTTCGATTGACGCACTGGAAGCCAACATCCATGCATTCATTCGTGAGATACCGGCCGATATGTGTGAAAGAGTATGCCAAAATTGGACTCAGCGGATGGGGTACCTGAGACGCAGCCGCGGTCAACATTTGCATAAATTATCTTTAAACATTAAATTGCAAGGTTCAAACTATCGATTCAAATAAATATTTCATTCATTTTTTCGAATTTTTTGTGTTTTTTTTTAAAAAAAAGTTCTAAACCTCTTAAAAAATCACCCTTTATTATAAGAAAAATCAATTTTTATCTTTAAACGCGATTTGCGGCTAAACGGAACTTCGTAGACCCCCCAAAGTTCACATTTTCAAACGTGATTTCTTGTTAAACTTGGAATCTAAGAGAATTCAAAATTACATATTTGTGATCTATTGAGTGCCGCTTATCAATCGACCCAAGCAGGGGGGTAATATTATATGCATATTACATATTAACGTTTATTGATTGGATACACTGCAAGCACTCCAATTGACAACATAAATTATAAGAAAAAACAATTTGTATCTTTAAACGCGATTTGCGGCTAAACGGAGCTTCGTAGACCCCCCAAAGTTGACATCTTCAAACGTGATTGCTGGTTAAACTAGGCATCTAAGAGACATAAAAATTACATATTTGTTGTATTTAGGGGTAGCTACCTTTTAATCTACACAAGCGGGGGGTATTAACGTTTATTAATTATTAATTGAAAATATAGTATGAATTCAAAGTTTTTTTGAATGTTGATTCTTTAAATGCAAAAGAAACTCTGCACATACCCAACCTCACACCTACCCGAAATACATCTACCCACCAACTAACCTAACCTACCTATCGATCCATACCCCTCGGCATACAGCTCCGCAAACCAACCAAAGCATCATCCTACCTATCTACCCCTCGGCAACACATACCGACCCATACCCCTCGGCACACAGCCCCACAAACCAACCCAAGCATCTACCCACCTACCTAACCAACATCATCCTGTCTATCGACCCATACCCCTCGGCACACAGCCCCGCAAACCAACCATTAAACCTACCTACCAAACCACTAAACAACACAACAACACAACACACAAAAACAATGGTAGAGATATCCCTTCTCTAATTGAGGTCTTGCCTCTACCGAGTCCTGATAAGAACTGAAGTTTCTGCAAATTTTTTTTTTTACAATTCAATATTTTTATTTAGCTCAAAGTGTTTACAATGTCTATTATTTACAATATTTTATAATTCTTAGTCTATTTTAAATTTAAAATCTGCGAGCACAGAAGGGGCTCTGCTTCGTTAATTTGTTGGTTTTTGTTTACATTTTATTTGAAAAAGTTTCTTAGTCTAATAATTTTATTTTATTTATTAAATAATTGATATTTTTCTCGCCGGCTTGAGCAGTGCTGGCGGTCGTTGGTTGGTATGGTGTTGATGGGATAGTTGGATTAAGGTCCTTGTTGTTTTTAGGCTAGGTGGGTCATCAGGTGGCTTCGGCCTCTGTTGTGCTGCGTTCCTGCGGCATCGTTGGAGTTTCCGGAGCTGTCTGTGATAGTGGTCGTTGGTTGGTATGTTGGGGCTGGTGATGGGATTCGATTGGTCATCTGGTGGCTTCAACCTCTGTTGTGCTGCGTTCCTGCAGCATCGTAGAAGTTCCCGAAGCTGTCTTCTGCGGATATACTAAAGGCTGGATCCATTATGGATAGCACTTGGAGATATCGGTCGTCTGTGGCTGGGTTACCTGAAATTAAATTAATAAAAGGACTGGGATGGGATGGTATTTTCCTCAACATTTTGGTGCTGAGGTTGTAGATGTATTTGTCAATCGGGACAATTTTAGATGCTTCGTAAAGCCTTGCGTTGCTATAATAGCGAAGTGTGTTTGGTTTCCTGTAAAGAGAAGTGCAATAGCGTAGAGCTTTTCGCTCGAATATCTGCATTTTTTTCATGTAAGTTGGGCTTATTGTGTACCATATAGGAAAGCAATAAGTTAATATTGGACGAACGAGTTGCTTGTAAAGCAGAAGTTTCGTCCTGGTTTGTAGTCCTCCTCTTACTTTCATAAGAGGTTGGAGGAGAGATAAGGCATAATTTGCCTTACGAAGGGTGAATTTTACGTGTTGGTTAAATTTGAACCTTTCGAAGAAGTGAACTCCGAGGTATTTAACGCTTGGTTTTGTATTGATAACTGTGTTATCAGGAAGAGTCAGGGAAAGGTATTTGCATTTTGTGGCTAAGCCATTATGCGAAGGATTTCTAAAGCAGATCAATTCTGTTTTAGAAGGGTTGATTTTTATTCCCCATTGGAGATAATATTCCCAGAGTCTAAGGATATGATCCTTTACTCTGCGGAGGGCTATTTCTGGGCTAATAGATGCGCTATATGTGATGGAGTCATCAGCATATAAAAGGGTTTTTGTCATTGGTAGGTTAGTTGGTTGGTCGTAAGTGTAGAGATTGAATAGATCAGGCCCAAGGCGAGATCCTTGGGCGACTCCAGCTGAAATATTCTTAAGGTCAGAGTTAGTGCTTCCCACACGGACGTAAAACTTACGGTCAGTGAGAAAACTGTGGATGATTAGGATGAGATGTCTAGGCAAGTGAAGTGATTTCAACTTGAAAACCAGACCATCTATCCATACAGTGTCGAATGCTTTTTGTATGTCGAGCAGACAGGCGACGGTGACCTCTTTTTTGTTAAGAGCCAGAGTTGTATCAGCGTGAAGCTTCAACAACGGGTCAAAGGTAGAGTGGGATGCTTTGAACCCGAATTGGTTGTGCTGCACTATTCCCATTGAAGAGCATAGTGAGCGAAGTTTATTGAGGATAAGCATTTCAAGTAATTTGCTGAGATTTGGAAGGAGAGAAATTGGTCGATAATTATCAACTGAATTTGCCGCTGGTTTCTTGGGTATTGGGAATATTTCCGCTATTTTCCATTTGTTTGGAAAATAGCTGTTGTTAATACAATTATTCAAAATAATTGTGATTGTTATTATGGCTGTCGGGGGAAGTTCTTTAATAATAAAATTTGAGACCTTGTCAGGTCCCGAAGATTTCTTGGAATTGCCATTTTGGATGGCACCGTAAAGGTCTAGTGGGTTTGTGAAAATTTCGTCGGCAGTCGTGTAGACTGATGAGTTTTCTTCCGTAAAAGTGGTGAGCTGGTCAGGGTTCTGGGATGTCAGTCCCCTGATTTCGCTATTGACGTTGGAAAAGAAGTCAGGTAAATGGATAGGGTGGTTTGGCTTGAAATTACTTTCAAAAAATTCTGCAAAAGCATTCGATTTATCTCTGTCTGACGCCAGAAAGGTGTCATTGTGTTGCAGTTGGCCAAGTATAGGAGATTTCTTTCCTACTATTTGGTTAATTTGCTTGAATGTGTCTCGTCCAGGTTTTATGACGTTAAGTCTTTTTCTGAATTGGGAGTCAATGTAAGTTTTTGTGTTCTGGTCAATCAGAGTATTGAGGCACTTGAGTTGGGAGTGAACACTCTGGTATTCAGCTCCATGGGTACTTAAAGTACGATGAAAAATTCTTTGCAGAATTTTCCGAAGCTTTTGCCTATATGTATACATATTTTGTATATGGTCGGGAAGGTCTTTATATCTTGATTTAAAGTTTCTGGGTTGTGCTTGTTCAGCAATTGAGTTAGTAATTGAGCTTTCAATAGTTTCGATTGCAGCATCGATTTCTTGATTGCTCAGATTGGTTGAGGTGCTGGGTGTGATGTTCCGTAGCTTGTCCGTTAAAGAGCTTTGGAATACTTCCCAATTGATTTTTTTGTAGTTAAGGTATTCTGGCTGGGGAGTAGCGAGAATGTTGAAGTTTGTCCGAAGACGAAGGGTTAGTTTTACAGCAAGATGGTCAGAGTCAGATATAATTGCAGTGCAATTGAAGTTAATGAGTGTAGGAATTCTACAAATAAGGTTCGGAGAGCACAAGAAGAAGTCAAGTGTTGAAGGAGTTCGGGGAAATGTGGGGATAGGTTGAGATACAATCTCAAAGGTGTGATTGTGGGAATTAGCGCTTAGCCAGTCAGAGATAGCAACTCCCTGGGGAGAGCTTAAAGTGTCCAACCATAATTGATGTCGGGCGTTGAAATCGCCGCCAATTATGAATTGAGTGTAGTTTTGACAGAATGCGTTAAGCAAGTCAAGGTCGTGTTTTATGTCAGTTTGGGATGCGGAGCACTGATTATACAAAGATATCAGGAGGATATTTTCGTTGTTTTCGAGCGCAATGACTACACAGGTTACCTCAAAAGTAAATAAACCTTGGATGATGACCTTTTGGCATTGGAAGGAAGATTTTACCAGTATGGCAGTGCCAGTTTTGGCAAGGTCTTTGTCTGTTCGGAATAAGGTGTACTTTTCAAAGTAAAGCCGATGCCTCGATACTAATTTAGTTTCAGAGAGCAACACGGCGTCGGGTTTGTTTTTCGTTAGGAAGTTTTGAAGGGAAATCCGTTTAGGATGGGAAATAAGGGAACCGACGTTATACGCGATAACGTTTAATTGGTTTATTGTCCTAGGCATATTTTAAAGCAGAAGTCAAGAAACATATGTTTCTTGCCGGTTTCGTCGGGGCAGGCCTCGTAGAGAGGGAGAAAATCTGATATTTTAGAGAGGATTGTGACAAAGTCACAACCGAAGAATTTTTGCGAGTCGTTTAAGAACGAGCTCGTTGTGGTTTTGGAGACACTAAATGTTTTGACACTATTTGTGGTTTTGACACCAATTGGGTTCGCTGGTTTGGGTTTGGTTGGCTCAGGATGAACAACAGGGGTGGGTTTGGTTTGGGGTTTGGTTTGAGGTCTTGTTTGGGGTTTGGGGGTATTATTATATATATTGTTGTTAATTTTAAGGATATCGGAAAAAGACTTACCTGGAGTAAATTTCCTGGACGTTGGTTGCGTTGGTTGTTTTGCTGTTAATCTAGCTACTTCCTTATCTTTTTTGGCTGCTACCACCTTTTTCCTGTAGGGGCATCCTTCGTAATTGGCTGGGTGGCCTTCACTTTTGCACAGCACACAATAAGGTTTGCCAACCTTGGGATCTGTCCTCTTGCACTGGCCTCGTTCGTGCTCCTCGCTACATTTTACACATCGGTGCTTCATCTGACAGTTAACGCTCACGTGCCCGAATGCCTGGCAGTTACGGCATTGGGTGATGACATTTGGTTGCAGCTTTTCCCACCTAACTGCTTCGCCAAGTAGGTTCCGGATGCGACTTACGGCTATGAGGTCAGTGCCCTTCTCAAATTCCAAGACGAATGCATTGAAATTTGTTGGCTTGTCCCTTCTGGAACGGAATGGTGAAGCTTTGATGGCTTGGAAGCCAAGAGTTCCCAGTTGGTTCACGATATCATCAGGCTGGTGGGAATGGTGAATCTTCTTCAGGAGAATGATGCACTTCCTGTCTTCCTTCGAAGTGAATGAATGGTGTTGGATTTTCTTTTCAACGAGGTAGTTTTTGACTGCTTCGTTGTCTTCTTTGGTCGCTGTCTTCACTATCGTTTTTGTTTTATTAACATTAACAACGGTGTAGTTGACTCTGACTTCCTTCAGTTGGAAGTTCCGGTACATATCTGCTGTTGCCAAATTGTAGCATACAATTGGGGGCTGCATTTTCCCGGCATTCACTGTCTGCTTTTCAGTTGATGTTGATGTTTTCGGTGTTTCTGAGGCTGATGATGTTGCCGTCTGGCTGGATGGTGTCTTTCTTTTGTTGACTGGGGCAACCATAGTGAATCCAACGTCTTCACTTCGGCTTGTAGTAGCAAGTTTTTGCCTTTTGCTATGGTCAACTTCGGGTTCAACATCCTTAGTTCTCTTCTCCTTTGGTAGGGCTGGTATTATTGTAGCAGTTTCAATCATGTTTATGTCATCTGCCTGCTGGTTGTCTTCAGGTGGGGACTGGTTGAGGTTTTGTTCTATCTCCGGCGTAAATTGCTGGAGGATTTGGTCCACCTCATAGTTGAGCCGCACTGCAAAGTCTGTGGACACATCCTGTCCGTACAGACTACGCAGGTGCATAACTTCCCTCTTGATTGTACTCAAGAGTTGCTCCCTTGCAGCTTTCACCTTCTCACGTTGACCCATTGGGACGGAGAAAATGTCTACCTGTACTGCAGTTGTTTTGTCTGGGTTTTTTTCCCTTTAATCCTGTGTATGTACTGGATTGTGGTTGTTAGGTAGTTTATGTGTGTGTCTATCACCTATAGGTAACACTTGACACTTTTTAGGGGTAACTTTTTGTTTTAAATTCGGTTTAAATATTCCGCACACGTCCGTTCACAATGAATGTTCGCACAAGAATGTGAACTGAATTTATTCCGGAATTACTATTGCTTAAATACAATTTTTCGTCGTCGAGTTGTTGTTTTCGCTCTTGTTGCTTCCGATGATTTAGTGTAATCTGAACTAAATGTATTTTAATATGGAAAGTCGATTTGTCGATGATTGCGAAGTCCGATTTCGATGCTAATGACAGTGAGTATGTGGAAAATGGGTGCTGGAATTCAGTGCAGTAAGCTTTGAACGCTGTTGAAACTATTTTAAGCATAATAATGTTCTTTTAAGGGCTTAAAATTATTGTAAAGAGATATGATTTTTTTCATTAACTTTGATTAAGACACTTTGATCTAAGAAAAGATTTTTTACAAGAAAACTGTTGACATAGGCGCCTGCCTGGCGACTTAACATACCCTAAGCGGAGCGACGGAGTCGCGTGAGCGGGTGTGCCCCCGAAAAAGGGAGTTAAAATCCTTAAGTCCCGCGGAGCGGGCCACCTAAGGTACTTTTAATCAAAAAGACTGTTTACATTGGCGCCTGCCAGGCGACTTTACATACCCTAAGCGGAGCGACGGAGTCGCGTGAGCGGGTGTGTCCCCGAAAAAGGGAGTTAAAATCCTTAAGTCCCGCGGAGCGGGCCACCCAAAGTTCTGTTTACTAAACATAAACTGCAAGCACTCCAATTGACAACATAAATCATAAGAAAAAACAATTTGTATCTTTAAACGCGATTTGCGGCTAAACGGAGCTTCGTAGACCCCCCAAAGTTGACATCTTCAAACGTGATTGCTGGTTAAACTAGGCATCTAAGAGACATAAAAATTACATATTTGTTGTATTTAGGGGTACCTACCTTTTAATCTACACAAGCGGGGGGTATTAACGTTTATTAATTATTAATTGAAAATATAGTATGAATTCAAAGTTTTTTTAAATGTTGATTCTTTAAATGCAAAAGAAACTCTGCACATACCCAACCTCACACCTACCCGAAATACATCTACCCACCAACTAACCTAACCTACCTATCGATCCATACCCCTCGGCATACAGCTCCGCAAACCAACCAAAGCATCATCCTACCTATCTACCCCTCGGCAACACATACCGACCCATACCCCTCGGCACACAGCCCCACAAACCAACCCAAGCATCTACCCACCTACCTAACCAACATCATCCTGTCTATCGACCCATACCCCTCGGCACACAGCCCCGCAAACCAACCATTAAACCTACCTACCAAACCACTAAACAACACAACAACACAACACACAAAAACAATGGTAGAGATATCCCTTCTCTAATTGAGGTCTTGCCTCTACCGAGTCCTGATAAGAACTGAAGTTTCTGCTTGATTGATTGATTATTTTTTATTGAACCTTTATATACAATTTGGGTTATCTTATAATTATGAAATACATTGACAAATTTAAAATCTTATGGCACATAGGGGGCCTATACTTATACATTGGCTTAGATTGAAAAGAAATAAAATATATATTATACATGTCAACTTAGAATTAAAAGTCGGTTGACTTTGATGTTCTCGGGGTGTTCCGTCCCGGTTGTCCAGTGGTGGTTTGGGTGTGGTTTGGTGGTTGAGGTTGGCATTTAGCCACGGTGGTAGGCTGACCCTGTGTCAGCGTAGAAGGAAGCGGCTGCTTCGTCGTTGTCAGTGTAGATATTGGCATCCAGGGTTTCCATTACACTGAGGTACCTTGGCTCGGGATGTCGTTGCTCGGTGGCCATCCTTCTCATCAGCAGATAAGGGTGATTGACGGTGTTGTGTACTAGCTTCTTTGCTGTATTTAGTAGGTACTTGTCCATCGGTATTATCCTAGCTTCTTTGTAGAGATCGTCGTTCCTGTAATGCTTTCTTCGCTGCCGGTCGAAGTGGAGTCCGGTGCAGATTCTTAACATCTTCCTTTCGAAGATTTGGAGTTCCTTCATTGCTGTCTTTGAGATCGTGAACCATACTGGGAAACTATAGCTGATAACTGGCCGCAGGAGTTGCTTGTACACAAGTATCTTTGTCTGTTGGCTTAGCCCTGATTTCCTCCTCATCAAGGGGTGAAGTCGGTGGAAAGCCCAGTTCGCTTTTTTGAGTACACTTTTTGAGTGTGGGTTGAATCGTAGTAACTCATTGAAGTTGATCCCCAGGTATCTGACGTTCCTTTTGGCAGCAATGGTGGATCCGTCCGGAAGCTTCAGGACTAAGTTTCTGCAATTGGCTGCTGAGCGACTTCCGCCGTTACTGGGTCTCCTGAAACAGACTAGCTCAGATTTCGATGTGTTGATTTTTATGCCCCATTTCTTGTAGAAGTCGAACAGTTTATTGATGTGTGCCTCTACTGTCCGTACTGCTACTAGTGGTGATATTGAGGTTGCATATGTAAGCGAGTCATCGGCAAATAGCAGGTTTTCACAGCTAGTTGGGACGGGTTGGTCAGATGTCATTAAGCTGTAGAGGAAGGGGCCAAGCTTCGAACCTTGGGCGACTCCGGCTTTGATATTCTTCACAGTTGATGAGCAGTTTCCCAATTGCACAAAAAAGTTCCTGGAAGAAAGAAAGGAAAAAAGAATTTTAATTAGTGGCGGGGGTAAACTTAGAAGATGTAGTTTGTGAATAAGGGCATCTATCCAAACGCTATCGAATGCTTTCTCGACATCCAAAAAGCATCCGACGGTGACACGATGACTGTTGAGGGCTATGGTGGTGTCATGCTGGAACTTCAGGAGTGGGTGTAGGGTTGAGTGATTTTCTCTAAAACCAAACTGCATGTCGGGAATTAGGTTGTTCTCACTGCAAAACTTCTTAAGTTTTCTTAGTATAAGCTCTTCCAAGAGCTTGCTTAGGTTGCTGAGGAGGGATATTGGCCTGTAGTTAGAAATTATAGTCCTGACACCTTTCTTCGGGATGGCTACGATCTTCGCTGTTTTCCATTTTTGAGGGAAGTAGTTGTTGTTGACACAGTTGTTTAGGATGATGGTTAGAAGGATCAAAACTGTCTCTGGCATCCTCTTTATGATGAAGTTGGAAATTCCATCTGGTCCTGATGACTTCTTTGGCCTACAGCTGCTGATTATTTCAGCTATATCTTCTGTGGTGCTCAGGTTTGGGCAGTCAACTGGGTCGCTTGCTGGATTAGTGTCACTGAATATTGCTCTGTCCGTGTCAGGTGCCTGGGTTAGTTGGATGGAATCCGTTATTTCATCAAGGAAGACTGGATCAGTTGATGGATTGGGGGTGAAGTTTCCTTCAAAAGAGTCTGCAAATGCTTCAGCTTTGTCGAGTGACGTTGTGACTTCTCCATTGTTGGTGGTAATGGTTTCCGGCATCGGTGGTTTTTTCCCAATCAGTTTGTTGATGTTCTTGAAGGCGTCAGGTCCAGGTTTGATTGATTGTAGCCTCTTGTTGAATTGGTTATTGTTATGGTGTTGGATAGAGTTTCGCAACATAATGTTAACACACTTTAGTTCGCTCCATACTGTCTGGTAGTTGCTGTTCGTTGTGTTTAATTCACGCTGGTGGATCCTTTGGAGGCGTTTCCTCAACTGTTGTCGATGAGTGTAGAGGTTCTGGATATACTCAGGAAGGTGCTGGTATCTGTCCTTTGATGTCTTGGGCTGCTTTTGGATGTCCAGTGCGCTAGAAACAGCCGTTTCCAGACAGCTGATGGCTGCGTCAATTTCTGTGTTCTGCAGGTTTCTGTTTTGGGGTGGTAGCGTTATGGTAGCTTCTATGTCTCTTTGGAGTCTATCCACATCCAGTCTCCTATAGTTGATGATGTGCTCAGTTGGTTCGGTTGTCAGGAATATGGGTTGTTGCAATTTGATGTTTAGCTGAACAGCTTCATGGTTCGAGTCTCCGGGTACTGTTGAACAGGTGTAGTTCCTTAGTTCTGGAAGTATACAAGAAAAATTAGAGGTAGAAATAAAAAAATCAAGTGTCGATGGTGTTTGGGGATAGGTTGGTTTGGGTTGTGAAACAACCACTAAGGAGTGTTGGTCGTTGTTGTCATCCAGCCAGTCTACAATCGCCTTGCCCTCGGGTGAGATCTTAGTATCCAGCCATCGGTGATGCCTCGCGTTAAAATCGCCGCCGATGAGTCCATAAGTGCTTCTCTCAAGGAAACCGTTGAGAATTTGTAGGTCCTTGTGAATATTTCTTATGCCGGATTTGCACTTGAAGTAGACACTGATGATGGTGAGGGTTTCAGCTCTTCCGATTTCAATGGTGACGGCAGTGGCTTCGCTGGTTGTGAGACCTGTGATGACGGTTTCAGCGGCGTTGGGGGAGATTTTCTTCTTTACGTAGATTGCCGTTCCTCTACGGCCCTCATCCTTGTCCTTTCGGAAGGTTTTGAAACCGGCCATGTCAATGTTGTTGCGCCTGGTGACGTTGGTCTCACTGATGAGAGCAATGTCCGGGTTGTTTTTCTTCATCCATAAGTTGAATGTCGTCCTCTTCTCTAGGCTGTACAATGAATTGACATTGTACGTCAGGATGCGGAGCTTCTTTAGTTGCATATTTCGAACAAGAAGGTGGCCAATGCCACGGACTTCTCGCCTTCGCTAAGCTGTGCGTAGTTCGGTGGAACTGCACTCCGAGCTTTTCCCATGACAGTGAGTAGGTCGGATCCAAAAATCCTTTGAACTTCGGTGTTCAAGTTCGTTGGTGGGGCTGATGTTGTTTTGGTTGGTCCACTCCTTGGTGTTGTTGTTCGGGGTGTGATCACTTTTGCTGGTGTCGTTTTCTGTTGTTGCTGTTGGTTCTTGGAGTTTGCTGGTTTCTGTGATGATCCACCTTTTACCATTGCTGCAAAGCTGATAGCAGGGCGGGTAACCACGCATGCTGATTTGGCGGAAAATTCCTGTAGGGCCTTTTTTTCTGCTGTCAACCTGTTCCTTTCGGTGAGTCTTGCTTTGAGAGTTGGGCAACCCTTGAAGCTGGCTGGGTGACCTTCTTTCTGGCAATTGGCACACCAAACATCCAATCCAGTGTTTTCCTTCCGTTGGCATTGTCCGGGCTCATGGTCTTCTTTACACTTGGTTGGTGGCAACGTGTCCGAAACGCTGGCAGTTACGGCACTGGACGATATCCTTGGACTTCAGGCGCTCCCAGTGCACCCTCTGGTTCATGATTAACGTCTTGGTGTAGACTTCGTTGATGTCACATGACTTCGATAGTTCTACCACGAAGTTGTTATAGGTTTTCCCTTGCGCCTTCCTGGCTTTGAAGTGTGATACCTTGATGACCGGAAGTCCTTCAATGCGTAGTTCGTCTTCGACTTCGATGGCAGCATAGGTGTGATGCATTCCTTTCAGAAGTAGTAAGTTCTTCCTATCATCTCGTGGTGTGAAGGAGTTGTATTGGATTTTTCTCAACTTCAGTAAGTTTTTGATGGTGTCAAAGGCTTTTCTGTCTCCAGCATTGATGATGGTCGTCTTCGTGTTCCGGTTTCTAAATGTGACACTCAGTTCTTTGCTTTTACAGAACCTGCTGATTTCAGCGATGTTTCCAGAGTAGCAAATAATTGGTGGCATTCCTGTGGTCTTGCTTGGGTTCAAGATGGTGTCCTTGGATGTTTTTTTAGGTTGGGCTGGAGTGGGCTTGGTTGCTGCTGGTATTTCTGCTATTGTTGCGGCTGGTGGCAGACCCTTTGTGACTTCGGTTTGGACAGGAGTTGGCGCTTTAGGCGGATTCTTTGACGAATCCTTGTCAAGTTGTATGCGCTTTCCGTTGTCTTTTTTCGAAGCCTTGCTTGGTCGTTTTTGCCCCGGTAGGGGTAGGTCGCTGGTGTCTTCTTCAGAGCTCGTGCCCTCGCTGAGCTCCTCTTCGGTGGAAGTTTCCTCTACGCTGCTAACGGTTGAAGACTCTACGTCGCTGTCCATCTCTTCAGTTTCCATATTTGTCTCTATTTCTTTTTCGTTGTTGATTTTATTTGGCTGCACAATGTTATTAAAAATCATTGCTAATTTGGGACCAAATCCAGGTCCGAATTCGTTGACTATCCTTTTCAGCAAAGCCTCAAGTGAAGCAATTGCCGATTCTGGATTCAAGGGATCCATTACTGGATTAACCTTAATACTTCACTTTTTTATTACTCGGATTAAACGCGCACAACACTATTTTAAAAAAAAACTTCTGTTAACACACTTAATCCGCATTGATCTTTGATACGTTTTTTGGGATAATCCCTTTTATTTTCTGTGTGGGCAATAAAGACAGGTAGCCCGCAGGTATACCTGCGTTTTGTCCTTTCTTTATTTAGGGGTTGGTAGATTATTATTTAAATAATTTTCTTCCGCTGTACGTGTGTACGTTATCACTGCACTGCACTGAATGACTGAAGTTTCTGCCGGAATTACTTCTGCTTAAATACAATTTTCGGTCGGCGAATTTGTTTCTTCGGTCCTTGTTGATTCTCATGATTTAGTGTGATGTCTCAAATACACAAAGGGGGAGTGGCTTAATCCAGGGCGGTCTTTTGAGTAGTGCGAAAAAGCACAATAGTAGGAAACTTCGTTCTCCTCGATTCTCATCATTTCGTGTCACCAAAATGTATGGGGATGGAAATTTTCAATGCGCTGTCACCATAGTATCAAAAGGTAGGATGTGGCGGGCAAATGAAAATCGGGCAAACGTTACTCGGGAAAACGTGCATCGGGCAAACGTGGAGCGGGAAAACGTAGCCAACCCCTAAAAAAAACACCCTTTACTTTTAACTCTACGAACTACGACTGTAAAAGCACTCAGCAAAGCAGCAAACGAAAAAATTTCCAGAGTATCAATGTTAGCAACTTTCCGATTTACAAGATCCATAGTGCAAAAAAAAAAGGTGTTCGAATTACCGAGGAACTACTGTATTAAAAAGTTGCGAACACTTATCGATTGAAAAGAATAGCTTTCAATTACGTGTGTGCTGTTTCACTGTTATGTCTATCTCTGAAAGAATCATAGTCTAAAAAGTTTCGAAGAAGAATCTGAAGTACAGGGTGTCCGCCGGGAAGGTATACTTCTTTGTTAGTTTATAATTTTTGATTAAATGAAAGAGAATGGATCTTATATTGATAAATGTTTTATTTAATGTCGGCAATTATGTATGGAATAAAATATCAGATAAATGTCTGCCTCTGTTAGTCTCACAAATGCGATCCCTTTTGAGCAAATTTTTCATTACATTCTCACACATTTCACGCGGTATTTCATCAATTTAACATCCTATTTTCATATGTACGGCGGCGGCGTAAATGGTCTTGTGGAAGAAGCTCTTGTGTCAACTGAATCTTAAATGCAAACAAATGCAAATCCTTGTGCAAAATTGTGGCCAAAGTTGTTCTTTGAAGACCAAGCTCCTGAGCACGGCGCCAAATTGAGGTTGATGGATTGTTTTGAACACTTCCTTGAGCAGCATTAATGTTTTCAGCCGATCTTGCAGTACGTTGTGGTCCATGCTTGGGCCTATCACCTACAGACCCTCTTTCTTCGAAATCATTCACTACACGATAAATAGTGCGTTTTGTTGCTTCTCCCAAAAATTTCACGTAACTTTCTCATCGTCACAGTAACTGATGATTGATTTTGATAAAATGTTTTAACCATTAAAACACGTTTATTTATCGAATATTTTTTCATAATAAATTTGTCACGTGTCTACTTCACGGCTGCCAAATATGAACTGTCAAGACTAATGTTTACATAAATGGCGGCAAAACAAAGTAGTAGTAGTAGTATACCTTCCTGGATGACACCCTGTGCACAATATGTAAAATTTAGTCATTCAGTTCCAGTTATAGGGAACTCGAACTCACAACATAATTTTACAATAAAAGTGTTCTTTATTTTGAAAAACAATTACATTAACAATAAAGAATTAAAAGCAAACACAGATTTCTCCCAAATACTTTTTTCGTGGTCATGGGAATTTGGAAAGCTGCAGTCTTCACGTAATTATTTAGTGTTGACTTCCTTACAACCATTTCAAATCGATTATTCATTTTGGTTGTAAGTAATTTGTGAACAAATCGATTTTTTTTTATGTGATTGTGTGCGTGCTATTTGACACACCTACAAGTTCACAACAAATATTCCGAAGTGCAATTAATTTATCGCGTCCCTTTGATTAGATTAAACACAAATATATTTTAGCGAATAGTTGCAAAACAACAAACAATTGTTTTTTTTGTATCCAAGTAACAAAAAAATATAATTTAATAATGAAAAGAAGAAGGCATTCGGAATTCTTAGAACCCGGCAAGGAAGACACCGGCGACGGTGTTCGCCTGATACAATTAATCGTTTTTAAAGATATGGAATCGAAGCTCTGCTATTTCTAATTAATTATAAACCGAGCAAAGCACATTTTTATTTATTTATTTGCATTATTATTCACTGAAATTGTGGAATTAAAAACTCTTGCATATTTGTTTTGTTTTTACGCTACCAAAAAAAACTTTCAACTTGATGAGAAATGTCAAATCTTCTTAGTGTGTGTGCAAATACGTGTAAATCTTGCTAAAATTTAAAGATTTCATTTGTCTAGAAAAATCGATTTTGTTTTCTAAACAAATCGATTTTTTTCTATTTTTTGGTTGTAAGGAATTCGACATAAGATCTTTGTATGTATGTACCTAAGTACCCCCTACCATTAGAGTTGATCAACATTCAAAATCACTTTTTTCCCCATTCAGATACTTATGTAAATATGTAGAAGAAGATTATATTAGATTGAAGAATATTGTCCCAACGATTAGCTCCTATTTACTGATATGGATGGCGTCTTTAATGGTTACCTTTTAACCTGAAGGTGTCACTCGAGGAGGAATATTTTAAAAATTAATTTGAAATACAATTCGATTATAAAGAGGAGGAGTATATTACTTCTGCACTTCTGCATACATATATCAGTCAAAAAAAGATGTCCTTTGTGGGTGCGAACCTGTTCGAGAGACGACTTTTTTTTATATGGGATTACTTTTTTTGGAAAGGTTGTCTCTTCCTTTTTTTTACAATAAAAGTAAACCATATATGTATATTTATAGAGTAATCCTCTGAAAGCATGTCCCATCCACAAAGATGAATGAATAAATATTTTGATAAGAAATCCACTTACAGGATTTTTGGTTACTAAAGCATCATTTTCGCTTATAAAACGGGTTTTTTTTTCTAAATTTATTTGAAAAAAAGGTTCCATTTGAATAACATTTCAGTTATATTTTATTTTTCAATAGTGATTTTTTTTATTTAATTTTGTGAAATTATCATTTTTTTTTGCTTGAAGCGATTAGGAAACATCGACGGTAATATTTAATATAAAGTTATGGTTTTATTCCATTCTATTGAAAATCAACACATATACAGTGCTGGCCAAAACTAAAGCACGGAATGAACTCTCCTTGTAAAAAATATATAGATAATTCAGAAGACCTATGATAATTTTATAAATTTTACTTTTTTTATAATTATTACATGTATGGCTTTAATTCACAATCATTAATTTTATTATAACTTATTACTTATTTAAAAATCGAAAAATAATTCAGAACTAATTAAAAAGCAAGTGGACAAAACTAAAGCACATGGACCTTATTTTAGCAAAAACTCGCCTGAATTCTGTCAATTTACTCTTTTTTCAAATTCAATTGTTTCTTTCTAACCAAGTATGATCTATATAATAAAAAAAAAATTATTAGTTGTGTGGCATCGGCCCCGTTTCAGAGCGAGTATTTTAATTGATATAAAAAGTATCAAAGTAAATATATTCCAACGGATGAAAAGAAAAAGTAGTGTCTGATTTCACTAACGCTGAATCAATACCATATATTCAGTATGAGTCGTACGGTAATTTCGCAAAAAAAATAGCACGATTTTGTGCCTGGGGAAATGTCAAAACGGTCCATAGTGGCGATAGACCTTGAAAAACTTGCCGTCGCCAAGATAAAAGAATCATCAGGGATACCAAAACAGATACTCTCATATACCTAGACAAAAAGTATGGAAAATAAAAAAGGCTTAGAGATCTCAAGCAGGATTATCTGGGGAAGAGCGGTTGATGGTGGCATTCTATCTTACCGACTATAAAAAAGCCATTTATTTCTCAGAAAAAACGACATGCAAGACTGGAGATTCCGAAGACGCACTTAAACTGAACTGCAGCAAAATGGAAAACGGTTATCTTCTCTGATGAGTATCCATATTAAATTTAAAGGGATTCGCCGGATTTTGTACGGTACGCAGGCCTAAATCCTTTGTTTTACAAAGGGCCTAGTTGAGAACTGTGGAGACTTATTATTGTCTGGGGAGGTTTTTCCAGTAAAGGGTACGGGCCATTTCACAAGGTAAATGGTGTAATGAATCGTTTCTTGTATCGGGAGATTCTTCAGAACGGTCTGCTTCCTCATGCTGAGGAAAATATTCCGTTATGAAAGCTCTTCCAACATGACAACGATCCCAAATATACCGCTGAACTTGTGAAAGATTGACTTAATGAAAACCGTATTGTTGTTATGAGGTGGCCAGTATAATACGCTGATCGCAACCCCATAGAGAATCTATGAGAAATTTTAATTCCGAAAATTCATCGTACGAAATTCGATGACTTCGACTCCATTTTTCAACGATCTTCAATTGCCTGGAATAATAGCCCCATGCATAAATTGACAACCTTTATTGACTCCATGGCTTGTTGATGTGCTGCAGTAATTTAAAATAATGAATACTCCCCTAAATATTAGCAAAAGAACGTGTTTTTGTATTTATTTTTTTATGAAGTCAAGAATGTGCTTTAGTTTTGTCCACCTAGTTTTTAATGAATTCTGACTTATTTTTTGATTAATAAATAAGGTGTGAGTTATGATAAAATTATTGATTGTGAATTAAAGTCTTATATATTTATATTATAGACAAAATTAAAATTATTAGGTTCTCATGTGTTTTTATTTATTTTCTTTATATTTTTCCAAAATGAGATAATTTCGTGCTTTAGTCTTGGCCAACATTGTAGTTAGGCTCCCGGAAATTACGCCAGAAGAAATTACGCCAGAATTTTTTTTTGGAAAAAATGCCAGAAAATGTTTTCTGCTTCAAATTGGAAAAAGAAGCAGATTTTTTTGTGAAAATAAGCCAGAAACATTGGAAATTGTGCCAGACAGAAATGGAAAAATAACCAGAAACCAAAATGGAAATTAGGCCAGAAAACCAATTGATATATTCTGGCCTAATTTCCTAATATCAATTTGGAAAAAAAGCCAGAAAATGTTTTGCATTTTAAAAGTCGCTACTTGGTCAATATTGTAGACATTTTATCACAACAGGAAAAAACAGCCCCTGACATGCACCCGCGGGGGGGGGGGGGGGGCGGTCGCGGGCGCGGCGCGGCTAAACGGCGCGGTCGCGGGCGCAGCCCGGCGCGCGTGGCCATGGCGTTGCGGATGCGGCCCGGGCCGGCGCGGTTACGGACGCAAAAAATTACTAAAGTTTTCAATAATTTTTTTTATTTGTAACAATTTATTTAACAAAATAGAAAGGAACAAAATATTTTTACTAAATGTAAACTTGCAAAGTGTCTGCTACGATTTTCCGGCAGCATGGACATTTGTAATTTTCGTTTGAATCTGCAACTGCTTGAGCTTGCAACTTTAAGTTGCACTCCGAGCATATTTTCATATGTCTGCACGGCAACAACACAACGTTTGGTGGAAGGACCTGACATATAATACATAATATTACATCCGCTTCTTTTACGTCTTCAGGATGTTCCTCCGCTTCTTCTTCCTCGTCAGAGTAAACGTTAGTGTCAACATCATTAGAATCTAGAAAAGTGCATAGAAATTATTTTAAAAATACGATTATTAATTAGAAAACAAAAACCTTCGAAAACGTCATCGAACGACTCCATATCTGTGCTTATACAGTTTTTTTCGTATACCATCCTGTTGAGAAACATGATTGGTGTTATCTTTTTGTCTGCCAAAAGTTGGCTTGCTTCTTTAATTTTCGCGCTCTTATCTTTGTATTTTTTTTTTCTTAATAGAGCCTGTTGCACTCTCGCGAAAGCAACTAAACAATAATTCTTACAATATATGATAGAGATAAAGAATGTGTAGTAAAACTGTTTATTTTTTACAACAATTTATACAAAATACAGTTTTCTGTCGTTTTTTCCTAAACATGAAAAGGAAAAAACGCCAGAAATTTTATTTCTGGCTTTTTTTCCAAATATTTTTTTTTGGCCTTTTTTCCATTTCTGTAAATGGAAAAAACGCCAGAAAATTTTTAGGAAAAAATGCCTGAAATTCCGAAATTTTGCCAGAAAAATTTGGGATTTTTTCCTAGGAAAAAAGCCAGAATTTTCTGGCGTTTTTCCCAAAAAAAATTCTGGCGTAATTTCTTCTGGCGTAATTTCCGGGAGCCTGTAGTTACCTAGTCTAGTATATTATTTGGGAATTTATTTTAATATTTTATTGGGGATGGAATTTTTTTTTTCGTGGAGAAATTTCCATATATAGGAAGCTTAAATCCAAATTTTCTACGATATCGTGTCATACCTAAATACAAATATTTATGACTTTTATAGCCTTTTCACACCAAACCCAAAACGGATTTTTCGGCAAAAAGTTTACGAAAACTCTGCGTTCACGCCGAACAATTACCCGTTTTCGTTTGACATTTTAATTGTTTTTAAATCAGCTTGCTTGAACACAATGGACGCGACAAGCGCAGAATAATAACAAACAAGCACAAGAGATTACGAGAATCAGATGAAAGTTTGACGCACGTTCCGAAGATGAGTATTTCCCACAAGTTTCACCACCTTTGAATACATTTGTTCGTGTCATAAGGAAATAACTGAACGTTGAAACCCTGGCTTTTAAATTCAAATCGTAAATGAACTGCCGCGTTTATTAGTTAGGAAGCGCGTCCCATCGTGTCTACTGTGTTCAAGGACAGTCAAAATTTAATTTGTCGTGCGATAGCATCTCGTCGGCTTTCGTTTTGACGTTTGATTGAGCGCTAAATGTGTCGAAAGGTGTGTTTGTTTGGTTCAACTGTGAATTCCAATTGGTTTACGATAGGTTTGATCTAAAACTTGTAGTTTTCGAAAACTTGTGGTTTACAAAAATGTATGGGAAAACTTGTGTTTTCTATGTTGGTTTTACGTCAAACCGATATTTTCACGAAAACCACGTTTTGGGTTTGGTGTAAAAAGACTATTAGACTCAGTTTTTTCAGTGCAAGATTAAAGTTAAACTCTAGTTAACCCACCCTTTTTGGTGATAGTTAACTCTGGATTTACTGAACAAATGCTTTTGATGTTAAATTCTTGGTTTGTTAAGATGTTACAAATGCATTCTGAACTTAAAAACTGTTTTTTTTTGAGTTAATTGTAGGTTAATTAGTGTCCAAAGTCAGTAAACACTGGTTTAACTCACCAATGAAAAACTGGGCCTTAGTGCACTTATCGTCTATTTAAATATTTATATAAAATTTTCGATCGTTTTTCAGAGTTATTTCTCATAAGTGAAATGAAAATCAACTTTCAAATAAACACTTTAAAAAGAACTAGTTGGCCCGCCCGGCTTCGCATGGGAAGACAAACCTAAGCTTCGCATAAGAAATAACAAAAGAAAATATAATTTTTTGACTTCTGCGTTTTAACCCACTTCACGTTATGAATAGCTAAATTTGTAAAAAAATGATCCTCTAAGTCCAACCTTTATTGCTTTCCCAACGCAGAAAGAATTTTTGTATTTCTAAACCACAGTTTTATTTTCATCCCATTTCACTCTATACCTAAAAAGTATTTTTTTAAAAATAATCTTTCAAACAATTTATTCAATCGAACATTATTTTTTAATTTTTAAATTATTTATAAAAATAATCATAAAAGTTTTATTATCAAGTTTTTTTAAAGAAAAAAAAAATCCATAGGGTAAAAAAAAAAAAAGGAAAATAGGAAGAGGAGTAGGAAGGAAGGTTGGGAGACAAATCGTTCTCGCCTTTCGTAGAGTCGTCCCCGGTCGAAGTAGCCATTTTTGTTTTTGGCGAACTTTCGGAAGGCGTAGACCTAAATAGAGCTCTGTATAGGTAGGGTCTCCGAAAACGCGTTCGTGGCGAAAGAAATTTTAACCGGTGCTTCAGAAAAAGTAGAAGCCTTCGAGAGTCTGAAGGGCGGCTTGAAGGAGGTTAGGACAAACCTCAGCTTGTCTTCCCTGGTCGTTCCCTTTCCTTGCTTTTACCTGGGAAAAAAAATATAAATAAAAAAAAAACATAAAAAAAACAACAAATAAAAAATTTTAAGAAAAAAAATTTGAAAAACACAAAAAAAATTATTATTTATAATTTATTTTAGTTTTAAGATTTGATTTCATATAGTAATTTCACTTAAATTATTTCCGATTATTTCGATCCATTTAGGTATTTTGTTTTTTGTTATAATTTCATTTCTTACATTTCGTTTTTTTTTATATCATTAAGTTTATTTTGTTTATAAATGTCCTTACATTTCCTTATATTTTAATAAATTCGTGCTGATGTTTGTGAGTCACGCCAACGAATGGTATTTTTATTGAGCGACACTAGCAGCTTGATGGCGTACTAGGTTGAAAATTTCAGGGGGTGAAACGAGGCGACAGATGTCTTCGTGAGAGGAGCTGAAGGAGGCTGATGAAGCGAGCGTTCGGGGAGTCCGAAGATTCCCGCCACGGACTCCAGGTCGGGAGGGCGGCGCCTCTGTATTCCATCCGCAGAGCCATGAACGGCCTCCGTCGTCAACCAACTTGCGAGGTAACAGTATTGGTAATGTTTTTTGGTATTTTCGTATGTTTTGTCTGGCACGATTTATGTTTTGTTGTTGGTGCCGGCTGATCTTAGGACAAAATCCCCCCCTAATCCGGCGAGCTAAGCCGAGTGTCGCCAGCGTGCCATGTCCTAACTTCAGTCATTCCTCTCCCCCGTTCGGGATTTCCTCTCTATCCCCTCTTCCTATTGGGTTATCCTACCTTATCTCCAACTTTTTAACTCATACTTACTCTCTTCAAGTGTCCATTTCCAGTTCTCTTTCTTTCCAACTTACCTTCTGCTGCCGACCCTCATTCCTTTCCACTTCCCCGCAGTCACACTTCCGTCGTCGCTTTTCGTTTCTGCCCAGTCTGTTTCTTTTCCTGTTTACTCTCCTTTCCATACCTACCCTGAACGGACCCCAGTCACCTACCTTTCCGTTTTCCTATTCCTATCCATCCATACCCTATTACCAAATTCATATTTTCCAAAATAAGCCTCCAGCAACAAATGGCAAAATTTTGAAATAGAATATCCCTAGAGCCATTTTCTAGGAAAATCCTTTCAAGCAAAAAAAAAAGAATTTCTCAAATCGGACATTTTTATTTATGTTTACCCCATTTCACCTTTCAAATAACAAAATTTTGAACAAAAATACTCCTTAAGCAATTTCCGTATGAATGCCTTTTCAAACACCAGAAAATTTTTTTAAATCGGATAAATTTTTTTTTCAATTTACCCCATTTCACCCTACAAATTATAAAATTTGAAAAAAAAATATCCCTTAAGTCATTTCCTTAGAATAACCTTTAAAACACAGGGAGAGTTTTTTCAATGGGATACTTATTTTTCATTTTACCCCGTTTCCCCCTACAAAGTGAAATTTTCCGGTATTTTAATATATTCTGCTATGCGGGGTGGAACTGATAAGTCCAAGTGAGATCGCCGGGGCGAAACGCCAATTTTTATGCACTAAAGGCCGTTAAAAGTTATTTTGGATAAATATTAAAGTTTCGTATCAGCAAACGGCACTAAATGAAGATGGCGGAAACCCTCCAAAGCTTGGATTTAAGCTTCTCACTCTATCGATGACAAAATAAAAGTGTATTAAATTCGAATATGAATCTTGACTATACCTAGATACCTACCTAGCTATTAGCTAATACTGATTTGAAGTAACTGCGTTTACCTAGCTAAAAGTACAATAAACGTTCTAAGGGCCGTATGACGAAAAGCTCTTCTCTGTGTTCTTCATTGTCAGAATGTTTATTTTTCTTTTCAATTTTTTGCTTGCTCTTTAGGATAGAGAAGTCCAAAAAAAGTATGTTTCGTCAAACCCTCCGTCGGTCTCTGCGTGTGTGCGTCCGTCCGTCCGTCCGTCCGTCCGTCCGTCCGTCCGTCCGTCCGTCCGTCCACTTTAATTTGAGCTAGGGAGACAGATTTGCTTTAAATTTCGTGCAGAGCATTTTTATGCGATTCCCAATAGGGGAAATTCTAATTTTTGTTTTAGCTCATCTATAGGATTTTCCAATAAGGGCTGGTAAATGTGGAAACGGAACATCGTGGTCCGTGGAGTTCGCTGTGTTGCACGTAGCGCCTTTCCGTTAGAACCACATGTCGTTCACATCCATATTATCCAATTGGAGGCAAAAATTGGTTGTCATCGATCGGTAGTGCTATAGCCGTTTATGCTGATGGCAATAACATCGTTGTTTTCGAAGAACTCTCACAGACAGCGACGATGTTTTCGGTTGATCTTGCGTTTCGTTGATGCAAAGGGCGGTGGCTGATTGTTCACTGCACAGATTAGCCATATGAAGATGAGAATGTTTCGTACGTTTCACCCTCCAAAACCCAATTGTTTACATTGTTGTATTTGTGATTTTTTCCCGCGTTGATGAATAGATGTGAATTGCAACAACAATTTAACCATGCAGGTGTGTGAAGATCCCTACTGTGAGATTTTTATACACACATTGTCATTTTTTATCTGTAACTGCCAGTTCAAGCAAATTAAAATGGCTGCCGGGGATTCTCATCATTATGTGGCTAATCACTGAATCGGTCAACTCAATTTTGGCCACCCAACTTTGGATAATCGACTTGGAAGATAAATGAATGTAAACAGATTTGACAGATATCACAGAAACAAAATGGCCGCCACAGACAGCCACAGCCCGCCAAAATATACCCGCGCCAGTCGCAAAACTCTATAGAACGGGTAGCTGCCATACAAATACAGTCGACTCTTCGCACTCCGCTTATTTGCAACAAAAAAAATTGTAGAGTTTTCATTTAAACGAACTTCGGACTTATGCAACTTTCTTGCACTTAATCAAACTTTGTTTAGCTGCAAATCTATTTCCCCTTTAAACGATGTGATGTGAAATATTTCCAAAAATAGAGAAAATATGATATAAATAACCTCGAACAACAAACAAAACAAATTTTAATAATTGTGACAGTTGAAAGGATTGGAACGATAAGAATAGAATAATTAAACTTAAAATGTCATTTTTTAGGTGTGTTCAAACTTCAAAAATGTATGGATGAATTCAGTGCTTCAATTGAGCGGAGTTGTTTCAGAACAAAATAGTTATTTGAGGGAGAGAAAAATTTTTCAATTAAAGAGAGTTTTCAAATAAGCGGAGTGCAGTTATCCGTACTAATTTGTGTGAAAAGGCCCTGAAAAAAAAAACCGTTATAAATTTGTTGTTTCATATAACCGAAAGTTTCATTCAATCGGAGTGAATATAGGCGCAGGCAGCTGTATTTCGTTTTTTGATGTGTAAACATCTATGCTGGCGGTAGAGTGAAAATAAAACGTGAACGTTCGTGTGCAACGTTACGTCGTGCAACGTTACGGTGTGCAGCGTTACGATCTGCATACTAGGATGGGTGCGTTCAGTGAAATAAATCTTAAGATCCCCTTCAAGCAAAAACAAGTCCGTTTGGGATCCGCGCACGTTGATGTTTACACATATTAACCGTGAGTCCCGGCACTCACACAATTTTTGTTTTATTTTCTCAAAAACGGCTCTAACTTTCCACGTTTTTTGAGAAAATGGTCTTATTTTTGGGTTATCAGTTTTTTAGTACTTGTGACTTGTTTCTCGTTTAAGATATCATAACATCAATGTGACCAAGGTCCAGTTCGTGCGATCCAAATGTGCATATTTCGTCTGACACGAAACCAATACTTTCCTTATGTTTGAGCAAGTAAACAAATTTATTTATTTTAATGATGGTTTAATTTATCAAATAAATCAAAATGATTTACGCGTTGTAGGCACATTGTAGGTCAAATAACCTATAAAAATAATTGAAATATTATAGTCGTACATAATCAAATCACTGTCCCACTTACTATGATTTCAATAAAACCCTATTATATTTGCATTAACTATAGAAGGTGTATTGATACAATCAAACGTCTTCTTGAATTATTTATTCGATCAATTCCATCGGAAATCACGTTCTTTCAATTTAAACAAACTCCTCCAAATGATGAACAAGTCTAAATGGGAGACAACATGCCTTTTCTAATACCCACACATTGCCAAATTTCATATTCCTTAATCCTAACGTGGAATGGTGAATATATACTTCTATTGAAGAATTCTATTGCAAAGTGCGAAATCTTCTTTAAACGACTACATAAAAGAAAGAATCTGACTGGAATATAAAACAAATAGAAACAATTTTACATCCTTTATCAATGATTATGTTAGGCCATACCTACCATGGAGAACTATTTATAATGATACAATCAATTGCATACACAAAAACAACAACATTTCTTTGCGCGTGGGCTTTTATAAATGGACAAGGGTGTATCGTTGGCTTATAAAGGATGTTGCATTAGGGACTTCCAAGCTTTGACTGTTGATATCAGCCATATTGCTGACGCTACATCTGTCAAATTGGCTGTCATTTATTCAGACTGTTTTGCAAAATCACCATGGATATATCGTTCAACAACACGTGCAATTAATACATTTTTTTTTTTTTATTAAAATGGATGTTCGGTTCCGGGCGCTTTTCATCGAAAAATCATCTTCAGCGATGAGGCCCATTTCTGGATGAATGCGTACGTCCACATGAGTTCCGAGAGCGTTCAATACATCCCGAATAAGTCACTGTTTGGTATGGATTGGTCCATATTTTTTTGAAAACGACGTTGTCCATGAGCGTCAACGGCGAGCGTTATACATAGGTCGATGATTACCAACTTCTTTTGGGATGAATTGGATAATATGGTTACAACACGATGGCGCTACGTGCCACACAGCTCACGCCACATTGGAAAATCTGCACGAGCGATTCATTCGAGGGCATGGTCATCTCACGAGGAGGTGATGTTAACTAGCCACCGAGATTGTGCGATCGTGACCCCGTTAGACTTTTTCTTGTGGGGTTGTCTGAAATCTCAGACCTAATACGAATAAGCCAGAAACCACAACGGCCCTCAAAGCCAACATAACCCATGCCATCGGTCAAATTCAGCCGGATTTATGAGCCAGAGTCATGGAAAATTGGACATAAGGGATGCGCGCCACCCAAAGAAGCTGCGGTGGACATTTAACCGATGTTATATTCCATACGTAATGGGATCGATAGGGCTTTCAAATGAATAAAATATTTCGATGATATCTCACACACATTTTGGTTTAATTAAATTTAAAGGTATGAAGCGCTTAATGAAAGACCCTGTATATCTAGACAAAATATCAGATATGCAGTTTTTACAGAATTAAATTAAAATTCTCTATAGATTCTTCATATGCATGTATTTATTAATTATTTTTGTAGCATTATTTGTATTATTACAGAAAGCGCCTAAAATAACCATGCATTTGTGTTTGTTTTTTATTTAGCAATTGGTGACACTATTAATTTATTTTTATTCACTACGGCTTACAATTGCTTCCAAACATATGCTTATCACATGGAAATAGCATATTATGACAAATGTCAAATAACTTTTGTAATAACCTCTAAATATCCAAATAATGGTGATTTCGTTTCATAATATTTAATTAGTTTTTAGGTCTTTATCAAATGATCTCTCAATAAAAACTGAACATTTAATAATGATAAATTCTAGATATAGTTTTCAAACATTGCTAGATTATTCAAAATAGATTCTAAGTAGTTTAACTATACAGGTCTCCACACCCCTTCGATGTTTTTAAGCTTCAGCCGCAACTTTGAATTTCCTAGATCAGCTGTTATAAGGAATGCAGGTTCTGGAAAAGAGTTAGACTCATTGTCAATTTCTTTTTCAAGCTGTAGGCCTTGAATATCTCTTGGGATTTTCTTCACGTGATTAATGTTTCGTCTATACACTTTTCCATCATAAGCTCGCACCACCACCTCGTTTGGTTGTCGCTCAACTACCTCGTATTCAGTTAAGTCAAATTTTGAAGACAGTTTATTTTGCGGAACTTCATTTCGAAGTAGCACCTTATCCCCAATTTCATTGTCGCTGATTTTCGCACCACGTCTTCTATCTGCTATCTGTTTTCCTTTCTCCTTGTTTGCTGTGTCCAAGTCCCGTGCTTCTGAATCAAGAATATCGTCGCTTATATCTTGAACTGAAGGTATCTTATCTCGAATCATTCTATTAAATAATAGTTCAGATGGCGTTTTCCCCGTCGTGCCATGAGGAGTTACGTTGTACATCATTGTGAATTTTTGAATTGCTTGCTTGTAATTGTTGTTGCTTGCATGTGCTATTTGAAGACGCTTCAAAATCGAACGATTCATATTTTCGAATTCACCGTTTGCCTGTGGCCAATATGGTGGTGATGTTATGAGTTTAATTCCTTTATCTTCACAGTATTCTTTGAATTCTACGCTAACAAATTGGCGGCCATTGTCAGCCTTAATTGATTTGGGATAACCAAGCTTACAAAAGATTTCTTCCAAAATCGTTATAATTTCCGTTGAGGTTATTTTTCTAATGAACTTAGCTTCCTGATATCGAGAGTAATAGTCGAGAAAGTGAATCTGCTATATTAAATTTTCCAGCTTGGTAAACAACTTTAAATTTGAACGATTGCAGACGAAGAACCCACCGCTAAATTCTTGCTGGTGGTTTTGATGTCGGTTTGAATATTGCTTCCAGTGGCTTATGATGAGTTACTAATTCAAATTCAATTCCTGCTAAGTAGTAGTAAAAACGTTCTGTTGCCCAAACCAACGCTAGACTCTCTTTTTCTGTTTGTGAGTACCTTCTTTCGACTGCAGAAAGACTCTTGCTTGCGAAGGAAATCACTTGTGGGTTACCGTGTTCGAACTGAAGAAGAACTGCTCCTAAGGCAACTGGGCTTGCATCAGCTACAAGGCGAGTACGCTTTTTAAGGTTAAAGTATGATAACGTTGGAATTTTTACAAGTGCGTTTTTCAACCTCTGAAATGCTTCTTCTTGTTTCCTTTCCCATATAAATTTCACATATTTTTTTATTAAGCTCCACTTTTGCTACTTAGCTCTAAAAAAATGGGCTACAAGAACTTCGGCTTTACTAAATTTCAAAATTTTTGTTTCTAAACCATCTACAAATGGTCCTCTTTCATTAAAAAAAAATTATAAATATCGACCCAGCCGAATTCTAGATATAAGGTCACAGACAAAAGTGAAACTCATTTTTATATCCTCATAATTGATTTTGGTTAGTGATGTAAAATGTCGTTACTTTTAAGTAATCGTTACATTCGTTACTTTTTCCGAAGTAATCGTTACTTTGGAGTGATTACTTTGATTACTTTTTTCATATAAAAATTACAAATACTTTTGTCGCACTTTTAGCTTTGCACAAACAAAATAAATATGAAAAGAACTTTGCAAATCAGATTTCCGTTTCCTATTTCAGAAGGAGAGACAGAGTTTTCACAAAACAGTCTGCCAGGTTCAACTTCAATCCAAATTTCGTACGATATGGCCACAAACCGTTGCTTGTTGCGTTCAATAAAAGAAGCGTAACTGAACGCATCAGTGGAACGTGAAGCCAATCCACATATCGAGTAGATGTGTGCTATTCGATCGATTCATATTTGCGCATAACTTAAAATTGATTTTAACACAACCCCCCCCCCACCCTTCCTTTAAAAAATCCATTTAAGAAAAAAAAAACTCCATAAGAAGCCTATTATTTCTCGTTTATTTAAATACCTCAACCTTGAAGATCGGACAACTAAAACCAAAGTTATAGGCTTCCAACGACAACAACTATATCTTTAATAAATTATCCATACCGAGCATTTTATACTCGAATCTCGGACCCGGTACCCGGACTCGGTCTGCCAAACGATTACTTTGATTACTTTTGATTACTTTGATTACTTTGATTACTTTGATTACTTTGATTACTTTGATTACTTTGAGTACTTTGATTACTTTGATTTCGTTTCTATTGGATTCGATTACTTTTGATTACTTTGGGATTTGATCACCCTTGGGTTTTGGGTCAGGATTGGATTGCAGGAGGGAACAAAATATTCTCAGCACAGGGTGGTCCTAAAAAATTTCACTTTCTTATTCTTTGAATGATTTCGATGAAATTGACACAGGTTATAGCTGAGGCAGAATTATGAACGAAAAAAATATTTTCAGCACAGGGTGGTCCCAAAAAATGTTACATTCTTATTCTTTGAGCGATTTCGATGCAATTGACACAGGTAATAATGGCTGAATCAGAATTCCGAAGGAACAAAATATTTTGAACACAGGGTGATTCCAAAAAATGTCTCGTTCGTTGTTCTTTGAGCTATTTCAATGAAATTGACACAGGTTATAGTTCGCGAAAGTTTTGTTTAAAAAAACTGATATTATAAAGGTGAAGCGGGATAAATCAATCAATTAAAAGGTCATTTCTCGGGGATGGCTTAAAAGATATTTTTTCTTCAAGAAGTTGCTATTTATAGGGTGAATTGGGATAAAATCAAAAAAATGATATTCGATTTAAAATTTTTTTTTTGTGATTGAAAAGGTATTTATCGGGGATTGCCTTAGAACAATTTTATTTAAAAAATTTATATTTATAGGGTGCAGTGGGGAAAGACGTTAAGTGGTAGGCGATGTTAAAAATTTGAGGTCTGTTTGAAAGGGCATTTTTTAGAATTGAACTGATGGATATTTTTTCAAAAATATTTCCATTTATACGGTGAAATTACATTTCAATCACAAAAATAATTTTTTAAATCGAATATCATTTTTTTGCTTTTACCCCAATTCACCCTATAAATAGCAAATTCTTGAAGAAAAAATATCTTTTAAGCCATCCCCGAGAAATAACCTTTTAATCACAAAAAGAATTGTTTGATTTTACCCCGATTCACTTTTATAATATAAGTTTTTTTAAACAGAATTTTCTGGAACTATAACCTGTGTCAATTTCATTGAAATAGCTCAAAGAACAACGAAAGTGACATTTTTTGCAATCACCCTGTGTTGAAAATATTTTTTTCGATTCAATTCTGCCTCAGCTTTAACCTGTGTCAATTTCATCGAAATCGCTCAAAGAATAAGGAAGTGAAATTTTTTGGGACCACCCTGTGTTAAAAAATATTTTTTTCATTCATTATTCTGCCTCAGATATTACCTGTGTCAATTTCATTGAAATCGCTCAAAGAACAAGAAAGTGACTTTTTTTTGGACCACCCTGTGTTGAAAAATATTTTTTTCATTCATAATTCTGCCTCAGATATTACCTGTGTCAATTTCATCGAAATCGCTCAAAGAATAAGAAAGTGACATTTTTTTTGACCACTCTGTGCTGAAAACATTTTTTTCGTTCATAATTCTGCCTCAACTAAATATAAACTGTGTCCATTTCATCAAAATCGCTCATAGAATAAGAAAGTGACATTTTTTGAGACCACCCTGTGCTGAAAATGTTTTGTTAGTTCATAATTCTGCCTCAGCTATAACCTGTGCCAATTTCATCGAAATAGCTCAAAGAATAAGAAAGTGACATTTTTTGGGACCACCCTGTGCTGAAAATATTTTGTTCGTTCATAATTCTGCCTCAGCTATTCCCTGTGTCAATTACATCGAAATCGGTCAAAGAATAAGAAAGTGACATTTTTTGGGACCACCCTGTGCTGAAAATATTTTGTTCGTTCATAATTCTGCCTCAGCTATTACCTGTGTCAATTTCATCGAAATCGCTCAAAGAATAAGAAAGTGACATTTTTTGGGACCACCCTGTGCTGAAAATATTTTTTTCGTTCATAATTCTGCCTCAGCTATTACCTGTGTCAATTTCATCGAAATCGCTCAGAGAATAAGAAAGTGACATTTTTTGGGACCACCCTGTGCTGAGAATATTTTGTTCCCTCCTGCAATCCAATCCTGATCCAAAACCCAAGAGTGATCAAATCCCAAAGTAATCAAAAGTAATCGAATCCAATAGAAACGAAAAGTAATCGAAGTAGTCAAAGTAATCAAGTAATCAAAGTAATCAAAGTAATCCAAGTAATCAAAGTAATCAAAGTAATCAAAGTAATCAAAGTAATCAAAGTAATCAAAGTAATCAAAGTAATCAAAGTAATCAAAGTAATCAAAGTACTCAAAGTAATCCAAGTAATCAAAGAAATCAAAGTAATCAAAGTAATCAAAGTAATCAAAGTAATCAAAGTAATCAAAGTAATCAAAGTAATCAAAGTAATCAAAGTAATCAAAGTAATCAAAGTACTCAAAGTAATCGTTCCTGGTAATCGTTAGTAATCGTTACTGGTAATGGGTACAAAAAACTGGTAATCGTTACTCAGAAATGTACTCGATTACTTTGATTACTTCAAGTAAAGTAACGATTACTAACGATTCCTTCCACCACTAATTTTGGTGCCGAAGCCAAACATAAAGGTAGTCAAAACGGACGTAATTTACAACTCGTTGATTCGAATCCTTTGAATTTTGATTAACGTTGCGGTAGTTGGCCGAAAGCCGTCACTTGTTTGCCGGTCCGTCAGCTTGTGAAAGTGACATCCTATTCCTATCAACATGATTATTAAAATTTTAATTGGATCGATCCCCCATCATCAAACATTTTACGTGGAAACAAAAACCATTCTGAGGTTCGGAAAACAAATAACGAAATAGCGCTATGGCTATTTTATCGAAGTGATGCGGTCTGCTGCAAGGCGCGGCGGCAGCGGCGGTAAAAAAACACTTATTGCCTTTAATCATGCTATTCTGTTTTATAGCGTTTCGAGGCAATTTGATTTGCCATACGCATAGCCAATTTTAGTAATTAATAACGTTTGCAAAAGAGCTTATACATATACATAGATACATATATGGAAATTGTGAAAGTGTACATACATGGACATGCCAGCAACATCATCGATATTTTTAAATAAAATTCAGGAATTTTTTAAATCATTTATTTTTCAATATTTTTTGCCAATTAAATATTTATATCAAAGCATCACACAAAAATTGAAAACTGGTTGTATAGTTTCAAAAAATTGTTCAAAGACCTTCAAGAGCTGCAGAAGTATTTTATAGTGGTGATGGTGGTCGTTTTAATCAAATTTTAAATAAAAAAAATTAAAAGCGAGTTGGTTTTGCTGACCAAATCTGATTAATTGGAAAGGGTCATTTCACCTCACTTTGACTTAACTTATTGAGGTTTTTCGGTTTTATATGTTTGTATTGAGTGTTATCTGTATTGAGGTACGTTGCACATTTTGCTCGTCATGTGAATTGATTTTTAATAACTGAATAAAATAATGGGATGCGAAACCTGATTTGTGATTGTGAAACTGAAAAGGGAATTTTATTACCAAAGTTGATTTGAAGGATAAATATATAGGATTTTTTTTTATCGTGACTTCAAAAAAATTCAGCCATACTGTAGTGAAAATAAACTTAACAATCAGAAATGTCATTTTTGTCTGCTTCAGCACAAGATACTTGATAAATCTACATGACACCTTTAAAGCTTTACACTTCCTTGAAATAAAAAAAACTTAAAGCCAACATGAAAATCTAGATAAATTTACCGGGTCTACCTTTAAACTGAAGACACATATGTACCTGTGCAATTAACATGAGTCAGTGTTTAATGACATTGTTTAATAATAACCTGGCAAGCTGGACGATTCCGGAGACGGTACAATCATGAATTGTACGCAATCTACCTTGAAGCAGATATCGTGACAAAAATTAAGCTCGGTAGACTCCGGTGGGCAGGGCACCTAGCTCGCATGAGCGAAGAGGAACCTGCTCGGAAAGTTCTTTGTGGTACATTCTATGGTAGACGACAGCGTGGTAGACCATGCTTGCGCTGGAGAGATGGCGTAGACCAGGACGCCCGGAGCCTTGGGGTGCGCAACTGGATGACGGCGGCTCGAGACCGGGATGGGTGGAGAGACTTGTTGAAGGAGGCCAGGACCGGACCCCGGTTGTCGAGCCGACGATGATGATGATGAAACATACCATACTCACCTGTGTAAGTTTACCAGACCACTTGCCATATTAAACCAGTGGCCTAGTTACACATGGCTAATATTGAGGATGAATCAACGTAGCACTTTATAATTTAAGCTCACATGTAAAAGACCGTCGCGTCGTGGTCTTGACTTACCTATCCCTGAAAACAGCAGAGTTAATTTATAAATTTACTTCGATTCTAACGAAATATCAATTCAAACGAAAGAATAACAGGTGTGGTACTTTGGGCTTCATTATCTAATGTACTTCTGGCTGCAATCAACTATTTCTACTCTGTGTTCGAAGTAGTTCAAATAAGTTCATTAATTTAGTCTGGAAATGTTTTCACGCAAGAAAAATACAACAATAGTAGTAAGAAGTTACGTAGTAGATTATTGTTGTTGACGTTATTCTAATATGAAATAAAATAAAACAAATTAAACAACGGCACTACAATGATATTGAAGTTAGATTATACTTTTGGTAAAATGAAAGCGATCCTTTCACCATCTACTGGTAAGTACTACAAAGTACTTTTCAAGGCCCAATGGAACACACTTAACATTTGACGCTTAAAGGCTAAATTATTTCAAGAAAATATAAATATTATTTTCCTTGATTCTGGTAAAATTTGATTCGATCTGAATCGCCGTTTTTGATTTGGAAATGATTGAAAGATTAATTCCAAGTTTTAGTCCAATAATAATTCTTCGGGAGATTTAATAAATTCATTTTATACGACTATTAAATTACCTCTGTTCGTTTTCTTCCCAAAACTGACAGTTTCTGCCAATTTTCCTCCAAAGTTCTGTCAAAGTTCATATAAAAAAACTAATTGAACTCAAAGTGGTATGAATTGGTAGTTTTTAGAAATAAGCGAACAGAACTACTATGAATTTAACTCAGCCAAAAACATTCTGCCCAGTGTCCACTTATTTAGTTTCCCTTAGTTGTTTCCAGGTTGAAACCAAATTACAAATGCTCGAGCCGCAAATATAAACTTCGAGAAAGTACAGTCCCATAATGAACGTCTTGAAGAAGAGGAAGTAACAAGTGGTAAAAGATATGCTTTCGAAGAGACTTATTACGCCCACGGTCAAATATGCTTCAACATCTGGACATATTCCAAATTGCACCATCGCACCAAATTACAATTGAACTTGCAAAGGTAAGCACTTCCATCATTCTCTGGATCGTATACAAAATGGATGGATTTCTCAGATATGTTCAACTCGCTGATTCACAACAACTGAGATCTCACAAACATCAAAAAGTTCTAGTATCTCCGTGGTGCGTTCTTTTTCTTTACAATAGTTAACTATTGTTAATGTGTCAAATAAAGATGTTGAAGTGCCATTGTTAGAAATCTTACACAGTGTAACATTTCATTTAGGAACGATCAATGTTAAAACTATTGTTGATCTGTCAAACGCAATGGGTTGAAAAAAATGAAAATACATTTAGAATGAATAAATCAAAGAAATCATTTGATTGCATCAAATTTATTTCAAAAAATACTTAGAAAATGCTTACAATTTGTTAATTATGTATTATATAAACTTTATTTTTTCACAAAAAGCGAATCTTCCAGCGAAATATAAGATTTTTTTTTGATTCAAAATGGACACGAATTCACTTGTTAAATTTCTACCGAAATATAAACGAAAGAAAATATCAAACAAAGAATATTAGTTATAAAATAACGCAACACGTTTCCAAAAATCAAAATCAACAATAAAATCTATTAAATTGAAAAAGGAAATCCAAAAATTAAAATAGTTTCAACTCAAAAGAACGAAAAGTAAACAAAAGATAACCACAAAATGAAAACATTTCCAAACACAGCTTCTTTTGACAGATTAACATTTCAATTCATATCATCGAGATGAGTTGGAAATTGTTACAAAGTGTAACATTCTGACAGCTCAACATTGAATTTAGGAACGATTTGAAGACGTCAGAATGTTACACAATAGGTTTGTTCGTTGAGCCCTGAAGTCACCCTGGGGTCGATCAAAAGCGTTTTTTGAAAAACCTGAAGTCACCCTGGTGAAAAAATTCTGTGTTTTTTGAGACCTGGGGTCGCCCTGAACTCGCCCTGAAGTAGAACTAGGTATTTTGCTGTGGCGAGTTGAGGTAAAGCAAAAAACTGCCAAAGTGACATGAGTTGTTATGCATAATATGCTTTGTTGTGGATTCACGTGCTGCAGGTTATTGTTTATTTTTGGAAAACAAATTGAAAGAATATACAAATTTAATTTAATGCTAATAAATTGCAATACAAAATGGAAACGGTAGAAGTTGTTTTTATGCATTTTTAAGACATATTTGAAACAAATTTTAAGTTTTAATTATATAAGCACAGAACTTTTTTTTCTTGCTTTAAATGTCAACAGCCCTTTAGCGTTTTTTGAGAACCGAAAAACCCAGGTTTTTTTGACAATTCTTGGGGTTGTCAAGAAAACCTGGGTCAACCCTGGGTAAAGTTCAACGAACGAAGCTAATGTTACAATTTGAGAATTTAGGAACGACCAAAGTTAACAATAGTTAACTTTTTAGAGAAAAAGAACGGACCACCGGTCTTACATCCATGGAGGCGCGAGCAGAGTTATTGAGTATCTGGACTGTGCCAGCCAAAACTACAAAACCACCAAAGATTATTTGAATTTTGTTGATAAATAATATTCGGGCAAAAAAGGTAACCGCATCATAAACCCCATTTAAATAAAGTTGAGTTATCATACATGTATCTATTTATATAGGTTTCTTTATATTTTGACTTTAAAACTAAAAACTCAATGAATTTAAAACATATAGACACTGTGCACTTGGGTATCTCTCTAAAACCGACAGCCACAAGAACTCCAAACATAATTTTGCTGAGCTGAATTGATACCAAGCCAACTGCAATTTGTGCCCGCACTACACACATTCCGTTTAGAATCAATCAATGGGAAAAAAATATATTTTGTTGTTTATAATGGGTGATTTTTTAAGAGGCTTAGAACTTTTTAAAAAAAAAAAAACACAAAAAATTCGAAAAAATGAATGAAATATTTATTTGAATCGATAGTTTGAACCTTGCAATTTAATGTTTAAAGATAATTTCATGCAAATGTTGACCGCGGCTGCGTCTCAGGTAGCCCATCCGCTGAGTCCAATTTTGGCATACTCTTTCACACATATCGGCCGGTATCTCACGAATGAATGCATGGATGTTGGCTTCCAGTGCGTCAATCGAAGCGGGCTTGTCCCTATAGACATTAGCCTTGACATACCCCCACAAAAAATAATCTAATGGTGTCAAATCGCACGATCTAGGCGGCCAATTGACCGGCCTGAAACGTGAAATTAATTGTTCACCAAACTCGCCTCGCAATCGCGCCATTGTTTCGCGTGCTGTGTGGCATGTGGCACCGTCTTGTTGAAACCACATATCATGCAAGTCAAGAACTTCCATTTCGGGCAAAAAAAAATTTTGTTATCATCGCTCGGTAGCGTTCACCATTGACAGTAACGCTGCGATTCGCATCATCTTTGAAGAAATATGGCCCAATAATGCCGCCGTCCCATAAACCGCACCAAACAGTGGCTTTTTCGGGATGCATTGGTAGCTGTTGCAATGCTTCTGGCTGATCTTCACTCCAAATGCGGCAATTTTGCTTATTTACGTACCCATTCAACCAAAAATGAGCCTCATCGCTGAACACAATTTTTCGATAAAAAAGCGGATCCTCGGCCAGCTTTCCAAGAGCCCATTCACCAAAAATTCGGCGTTGTGGTAGGTCGGCTGGCTTTAGTTCTTGCACCAGCTGTATCTTAAAAGGCTTTACGCCCAAATCCTTCCGCAAAATTTTCCACGTAGTGCTGTAACAAAGGCCTAACTGCTGGGAACGGCGCCGAATCGACATTTCGCGGTCTTCTGTCACACTAGCTGATACGGCCGCAATATTTTCTTCACTACGCACAGTACGTAAACGTGTTGGTGGTTTAATGTCCAACAAAGTAAATTTGGTGCGAAATTTGGTCACAATCTTCCGAATAGACTGCTCAGAAGGTCGAGAATGCCGATCATAAAATGGAAGCAGCGCGCGATGAACATTTCGAACCGAGCACGAATTTTGATAGTAAAATTCAATAATTTGCAAGCGTTGTTCATTTGTAAGACGATCCATGGTTAAATTGCAAACCAAACTGAAGCTGTTTGACAGTGACACAAAGTACTAAACACACGTCAGCTGTCAAAACCAGTGTTGCCAAAACCAAACCAGCTAAAAAATCACCCTTTATAATGAAATGAACATATCAATCAGCACAGCATCAATAACAAAAGTATGACATTTTCTATATCCATCCCGCACATGTGAATGATTTCATTCACTCTCATCTTTTTATTTGTTCCTATCTATATCTGTTGCCTTAATTGGATTAATGTGTCAGTGTCAATTTCAGGGTTTTGCAAGGTAAATGGGATTTTAGCTTTATCTATTAATTTATTATTTTTCTCTGAAAATGAAGTTCTATCGAAGAAGTCGGTTATTTGTTTTAAGGAATTTTGTTGTAAGAATCAATATTAATTGATATATAGATTTGCAGAATAAAAACTAACTACGCCAAAATTAGTTTGCATTTTGATTACAATTTTAAACGAATAATTTCTAGAACATAGTTCCTGAATTATAAAGTTTTCATTGATTATAATGGGCAACCGAAAGCAGCCGAGGAGGCTTTATGCCTGGAAATCACATAAAAAGTCTGTTCGGTAGCGTGCATTTCTAACATTATTTCACAAATTCTTACAAATTGCGGTCAAACCCCATAGGAAAAAAAACCCAGTTGAAAATTAATGATAATTTAAGTCACCAACTAGGGATGCAATTTCTACATTAATGAACTTTCAAAGCTTAGGCTAGCTATGTATGTTCTTGGGTTTAAAAAAGTGGGCTTGGTCTATTAAATAAAAAGACAGAAAAATTAATTCAAGAGTTGTTTATGGAGTACTATAGACTTTCATTTCAATCATGATTATCATATCCGGAAATAGATTTTTTTAACAAACCGAAAGTAAACATTTTTCGTCAAATTTTGGGTGTCCCCTTATTCTCCAGTAATAATTTGGAAAATTATTTTTGGGTTTATTCTAAGAAAAAATAGTTCTACAGTAACAGCCTAATTTATAAAAGCATTATAGCGAGTACATAGAGTTATAAAGGCATTACCATTAAACGCAAAAATGTTATTTATTAAACTTATGCAACGTTGAAGAGAAGCATTATAAGCTAAACGCGTTTGGGGGCTGAATAGTCCCTATAGAAGGAAGTTAAAGTACCGAAATGTCACTTTGACTTTTAAGAAAAACATATAGTTACAGATATAACTTCAAATTTTGAAGAAAACTATATGTTTTTCGACTGAATAGTTAACAAAATTCCTTATGAAACACACAGCATAAGAAGATAAGGACTTTGTTTTGTTATTTTTTCTGGATTGGTGCTTGTATCAGAGACTGTTTCAAGGAAAAATCTGAATTACCAAAAAATTAAATAAGTTATTATTCAAAGGTATGAAATGTTCGTCTTTATTTAAAATCGTCATTTTGATTCAAAGAATATATTCATAACACTTTTTTGTTTTAATTTATTGGAATAGATCGAATATTATTTCGATGTCGCACTCGTACTCATCTTCATCGTCTTCACTATTACGAATATTCCCTTGAAATGCTGTTGTTTTTGTGGTGCTTGTCTCTGCATCGATTGAACGATTTCGATGTAACATTCACAACCATTTATTGATGAATGATCTCGGATTCCAATTTCCTCAGGTTCGGTAAATTGAAATAGATACTCGTATATAAATACTTGTTCTCAGGCTAGATGCACAAATTTGGTCTTATAAATATTTATTTTGAAGAGATTATTAGCACTTAATGCATCTTTAAACATCCGCAGAATAAGGCGTGCAAGCCAGCATACGTGCTAATATTGTCGTCAAATCTGAAAAATGACAGTATCGTTCAGGTTCAGCCAGATGTTGAAACATTTTTTTTAGAGTGAACCAAGATTTTGTTCTGGCAAAAATCATTATACTGGAGTTAAAGTGCTGCCAAATCTATATCTACTCCGATTAATTCATGCAATTTTCAACAACTGAGGGGTCATCGTAAAATTTTAAGAAAGCCTTAATAGCAGGCAAAAGTTCTTCGCTTTCACATTGAAATCGTTGTTGTAAAGACACGACTAGTTTATCGCAAACATTTTCACGGAACTCATCGGTTGTACAAACCATCGATTTTGTTCGTTACTGCTCGGGTAAAAACTATGAAACTCGTACTAAACGCTACTCGAACGCCTCTATTTACATAGACACAAACACCATTCCGCTTGTTAGTTACGCTCTCACACTTATGCTTAAAACCATTTCTAAACTTAATCTTTCAGATAACTCTCTCATAAGTGAAATCCCATCTCTAAACCCCAACCCTTATTTTGAAAGTAATACCTACCCTTCGCCAGTAGGAGTTTCACATGTGGTTTTTGAGGCCACCCCTATCGCAACACTCCCGTCATTTTACATCAAGGCAACTCCGGGCCACAATCATGGCTAACCACTAGCCCATTATATATATTATACATTATTCTTTATTATTAATATCATTCTAACATCAATTGGTATGTCATATCCAAATCTGTTATACTCCCTCTATGTACAAGACCTATAAATCTAAACTAAAAAATAAATGAATTAAAATAAATAATAACAGTCAAAAAAAAAAAATATATATTACACAATAAACTAATAGTTTCTATTCAGCTAATTTATCATTATCACAATCTATTAAATACCTACATTTTATTACTGTATTCTATATATATTAAACTTTTACTTTCAAATATAACGAACAAGATTCAAATATCTTACAGACATTGTAACGTCACTTTATTTATTTTAATTATAATGGGTGATTTTTTAAGAGGTTTAGAACTTTTTTAAAAAAAAAAACACAAAAAATTCGAAAAAATGAATGAAATATTTATTTGAATCGATAGCAATTTAATGTTTAAACATAATTTCATGCAAATGCTGACCGCGGCTGCGTCTCAGGTAGCCCATCCGCTGAGTCCAATTTTGGCATACTCTTTCACACATATCGGCCGGTATCTCACGAATGAATGCATGGATGTTGGCTTCCAGTGCGTCAATCGAAGCGGGCTTGTCCCTATAGACATTAACCTTGACATACCCCCACAAAAAATAATCTAATGGTGTCAAATCGCACGATCTAGGCGGCCAATTGACCGGCCCGAAACGTGAAATTAACTGTTCACCAAACTCGCCTCGCAATTGCGCCATTGTTTCGCGTGCTGTGTGGCATGTGGCACCGTCTTGTTGAAACCACATATCATGCAAGTCAAGAACTTCCATTTCGGGCAAAAAAAAATTTTGTTATCATCGCTCGGTAGCGTTCACCATTGACAGTAACGCTGCGATTCGCATCATCTTTGAAGAAATATGGCCCAATAATGCCGCCGGCCCATAAACCGCACCAAACAGTGGCTTTTTCGGGATGCATTGGTAGCTGTTGCAATGCTTCTGGCTGATCTTCACTCCAAATGCGGCAATTTTGCTTATTTACGTACCCATTCAACCAAAAATGAGCCTCATCGCTGAACACAATTTTTCGATAAAAAAGCGGATCCTCGGCCAGCTTTCCAAGAGCCCATTCACCAAAAATTCGGCGTTGTGGTAGGTCGGCTGGCTTTAGTTCTTGCACCAGCTGTATCTTAAAAGGCTTTGCGCCCAAATCCTTCCGCAAAATTTTCCACGTAGTGCTGTAACAAAGGCCTAACTGCTGGGAACGGCGCCGAATCGACATTTCGCGGTCTTCTGTCACACTAGCTGATACGGCCGCAATATTTTCTTCACTACGCACAGTACGTAAACGTGTTGGTGGTTTAATGTCCAACAAAGTAAATTTGGTGCGAAATTTGGTCACAATCTTCCGAATAGACTGCTCAGAAGGTCGAGAATGCCGACCATAAAATGGAAGCAGCGCGCGATGAACATTTCGAACCGAGCACGAATTTCGATAGTAAAATTCAATAATTTGAAAGCGTTGTTCATTTGTAAGACGATCCATGGTTAAATTGCAAACCAAACTGAAGCTGTTTGACAGTGACACAAGGTACTAAACACACGTCAGCTGTCAAAACCAGTGTTGCCAAAACCAAACCAGCTAAAAAATCACCCCTTAACTCATCCATACATTATAAAATGTAATCGTAAGTCCAAGTTTCATCATGAATGTATCATAACTCATTTTAACTAGTACATAATTTGTAATTTCGCATAAAAGATTCTATATCATTATTACATTCACAACGTTAATATAACCGAATTAGACTCACTTCACATTGTCGCGCTGTGCGCATTCTCGTCCAAAGGAAACGACCATACACACATACCGTGTATACTCGTCTCTCCTTTTAGATTTAAGTTAGCTTTTAAGTTATTTTTAAGAAATTTTGTATATTTGTATATTTTTGTGGCTTATAGTCACACTTTTTTATAGCATACAATGCTCCTGAGCAAGAGCAACTGAAAGCCAAGTGGCAAACATGTCATTAAAAGATAAAGTCATAAAAAAGCAGCAATACTTTATAGCCGCAGTAGAATACTTATAAAGCAACAGAAAAGTATAAAACAATGTAAACTATGAACTATTATAGTCTCAATAAATCAAATCAAATGAAACCATCGATTTTGTCGAGTTGGCCTTGACCGTATTTCTTTATTCAACTCGATATTATGCAGGAACTTGTTACCGCCAGTAATCACAATTTTACTTTTTAACTTACTAGAGTAAGTGCTGAAAATATGGCCCATGTTTAAGGCTGATATCTTTTTTTTCTGAAAAAAAAGGATATACCCGCCAAATTTGGAGATTTCGCGGGATATCAGAATCAGAAAAAAAGGATAAAACAAGGATACAAAAACAATAAATTTCCACCACAAATCATATTCTATTCTTTCAGTTTAAAATTTTATTTTTAAAAAATTACCTATTTGTTTTAATATTTACGCATACGTATTATGCATTTGGCAGACGAAAATAGAAAATAATCTCTAAGAAACATTTTAATGATCAATCTATCAACAATGTTGCATCGATGTCGTCTTCGATGTCATTGTCACTAGCATCTGAAGCACATTGTTGCATCACATATTTCTCTTTTTGAGAGTTTTGGCGAGACTTGATTTTAAAAAGTTGTAGAATTCAATGCTATGGAAAATGGCTCAGGCGTCAGGCACTTTTAACAAAAAGTGTCACTCTTTGTTTTCACGATTTTGAGAAATGGATACTTTTCTCAAAGTTTAGCGTTCAAAACACATTCCCCTTTAGTTGGTTTTGTCATTTTTTCAATTCGAAATAATTCAAAATAATAAAACTAACCAAAAGAGTTGCGCAGATAAAAACAATAAAGACAATTACAGCTTAGCTACGCTAACTGTGAACATATACGTTTAATCGTCGCACTATTTGATTGATCGTTTTAGCTTTTTCCATTAAATTGAAAACACTTTTCGTTTGAAATTTTCCGAAGCTGAAAAAAGGGATATTAAAAGGATAACGCGGGATTTAAGAAGCGTTCACGGGATAGTTTTTTCGAAGTCGGAAAAAGGGATAATCCCGCGAAAAAAAAGGTTAGATACCAGCATTACCCATGTTGGTAATTTGGCCCACGGTAATATTTCGCTACTGGAAGAGCGTAGGTTACCCGCTGTGCATTTATTTCGAAGATAATCTTAGTGGTTTTGATATATTAAAATGTGGAGACTCAGGAGCAGGAAATGTGCGCGGAATTTGAAGTTTGAATTTTTTTGCATTGGCCATATAATTTTTTGGTAAATTTTTGTAAGTGTTTTTATGCTAAATTTTGCGCAAATATTTTAATATTTTTTTGAGACTTTTTTGTGCTTAGATTTATATTCCATTATGTGAAACCAAAACTTTAAATATATTTTTTAAAGTTGGTTAAAATTAAAAGAACAACGAAAAGGCAATATGCAGGTAATATGGCCCACCCCATGCACCATATAAACCACCCTGATCCATTTTTAACACCGGGCGAAAAAACTAAGTGTCGGTAATATGGACTATCAAATTTACCATATACACCAACCTGGTCCATATTTAACACAAGGCGGTCCATATTAGCAGCACTTTTTTGAAAAATGTTAAAATGAGTTTTTTTAGTTTTTTATCTATGTATATATTTTTAGTTAAGTTGTTTTTTTATGTTTTTTGTTAAGAAGGCTGATTATAAAATAAATTCTTCAAGTATTAAAAAAAAGAAACAAGTCAATAACCGAAAAACTGACTGTTTTATTTACAAAAAAGTTAAGGGTGGGCCATATTTGCGACACTTACTCTAATAAAACCGGATGGAATTGGCAGTTTATTGCAATTTTCAAGAGATATGATTACATTTTGTACATCATCGGACATATGTATGAGGGTTAATGAATCTGCTTGAAGTTTTTTTAAATCTTTGAAAAATGAATAAAATATCACCTAAAAAAGCAAAATACTATGTTTATTTTGAATATTAGTCCGAAAAGAATAATATCCTCTTGACTGTGCATCAGTATTTCTTTGAAAACACAATGAATCCAATGGTTCGCCAATATTATTATTTCATTGATTCAGAGGACAGCGCAAAATAGTAATTACCAGAAACATGATTTAGAATTATGAATTACCAATTTCAAATAGTAAGTATAATCACCGGAAAACATAACAATTACCACTTAAAACAGTACCTGGCTGGTTTTTGCACTGCCACCTTAGAACCACAGTGTGATTTCACATAAGAGCAAGTTCGTGCTATGGATCTCTGCCACCAAATGTCAGAAGTGTCAGTGTGAAATTAAAAAAAAACAATCTGACAGCACTCCCTGGTTGGAAAACAAACCCAAATGCCGACGGCACGAAGGTGAGCCAAAAAAGTTGGGTGTTTAATAATAGTGATTAATATGTAATAAAATTAGTTTTTTGTATCAAACACTTGAAAAATTTTCACTAAAATCTTTAAACACTAATTAAAACGTAATTCGATCGCAAATTTAAGTTTTCAGTTCCAAATACAATAAATAATCAAATGACCGGATTTTTAATACTGCCAAGAGCATGTAAATATTTTCCAACCAGGGACTTTTTTTTGTTGTTGTTTTAAGATGTCAAATTAGAAAGAAAAAAGACAAAGACAAATCTTGGAAGACCTCTATCCAGTTGAAATTTTTGTTGCTATAAGAAACCATAAATTGTATCCTAAACGAACTCTTCTTTGTGAAGGAGTATTTGGATCTACGTTTATCGAAGGCTTCGAGAAACGGGATAAGTTTCAAATACACAACTTAACGCGGGAGCTCCACGAGTAAGAAGAATTTCGGCTGCTGAAAGAACTGGAAGATGTTGTCAAGTTTGATTTAATTTTCGATTTCAATTTGTTTATGGTCTATCAATTGCTGTTTATGATGGACCAATATCGCAAGTAAGAATACTTTCTTGTTTTATTATTGAAAAGTCCATCCGAAGGAAGTCAATACTATGCCATATATATGCTTAATACGTATTTTTAGTTTAAACAATAAATTCTGTGGATTATTACAAATGCTTCATGCATTCCACCTCCTGAGTAAAGAGTTTTTATTCAAACTAAATTCTTGTCGTTATTACATATTTAAAAAAAAACCTATGTGTGTACTGACGTACTCGCGCTAGAAGTAAAACTTCTTTTCTCTCAAACAAAGCCTCTCGCCTCTGTCATATTCTTACTTATAAACGTACAAACATTTTGTATAAACCAACATAACAATTAATTGTTGATTTAAGATTATAATGAATTCTTTACAAATTGGTTAGATAATCAAACTAACTGGCTGAACACAATAGACGCGCGTTCGATCGCGCGTTCGCACGCGCGTGATTATTAAAACTTATTTAACTCCCAGAGTCGCGTTCGCGGCTGCGTCTCCATTGTATTCACTTGAACGAAATTTCACGTATTTTAACTTTGACAGGTGCGAACGCGCGTTCGAACGCGCTTCTATTGTGTTCAGCCAGTAAAGTTGACGATTTTCGCTTAGCCATTACACCCCGACCCCACAGGGCATTCAAATGCCCAACATCACAACCACAATCCAATCAGCGAATTTTTACCGCTGGGCAAATTATGTCATGTCGTTTCACATACAAGGGAAACATACAGAAATTCCTTTCCCCACTACTTCTACCTTTTTCTATCAACATTTATCACCACATTCAGCGAGAACCAGAAAAAAACTCATACACATGAAACGTCAAATCTCATGCCCAAGCTTTGAACAGCGGTCATGTCGTGTTGAAAAAGTAGTTTTCGTCGATATGTTGCTGCACGGACATGTATTTTTGTGCCTCCATTGGATTTTTTCCAGACATGTTCACAATCGTTCATGCCCAGTGGAGGTGGCATGTAAGGGCCAGCTGTACAAACGTCGATGTCGGTCAAACTTTTATCCGTGGTTCAGCAATTTTAGTCCACCGATTCCGGCGAGTTAACTGAGGTTCTCATTTGATTCAAATTTTTATCCGTGGTTTAGCAATTTCAACTCACCGATTCTCCTTAGTAAAATCTCCGAAATTGGGACGAGATTTAAGAAAGGAAACGAGACGAGAGCGTGACATTATTCTTTGTAAGCATTTTGGAATTATAAAACCATTTCCCAATTCAATGGCAAGAGACTTTTGACGAGATTTAACAAAATAATAATAAAGGGTTTTCCACTAAGAGGTGTTATTTTGATATTCATTTTGAGATAAATGATCGGATGTTTATTTCATTATAAAGAGGAAGGTATGCCGTTAATAATGGAACACAACATCAGCCAAATGGCCGCCACGACCACGCTTACAGGACCATATCCTTTTCATGAAATTTTCCATAACCAAATCGCAAAGTGGCTGCCCTATGTCCTCGATAGCCTCACGAATTCCATCTTTGAGGTCTTGAATCGACGCTGAGCTGTTGGCGTAGTCCTTATCTTTCACCTGGCCCCAAAGGAAGAAGTCGCAAGGTGTTAAATCACAAGATCTCGGTGGCCAATTGTGATCACCTCTTCGAGAGAAAACACGGTCCGTAAACTTTTCCCGTAAAAGATCGATGGTTTCATTGCTTGTGTGGGACGTAGCGCCGTCTTGTTGAAAGTAAACGCTGTCCAGATCAATACCATCCAATTCCGACCATAAAAAAAATTAATCATCTCTCGATAGCGCAATCCATTGACCGTAACTGTTGCTCCAGCATCATTTTCGAAAAAGTAAGGTCCAATGACCCCGCCGGACCATAAACCGCACCAAACAGTCACGCGTTGAGGATGGAGAGGCTTTTCAACAATAACTCTTAGGTTTTCCGAGCCCCAGATGCGACAGTTTTGCTTGTTGACGTAGCCTCCGAGGTGGAAATGGGCCTCATCAGTCAAGATGATTTTTCGATGAAATTCCGGATCATTTTCATGCATTTCAAAGACCCAATCAGCAAAGACACGACGTTGTTGATGATCAGCCGGCTTGAGTTCTTGTGTTAACTGAACTTTATAAGCCTTAAGACCCAAGTCTTTATGCAAAATACGGTGTAATGACGTTTGTGGAATGCCTAATTCCAAAGAACGACGAGGAATGGACAAACCTGGGTTTTCTTCAACACTTTGGGCTACAACAGCAATATTCTCAGTTGTTTTTGAGCGACGTGCACGGGTTTTATTCTTCACATCACTAACTTGTCCCAACAGCTCGAATTTGTCCACCAATTTCTGTATTGCGGTCCGACAAGGTGCTTCACGACGACCCAAAAATGTTTTAGTTTTACGAACCGTCTCTGCCAAATTTTCACCATTTTTATAGTGAATTTTAATAATTTCAATGCGTTGTTGAAGCGTGTATCGTTCCATTTTTATGAATGGCGTAGTTTCTACTTGTCAAATGTCAAAAAATGACAGCTTCAAAAGTGACAGCTACCGAAATAGCGGGCTATTCAAAATAACACCTCTTATTGGAAAACCCTTTATTAGCTGCATTTTATTATCCTTCAAATCTGATCCGGATAAGATCATGATAATAAAACAAACAGGATCACGGTGAAAAAAATGTTATATGCCGATCTCTTTCTGTCCTTTTGTGTATTTATTTGTAGGTGTTCGTTGTCTTCGTTTTTACTCAAAAAGCCATCTAGCCAAGTACTAAAGGTGTGTGTTCAAAAATGGATTTGCAAATCCAAAAGCAAAGCTGGACCTTGAATTGTTTTTCGTGTGCAAAAAATACGGTCGAAAAATATATTTGTTTGTGTTTTTTTTTAATAATGAAAATCGTTTTCTGTTCTGGTGGCTGTTCTTCGCTGTGTTTAATTTAAAAAAAAAAAACAATTTTCATTTGGTTTTTTAATTAAATTATGTGTTTAAATGTTGTGCCGGTTAGTTTTTGTGGCTCTTTTGCCAAAAAAACATTCTTTTTCGGTATAAAAAGATGTTTTTTTTTAAATAATTATTTGTGGGTAAAAGTTTTTATAAAGAGCTATGGCAAAATCTGTCGCGAAAAATTCTGTCGGTTTTTGACAGATAAAAAGTGTCGGTTTGACATGTCACTGACAGCTCCATATGAAAATTTTTACCCCCAACGCCGGAAAAGAAGTTTTACTTCAAAAAGTTTATACAAAGTTCAAGTTCTTAAGTGTACCTTTTCTTGGAATTCTTATGGCACGTGTTTTATATTGAGAATTGAATCAACTTAGTTTATTTTTCTTTTATAAAGTGCACGAAAAATATACTCAACACGAGGCATTATAGTCCCCTTTCACACGAGAAAACAAGTTGCTGGAGATTTTTTTGACGTTTTCTTTTAATTTCCTTAAAAATCTCCTGTACCTTTCACACGAAGAAACAAAATCGTGGAAACTTTCTGTAGTTTCCTTTTAAAATAGCTTGCATAGATACACCATATAAAGATGACAATCTTTCGTACGTTTCACCCTCCAAAACCCATTTGTTTACATTGTTGGATTTGTAATTTCATCCCGTGTCGATGAATAGATGTGAATTGCAACAACAATTTAATGGGGTGGGTTTGTTCTGTTTTGCTAGATCGGCCATTTTGTATGTGCAAATAACGCAGCCATCTTTAAAAAAATTCCAACTCACCAGCTTTTCACCATGAAAATGAGGGATGTAAGGTGGGATATCGGGTTGTGTTGAAAGAAACGCAATCTAATGATACTAAGTCCGCTATTAAACTACGACTTTGGCGTGATGAAACTTCTTTAAACTTTTTTTGAAAATTCATCTTGTGAGCCGTGCGCTACTGCACATTGATTTTTAAATCTTGACTCAAATTTGGAATTTCCCTTCAGTTTGATTGGTTATTAAAGTTTTCAATGCTCTTTATATACATATACGTATATATATATTAACAACCATACAGGTGCGCTCTACAAACAAAAGAAATAAATGAAAGGACTTGTTAAATAAACAAGGAATACAATAAGAAATGTCAGAAATCAGTGGCCAAAATTTGGCCTACGACCTACATGACCCACTCCTTATTTAAAAAGAAGTAATGACTAAAAACTAGTCGTGTATAATAGCAGTATTTCGTATTGCCGTGAATGACACCATGTTTGGCCTTCATTCTTTTACTCTCATAATGACATTTTGCTGAACTGTGTTTTTCTGTCCGAAACGTCAATTTCACAAGTCATCCATAATGCTCTTAAGTGGTTGAAAGTAAGAAAACAAATAGTTTGTTCAATGTCAATTTTCACAGCACAGAGTGATAAGCTTTTAATTATTTACTTTGCGAAACCACTTAAATTTGATGTGATCTAAATTTATTAAAGGAAAACTTAACATTTTACTAATTCATCAATCAGAAAAAAAGTCAAAAAATAAGCACCATCACCATGTGCCAAATTGTTTTTAGTTTACTTTTACCATTTTGTTTTTTGCATCCAACCACTTACGAATGAGCGGTCGATGAGCGCTCTTCATGTCCGACGGCAAAAGTTAACGAAAACTAGACGAACAGCACCAAATCGCAATTATGGGCAAAACATATGAATTCTTTGTATTCACTCGGTTTCGTACCAATTTTTTTTTTCGACTTATTTCCTCCGGGCTTGCAAAAAAAACACGCCTAAAATTGTCTTACGACAGCTGCGTTGATTTTCTGATTTCTCATTATTATATTATTGTTTTTTTTTTCATCATATTCATTGTTTGTTTCAATAAATTGAGATTAAAAACAAAAGACAATCGAATATACTTAAATCGATTATAAATTTTCACTTTCAAAATTTGTTTCCACAAACTTATCCATATAAGGTCGCGTTAGCACTTGATAACTCGTTGCTGTATTTGTTATACTTTTTGAACATACTCATGATATTTTTAAAATAACCGACATTTTGGTGGTGAATGGAGGAATTCTGTCTATGTGTGCAAATAAACGGTGGTGAATGGACGAATTCTGCATGTGCGTGTTTCTCCTGAATTTGCCCTGAATTAGCTTGTAGGCAAACTCGGATGACAGCCGAGATTATTATCTTTATATGGTGTATCTATGGCCGAGATTATTATCTTTATATGGTGTATCTATGATAGCTTGGTTGAATACACTCTACTGTGTGTGTGAAGAGGAATGTCAAAAAAATCTCCTCGAATCGTTGACCGGGGAGATTTAATTTTCCCCTCTTACTTCTTGCCCTTCTCACACACAAACTGAATGTTGCTGGCAACTCAGTTTCCTCGTGTGAAAGGGGAAATATTAATATAATTGTGGCTAGGGGGAATAGACACTAGGTTCATTTTATATGAATATAATTTTTGTGTCTATTGAAAATTGATTTTTGTTTATATCCAACAAGCCTTAACCATCGTTTAAATCCAAAGAGCTAGAAATCAAGTTATTCAAGTATTCTGAATATAATATATTCTACCAACAAATATTCAATATTATACAAGAGAAATAATGAGGTACCTATCTACCAATTGGAGTAAAATAAAATGCACGAATGTATCACATGAATTTCGTCTTGTGGTTCAAAGCTATTTATACATTACGTATAGCATTGAAGAATTAGTATCTTGAGGCAGTATTACATTATCATAGAAATATGGCAAGTTTTCCAGATAAATATGTACCAAAAGTGTCATATAAGTGTGATAGTAAGATTTATATAACACAAAATACATGGAGCCTAATACAACTTTGACATACAACAAATATGTTGTCATATATATCATATAGCATAATGGAACATATATACATAGCAGTGTAATATCGCTTTTATGGTTTATTATTACAATAAAATTATTTAAGAAAACATGGGAGCAAGGTCGAAAGTACCCACAATGAATTTCTTTCTTGATTTGTTTTTTTATAAAAATATTTCTTTAAATTCGCAATATTTTTAAAACAACAGAGTTTTTGATATTAGTTTGATTAATTGTTATGTTTGTTAAATAATGTATAATTGTTTTCTCTTTCGGAGCCCCCCAGCAATCTCAGTTACATGAAAAGGATTCCTGAGCAAAATTTCTCAGTTTTGCTAAGAAAAAAAAATGTAATCGCTTGCTCACTTCTTGACAAGGGGAAATTTCTGAAATCTCATCTTTCTAAACGTGCCTACTGAATATATTTTCAGTTAATTTTTTTTTTCAAATCAGTGTCAAAAAATGTTCGTGCAAGTCGACCTTAGAAGAAGGTATACCTGTTTGCAAAATTGACAGCAAATTATTTACATTTTACCCATCTGGCATGACAGTTGGGCTCATCAGTGGTCCGTTCTTTTTCTCTAAAAAGTTAACTATTGTTAACTATTGTTAACTTTGGTCGTTCCTAAATTCTCAAATTGTAACATTGTGTAACATTCTGACGTCTTCAAATCGTTCCTAAATTCAATGTTGAGCTGTCAGAATGTTACACTTTGTAACAATTTCCAACTCATCTCGACGATATGAATTGAAATGTTAATCTGTCAAAAGCAGCTGAATTTGGAAATGTTTTCATTTTGTGGTTATCTTTTGTTTACTTTTCGTTCTTTTGAGTTGAAACTATATTAGTTTTTGGATTTCCTTTTTCAATTTAATAGATTTTTACTGTCGATTTCGATTTTTGGAAACGAGTTCTTTTTTTATGATGAATATTCTTTGTTTGATGTATTCTTTATGTTATATTTCGGTAGAAATTTAACAAGTGAATTTGTGTCCATTTTGAATCAAAAAAAATCTTATATTTCGCTGGAAGATTCGCTTTTTTTCCAAAAATAAAGTTTTTTTTAATATATAATTAACAAACTGTAAATATTTTTTCAGTATTTTTTGAAATAAATTTGATGCAATTAAATGATTTCTTTGATTTATTCATTCTTAATGTATTTTCATTTTTTTCAACCCATTGCTTTTGACAGATCAACAATATTTTTAACATTGATCGTTCCTAAATGAAATGTTACACTGTGTAACATTTTTAACAATGACACTTCAACATCTTTATTTGACACATTAACAATAGTTAACTATTGTATAGAAAAAGAACGCACCACAGTTAGATGCTGTCGTACCTCGTACCTTTCTAAGATTTGTATTGTGTCAGAAGCCATCGACGAAAATAATTTATTTATAACTGAGCTAATTACTAGCTTTTGAAAATACATTTATAGTTTATATATAGTTGTTAAAGAAAGTTAATTTAAATTTACTTGACAAATTTAATGTATGATCAAACAAATTAAAATATTTATCGTTGAATAAATTAAATAATTGAGACATTTTATTTAAAGGAGCAAATCGTTCATAATTAGTCCCATAGTTTGAAATATGTATGCATTAGGGTAAATTCCTCAAGTTTCTTTGACAAAAGATGCAAAGAATCTATTTTTCCATTTATTAATTTAAAAAAGAAGACAAAACATGTAATATAATAAGAACGTCTGCTCTGAAGACTAGGCATATCGATAAGTTTAAGTCTGTTGTGATAAGGAGGCAGATCAAAGGGATTATTCCATCCTAACCCTCGAAGCGCAAATCTCAGGAACCTTTTTTGCACCTGTTCACGTGTGGCTATATGACAAGCGTAATTTCGTGCCCCAACTTGACAAGCGTATTCGAGGATGGGTCGAACAAATGTTATGAAAAGCTGCTTTGTAACAAAAGGATCAGAAAATTGCATTGACTCTCTTTTTATCCAGCCAAGAACTGAATTTGCTTCATTAGTTATTGAGTTGATGTGTTGTATGAATTCAAGCTTGCCATCAAATGACACGCCAAGGACAGACATTTCGCTCACACGTTATAAGGATACGCCATTAAACAAATAATTAAAAGAAATTTCTGAAAGCTTTCTCGTAAAGCTCATAGTTTTACATTTATCGATGTTAAGAAACAAACAGTTACGAACACACCTGTCAAAAAACGCATTAAGGTCACATTGAAACTCTGCACAATCATGAGAATTTGAAATAGTTTTAAACATTGTTACATCATCTGCATAAATGAGACAATTTGAATACTTCAACACAGATGGTAAGTCATTTATTAATAAAATAAAAAGTATAGGACCTAAATGGCTACCCTGAGGTATTCCAGAGTTGACGTTAAACATTTTAGAAGTACGACCGTTGAAAAGTACAGAATACGATCTATTAAATAAATAAGATTGAAGCCATTTAATGAAGTGGTCGCTGAATCCAATCTTTCTAAGTTTTAATAGCAATATTCGATGCGATAATTTATCGAAAGCCTTAAGGCTCTCCCAAACCAACGAGAATATTTCGGAACGACGACGAAACTTTCGCCTGACTTAATTTATTTACATGGAGATTAATGGGAGCACCCACACTGGCGCGATGCGAATCTTCGAACATTTTTCAGTCGTCGCATATTCGCGCGAATGTTTCGCGTTGGTTTGGGACAGCCTTTACTAAAGTCGGTGAATACACAATCCACTTGACTTCTGTTTTTGAATGAATCAATACAATTTTCAGCAAATTCCATAAGAAAGGTGACTCTAGAGCGCCCTTTTGTAAATCCGTCTTGATTTGAAACAATAATTGATTTAACATAGAAAGAGAGAGTTTCACAAATTAAAGCCTCAAAAAGTTTCGGAATTACGGATAATCTTGCAATAGGTCTATAATTGCTAATTTCATCTTTATTGCCTTTTTTATGCAGAGGGATTATAAATGAATTCTTCCATATAGATGGAAACATACAAGAAGACATTAAAAAGTTAAAAAGAACTTTTTTAAGTTTTACATAATCTGTCTTTTTAAAATTAAAAATGTAACTATTATCAGAAGGTTCGTTATAAAAAGGATCAGAGTCCAAGATAAGAGAAAAATTTAACGCTGGATGATGGCAGTCTTCTGAAACAAAATAATGCGTATTAAGAGTACCACATCTAACTGATGAGCTTCTAACGCACATTGCGGCCATAGTACACATATCATTGTATATAAAAACTATAGTACTATCATGAAGAGGAACGAGCGCTGCGCCACCTGGACAATGGTATGTCGCACTTCTGAGGATAAGGTAGTTCAGATTTAAGCTTGCAGATTTAAGAGTAGGAAATATTAATAAGAGGTTAATAATGGCGGTAAGAGAAATAATAAAGACAGAGAAGAACCTATACAAAATGTATGACAGTTCAAGGGAGACAGGAAAAAGTTCTATTTGTTTTATCATTTTCCCTGCAAAGGGGAATTACGTGTTTTTTTTTGTCTTTTGTGGGTAGAGAAGGAATGAAAATAAATATTGTTCAAAAGAAGGGTGAATTTTTTGCTTTGCTGTGACGTGTGCTTGGGAATAGAACAAATGCATAACATATGCATGGAAATTATAGAAACTCGGTTGCCACTAATAAAAATAATTGAGTTATAAATAAAATTAAATACATTTTAACAGAATTATAGCCAAGGATGTTTTAAGTTTTTGTAGGTAGTTTTTTTCATTGCAATTTAAATTAAGTATATTATAATAAGTATAAATATAGGTTTGTAAATAGATACATATATTTATTAGAATGGCTCTTAATTTTGATTGTTTGTTAAACATACACAATATAGGTATGCAGCTATTTGTTATTGAATTTGAAGTGCAAGTTAATAATATTGTTTAACTTTTCGATAGATTGAGCTGAACATCAAAATATGTACCTATTGAAATCAGATTGAGAAAAAACTTTAACAATACATTTCACATTTCACATGAAGTGAGAAGTGAGAAGTTTACATAAATGAAAAGTTTTCATCTGATGAATTTATTCCGCGAATTTTTTCATTTAATTTTATGACCGTCATTTAAATTTACGCGGCCATATTTTATTCAAATAAATTTATGGTGTGGCTGGATTTTGATGAATTTTACGAGTGGAATGTACAAGAAGTTCTTTTTTTTTGAAAAAGTAATTTTCAATTTCCTGAAATTACAATTATATTTTTTGCATTCGACTTTAAATTAATAAAAATACACTTTAAGGCCAAATTAGAAATACCTATTTGAGTTAAATTTTGTAAGAAATTAAAATAAAATATTTTTTAAAATGATTTTTCAAAATTCAAAGAACAGAATAAATAGAAAATGAATGTTGATTACTTTGAGTTTTATTTTTATCCAGTAAAAATTGGTTTGTTCTTATATTATTTGTTTTTTTTTAATAAAATTATTTTCATACAAAAGAGTTTAAAAAAGGAAAGGAAAATAAAGTATTAACTAAATGAATTTGTGTTTTAAGTCTTATTTTAAATTGAAATTCAACACATTGCAATTTTTAATCCAGAAAGTACAAGAATGAATAGTAAGCACATCCATTATTTCTAAATACTTTCTTACAAATTTGCAAATGTGGTAACCTGTCTCTTATTTTCGTTTGAGTTTAACCGTTTTTTTTCAGTGAAATTGGGTGCATGGTTTCGTTCGTTTCTTATTTTTATAACTGGGCGGGTGTTGGAGTGGGATGACATGATATTACATTATTTGCTATGAATGTTTGCGGTTTTTTGATTCAATTTCGATGCGAGTGCCAGTGTGTGAACAATCAGTGATTTTTTGATAATTCCGTTTTTAATTAATTTAAATATTGGGATATAAAGAAAATCTGATTTTTGACCACATTTGTGCTGCGTTTTGAGCGAGTGAGTTTCTGGTTTTAAGTTTTTTTCAAAACTTAAATCCAAACAAATTGACCGATTTCCAACTTTTTTTCCTGTTTTTAATTAGTGTTTCAGATTTTTATTAGAAATTACAATACCTATTAGTGCAGTGGTTTTTTTCCTTTAATACTGTCTGTTTTTGAGTGTGTTATAGGGTCCTTTTGTGATTAAATTTAATAAATTTTAGGATAAGGTAGTTCAGATTTAAGCTTGCAGATTTAAGAGTAGGAAATATTAATAAGAGGTTAATAATGGCGGTAAGAGAAATAATAAAGACAGAGAAGAACCTATACAAAATGTATGACAGTTCAAGGGAGACAGGAAAAAGTTCTATTTGTTTTATCATTTTCCCTGCAAAGGGGAATTACGTGTTTTTTTTTGTCTTTTGTGGGTAGAGAAGGAATGAAAATAAATATTGTTCAAAAGAAGGGTGAATTTTTTGCTTTGCTGTGACGTGTGCTTGGGAATAGAACAAATGCATAACATATGCATGGAAATTATAGAAACTCGGTTGCCACTAATAAAAATAATTGAGTTATAAATAAAATTAAATACATTTTAACAGAATTATAGCCAAGGATGTTTTAAGTTTTTGTAGGTAGTTTTTTTCATTGCAATTTAAATTAAGTATATTATAATAAGTATAAATATAGGTTTGTAAATAGATACATATATTTATTAGAATGGCTCTTAATTTTGATTGTTTGTTAAACATACACAATATAGGTATGCAGCTATTTGTTATTGAATTTGAAGTGCAAGTTAATAATATTGTTTAACTTTTCGATAGATTGAGCTGAACATCAAAATATGTACCTATTGAAATCAGATTGAGAAAAAACTTTAACAATACATTTCACATTTCACATGAAGTGAGAAGTGAGAAGTTTACATAAATGAAAAGTTTTCATCTGATGAATTTATTCCGCGAATTTTTTCATTTAATTTTATGACCGTCATTTAAATTTACGCGGCCATATTTTATTCAAATAAATTTATGGTGTGGCTGGATTTTGATGAATTTTACGAGTGGAATGTACAAGAAGTTCTTTTTTTTTGAAAAAGTAATTTTCAATTTCCTGAAATTACAATTATATTTTTTGCATTCGACTTTAAATTAATAAAAATACACTTTAAGGCCAAATTAGAAATACCTATTTGAGTTAAATTTTGTAAGAAATTAAAATAAAATATTTTTTAAAATGATTTTTCAAAATTCAAAGAACAGAATAAATAGAAAATGAATGTTGATTACTTTGAGTTTTATTTTTATCCAGTAAAAATTGGTTTGTTCTTATATTATTTGTTTTTTTTTAATAAAATTATTTTCATACAAAAGAGTTTAAAAAAGGAAAGGAAAATAAAGTATTAACTAAATGAATTTGTGTTTTAAGTCTTATTTTAAATTGAAATTCAACACATTGCAATTTTTAATCCAGAAAGTACAAGAATGAATAGTAAGCACATCCATTATTTCTAAATACTTTCTTACAAATTTGCAAATGTGGTAACCTGTCTCTTATTTTCGTTTGAGTTTAACCGTTTTTTTTCAGTGAAATTGGGTGCATGGTTTCGTTCGTTTCTTATTTTTATAACTGGGCGGGTGTTGGAGTGGGATGACATGATATTACATTATTTGCTATGAATGTTTGCGGTTTTTTGATTCAATTTCGATGCGAGTGCCAGTGTGTGAACAATCAGTGATTTTTTGATAATTCCGTTTTTAATTAATTTAAATATTGGGATATAAAGAAAATCTGATTTTTGACCACATTTGTGCTGCGTTTTGAGCGAGTGAGTTTCTGGTTTTAAGTTTTTTTCAAAACTTAAATCCAAACAAATTGACCGATTTCCAACTTTTTTTCCTGTTTTTAATTAGTGTTTCAGATTTTTATTAGAAATTACAATACCTATTAGTGCAGTGGTTTTTTTCCTTTAATACTGTCTGTTTTTGAGTGTGTTATAGGGTCCTTTTGTGATTAAATTTAATAAATTTTAATTTGTAAAAATCTGTTTAGAAAGTGAAGTTGTTTAAAATAATTAATTTTTCCGAGTTTTCAGTGTGGTTTTTGTTTTTAAGTTTAATAGTTTAGTTTTTATCAAAGTGAGTGTAGTTTCCTTATTTTAAAGGTGAGTTTTTGGGTTCAGCAAGTTTTTTTTATTTACATATACAACACATTTTTTTATTTGGATTTTTAACTTCATTTCATAGGGTGTTGCTACAAAGGTTTTTTATTTTGATCATTTAAACAAAATTTAATTCATAGACTGTTGTTTTTTTCCAGTGAGTTTTTGTGTTTGAAAGTTTATTAGCTTAGCTTTTTTTTAATAAAGTTAGTTTGGTTTCGTTTTTTTACTAGTTGATTTCTGCAATTTTTGTTCATATTTTAAATCTATAGTTTCGACAGTTTTTTTTAATTGTAGTTTTGAACTTAAATTCACAGGGTATCAGTTTATATATTAAAAAATTGTTAAAAAATAACTTTTTTACCAAATCTTTGGTTTTTACTGAGATAAACAATTTTAGTTTTTGATTTTTCAGTTTATATATTAGAAAAATTGTTAAAAAATAACTTTTTTACCAAACCTTTGGTTTTTTACTGAGTTATACAAACAATTTTAGTTTTTGATTTTTTAGACAGTTTTTTTTTTTAATTTTGAACTTTAATTCACAGGGTGTTAGAAAAATTGTTAAAAAATAACTTTTTTACCAATCCTTTGGTTTTTTACTGAGTAATATAAACAATTTGTAAGCTTTTATTCACAGGGTGTTAGAAAAATTGTTAAAAAAATAACTTTTTTACCATTTCTTTGGTTTTTACTGAGTTATATAAACAATTTTAGTTTTTGATTTTGCTTTTTCAGATAGTTGTTATTTTGAACTTTAATTCACAGGGTGCTAGAAAATTGTTAAAAAAATTACTTTTTTACCAAACCTTTGGTTTTTTACTGAGTAATATAAACAATTTGTAAGCTTTTATTCACAAGGTGTTAGAAAAATTGTTAAAAAATAACTTTTTTACCAATCCTTTGGTTTTTACTGAGTTATATAAACAATTTTAGTTTTTGATTTTGCTTTTTCAGACAGTTTTGTTATTTTGAACTTTAATTCACAGGGTGTTAGAAAAATTGTTAAAAAAATAATATTTTTACCAAACTTGGTTTTTACAGAGTTAAACAATTGAGTTTTTGATTTTGCTTGTTCAGTTAGTTTAGTTTTTGAGCCTTATAGTATTTATTCCGAAAATATTTAATTACCAAACAATTATGGTTCTAACTTGCTGTTATGCAAACTGCGGGGGGCAGAAAAATTCGCCAGGTGTTATTTCATTTTTTAGGTTGCCGACCGATCATAGGAGGGTAGCTTGGATTAAGCATGGAAATGTTTCATTCATAAAGGAAGTACCGAAACAGGCCTTTATGTGTGAAAAACATTTCTATGCCAAAGATATAAACGTTAAATCCACGTGGAAATGTCTATCCAAACATGCACTGCCCATATCTCCAGAGTCCGTTTGCAGTTGCACGGATAAAAGCAATGATGCAGCATGTCTTCGCATAATGGAGGCGGCGAGGATCCGAAAGAAGCCGACTTCAACAGTCACCTCTGCTACCGCACCGCAACCTACACTACCACCAGCACCTTTATCACCAGCTTTATCCCTGATAAATATAGCTGCAAGCACATCAAAAACCTACATCAGAGACCTAACTATCCCCGTTGTGCCTCCTTCTACAAACATTTCTCCTTCACAATTTCCCTCCCCAGGATACTCATCATATAAAGTAGAGCCTGTGCCAAAAATTGAAAAGGCGACAGTTTATCCACGGAATCTGTTTGACACACCTTTGAAGCAGGCGCGAGACCCAGAATATAGACTAAAGAAAGGGCTGGACAAACATATGGAAAACTTTTCTGGAGAGCTGCAAACTTTCATACTAGCTCAATTATTCCATAAACAGAACGCACCCTGGGAACCTGAAGAAAAAGACTTATTTTTGAAATTCTTCTTCAAGTCCCCAGCGTGTTACTCGTTTATGCTGAGCGCAGGATTCAAGCTGCCATCGGTAAGCACCATTTACCGATGGCATTCAGAAATACGCTTGCCAACTGGACTAAACACTAGGATGCAGAATTTGCTCCGCGACAAAGCTAAGGATATGACTTTGATGGACAAGAAATGTGTTCTGCTCTTTGATGAAATGGTCATCAAAAAAGAACTAGAATACAATATTAAAGACGACTTAATTTATGGATTAACAGACTTTGGAGAGTTTGGAAGAAATAATACTGTCGCCTCTAAGGTAATGGTGTTTACTCTTAGAGGTTTGAACAGAAACTGGAAACAAAGCATAGTGTATTATGTTGGGTCACCAAACTCCGTAATACTAGCCCAAATGTTGACCACAATTATTGCAGGAGTAATAAAATGTGGTCTTACAATTGTCGCAACAAGCTGCGACCAGGGATCTAGCAACGTATCAGCATATAACAAACTAGGGCCCCCTTATTTCTTGGAGAAAACACCATATGTGGATATTGAAGATCATAGAGTTTTCTTACTATATGACTATCCACATATGTTTAAAAGCGTGAGGAATATCTTGCTGAAGCACCGGATTTCGATTGGGGATGATGTTGTGGACTGGCGCATCCTAGAGAAGATTTTTGAGGAAGACTCGAAAGGTATCTTTCAAGTTTTTTTCAAATTGACTAGGGCCCATATACGACCAGCTCCATTTGAAAAATTATCGGTCAAATTAGCCACGCAAGTTTTCAGCGCCAATGTGTACTCGGGAATAATGTACGCATTGAGCATAAATTTCTTCAAAACGAGTGAAGAAAAGAAAGTTGCTGAGTCAACAGCCCGATTTATCAAACAAATGAACGATTTGTTTGATACTTTAAATACGGGGCAACTTTACTCAAGAAATCCGAATAAACAAGTCCTATCCGAATCGACAGATACCCTTCATAGCTTGATAAGCGCTCGAAACTGGATTTCTACGTGGAAATCCAGCAGTCCCACAAGCGTCCCACCTTGCTTTAAAGGATTAAAGCAAACGCTACTGGGAATAGAGCTGATGTGGGAACATCACAAAAGCTGCGAGCAAACATATTTTCTACTTGAACATCTGAATACAGATGTAGCAGAAAATTTGTTTTCGATGGTGCGTTCCAATAGAGGATCCTATGAAAGGAACCCATCGGCATGGAGATTTATTCGCAATTTGAAGCAAATTATTTTTCAGCACCTGTCTTCAGCGGAGCACTCGGGATACGAGGATGCAGGAGCAAAACCGCTGCTGCAGTTAGCAGACTATGAGGGCAAAAATAAAGAAATTGAGTCTACATACAACGACTTTATATTTGAAGAACGGATAGAGGAGAATGCAGATGGAGACTTGGAGCGCACTGACGTCGACGGGGATGATGTAATGAATAAAGACGAAACGGATAATTCGTCTTTGAAACTGCAGAAAGCAGCTGCTGCATACTACGCGGGTTTTGCAGCCGGAAAATTGCGAAAGAAGCTGAATTGCGAGGTGTGCTCTCAATTTATGATCGGCGACGAATTCGCAGACAAGGAAAGGCAACAAACTTTGTTGATCAAACTGAGAGCCTACCAAACAATAACCACGCCTTCGGAATTTGGAAAACTGACAGTTCCTTCGATCTGTTTCGAAAAAACTGTCAGTATTCTAGAAAGCATTTTCATAGAACATTTCCCGAAAATGCAAGCAGCAGAAAGGATCGCGGAAACATGGTTACGTGATATCATGAAAGAAAAGAACAGGATATTGATGACAAGCTGCTCAACGGACCACCAGGAAGCTATAACAAAATTTGTGTTGATCGGACTGATCATACTGGACCTGAGAAAAATCAACAAGGAGCTGAAGGCGAAGCCATCCCAAAAATATCTTTAAGCTCTAATTTTAATGTTCTATTTTATATTATTTAAGTTTATTTTCTTAATTCTAAGTTATTATATTTTTAAATCTTTTCTTATATTTTCTAGTCATTACAGTATATTTATACTATATACTATTAGAAATAGAACGAGGACTGGGCCTTCGGGAAAAACCTCATTAAAAAAAATGCATGTGCAATTATATAGCTTAAAGTAGTAGTAGTCAGAGGATTGGGCCTTCGGGAGAAATCTCTTTAAAAAAAATGCATGTGCAATTATAAAGCTTAAAGTAGTAGTAGTCAGAGGATTGGGCCTTCGGGAGAAATCTCTTTAAAAAAAATGCATGTGCAATTATAAAGCTTAAAGTAGTAGTAGTCAGAGGATTGGGCCTTCGGGAGAAATCTCTTTAAAAAAAATGCATGTGCAATTATAAAGCTTAAAGTAGTAGTAGTCAGAGGATTGGGCCTTCGGGAGAAATCTCTTTAAAAAAAATGCATGTGCAATCAAAAAGCTTAAAGTAGTAGTAGTCAGAGGATTGGGCCTTCGGGAGAAATCTCTTTAAAAAAAATGCATGTGCAATCAAAAAGCTTAAAGTAATAATAGAACGAGGAATAGGCCTATTGGGGAAACCTCGAAAAAAAAACGCATTTAGTATTCTACCCCACTGGGTGATGTGGAAAAGAATACAGGCAAAAGTTTAGAGCCATTGAAGAAAAGAAAAAAACTATTTTTCGTGTTTATCGTCTTATTTTGAGAATTTGTAACTTCTTTTTTTAAATATTGCCGCTGTTTTATATAGATTTTAGAGAAAACCGTTCAGTTTGCATACCAATAATAAATGTATGTATGTATTTGCTCAAAATAAACTGATAAACATTAAAAAAACTTTATTTTTCTCTTCAAAAGGTAAGTCATATATGTATGTATGTATATTCATCTATAAAGTTGAATATATGAGGAAGTACCGTTATTGTTGGTCTTAAGAAATAATTTTTTGAAAAAATAGTTTTTAGGAGGAGGAGGAGATTTTTTGATTTTTTCACATTTGTGAAAATTGTCTATATTAATAAAATTGTTTTTGTTTTTTCAAACTAAAACACCAATTTTTTGATTTTTTTCACATTTGTGAAAGTTGTCTATATTCATAAAATTGTTTTTGTTTTTTCAAACTAAAACACCAATTTTTTTGATTTTTTCACATTTGTGAAAATTTTCTAGGTATATGCATAAAATTATTATTGTTTTTCAAACTAAAACACCACCTTCCAAATACATACACATACCTACCTATATTTTTTTTAAATGTTTAAAAATTCAATATCTTAATAGGTAGGTACCACCCTGTACCACCAACCTACCTACATTAAAATTTATGTACCCACTCACCTGCCACCTACCTAAAAGTTACAAAACAAATTATAAAAAGTCTAATACCTACACTACATAATTATTATTTTTGTTATTCAAAATTTCAATTTTTTTCCTTTTGAATAACAAAAATAAAAAATTACCTACGGTGAAAAAATCATAACAGAAATCTATAATATAGGTATATACCTACCAAGTATACTTTAAGTGGGTCAATGTAGCATAATTCTAAATATAGCAACGTTGTATTCCACAAGGTATAGTGAAATTTAACAACGTTGCTTTGAAAATCAACAAAACAGAAAATTTAAAAACCAATTCAATTTGTCCTGAGAAATAAAAGCACAAATGTATAAACATATAAACGTACATATGTGTATATCTCAAAAGGAAACAAAAAAATTGTTCGTACAAAAAGAAACGTAAAAACCATTGAAAATCTTTCCCCTCCTGATTGTGTCATTTGCCATGAGGCAAACAGGTGATTCAATTATCTCCCTTCCTCCCTTTAATAGGATACGAATTAAAAATAATACAATCCTCTCTTTCTCGCAACTTGATGTCGTTTGCTTACTTAACAGCTACTCTCAGTCTGCACACGTCAATTGAGTCGATCGCAACGCCGCCAGTATCGGGATAACCCAAGCAAAAAAATTTGCTTCATGAGAGTACTATAGAGTTTATATACAAAGCACATATTAAAGGTATAGTATCATTAGCGTTTTCATTTTTGTTCAGTTCTGCTCATCTGCGAAAATGGCGGATCCAGTGCTTCTTCAGTCTTCACTCTGACACTGACAGTAGTAACAAAGATAATATAATACCAAGATGTCGCATCCAGTACAAGCAGTGAACCCAAAATAAAACCGTCCGCATCTGATATTGGATACGACAACATGTTGCGAAATGTTGCATTGGTCAATTTAAAGAGCGAGAGCGAAAAATCTTTCTGGAAACAATTTAAAATTTGTAATCTCTTCAAAATGCATATATCTCAAGGACAAAAAAATGTTTTCGTTGTTTTTTTCTTTCGCTTTTTTTTAGTTTTTTCATTGTATATATATTTTTTTATATACAATGGTTTTTTGTTTATTATTTTGTGTGATGATGATGATAATGGGCACAGATTAGCCATATGAAGATGAGAATGTTTCGTACGTTTCACCCTCCAAAACCCATTTGTTTACATTGTTGTATTTGTAATTTTTTCCGGCGTCGATGAATAGATGTGAATTGCAACAACAATTTAACCAGGTGTGTGAAGATCCCTACTGTCTATGTGTGAGATTTTTATTCACACATTCTCATTTTTTATCTGATAACTGCCAGTTCATTCTTGTAGGCAAATTAAAATGGCTGCCGGGGATTCTCAACTTCATGTGGCTAATCTGTGGTTAGGTAGGTATAGATAGGTTGGTGTGAAATGCGTATGCACCGATTTAATGAATACGTCCGTCGTAACAAGATACATTTTTGCAATGGTTGTTTTATGAAGGTAGGTACCTAAGTACTTCTGTTTTTTTTTTTTAATTTTTCATTCGTCTCGATCGTTGGCAAGAATTTTTGTTTTTATTCCTTCTGAGAATTCTTGTAGGGCAGAGAGTTACATGTATGAAGGAAAGTTTCAAGGAAAAGTTTTTTTTTAAGGATTTCTGTTTTCATGTTTGAGGGTGGAGAATATATTTTTTTTATGGACGACTGTTTTGAAACAGGTAGACTTATGTCGTTTTCGAGTGGACGTTCGGAGCTACTCCTGTTTCACTCCTTTCACTCCAAGTTTTCCATTTTCAATAGGAATGGAACAGTTCCGAAAACCAAACGAAAACGACATTAATTGCATTCTTGCAATTCGTCTCGATCTTTTAATAATGGCAAGAATTTTCGTTTTTGCTAGTTTCGAGGAATTTTGGTTGGGATAAAAAATGTAGGTAGATATGAAGGAAATAGGTATCTCTTGTTACTTTTTGGGGTGGAGAATATTAGCCGCGTTTTGTTATAGCTTAAGATCCATACCGAACATCCCATAAAAATAAAACGATACGGATCTTGATGACAGCTGTGTTGTATACCTATCTCTATTTTGCTTACGTTGATTCATTTTCATGCATTCGTTGTCTTTTTTCCTTACACTGCATTTCATTCTATCTATCTTACCACGAGAAAACATCTACCCGCATTAGTAACAAGTAATTTTCGGATCTTCAAAATAGATCCAATTAGAGAGCAGGGTCCCAAGTTGTTGTTGTATTACGTGTTAGGTACATAGGTTAGGAGGGGTGAAAATGCGGCGAGCCGCATCATCGCACTCGGATCTCAATGGATCCATTGTGGTCCCCAGGAAATAGTTGAGGTGAAGGAAGAGGATGGGTGGGAAAAGGAGTAAGAGGAGTTTAGGTGTGGGTATTACGTGTTAAAAAATTATCCTGATCCAGGTCCGTAGATAATAAAACGTGGCTATTACCTACCTATTTGGTTTGAATTTTTTTTAATTTATTCCGTATTTTAGCGATCTGGTAATCCTGCCATTTCCTGAACACGAAATGAATTGGAGAGGGAGATGTGAAGAAGCAGCAAAACGATCGAGGAGTTGAATTTGGACAACGTGCCGAAGCGGTCGATTTATCAAAAAGATACGAAAAAGAAAGATTTAACATTTTTATTATTAATGTCGATTAATATTCTGTATGTTCAGTTAAAAACTTTAACTTTAAATTACTTGCTAAATAAACATAACTTTAAAGAGAGTTTTCGGTTTCCTCAAATTACGGAAAGAATACAATTCTAGAAGGTGGATTTTTCTAGCTTTCGGTAGTTACTAATTTATCTCTATTATTTCAGAAGTGGGATGAATGGAATCATATCCTAATATTTCGTTGTGAATTTAATCATATCCTTATATTTCGTTGTGAATTTAATCAATTTAATAGTTAACTGTGCGTTTCCACGATTTTCAAGGACATTTCGGACTGGATCGATCACTAGGTAAATTACAAAAATTTTACTATTTTCCAGGAATGCGTCGATATGTTATACAACACATAGGGGCGTGTCTGCATTGTTTACTGGCGAAGACTCGTACTGGAATACCTGCGGGACAGCTACATCCGATCCGTCCAGCATTGAAATGATTCATGATAATCCATCTCGATCACATTGGCCCTTTTATAACCAGTTCGAAGGAAAACAAATATATTTTGGTGCTTGTGGATAACCTAACGAAATATGTTCGACTTGATGCAGTTCGAAATACCAGCGCTGAGGTTGTTGTTCGCAAACTGGAAGATTTTGTAACGGAGTTTGGAGCTCCCGAGCGAGTGGTGTCCGACCGAGGGACATGTTTTACCTCTTTGAAATTTGAAGCATTCTGCGATAAGCAAGGAATTAGACACACATAAAATTCTCCTCGACATGCTCAAGCGAATGGCCAAGTGGAGAGGGTAAATCGAACCCTTCTTCCTACAATTATGGCTACATTGGATGAAAACAAAGAGGGAAGAGACTGGGACCAGAAGCTTAAGAGGGTAGAAAGAGATTTAAATAATTCCGAAAACAAGACAACTGGAAAAACACCGTTTGAGCTACTCTATGGCTACACTCCGCGATTCGATGAAGGACTTACCAGGCAGATGACCGTACGTTAGGAAGCTTTAAACTATGAACGACCTGAGTTGATTCGAGACAAGGCAATTGAAAGGATTAAGATGGAACAACAAACATTTAAGAACCCTTACGATCGAGGGAGACTTCTCAATGTGCAGTATAACATCAGTGATATAGTTTACATGTCATTACCACCTCAAGCGACTGTTGATTCAACCAAGCTTCAACCGAGGAACAGAGGACCATTGGTCATCACTCAAATATTACCAGGGGTGCCAGCATAGAGTACCTATATTACCTAGAGAACCGACCGGTACCCCTCTTGCCTTAAACACCCGCAAATTTTATTTGAGGTGAGTAAGTGAAAACTCTCTCAGTTTACTCTTTTTTCCTTATCCGTGAATCCGTGTGAATGGTGGATATTAAAACAAATTGGCGCATTAGTTCAAAAAGGTTCGTGTCTACGGTTTAATTGTGAACAAAGTGGTGGCATTAGCTCAAAAAGGTACGTGTCTACGATTTGCACACCTAAATCGTAGACACGTACCTTTTTGAGCTAAGAAACTAGAGTGCGCTTCCAATTTTCGGTAGGTGTTTTTGTTTTCTTTTTTAAAAATAAATATTCAAAAATATTATTTAATTTATTACCCGGGAGCAACAATGACCGATATTCTTCATAGTTTAGGTTGACAAAAGGTTAAAAAAAGAAATTTGACTACGAAATTAATAAATTTCTCAATTTTTGAATTTAACGGATTTTTTTTTTTGAATCCCTGGGCGGTCTTATCCACCTTATTGAGCACTTTGAGCAATTTGAGCGAAGTCCTTTCAATTGAAGCCATGTTGGTTCGGTCCCATTTAAAATGCATTGGACAACAACCCCATACAAAACTTAATGGGCATTTTCCTCTCAGTACAGCTTGTAGGGTGGAAGAGAACGACCGCCTAAGTCGGTTCTCTAGGTAGTATAGGTACTCTATGGGTGCCAGCACGTAACTTGATACAATCGAGTTTTGTCGATACAATCGAGCATTGGCAGCACATATCTTGGTTCAATCGAGTGTCCTCGATTGTATCGTCAGATTTGGCAGCACACAAACTTGAAAATGACACTTGAAACAAAAAATTTCACTCGACAGAAATTACTTATCGTTGGCAGTGATTTTGTTTATATTAAAACTGCCCAAGGGAAGAAAAACTGCAATTTGCTGTGGGAAAAACTGATTGACTTCCTTAACACAGAGGGTACTCCAACAAAAACCTTAAAGATTGGAAAAAGATAGGTTATTGTTAAAATACAAGTATATGCATACATACATTTTCAAGATCCTTTTTTTTAGACCTGGAGTGACCTAAAATACAAGGTCTAAAATAAGCTAAGAAGTAACAAACTTCACTCAAAAGGTACGGGTGGAGGTCCATATCTACATGCAAAAAAAATCGACGAATTGGAGGAAAAAATTATTCACAATGACATTTTTAAGCGGAAGTCACAATGAAACTCGTCTCAAATTACGTGCTGCCAAAAATAATTTGTTTCGAGTTGACCGACGATCGACAACCCTCGATTGTATCAAGTTACGTGCTGGCACCCCAGGAGATACTTACGGAGTTGCCACTCTGAGACTTGACGCAGCCGGACGGAAGAATGCATCTACCGCTCATGTGAGCCAGCTCAAGCTGTGGAGACTATCAGCAGAAGAAGAAGAAATCAACTTCGATTCCAAAATTGCCAATCCTGGTGATTTATTACAACCTGTACCAGAATCAGACGAAGAACATGATGAATCAGAAGTCGTTAATTTTGATGACCCACAAAATGGGACAACATCTCTGCCAATAATTGAACAAGATGAAGAACCAACAACAACAATGAACGAAGGTGGTGAGTCAGAAATACAAGATGCAAGAAGACCGAAAAGACGTATCAATCCGCCCTTAAGGCACAGAGATTACGTCATCTGAAGATTAGACTTTTGACATTAATCAATTAATTTTTTTTATTAGATCGTTTATATCTATACATATACTAACTTATATAACTATAACTATATAACTTTTTTTTTAATGTTTTTTTTGAAATTGAAAAGTAAATATTTTTCACAAGCAGTTTTATAAGATGTCTTGCTAACGTTTGTTTTATAAATGAACTAACTTATTGTCTAGAGTTTAAATGTAATTTAACTTAATATGAAAAGAGTATCCATGTTTATCATAAATGATTCGAGGGCGAATACATTCGTCTAGGATGGCCGAATGTTAGCGATCTGGTAACCCTGCCATTTCCTGAACACGAAATGAATTGGAGAGGCAGATGTGAAGAAGCAGCAAAACGATCCAGGAGTTGAATTTGGACAAAGTGCCGAAGCGGTCGATTTATCAAAAAGATACGAAAAAGAAAGATTTAACATATTTATTGTTAATGTCTGTTAATATTCTGTATGTTCAGTTAAAAACTTTAACTTGTTAAATTACTTGCTAAATAAAGATAACTTTAAAGAGAGTTTTCGGTTTCCTCAAATTACGGAAAGAATACAATTCTAGAAGGTGGATTTTTCTAGCTTTCGGCAGTTACTAATTTATCTCTAACAGGCGGTCGATACAAAAACAAGAGTTGATTTTGAAATAAAATCCAGGAACTCTAGGCAGGGAGTAATTTTTTCAAAGCTTAACCACAACTTGTGCAGCAATAGTTATTTCAGTCCAACTTATCAAACAGCTTTGATTACACTTATCTTCAAAGCCAGAGCAGAGATACTAACTCTCAATTTCGATCTTTGTGAACTTTGTAACCTGAGAGAAAAAGAGGATGTGCTTCACTTTCTAGGTAGGTGCCCTGTCTTGATGGAAATTAGAAGGAATGTGTACGGAAAAAAATCATCTTACAAACAACGAAATGTTGAATATATTAAATGGCAAAAATTGGGTGAACCTTTATAAATATATAAGCTGGGCTCTGCGATATAGAAAATCCATTGTTGATGAAATGTTCTACATTAAATTCATATACCGTAAAGCTATTTATTTATTTCTGAACTAGATATGTATGTATATATTTTAAATTTTGTTTCAACAAAAAGTTGTCACTCTGGCAGACGGCGTAAGCCATGCTATAAAATGAATTATTGTACAAACTTTTATAAAGAAACAAAAAATTGAATAAAAGCCATTTATAATTGAAAATAAAAATAAATGCTTAGAAATATGTATAAATGATAAATAGGTAAGCAGGTATCACGGAAATTGGCTTTCACGAAAATGTACCCCCTACACCGATTACTAAGCAGTTACATATCAAAAATCCATACCTACCTGGTTACCTTCCTATGTAATCTTTATTTTTATATAAATGTAATTATGTATATTTATTTCGTTAAGAAGGATAATTTTCCTCTTGCAAATTATTATCTTCAAAATTAGGTATACCTACCTACACCTATATTTTTTAATTCTTTTAGTTTCCAAAAATAATGTTTTTATTGAAGAATATGTACCTATAGGTATTCCTCCCGGCTAAAAGAAACAGCTCGTTAAAATTTGAAGAGTATGCAATCGCTATTGGAATTTGTGTAATATGTACTGATTTTTTTTAAACTTCAGTTGATTAAAAATCATTGTTTTTTTAATATTCCATTTCATAAAATAAAACTTCTCATTTCTTTAAATCGAAGTTTCTATAACTCGAATTTTTTTTTCTCACATTTTGAGAGTTTGACTTATATGGAAAATACACTGTATTTGATTTTTATCTTTTTGAGCTATTTTGACTGATGATAGAAAATATTGATTTAAATATTAATTATTATGGAACTAAAATACAACGAGTTACAAAGATATCGCATCCAGTACAAATAAAAATGAAAATAATATGTGCTTGCAAGCTCTCTTCCTTTCTGCTTTAAAAATAGAGTCGGTTGACCAAACTAACTACTGATGACTGTTACGTTTCGTTTTGTATTTATGTCTATTTGTGTAAATGTACCTTTTTTAACATCATACAATAGTATACTGCTCACAAAATTGATCAAAGTCGGACCTATATAGCCCACGTTAAAAAAGTTATAATTTTTCTTTGCTGTGCATGCTTATTCTGCTGCCTTATTCTGACTTAACATTTTTTTTTTAAGAAATCTGAAATAAAAAACCAACCTCAATTGAACTTAAATTATAAAAATATAAAATGTTTTTGAAAAATGCATATATTAAAAACCTGCTAAATTAATATTTCGACCACGATCAGCTAATGGTTTAAATTTTTCAACAAGTCCTGGAAAACGTCTTGATGTAGAAATCATTGCTGTACATTGTTCGCAAGCTGGACGGCGAATTTGTTTTCGTCGTTTTGTTGCTTCTCACTATTTAGTGTGATATAAAACATACACAAAGGGGGAGTGGCTTATTTCAACGCTTTGGTTTCTCTCTTTTAAATTCTTTTTAAATACCAACCCAACCCACCCACATACCCACCTGCTAAATCAGCCAGCCACCCAACCATCATGCAAGCTACCCAATACCCATCCCAACCTACCAACCAAACCAACTAATTAAAATATTATTTTAAAAAAATTTACTGTGGTGGAGAACCTAGCTGGACTGATTTCTAATAAGAACTGAAAATAATTTCGAATTCGCACCTGCCTAAATACTTTTTTTGGACGTCGAATTTGTTTTCGTCGTTCTTTTTGAGTCCCGCGACTTTGTGTGATATAAAACATACTCAAAGGGGGTGTGGCTTAATCGTTCTCCGTGATTCTCATCATTTGGTGTCACCTAAATGTATGGGAATGATTTTTTTTTCATGCGCTGCCGCTTTGTATTAAAAAAGTATTGAATTTGCGGGATTTCGTTTTGAGGGATTTCGTTATGCGGGATTTTGTGATGCCGGATTTTGTAGCCAACCCCTAGCTGGGGCGCCAACAATTTATTTCATCTAAAAACTCTTCAAAAATTAATTTTGAATCTCTCCAATTGTTTCTTACCGTTTCGAAAAATTTGTATTTCTTTAATTGCAATCTTACTTATTATTATTTAATTGTAATCATCGAGAATAGTAAATTTATTGGACAAAAAGTTGAAAAAGATTAAATCTTTTCAAAAAAAAAAAAAATAGCCCTAAAAACGGTGTTTTCGAACTTGAGCTAATTCAGCAATTTTGAGATTAAATTTTGTAGACTGGTTTGTAATTTATTGTTTTGTTTAAATAATTTATGTATTTATTTCAGTACAGATGAGATTTTATTTTTAAAAGAGAAATAGAAACTATAATCGATCTTCGCTTTCTTTCCACACCCCAACCTTTCTATAAACTAACGGTACGCCCTTGAATCGGGGCCGAATTACCGCATCAGTTTTTGAGTAATACGTGACAGAATTATGTGTTTGGAATTACCGCTGAAGTTATCGCGAGCAATCGATTACCATAATTTGACAATTTCTTATCAGTAATCCAACGGAATTTCATTCGATAGATGGACACGGATAGCCGACCGACAGTGTGTAATGGATGCGAATTCTGAAGGAAAAGTGAAAGAACTATTGTTTTTATTATTTTTTCATATTTGTTTTACTCGTTCATTCGATCAATGATGGCACTCACTCACACAGTCAATGCAGCGGGAATTTGGCCCCAGATTTGTTCAGTTCAGTAAATATTTATCGTATAAAGTTGTTGTTGATCTCTAGCTGTTGAAGGTCTCCAGACATTCAGTAGAGCATTTCCCATCATTCCCTTTAAATTGCTACATGATTCATGGCCAATGAGTCATGACACAATAGGAATGAGAACCTAAACAAAAGAACGAAAATCAATGACAAGATGTACATCAATACCCTTGAGTGTGACGATGACGAGCACATTGTTGGCCAATGTCCAAGCAAATACCAATCACATCGCACACGTGCCACCCCAGACCCATTTCTTCCCCTCCCCCTTCTTCAAAACAAACCATTTTGATTTTGAGTGTTGGATTGTATGTTTTCTTATTTTTTGTATCATATTCTTTACAAGGCAATACAACCAAAAACAATAGAAACAGCTTTTAAAAAAAGATTGATTATAAATTACGAGTTGTGTGCTGTTGTTGCTGGTAAGGACGCTGGCGCCAGAGTCCTTGTTTGGGACAGCACTAAGTATTTTTTTTTTGAATGGCATGCGTGCTTATTTGAAGATCTTGCCTTGGTTGAACTTGCGACCATCCTTATCTGTGCCGGTCCACGAGAAGTATTGTGTTACAATCTTCTTGGTTTCCTCAGACTTGGCATCGAGTTTCTTCCACTCGTAGCAATCGTAGTCGATTTGCCAGTCGGGGGAGAGGGGGAATACCAATTCCTGGCCACGCCATACCCACACACCAGAGATGGTACTGTTGTTGTCCTCGCCAAAGAGGCACACTGAGGCGAAGGCCTGCTTGCGCATTTTATCTAAACGCTGGAACATTCCAGTGATGAGATTACAGCTCATGAAAACCTTAGCGAGTTCATCATTGTACTTGTATTCTCCGAACCAGATGGAGTAGTGTTCGGGATCGAACTTCTCAAAGAAGTATGGAATGGACTTGGCTTCTTCTTCGTTGGAGTAGACGCGTTTGAAGTCATCGAAATTGAAGTTTCCCTTGGGCATGGTATCGAAGGGATCCTTGGACTTGGGTTCCAGGGCGAGAGCTTCGTCGGCGGCATCCAACTCTGGGGCCTCCTCCGCCTTCTTGGTAGTAGACTTTTTCTCCTGTGGTTTTTTTTCTTCCTTCTTCTTTTCGGCCTTAGCACCGGCTGCACCAGCACCAGCACCAGATTTGCCCAAGAATTCGGCGTATTTTTTGGGGTCGTATGCCAGGGTCTTCTCACAAAGAACGAATCCCTTGAGAACGGCTTGCACCTGTGGCTGGTTGAGGATGGTGTTGAACCATCTGTTCAGATTGCCATAGGGAGCACGTACGGATGGCTCCAACACGTACTGGTATAAGTGGAGCAAACTGGTGAACACAACGATGTCTGCCAAGGTGATGCGCTCACCCACCAAGAAGGTGGACTCGAGCAGCTTGTTGTTGAGGACAGTCAAGGCGGCGGCGACGTCGTCCTTGGCAGTGCTGTTCTTGGCCAATGGCATAATGCCCAATAGAGGGAACACCCATGCGCAAGAAGCTGGAACGATTTCATTGTCGGCAAAGTTGATCCATTGCTGTACTAGAGCCTGGAGGTATTCATTGCATCCGCGCAGTTGTTGGTTGGCCAGGAAGTAAGCAATGGCATTGCTTTCACTCAATACCTTCCCATCAGTTGTTTCAAAGGCAGGGACCTGGAATATAAATGTGGTTAAGATCTATTAAACAAAAAGCCGGTAGTGAGGAGGGGGGTGGTTTGGGTTTCCCACACCACTCTTATACCGATGACGTATGCAAAATGCAATATGTGCACCGGTTACTTTCTTTCAAAATTGCAATTGTTTAAAGGTATACAAACTCACCTTGCCAGTTGGGAATTTCTTAAGGAAATCCGAAGTTTTATTTGTTTCGCCAAAAACAAAACCTTCGGCCACCTTAACTTTAGCCCCAGAATACTGAGCGGCGATGAGTGCTTTATAAGCACGGAAGTTATCTGGATAAGTATAAAGTGTCTGGTGGAGAAAATGAGAAAATCAATTAGTTGAATATTATGGCTTTTGGATTAAATAAGTATTTATCGAAAAAACATGCGGATGGCTTAGATAATTGAAAATTAAATTTTAGATTTTTTACTCACTCCTGTCGCCATCGTTGCCGTTTGCCGGAGAGAAAGAAATTTGACAGGGGATGTGTTCACATAGATTTCAAGTTGTCCCGATGACGTTTGACGAAATTAATACAGGGTGTCTAGTGGTTGGGTGAAAAAAATAGCTCAATTCGGGATGTGTTTGAAAAGAATGTTCATTCGGGATTTGTATTTCGATAGCCGTGTTTTATTCACAGATTACCCGCATGAATCAAAGAATACAAGATTACGCCACTTTATTTTTTTTTCACTTTGTTGTTGTAATTTTGTCTACGCGTCGTGACGCAATACGAGCCAAAAGAGATTAACTTTTTGTTTGATTTGTATGAGATGTATTGTATAGGGGCGCGAAAACTTAAAGCTATTTACATTTCTTTTTAAAGTGAATTCTTTATTATGATAGCCGTGTTTTATTGGTAATTTTATAGCCAGCGCAGTAAAATTTCCCTTGGCAAACAAAAACAAACAGTGTCGATAAATTAGCCAGTGAAAGAGTGTTATATAAAGAGTGTTATAAATTTTCCATTATTTGTTTTCATATATTAGGCCCCAGTTATAGCTATCATTGAAACTCATCATTGAAAACTTTAATGACTAATTTTGGTACCTTTAGAAAGTGAAATCAGTAATTATTTTGATGCAAAAATAAAGCTGATGACTTAAATTATAATTTTTGTTAAAAAAAAAATTGAATGGGGTCCACACTTCGCCATAAAATGACGTTTAATTTTTCAATGATCATTGATAAGGTAGTTCATTCATTGAAATAATAAAAGTCATTTTATGTGGACGGCTGGTCCAAAATGAAAATTTTTTCGGCACATATTAATAATTAAGTCACTACCTACATATTGGCATCAAAATAATTACTAATTTTGCCTTTTAAGTGCCTCAAAACCAATCATTAAAATTTTCAATGATGGTTTTCAATGATAGCTATAACTGGGGCCTTACCATCACAATCTAACGCAAAATATCAACTACCAGAAATAGATGTTTTAGATGAAAGTGATATTGAATAATATCTTTTTTCGATATGCAATTATTCTAAACACTTTTTTTATTACCATTTTTTATTCTTTCACGTTTTTTATTTTCCATATATATACCTAAAATAAGGCTTTTGTGTTTACTTTCGGGCTATATTCATGTTGTGTTCATTTCTTTGTGTTTCAAAAAACTATTAAATACGAAGAAATACTTGCAAATAATTGCAGGCTAAACGCACTAAGTCAGCTCATTTTTTGCTTTTACTCCAATAATTACCGTATTGGTTTGTCAAAAACGAAAAAAAATATTGGAAATAAATGTCATAATGTCAATTTTGTATTTAATGGGATTCATTGACAAATAAAAGTTGTAATTGAATTTTCACAAGAAAACGAATCTTAAATAATTGATTACTCAAAACTATGTTTTTTGACTTACCCTGAGGCCACACGAGCAAGTACTGGCAAGCAAAGTTGGGTTCATACATTGCCTGCCAAATTAGTATCTGTATACTGGCTGTGAGGAAGGTGGCACTCCACTTGCCAAGCAAGTTGCTTGCAATTAGGTCGTTCTTTTTCTCTTCTATAGAAAACAACTTATTGGTTGATCTTTCAAACAAAATGGATTGAAAAAATCAAAATACATTTGAAACGAATATTAAAGGAAAATGCAAAAATGGTTAACAAACTTTAATAATTGAAATAATGGACAGCGAAAAACTAAAATTCATGTACCAAAAAACAAACTACAGATGTCAAAATACGTTTTGTTAGCTATCCGTCTGTTAAGCACAAAACTTTCAAATTCCATTGAAGGATGTCAACGATGTTAATGGACTGAAAAACCTCTAAAAATCCAAAATTTTTTCCATTTTTTGTTCTGCTCCCGAAAAATGCATTTTTAGGGCAATCGGTTGACATTTGGAACGAAATATTCTCGATAGGATCAAATAAAATTTGTTCCCTATCTATCAAGCCATAAACTTTCGAATTCCATTAAAGGATGTCTACGATGTCAATGGATTAAAAAACCTCTAAAAATCCGAAAAAATTGAAATTTTGTTTTTTGAAAAGTGCAATTTTAGAGCTTTTTGGTGATTTGTAACGAAATATTCGCAAACGTCCAATATTCTGTCAAGCAATGTCAAGCTTCGTATGAAAGTGAATTTTAACATTTTTGAAATGCAATCAAATTCCAAACTAATTTATTTTAACTTATTTTTTGCACAAATCTAATTAATTCAGAAATTTTAATAAAAAGAACGATGATTGTTGACTTTAGTTAAAAAAATGAACGCCCTACTTGCTTCTCTAGTGGCTGCTCAACTGGCTTCGAAAAAGGCAAGCCAGTTGACGAGAAAGTTTCTTCGGTTTATATGTGTTAGTGAAAAAATGTGTATGTTGTGTGTAGGTTGGAAATTACGTGCCAACCTTATGAACACACCCAATTGGAATCCATTTTAAAAACTTTCAAAAGCTTTTATATTGAAATGTCAAAACAAGTAATTAAAGGCCAAATAAAATTCAAAATCAGATGAGCTGCCTCCACAACACACCACACGAGAGTAGTGTGGTTCAGGCTTTACGTTTTCTTAGAGCCGAAATGAGGTAATTTTGCAAATTACGGAAAAAGTGTTTTCATCTCAAATTTGCTAATTTCGTTAATAGAGGTCTTCCAAGATTTGTCTTTGTCTTTTCTCTTTCTAATTTGACATCTAAAAACAACAACAAAAAAAGTCCCTGGTTGGAAAATATTTACATGCTCTTGGCAGTGTTAAGAATCCGCTCATTTGACTATTTTTTGTATTTGGAACCGAAAACTTAAATTTGCGATCGAATTACGTATTAATTAGTGTTTAAACATTTTAGTGAACATTTTTTCAAGTGTTTGATACAAAAAAACTAATTTTATTACATATTAATCACTATTATTAAGCACACGACTTTTTTGGCTCGCCTTCGTGCCTTCGGCATTTGGTTTTGTTTTCCAACCAGGGAGTGCTGTCAGATTGTTTTTTTTTTTTTTTTTTAATTTCACACTGACACTTCTGACATTTGGCGGCAGAGATCCATTAAAATAATGAAAACACTTTTTCCGTAATTTGCAAAATTACCTCATTTCGGCTCTAATGAAACGTAAGCCTGAACCACACTACTCTCGTGTAGTGTGTTGTGGAGGCATGTGTCGCTATCGCTCTAATGTATTTCATATGCGTAGACCCATATTTATATCGTGTGATGTGTTGTGTCGAAATCTATGAAATACATTGGAATGACAGCGACACACTACTCCACAACACACCACACGAGAGTAGTGTGGTTCGGGCTTTAACTTAAGCACGGAGAAAAACTGTGTTACCGGCTTGAATTGCATAGACTGCTTTTACACTACAGCGATTTTTAATATTCGTTTCTCCTTTGGTTTCCTTCTAATTGCAAATACCTTTTACACGACAGCGATTTTTAATGAAAAGTTTAGTTTGTGCAAGTGAAGAAGTATCATCTCACTGCACTCTTTACTCCACTTGATTAAGCGAAGTTATCTGAGTGGACGACGAATGAAAATAAAACACATTCGAACAATAAGGAAAAGCACAAAGAAGAATGAGCGATAACTCTGCAATTTGTTCAACCTCAGCAATTTCGTCTACCCCGGCCACCACATACGTCCCTCGCCCACGTGCTTAAAAATCGCAAGAAGAAATTGCATGGTTTAAAAGCAGTCATACTTGTTATCGATAGTTTGTATGGAAACTCCATTTTGTTTCTGTAATGACGTCGCTAATCCCCGATGTCGTTTTTTTTCAACCAAAACTCCCCGGGCTTGCAAAAAAACACGGCTAATATAAACCCAGGTCTAAAATAAACTGGAGTTTAAAAGTGACTATTAATATGCCCCATGCAGTTTACTAGGTTTAAGGCTTAACTACATAAGCCAAAAAGTACCAACGCTGAACGTGACTGAGATTTTTCACTTCTTGTCTAGGAGCAAATAAAATTTTCTTTCACTTAAATCCGTTAAAACCATTATCGCTGTTTGTTGATGTCATTGGTTGCTATTGTTAATTAGTTTCGCAATGATTCAACTTTGTTTTCATACTTTTTTTAATTAATAACAACAAACTAATAAACAAACATCATCGAGAAGAATTCTGAAACTGAATTGCAAAATAAAAACAAACAATAAATGTCAAACCAGTGCTAAGGGTTATTTGAAAAAAAATTCCCTTAACCAAATCCGAAAATTTCCTTTTTTTTTACAAACAACTTCTCGCTTAATTTTCAAAACTGTTAATTCATACAAATTTTAGTCATGTCGAAGTTCATAAAATAAAATTAGTAGAAACTGGCAGATTTGAAAAGTAAATGAGTAGAGGTAGTATTTTGCTTCACACTTTTTGCTAAGAATATTGAATATATTTAGTAGGCGTGTTTTTTTGCAAGTCCATATGGATTTGTCGAAAAAACGACATCGGGACTTCTTACTTACAGTACGTAAGTCCCGATAATTATCTGGACTTAGCTAAGTCCATATAGATTTAAGTTGTTGTTGTATTTACGTGTAAAACAATTAGTTCCGATGTTCTTTTTTTCGACAAATCCACAAGGACTTGCAAAAAAAAAAAACGCCTAGTAGTTTTAAGTACACAGTTTAAGCGCGTTTCTATAGGGAATTCTAATCCTCGGTTAAGATAAATTTTACTGATAAATTAAAAGTAAGTTTCGTTCCTTTACTCCAAAGTTTTGGGCATTTTTGTACAATTTTATTGTTTTTTTATGAACTTTGACAGAACTTTGGACTGAAATGCACAAAAATAAGAATTTCAAAATAAAGGAATGAACCTATGAATAAGTTATAATTAAAAAAAATACGAACGTTTTCAAAAAAAATAGGATATCTAAAAAGTTGCTCGGAAGTTGCTTAGTGGGCGGGTCGTATTTATTAGATTTTTGACTAATTAGGCAGTTTTTAATTATTTCGAAATAGTCGGAAAATACTTTATTTGATATAAACAAAAAATATTGCAATATTGCAGGTTTAGACAATAGATTCCGTTGTCTTAAGGTTGGTAAAAAGTTAGAAAACTTCAGACATTAAAAATGTTTTTTTTTACTTGGACGGCCGTCGTAAGTAAGACCGCGTTTTTCCTTGAGATAATGTTTTAAAAATATCTTCCTTCACTACATCTCTTGAAATGGAGAAAATAAATTTCATTGAAAAATCTTTTATTTCGAATATGACTCTTAGGCCTGCCGCCCACTAGGCAACTTAGTTGCCGGCAACTTTTAGTTGCTTGGTGTTGCCCACTAGGCAACTTCCGAGCAACTTTTAAGAATTTATATAAGTGTTTTTTTGTATTTAGTTTTCTATAAAAACGTGCTACACCCAAACCCATCTCAATTTGACCTTACAAAAATGCAAAATCAATGTAACATTTCAATGGAATACAAATAGAAACGTTAAATTTTCAAAAGTTGTTGAAAGTTGCTCGGAAGTTGCTCGGAAATCGCCTAGTGGGCGGGGGTCAGCAACTAAAAGTTGCCCGGAGTTGCCGGCAACTAAGTTCCGCGAGCAACTTAAAGTTGCTGGCAACTAAGTTGCCCAGTGGGCGCTCTCCCATATAAGCCAATGTAATTGAATCGGGAGCAACTAAAAGTTGCTGGGGTGAGCAACTGAAAGTTGCCTAGTGGGCGGCAGGCCTAAAATCAAAGGTTTTATAAAATAAATCAAAAAAGGATTTTTTTCAGTGCTCCCCCAACACTACGCCGATTGGTGACTTCCTATGACCATAGATGGCCTTACCTTCTATGAATGAAATTTCATTTTAAGGCGAAGTATGTAACAGATGGCGCTAAAAATAGTATTTATTATTGTCGGTAGGCCCGAACTTGTCGCTGATTTCGCTTTGAGAACTGGAACCATCATCTCCGCAGGTTATGTATGGAATTGACAACCAACTAGCGTCCATATATAATAAGTCAATGCTTTGAACATTCGTACATTCGTTGCGAATGTTTGGCGCCGGTTTGGTAGAGCCCTTCCTCCACTGGGCATCAACGATGTCCAACATCACAACCACAATCCAATCCACAATCTGACTTGTATGGATTATGTCACTACATGACATGGATTTTTCTGCCTCCATTGGATTTTTTAAAGACATGTTCATAATCCGAGCATCGTTCATGCCCAGTGGAGGCGGCATGTAAGCCAAAAAGTACTTTTGTACAAAAGTAAAAATATTTTTTTCCCGCTAGCGCAGTTGTTTTGTGAAAAAGAATATACAAATTTTTTTTTAAACAAAAATTTAAGCTTTCTGCATCATTTTTATTAGTTTTCCAGTCAGAAAAACTATTCCAAAATGAGTTTGAAAATTTTCACTTTTGTACTTTTTCACTTTTTGGGCTTATGTAGTTAAGCCTTTAAACCGTTTACCTCGTATTTTGTCGGCAATACAGTTTGAAAAATTTTGAGCAAAACTTCCTACCGGTTGCGCATACCAAAAATGAGCACATAAAACACAACACACACACATACTTTAAATCTACTGTCATTTGTCATCTGCGCTTACAAAAAAAAAAATCTCGCCAAGGAAAAAATGGTAGTCCGTAAATTTTGTTCTCAACCGGCCGTAAAAAAAGAAATCTCATTCTAAATAATTAAAATATTTTCATCGGTATTATAATTTTAATTCAACATAAATCTTGACTATCGAATTGATTTAATGTGTGCCCTAGAACAAATTTGTGAATAAAAGAAAAATCCAATCAATCAGACGTCGGAGAGAAGAGAAAAAAAGTGAAAAAATTCTTCATTTTGATTTTTTTCCTTCTTCCACATCAATTTGTTTGACCATTTCAGGAATTAATAATGAATTTGGAACAGATAATGTGAGTTTTTTTTACCATAAAATCGAATTAGAACCATCAATAAAAGAAAGTTTAACAGTTTTTCCTCCGTATTTAGTTTTAGTTTTCTTCTTCTATCCCCTATTTGTGCGACATTTATAATGAACGTCTTGTCTGGTGATTGCAATCGTCGTCGTAGCCGTCTCCGTCTGGGCCTCCCTCAACCTGCTTCGTGTTGATTTTACCTTCTTTCTTCTGCTTTCCCCTTCCTTCTCAGATTCTACATTATTCATTTATAGATACCGTAATATTTATCATTCGTTGTATGATAAAACAGGCAAATTAAGCACCAAGTTTTGCTTTGATTTTTATTTGGATAATTCAATTGATCACACAAGGTCTTTTGTCTTTAGTGTCTTCTTCTTTTTGTTATTTTTTGTTCATATACACCTGCTTGCTTACCTACGAGCTACGACCTATGAGTATCTGAATATTTGCTTTAATAAGCTATGTGGTTTTGTTGGATGTGAGTTTCGTGCAGGGATTAATTTGTTTTGCTCTTCATTCGATTCGATGTGCTTATGTTGCATATTAGCTATGTATGTGCAGAAAACTATTCATTTTATTACAATCGAATCGACCTCTTGCCTTCGTGAATAGTGAAATAGTGATAGATGCAGATGGTGCACCTATTTACCCATAATCTCTTAGAGTATTTAGTCAAGTGGCTATGGAGAGTGAATTATTTTATGTGCACATTTACCTACCCCTAGTTATTGTTGCATTATAAAATTGGAAATTCCAATAGGGATGAATGGGTTGTAGTAGTGAATGTGTAATTTCGCACAGTGGGGTCTAACTAAAGCACTTTTTCACTATTCACTTGAGTTCGTGTAATGTATTGAATTACATGGATAATTGTTAAATTCAGCTTTTGTCATCTTGGTATTAATATTTTCCTATTTTGCTGCAAAAATAAATGCTAAGCGCCTTTATATTACATCACTTCTGATGTCAATCAAAAGTTAAGTAGGTAGGTATCCATTGATTGAAACTCTGAAGTGAATCATTTGTATCTGCACATTTTTATTCAGTAAGTGCATTAATGTATTTAACTTCTTTGTGTCCCTGTTATAACATCAAACACGCATGTTCTGCATTGGATTGAAATCGATTTTCAATTCCACTCGAAATGAAATTCTATATTTTATATTTCGATCGTTATTTTCGACATGAGTAAAATGTAGGTAAACAGTAAAACCCACTTATGACCACATAGCTTAAGAGCAGAAAATTGCTTAAAATTATATTAAAAGAGCACTAAAATTATTACAGTCACGCACTTTTGTTGCCAGTGGCTTTTATACATATAATTTAAATTTAAATGATTTACATACATATTAATTTTTCATTGGAGATGAAAAATATTCTTTAATGCGCGGCCCCCATTGTCCCCCTCATAGCCTATCTAGTTGTGCCAATGGTGTATATCGATCTTATTCTGGATACTCAGAAATATAATTAATTATAATAATCTATTTGTTGTTATCTTGGATCAATCATACATAGCATACACTGGACAAGATTCCCCATTCATATTTGCATGCATTCATAATTTATATGCGATGAGTAAAACAACTAATGAGAGTGTGGAAATGGGAGAAGGGAACAATTTGATATTAGCACTCGTTGTTTTTTTAGTGTACCTACTGCACTTGTGTGACACTTTAATTGTTTCATTTATTTGATATGACGTGGCGCTGGTTTTGTTGGTGTTGTATTTTGAAAATATATTTTTTTATTTAATTATGTGTATAATTCATAAATATTATTTGAAGGATAGATTTTTTACAAGACAAACTAACAATAAACAAGACATATATTACACTGATCTTTGGAATTTAACCGAATTTCTGTTCCACAAATAAGAATCGAAAATTCAAAGAATGATTATTTAGTGATGTAACATTAAAAAATGTACCATTCTGTTTTTTTGGGCACTTTTTATGCATCTTAAATCTGAGATCGGATTCAAATTCAGGACATCCAAAAAACTTTGAAATACTATAAGGTCCAGTTTTTCAATGCGAGATTAAAGTTAAACCCGAGTTAACTCATCAAATTTGGTGAGTTAACGCAGGATTAACTGAACAGATGCTTTTAATGTTTTATCCACCGAGTTTGTTTAGTCGTTCCGCATGCATTCTTCACCAAAAAACTGCTTCCTCAGTTAACTGTGGGTTAATTTACTTCTAGAGTTAACTAACTCTAATTTAACTCACGACTGAAAAACGGGGCCTAAGTCTGATTTCTAGAACAGAAACGGGGCGACGCTAGTCCATTCATAAACAACGAGACTTTCACTCTCTATTACACAAAACGAACCACTGAATGTGCGTGCGATTTTGATCAGAAATATTATTTTATGTTTCTACAACTTAAAATATAAATTGTGAATCAGCGAGTCAGTCATCGGTTGCTCCATTCGTTTTACACTTATAATCTCCATTTATAATAATGTTATTATAATGATCCCAACAATTGGACCCACTGTTTTTGTATCATTTTAGCACATTATAGTATTTGCCCGCTTTTGCTTAATTTCCAGGCAATTCCTTTCTAATGTCCAGTTTTGTTTTCCAGTTCGAGACTTACAATCTTGGTTAATCAGAAAGCTAAGGGCGTTGTGAAGTGATTTAATTTTTTACATTTTAATGGAACTTTTGGTGCTAGCAAAAAACTTTCACTTCCATTCAATATGAAAAGCTTGTTGGCTTCAGTTCCAAATAGAATTTAAATAAATACATAAAAGTTTCATGGCAAAAATGTACAAATATTTTTGTTTTGTTTTATAATTAGCGCACACTCAAGAGAATTTACCAATCACTTGAAGGTTTTAAGGCAGTTCGAGCAATTAGGAGAGATTAAAGGGAAATATCGGTTTTTGTAAAGTATTCCAAATACCTGTGGATTAAAGATCGAATCTCTATTTAAAGAGTAAATTGTTGGGAATTCCTGGTTTGACGAATGTAGAGTTGTTTTAGTGGAGGAATGTAAACAAATGCTATTAAAAAGGTGAGACAGGAAACATTTTGAAATTGTCCATGGTTTCACTGGATCCTATCAAGCTGATGGAAGGAAGTTTGTGAAGTACCAGTTCCAGATTTGAGAGTTGTCCTCGATTAAAGATCTTTAAATTCTTTAAACAGAGGATATGCACTCGAGCGCGGTGGAGTTTGCTGCAAAATATGCTGCAAGCAAGTTCGCTTTTTCTAAATAATAATTGGAGTATTGTTGTTAATAAACGTTGGGATTTATATATTACTGGAGCTTTTTTACATTAAATTTTGATTGCCTTTGAGATATACAGTGTCATACAGGCCCGCGGAATAACTACATTCCCAGAGATCCTCACTCGCGATTTACGGCAGAATGGTCATATTTAATACGACGAAAACTTATAACTCTCACAAGCTGATAGCCAGTTATGTATGTCATATGGTCAAGAATTTGTTCACATGATGATGATTAACTTATAACAAGCTTACTGTAAAGACGAGAAATACTTATTTGTGTAAAAAAAAGGCTTACGGCCAATTTCTTCACAGAGTCCTAATGCTGATACTGGTACTAGTCCTAAAATTAGTACTCATATCGGTATCAACTCAATTCTTTACACAAGTTCTAGGCCCTAATCCTGTCAAGTTGATACCGAGTACTATCTAGGACTCGGTACTAGCTAGGACTTTCAAATCGGCAGTCTAGTGGCGCTAATACCTGAATTTGATAAATTTCATTTATTTTCTTCAAAGAATTCGTTGCTCAATATCGATTGCATGAACTTGAAATGTACATAATAAAGGAAATTTTCTCAAAATCTGTCACACACATAAGCACACAGAAAAATGTAAAAAAAAGAGAAAAATAACACGCAATGTTTCATTTAAATCAAAAACAAAGATAAAGTTGATTTAGAACACAGCACCACTGATCGATCACTCATGTACATCTCGGTAGATTTGCATTGCCATTCTTCATCACACCCTATGTATCACGACGACCGTTTTGCTATTAACTGCTTACATAGATCGAAGTCCGGAAAATTGTTGTAGTCCCATTCGAGTAACAAATTTGATAGTTATTGATGCTGCTGTCAGTAGAGACAAATATCGAACAATGGATAATATGTCCATTCTTTTGTTTAAATAGACAATCCATTCAAAAATAAAATAAAATATCTCTCTCAATCAAAATAAATGACAAAATAATATTTAAAATGCCAATTTATTTTTGATTTTTCCATTCAACATTCATTATTATTGATCTATAAATTCTACTTGAGGTAGCATATGACAGTTGTTTAGTACAAAGAAATGTGTTTTTGTGTGCAAAAGTTGAATTTTCCATTCAAAAAATGCAATTGTAGTAAATTCCCAACAATCATCTTCTTAGGCTTGCTTCTATGTCAGAGTTTATACATGGTAGCGAGTAAAAGTCGACAATAGAACTTCTTTTTTTCAATTTATTTGTTAATTTAACTTGAATGGGACTAACTTTAGAGAATGAGAAATAATAATTGAAATGTGGCTTAAACATCCTAAGCAATTTAAATCTGCCGTGGAAATTAATGAAAATTTAAAGACGACTTTATTATTATTTGTACTACTCGATTAGATTGAGTATCTTGATTTAAAATTTAATTTATAAATTCTTAAATTATTTTAAATGAAATTATATTGATGACATGGGTTAAAGGCGACAAGCCCGTGGCCTCAAAAGTCATCGCGGAAATGAAAATCTTTTCTGAAAATCGACAATTACAAAATTTAAAAAAATCTCAACAATTATTTATCGCTGAAATGGATAAAATTTATACAAATTCCAATAAATTTTTTAGTGCTAAAAACCATAAGCCTGCCTGTTTAAAAGATGTGATAGGTAATAACGAAGAATCAATCCTGCCAATCGCAATTTTTTAGGGCTAAGACGGCATTATATAAAAAAAAAAAAAACAAGGAGAGCCTATGCAAGACCTTGATCATCGGAGTCCTGCTATATGGAGCTTTTTAAGGACTGATGGAAATTTGCGTAGGTGCTTTGAAAGAAAAATTTTAATTTGATTTATGGGGAAGAGAATATGTCTGGAGAATATACCCCTGATGGAAGAGGCCACAGATGACATAACCAGCTCAGGTGGCGCGCGAAAATGGATATTGACCTCAACCAACTTAGTTATTGTAACTGCAGGCAGCAAGCTAGGGACTGGGCTGTCTGAAGAGGCTTGTTGGTTAAGGCCTTGATAAATCGTGTGCTGCAAGTGTACAAAGTAAAAAATGTGCACGACTGGGTCGCACGAACTTGCTCTTATGCGCGATCACATTGTGGTTCTATAGTCTGAAATAAATTAGCTATGTGAGTGTATGTTTTATCCATTTGCCAAAACTTAGTTTAGTTGCAGGTGGTATTATTTGAGTATACAAAAATTAACAATATAGCCTAGTGTTGCACATATGCAATATGCATAAAAGGAAATTATATTATTTAAACTGGTAAATTGTTTTAAATCAACAAAATTAGAAAGAAATTGATTAAAATACTTTAAATCTGTTTTAACCTAACGCGATGTACACCATCTGATTTCTTATAATGGGTGATTTTTAAGCTGGTTTGGTTTTGGCAACACTGGTTTTGACAGCTGACGTGTGTTTAGTACCTTGTGTCACTGTCAAACAGCTTCAGTTTGGTTTGCAATTTAACCATGGATCGTCTTACAAATGAACAACGCTTGCAAATTATTGAATTTTACTATCAAAATTCGTGCTCGGTTCGAAATGTTCATCGCGCGCTGCTTGTGTTCAGCGATGAGGCTCATTTTTGGTTGAATGGGTACGTAAATAAGCAAAATTGCCGCATTTGGAGTGAAGATCAGCCAGAAGCATTGCAACAGCTACCAATGCATCCCGAAAAAGCCACTGTTTGGTGCGGTTTATGGGCCGGCGGCACTATTGGGCCTATTTCTTCAAAGATGATGCGAATCGCAGCGTTACTGTCAATGGTGAACGCTACCGAGCGATGATAACAAACTTTTTTTTGCCCGAAATGGAAGTTCTTGACTTGCATGATATGTGGTTTCAACAAGACGGTGCCACATGCCACACAGCACGCGAAACAATGGCGCAATTGCGAGGCGAGTTTGGTGAACAGTTAATTTCACGTTTCGGGCCGGTCAATTGGCCGCCTAGATCGTGCGATTTGACACCATTAGATTATTTTTTGTGGGGGTATGTCAAGGCTAATGTCTATAGGGACAAGCCCGCTTCGATTGACGCACTGGAAGCCAACATCCATGCATTCATTCGTGAGATACCGGCCGATATGTGTGAAAGAGTATGCCAAAATTGGACTCAGCGGATGGGCTACCTGAGACGCAGCCGCGGTCAACATTTGCATGAAATTATCTTTAAACATTAAATTGCAAGGTTCAAACTATCGATTCAAATAAATATTTCATTCATTTTTTTGAATTTTTTGTGTTTTTTTTTTAAAAAAAAGTTCTAAACCTCTTAAAAAATCACCCGTTATAAATCTTAATTTATTTTTTTTTTTTTTTTTTATATTTGCGCGCACTCAAGGGGTTATGACTACCCTTATAATGATAAACATAGTGCGAGCGTTTAGGAAAATAGGGTAGGGTTTAATAGGTTTTGAATTTCTGGATATTACAATGTGAGGGAAAAATAGAGCTAGGCAGGGTTCTTGATTCCCCATTGGACAATGCTATCAAGATCAGAATTTAATGAGCTTATCATACGCTGCCGCTCTAGTTCCACATCCGAAGGACAAGGATGTGAATCTAGAAACGTATATGAAAAGCTGAGGGTACTGTCGTCAGCAAAACAATTTAATGGATTAGAAGTTTCAGACGGAAGATCATTGATGAAAATGAGAAAGAGAGTCGGAGACAAAACGGAGCCCTGGGGGACACCAGCATTTATGTTATGAATATCAGACTTAAAACCATCCAATACGACTTGTATTGAGCGGTTAGAAAGGTAATTTCTAATCCAACGAAGAAGAGATTCATCGATACCAAATGCACGCGTTTTCGATAAGAGAGCTTGATGCCAAACTCTATCAAACGCTTTGAAATATCAAGTGCAATAATCTTACTTTCGCCAAAACGATGTAAAGATTTGTTCCACTGTTCGGTGAGATAAACCATCAGATCACCAGTGGACCTATTGCTACGAAAGCCATACTGCCGGTCATTTATAAGCTTTCGTTCTTCAAGATATTTCTTAAGCTGATGATTAATCAGCGTTTCCATGACCTTGGAAAGAAGGGACGTAAGTGCGATTGGACGATAGTTAGAGGGTGAAGAAGATTCGCCTTTTTTAGGGACAGGCTGGACAAATGCTGTTTTCCATCCACTCGGAACGAGACCAGTAGAGTAGGACAGATGGAAAAGCTAACGCAGTGGTTTTGCCAGCGTTGAAGAACACCTCCTCAGAACAATAGGAGGGATACGATCCGGGCCAGCGGATTTGTGCACATCAAGGTCCTTGAGAACTCTTAAAACTGCACGAGTGCGAAAGAAGATTCGTCCCATGAAATCGTTAGCGCTCTCAAGTATAGGAGGAGTCATAACACTTACTGTCAACATCGAATTAACAGCAAACTGTGCTGCAAGAAAATTGGCTTTCTCTAACGAGCTAACAGCAGGGGTGTCATTGAAAACGAGCGTTGGAACCGAAGACGAGGTAGTATTTCGTATTTTTTTTGCAAATGACCAAAAATTTTTACTACCTTTGGGACATTGTAGTATTTTTTGCCTTAATTTTTGGTCGTGCAAAAATTTGGTTCGTCGAATATGGACGTTACAGGTCTTTCTAGCTTGTTTGAACTTATTCCGGTTTTCCTCAGTGGGGTTGGCCTTATAACTTCGGAAACTTACTTCTCTAACCCGGATAACCTCTTTACAGCTCGAATCAAACCATGAGTTTTCTTTTGGTTTGATAGATTTTTCCCTATTCGGGATAAAATTTCTCATTCCAAAAAGAATTTAATTTGTTATCATATCTGCACTGGAGTCTACGTCACTACCGAGGAAGCATAGTGACCAGTTAAAGTTTTTGAAGAAATCGTTGAGGCCGTCCCAGTTGGCTTTCTCGAATTGCCAAACGGTTCTCTTGGGAGATTTTTCTTTAACTGGATTTATTTGGCACGAGAAATTTGCAGATATGACACAATGGTCTGACGTGCCTAGAGGCGATAATACACTGATAGTATATTTACCAGGGTCAGAGGTAAGAAACAAAAATTTATGAGAAAAAAAATTTGAAAATCTTAGAATAATTAATTTTTTATATATAAAATTTCGTTAACATTTTTGAGAAAAAAAAATTGATACGCCAATTTTAAGTATTTGTTAATGTTAAGTTAAAAATTGAACTTCACAAAAAAATCTGGTACCCGTTTTCGAAATATCAAATTTTCCAAATTTAATTTTTTAAATCCAAAAATTATTTTTTAGAAAATTTTGCTACGCACTTTTATTTATATTTGTTACAAGCTTCTGTATACAAAATCTAATTTTATTCGGTTGATCAGAAATTGAGATAGTCGAAAATCAAAGAAACCGTTTAATGAAAGGTACTGTTGATAAACGTAAAATATAAAATTTAAAAATTTTAAATGATAGATCGTACTAATTTTAGCACACAAAAAAACTTTTATCAAAATCGTAGGAGTTGTTTTTGAGAAAAAAAGATTTTTTTTCTTAACGGTTTTTTAACATTTGTATGGGAGGCAGCGTTATTTTTAGGTATTAGAATAATTTTTGTCAAAAATCTTCTATATGTAGTTAAAAAACTGCTATTTACCAAGTTTAATAAAAATTGACAGAGTCGTTTTTGAAATATTGAGTTTTCAAAAAAAAATTTAAAACTATTTTTAAAAATCTAAAAAATATTTTTTTTGAAAATTTTGGTACACAATATTATTTAGAATGTGTCAATAATTCTTCATAAAAAAATTGATCAGAATCAGTTGAACCGCTTTCGAGAAAAGCGAAAATCAAAAAAATGGTTCTTCGGGAGGTACCATTTATAACCATTTTTCGGAACCATTTTTTTTTTTTTATTAAACGGCAACTTATAACTTTTTAAATTTATTGACTTCTTAAAAAACAATTCGGTAGCGCTGTTGACAGCTACTGTTAGTTTTGGTCCTAAAAAAAAGAGAAAAAATGGTTGGGGGGAATGTCCAAAAAACGCTAAGTACCAAATGTAAAGAAAATCGACCCATCCGTTTAGGCTGTAGTCGAACAGACAGACAGACAGACAGACAGACGTTTTTGCGAAACCCACTTTTTTGGTCTTCGCTTTCATCGTTATGTCAAGTTTGATCAAAATCTCGAGTTCGATTTTTTGTACGTATTCATACCTTGCCATATAGTACCTATATTCGCAAGTAAAAAAGTTTTTTACATTCATAAAAAGACCCAATCATTCAATCTTGTATTTTTTTATTGGCAAAAAAAATCTAATGAAAATATACTTTCTCATTACAGGTTCCCAAAAAATGTCAATAACTGTACCAAAACCAAAGGATGAGGAGGAACACCTTCCCACAGAGCAACTCATCACAAGTTCGTCAAATGTAAACTCCCAACCAATAGACCCAAAACATAACAGTCAATTGATCTCAAGCGACTTTAAACAACGGAAAGCTTTGCTTTCTCTAAAACATACGGCGCAAGCATTAAGATCAAATAAAACATTTAAATGCAAGAACATTCTAACTCTAAGCAATTCAAATCAAATAAAGAACTTCCAAGGAAGCGCTGAAGATAATGCGCAGCCGACAGTAGTTGATGAAATAAGTATTGTCGCAGAAACTGCATTATCATTATCGTCTTCAAAAACAACCGGAGAGCGACATGTCTTACGCTCACTGAATAAAATTCCATCGTTTTTCAGACGTAAAAAGACACATGGTGTCAGCGATACCATCAAAGAGAATTGTCTTGTGCCTGGAGCATTCACTAATGACCATTCTGAAAAATCCTCAATAAGAAACACGGTTGAATCGAAAATAACAAGGACATCATCAAAGCTTTCGCTCTCATTTAACCCCCTCGCTGGTAGTAGTGGTAATAGTAGCGGCATAAAAAGACAAGCAGATACTACACTTTGTTCGACAAGCGAAGCCGTTAAACCGAAAAAACTTTGCATTATGTCGATGTATGACAGGCAATATCCATCATCGGACGATAGACCTATCACCAATGGCTATCTATCGTCTAGAAACTCCTCGGCTGGACACAATGACGACAATAATGTGCTGACTAATGCAAACAATTACTATTCGTCTTCCGCGACACTGTCCTCCGGTGCGAATGGCGGCAGCAATACAATCCTTCATGCCCCATCCATGGCTTCGTTATGTAATATTGGAAATACTTGTTATTTGAACTCAGTGGTGTATACGCTACGATTCGCTCCCCTCTTCTTACACAATCTTCATCATTTGGTGGTTGATTTGGCCAATATACAGCAAAATATTGGCAAGCATCGGGGAAAGAGCTCTTCGCTGGGCAGAAATATAAGTGGAATGCATATGGAAAATGCGCGAAGTTGGAGCAGCAAAGATTTAGCTTCCCTGGAGAACTACGGACAATGTGAAACGCAAAAATCTAGCCAGCAAGTGGCCACTGAGAAACTCCATGATCTGTACAAGAGTCTGCATCATAATGAGATCTCTGAAACGACTGAACCATTCCATGCTGATACATTTCTGCACGCAATCCAAGAAGTTAGTGCAATATTTGAAGGCAACCAGCAGCAGGATGCCCATGAGTTTTTAATGTGCATTTTAGATAGTATACGAGAGACATGCCAGTCGTTGATAAAATCAATATCCGATTGTCCAGATGTGATAGTTAACGGGTAAGATGATAACTATTAGTAAGAATTTGTTCATTTATATTTAGAAAAAATTGATTCCTGATTCACATTTTGACGTTGAGTGTATATAATAGTTCAGTAAGTTAACGAATAAAAACGCACAACTTAGTTAAAAGAGAATATTCTATGTAGTCATTGACACATATCATTTTTCTGCAACACCTCTCCATTTTTAATATTTACCCTTCCCATTTTTTCACAAGCTTCTCGATTTCGCTGGATAAATATTCATACGGCTGCTCGCGTAAACTTCGAAAAAGCGTTTTTATATTGTCTTAAAAACTCAACCTTTTTAAAAATGCAAAAAAGTTAAAAATAGCAACGGGCGAGTTCAGACGAGAACGGAGTGTGTGCCCGGACCTCAAATCCCAATTAAATCAAGTTTTCTATCGAATAATGGGCCTTGAATGATTTCTTGAACCTTGAATTTCTTGACCCTTGTGTTTCGAAACCATCCTCTGCCTATTGGTCCGAGTTTTCGTTTCCGTGACTGTGCGCGGGATTTTTTCATCACAAAAGTGCATAGTTTTTTAAGAATTGAAGATTTAAGGTTTTATATGATGTGCGACGTTTCGGGCATGAACACTCAGCCTTATCAGGGGGGTCATTCCGTAAAACGATTATCGTCAGACGATAGCGTTTCGGCGATAGTCGCGCTTCACGTAAGACGATAATCGTCAAAGTGATATCATCAAAACGATATCGTTTACACGATAGCTAAATAGGTATCGTTTGGCATTGAAATCTGTCAATTTAGTGGATAAATATAAGTAAAAATGTTTCAGCGCAATTTATTTGTCTTGCAAAGTGAAAATGAAAATTAAGAAAAACTACAATTAATACGATTGCGAAGACAATTAAGAGATAAATCAGATCCTTTATCTTATCCAACCCATATGTAAACAAACAAATAATCTTTTATTATTGTTATATAAACTCAACCCATTTTAGTTTTGTTCAACGTTTTCGGCTATAAAAAGAAGTCTTTGTGATGGTACTCGAAATAATAAACTTGCCAGACGGCTTTTCAATCCAATCGGCGGCGGTCGCACCAAAGCAATAAACAACACAAAAAAGTTGTAGGTGTGCTTTTTTACTACAAATTTTCTGTCAAACCCCATAGAAAAAAAATATTTTCACTACAGTTTGAGAATTTGTGAAATATACCAAACAATCTCAAACTGAAAACGATAGACGATACCTTAGTGGTCGAGTTACGTGAAGCAAATCATTGACGATAGCGTTAACGATAATCGTTTTGACGATTATCATTTTGAAAATTACGGAATGACCCCCCAGGCTTTTTTTTTAATTAAAAGTCTTGAAATGTTTTATGTCTTTCCATTTTTTGTCTTTGTAGTTGCGTTAGTCTTCCAGAACATGTATCGGACTCGTCTCCGGAGCAAAATCACATTAACCATACAAGCGGTGTCAACAATAACAATAATAGCAGCAGCAATAATACATCATCAAGCAAAAATCCAGCAAACATCATGAAGACATCTTTTTTCACAAGGAAACCCAAACGAAAAGATGAAGCCAAAAATTTAAAAAACCAACGACTACAATCACCTCTCAAAGATAACGTACAACAACAGCAATTACAGCAACAAAATTCCCAGCAACCGCAATCAAATGCAGTGACTATAACTAGTGGTAGTGGTGGTAGTGGTGGTGTGTTTGCAAATTCTGGTAGTGAAAGAAATGATTTAAAGCATTCTTCTCCGTCTGGAGATGATGAATTGATGCCAATTAAGGATAAGGAGCGACTAGCTGAAAAGATCAAAAAACTAGGATTGGATTTTTTTACGGAAGACTTTGAAGGCATGACTGTTTCGACAACGAAGTGCTTAAGCTGTGAAACAGTAACCGAGCAGAAAGAGACTATGATCGATATTGCTGTACCTGTGCCGATATCGGGCTATACTGATACTTCCAACTCTTTTATTCAGGTAAGGAATTTAAAATTCTACAGTTGGTTTTAAGATTGCTATTAGTATAATATTTTTTTTTTTTTTTAATTTTAGAATTCTTGTATTACCCGCGAATACTTTCGTGAAAAAAACAAATACCGCTGTGAGCAATGCACTGGTTACACGGAGGCAATTCGGTCAATATCATACGAGGTCCTGCCCCGATTACTGGTCATTCAACTAAGTCGATTCTCCGGTGGAATGGAGAAGATCAACAGCTATATACCAACACCTTTCACGATGCAGTGCTTCTGCGCTAAATGTGAACAGAAGGACTCGAACAAAAAACTCCACGCCTACAAGCTGTACAGTGTGATAACGCATGTCGGCGCGACAATGTCCGTTGGGCATTACATTGCGTACACATGCTCTTTAGACTGGGCAAGCGACTATATTAATTGTCCGAAAGACAAACGTCGTCATCAGACATGCAATGGTTCTCCAAATAGTTCGAGTTCGGCAGCTGCTCCATCCCGGCCACCACCTTCCTCCTCGTCTTCCTTATCGACGAGCACCGGTCTAATTAAGAAAATCAAGTTTGGACGCAATAAGGCATCAAGCAGCGGCGACATGTCGAAGAGCAATATGAAAAATCTCAATGGCCAAACGAGTAAGTCCATCACAAATGACATAGAGAAGCTAAGCATGAATACCACTTGCCACAGCGTCGACTGCTGTGCATCACGATTGCGAACCAATAGCAGCCGCAGTTCAAGCTACTCATCCTCCTCGAACAGCTACAGTAATGGGCCTACCACCAACGGTGGCTGGTCTGATCTAGTCGATGAAAGCAGTAATCCACCGCAGATGAATGGATCCCACAACAACAGCAGCTACAGTTACATGCCAGGCCATGGAAGCACTGGACGGTCTAAATCAATTTCCTCCAGCAATGCCGAACCGATTTGGTATATGTGTGACGATGATAAGATCAAAGCAATGACACAGCGAGAGTTCGAAGAACTGCTGTCTCCAACTCGAAAAATCACCATCACGCCCTACTTGCTATTTTATGCACGATTCGATCTGCAAAAGCAGTCAGTAGCCAGCGATTGTGGTATGTGAGTGGGAAGGAGTCGAGAGTTCACTTGAACTATATAATAATAATCATCATTGTTGACCAGTTTTTAATTATTATAATAATTATTATTATTCACAAGCTTTACCAATATTCGATGCATATTCATTGAGATTATCTTATTATTGTGGTTTTATTTTGTCCTAGACAGAAGATTTATAGAATTCTATGAGTGAGCCTACTGTTTTTTTGGTCCACAGAACGAATTGTGCTCTGTGTGTGATTTTTTTTTTAAACTAAATTTGACTTTTTTTCTGTGTAAATTGTTGATGTAATCATTAGAAGACTTTTTTGTTTAACATATCATTTCGATTGTAAGTTTCCATTAAGAACTGTTTAATAACATATTATATATTGTAAAAAAAAAAAAAAAAACAAACAAAATAGTAATTATCTGTTTTAATTTTATTTTATAACCTCTAACCAATTGCAAAAAAATCCGAATAACAATCCGTTTAGTTTTTAAGTTAATGTTAACAATTTTCAGCTTAAATATATTATATTTTAACGTCGTTTACAATTTATGTATGTGTTTTCGTTTCCATTTTCATTTTCATTTTCGTTTTGATTTTATTTTGTATAAGTTATTCTTTTAGCAAATTTTGGTTTAGTGCAATATCAATATCAAATGCAATATACATATTTTTTAAATTGTTGTTATTTAAAAAAAAAAAATAGTTTTCATTTAATTTTTACGAGTTATAAAACAAGTCCCCTGTTTAAAGGTATCAAATATTTTTCAAACCCAGCACTTTTTCAAATCTGCTAGACAAGCTGTGCCATTTGTCCACCTTAGGTTTGTTATCTCTTTGGTATCTTCATCTAGCTATATACGTCATGCCTATGTATATATGTATATTTATTGTACATACGGTGTAAAAAAGGGGTAGTCCAAAAGCCTAGAGGAAATGTGGGTGAAAATGGTGCTGTCATTTTCCTTAGTTCTAAAGACCTTAATCTTGACAAGAAGAATTCAAGGTAGGTAATAGTTTTTTACAAGGTGAACCTAATTCGCTTTTATTTTAGACATTCACATTTCAAAGTCAGAAAGAGAAAACAAACAATAACAATAGAATTTAATGAAAACATAGTATTTATTGACGAGTTCTTCATATTCCTTTAATAGGGACTTTTGTGCCCTGGCATCCAACAGGTCGATATTCAACTGATGTGTAATCTCCATGAGACAATGGGAATCAAGGACTATTGTAGATAGTGATTTAAGAGATTTTATAGCAGCGCCTCGCTGTTGGAGTAGATGTTGATATATATCTGAAGTGAAAAATACATATAGGATAGGACTTCTTTTGTCGCCAAAGCATCCCCTTCGAACACGCTTCATTGATTAGGGAGACGTAAGGAGACTTAAATTTAGGGTAAATTCATAAACTTAAAGGAGGGCCCGTATTACGAATTAGGATTATCGTTCAAAATCCGTCGTTATCGTTATTTTGCAATTACGATTTACGATATTCGTTTTTTTTCGTTTACGACTGCTTTTGGCGGTAGTTTTTTATAGTTTTGGATCGTGACTTTATGTTGGTGTCACTTACTTATTATGTTTGTTCGGTTCTGTTGTTATTTTTTTATTTTATCTGGCATTATTTTCAGGCATCCATTCTCGTAAATCATAATCGGTTTATGTCATGACTCGGGGATTCACTTGGATAGCCTACTCGAGATACTCGAGTATCCATGTATGTTTCTGAACGACCAAAACCGGATAGGTTAAATTTGCTGCTCAAATCAGCCTTGTAGTCAGCTGTTCATGACAATTTTCATGAGAATTTTTAGGCTAGCTTGAGATTTCTTTTTTGGCAACAGCTGTTTTATCATCAGATGTGTTTTTACACGGGATTACAACAACACAAAGCGGCCTATCTGCACACTTAAGATAGGAAGATAACAGCCGATGAGTAATCGAACGCCTACATTTTCAATTTCGAAATCATCTGTCAAATTATTGAAATTTTTAAGGAAACAAATTGTGGGCCGCACATAAATTTACTCGTCAGCTTTTGCAATTTTTGGTGGTTTATAATTGCATCCTATCCTATCCTATGTACATATTTAAAAAAATACATATACAAATATCCCAACAAATCTCATACAAATTTGTATGGAAAATTATGTTCTTGAGAAGATCGGGTTAATGACAGACAATATTGATCTAGGGGGTTTGAAAAAATGAGTTTGGAAAATAAGGGACATTCTAATTTACAAGTACATGGTAGCCCAAAAAATCGCTCTATTAAACGACAGATCGTCGTTGGTACTGCAAAAAGACGTATTTTTTCTTGAAATTTTCAGAAAAAAAAGAAAACTATTTCCTTTCAAATTTGCACTTTATTTTTTATGTTTGACTATCGTATGAAACAAAAATTGATATTCGTTTCCACTTTTGAAACAACTTTTTTTTCGAATAATTCAATTAAAAGTTGGATAAGGTATATTAAATCTCTTTACCTAAACAAAAGTTATTCTTTTCTAATTTATTTTTTTTTAACAATTTACATTTTATTGTAAGTAAACCAAAATTTTATTTTAAAAAACGGTATTTCTTTTTCAATTTACAAACATTTTATAAATACAAATTATGATTTGATTTCTCTTTTAATTTCAAAACTCATTAGCATTTAAAAAAATCTAATTCGCTTTGTGTTTTTTAAATAGAAGAAATAAAAGCAATTTATTACAGCGTTAGTGACTTAAAGAAGGATAAACATAAAAAAGTGCTTTCATTAAATATAATATAATAGATAATTAATAATATACCTAGATTAAGAGTCCACAGCATATTTTTAAGTGCGAAATATTGCAAACAAATATTCATGTAAATAAATATACATACATTAATCTTGTTGTGTCGAAGGAATATGAGCCTTTTAAATTGAATGTTTTATGAGTCACTTTTTTAACAAAAAAAATTTAATGAAAACGTAATTAAATTGTGTTAAATATTTTCATTAATTAAATTTTATTTTTTTTTTTTGAAGTGTGGCATATTAAAATATTTATCCAGCTTCAACACGACGCTTCTCCATTACGATAAGAAGCACCGTGTTATCAATCTACTGTGCCTACAAATATTCTTTTCTATACAAGTTGCATTTAAAAGACAGTGGTGTAAAATTAATTAGAAACAATGAAATAATAAACGTATTTTTTGTGTCGCATCATTGTTTACACTCTTGGCACACAAGATATCTGCACTGGTAAATTCAAATTGCAATTTTGGTTCAGAGCAGATGTCATTGGGTGCGTTCAGCAGATACAAGGGACTACATGTTGTGTTAGTCAAGTGCATTCATTGAACGTACATTTCACAAAGGAAACTAGCTATTTTTTGAGATGTCATTAACGCCAGAATTGGAACTTTACATCCAACCTTTACCTTCCGTTGATAGTGCAGATATTATTTATAATAATATTTTTATCTGAAAAACACCTCACACAAATCAATTTCGAATTGTAAATTATAATTTTTCAATACTTCTTACCAATGATGCATTTTTTAATAAAATCTTTTCTATAATTTTGATAAAGAACTCCTCCGCCCAATACAATAAAAGATAAAACAAACGTGGAAGAAGAAGTCATTGAACAATGACTGGCTGAACACAATAGAAGCGCGTTCGAACGCGCGTTCGCACCTGTCAAAGTTAAAATACGTGAAATTTCGTTAAAGTGAATACAATGGAGACGCAGCCGCGAACGCGACTCTGGGAGTTAAATAAGTTTTAATAATCACGCGCGTGCGAACGGGCGATCGAACGCGCGTCTATTGTGTTCAGCCAGTGAAGTTCAGCTTGCTCTTTAATGACAAAATATAATCAGCTGATATTTTGAGATAAATGCACTTGACTTGAAATGAAAGGAGATATTTCTTGAATAGCTTTCCAATTACTTTCTAATAAAAGTTGCTTTAACTGGAAGGCAATCAGAGAGGAGAAACTTGCCTTGGCTTCAAGTCCCTACGTCTTCTGAACGTACGCCTAATGTCAATATTGATCACTAAATCCTATTCACAAAAGAAACTTTGAGATCTAAGCTTGGATTGAATCTTTAAACCTTAAATCTTAGCTTAAATTATTTGGAAAAGTAATTAGAAACAGTAAGAAAATATTTCGCTTGTTCAATTTAAATATCTTAGCTTTACTATTATAAGTTTGATAGAATGGGAAAAAACAAGAGCTGCACACCAGAGTTTGTTGAAGAATATCAGAAACGTTCAATACATTACTTACAAAACACTTTATGTGAAGCAATCGAATGTGACGAAAGAGAGCATTGGCTTACTGCAATGCAAGAAGAGTTGGAGTCGCATGAAGAAAATGGCACTTGGGACCTCGTTGATTTGCCACCCGGGAAAAAGGCAATTGGATGAAAGTGGATTTACAAGCTTAAAACTGGAGTAGACGGTAAAATACAGCGATATAAAGCAAGGTATGTTGCTCAGGGATTTTCACAAAAGTACGGCGAAGACTATGATGAGGTTTTTGCACCGGTCGTTATGCATACGACATTTAGAACCATGTTATCAGTCGCAGCGAAAAGAAAAATGATTGTTCACCACTTAGATGCTAAAACTGCGTTCCTTAATGGGAAGCTTATAGAAACAATATACATAAGACCACCTCCCGGCTATGAAGACGGCTCAAAATTTTGTTTGCTAAAAAGAAGCATTTATGGTTTAAAGCAAGCAGCTAGGTCTTGGAACAATACACTTCATAAGGTACTTGAAGATGGCAAGTTTCAACAAAGTTATAACGATCCATGCCTGTATTCAAAGAAAATCGATGGACAGTTTTGTTATTTAATTGTTTATGTTGATGATTTAATTGTGGCATGTAAATCGATGGATCAAATGCGGCAAATTGAAGGTATCTTACAAAAGCATTTTAAAATACAAAATTTGGGACCAATAAACCACTATCTGGGAATGGAAGTTACAAAGGACAAAAATGGTAACTTTTCACTTTGCCAGTCAGTATAGACATTTGATTGGCCGATTACTATACTTATCAATAAATACCAGACCAGACATATCAGCTAGTATTTGTATTTTGGCACAAAAGGTTTCAAGCCCAACGACTCAAGATTGGAATCAACTCAAACGTGTTGTTAAATATTTAAAAGCGACAAGTACTATGAAGTTAATGTTGAGCAAGATTGAATCAGAAAATCTAGCATTTTATGGTTATGCTGATGCAACTTGGGCCGATGATAAAAATGACCGGAAGTCAAATAATGGAAGAATATTTTTCTTAAATGGAGGGACAATAAGTTGGTCATGCAACAAGCAAACTTTAGTTGCATCTTCATCGTGTGAAGCTGAATTCATTTCACTATCAGAAGCAGCAAAAGAAGCAAAATGAATACGCCAGCTTTTAGAAGAAATGCATGAACCAATTCAATCTCCAACACTTATCTATGAAGATAATCAAAGTTGTATTGAGTTAGTGCGTGATCATGAATTTTCCTATCGAACAAAACACATTGATACTAAATACAAAACAATACGAGATTTGGTAAGGAAAGAAATCATCGAATGCGAGTACTGTTCAACTGAAGAGATGATCGCAGATCTTTTGACTAAGCCGTTACCAGAATCAAAACATATTTATTTACGAAATAAATGTAATATTAATTGAACGAGGAGGAGTGTTGAAGAATATCAGAAACGTTCAATACATTACTTACAAAAATATCAAGTTTTGTTTTCTAATATTTTCATTCCTAAATTATTTTTCATAGAATAAACATCTTAATTATTAAAGCTTATTTATTTTCTGTTTTGGACCTGCGGTTAAACTAAAGCAAATTAAATAGTATTTTAACAGAGTTAAGAAGGCTAATCGTCCACAAGAGAAGTATTTTATAGATATCATTGCCAAGGATCAGCTGTGTTCCAAAAAGATAGTGCATGGTGCATAGGTTGTAAAGAAAATCCGTGAAGCAACGGGCGAGAAAAACAACTGCCAAAGAGCACAGGCTTATTTGTCGACTGAGTAAGGCGAATTCATTTTACACCAACAAGGATGTTCATTCAATCGTGTCGTGTCAGTTAAGCACCCAAGTTACACCTTATACCTTCAGGAAAAGATTAAAAAAAAAGTGGGCTTGCATTGCACGCACAAATCCACAAAAATTAAAACGGTAAGTATTTGCCAAATAGCAAGCACAAAAGCCCTTTGCATTTTGCAAAAAAGAGTTCTGGAGCTATTAATCCAAATAAACAAAGAACTCGATCCCAAATACACAATAAATGGTAAAGCATGGTGGTGGAAATGTGATGGTTTGGGGAGCCTTCACGTCTAATGAAGTGCTGGTTTGAGGACGAAAATAAATACGATTGAAGCTGGCCAGCGCAAAGACTCGATCTACATCCCATCGAGAACTTTTGGGCTGATATTGAGAAGTTTTGGGCCGAAAACTTCAAAAAACTAGACTGAGTTGTTTAAAAACATCGAACAAGCTTGGAGGAATTTCCCACTTAATTGATGTCAGGACTTAGCTAGACGCTGTTCAGCTGTTATTGCTAATAAGGGCTACCCGACAAAGCAAAATAATAAATAAACAAAGTTTTTATTTATTGAAAAATAAAAGATCTGAATTTAAAAATTTATAATTTTTTTAAATTTTATTTTGAATTGTTACTTTTTTGTAAATAAATGTTTCTAATTATATTTCCAAACAAAAATAGACAATAAGTACTTATTTTTTTTCGAAAATATTTCCATTTATGTTAAAATTCTTAATTTTTCAGAAGGGCTACTGTTGACTATAATATTATTTATTCCATTACGTTTTGGTTAACATAAACAAAAAAGTCATAAAATTGTTTGTTTCTAATTAGTTTTCAACCACGGAATGTCATACAGAAATTGACACACCCTTATTAATACGACAGTCGTTTTACTAAAACACCAGCTGGCGGTATTTCTTGTGGTTTTATAAATGCTATAATGTTGTTTTCGGTGTGCTTAACTGATGTGAAAACAACGGCAAAAGACGTTTTATTTTAAAGAATATCGTGTTAAAGGTAATATTTAAAATCATTTGTATTAAAAAAAAAGCTGTATGTATTTATGAAAATACAAAATAATTTTTCGCACTCAAAAATGATTTGTGGACTCTATGATACTATGAGGAACTTCCATTTGTACAATATAAACAAATAATATGAAAAAAAATATCAACAGCTATTTTTACTGTCTGGAAACCTAAACAAAATATTAAGTCCCTATGTATAAAATCTGCTTGTTTAAATTAAATTCCAAATAAAGCATTTCAGAAAATATATTACTGTAAAAAATAAATAGATATTATTATAAATAACATGAAAAACAATAAAACTTAAAAACACATATTTCACTAAACAAAAAGAAAGAACAATAAATAAATGCTTTGTGCTCCCTCTGTCATTAAAACAAACATTCAAAAGTGTTACCAGATTAATTTTTAAAACATATGAATATTATATTTATGAATTTCGTTTGATAATTTTTTTTTTTAACTAAAATAACAAAAGAAAATATCGCTATTTGTTAGGCTAACAAATTAAACACACAAATCAGTACCTTGCATAAATAGATTGATTATAACTTACATATGACGAGATAATGCTCATAATTAGGGATATCTTCTAGCTGCTTGAACTGCGTACCAATAAAACAATTTATTTTGTGTAGCACATCTCATTTTAAGTGAAGAACAATACATAGCAACATTTTCTATTCGTTTTCATAGTTTTTTTGCATTACGTACAACAAATCAGTTTGCCTAAGGTACTCTCAAATGAAGAAAGAATACCTTTATTAACCTTTATTTTCAATTGGTTTCTCTCTGAGAGATATTACATTCCTTTAAAAGATTTTGGTTTCGGTTTCAGATTTATTAAAAAAAAGAAAGAATTTTGGTAATCGGCTTAGAGTTGGTTGAGGTTTGTACGAAAAAATAAATGGAAAAGGTCAACCCTTAACCTAATTAGAACCTTTCAAAAGGTTGAGATTATTGTTTCTGATCTCTGCTATTCGTAAATATAGTCACCATCAGCTCTGAATCCGGGTTGCAACTCTGTAGGTCTATTCCAGAAACCCTGGGGGATCATATTCATATTGAAAGCGGTAAATCAATTTCAACCGCCGTCGTTTTGGGTTATTCCGAAAAGCAAATATGGGTATAAATGATCGTTTCAGTTTTATCCTCTAAATTCCAAATCATTCCCATTTTTAATTCCAGTCGTGACATTTAAATGTCAGCTGTTTCCAAAAATTATATAAGCATAATGTTTTTTGCATTACGTACAAAAAATCAGTTGGCCTTAGGTACTCTCAGGGCCAGTTTCACAGTCAGAAAAGTAGCACTCTTAAGTGGGCAATCTGAAAAATTAATGCGCAATATAACAGTGAACACTTACCCGAGTAAGTGGCACTTAAGTCTTCGATGTTGGTGACTTAAGTTCCACCTACGCTGGTTATGAAACTTAGCCTAATGTCCTAATATGGGAAACTTAAGTGCCCCTTATTTCGGTAATTGTCGACTGTGAAACTGACCCTCAAGGTACCTATTTTTATTTAAAGTTTTGCGATTTTGTTTCATTGTTACATAGATTCGGTGAAAAGAGTCAAGTTAAAATTTTCGACCACTTTAGTTTTGGCCGCCATATTGAATTTAAACTAAACTGTCCCTACGTTCTGTTACTCTTGCATGGATAAAATTGGTCGAGAAACGATGAAAAATGGAACAAAACTCATACGATTTGTTTCAATTTTCATCGTTTCTCGACTGATTTCATCGATGCGAGAGTTATACGGTTTTCACACCGAACCGAAATCTCGTATTTCGGCGACAAGATTACTGAATCTCTTTCAATCGTTCATATCACACATAAACTAGATTTTGTTTGACATTAGGGAAAAGAGTACCAGCAAAATTACACATATTTGATTTTCTCTCTCTTTTTCTGTTGAAAACCCACAAAATGGGATGAAATCCCACTACCTCAATAGATATCAGTGTTACCGCAAGCGAAATTATTTATGTGTCCTTCTGAATGAAAAAATGTGTCCTTTTGAAAATAATTGAGTCCTTTTTAAAAAATACGAATTTGTAGATAATACCTATCCAAAATTGTTTTTTATTGTTTTATAATAGAAAACTTAACAGAAACTTAAGAATAAAGTTAAAACATTTTAATGCATTATATAACTCATGTAGATAATACTCAGTCTTACATTTCATAAAAAAAAACAAATTTATAAATAATCTTATTTATAACTTATTTCATGTTTTTCTTTGTTTTTAAATAAATTAAAGTTTTCTTGAGGTAAAATGATCGTCAAAAATGTGTCCTTTTTAAAAAAATGTGTCCCGAGTCCCCTAAGGAAAAAAAAGTCTCCACAGGACACTATAGTGATAGATATAATAAACTCTCTTATGTCGTTTTCGAATGGACGTTCGGAGTTACTCCTTTTTCACTCCTTTTACGCAGAATTTTCCAATTTCAATAGGAATGGAACAGTTTCGAGATCCAACCGAAAAAGACATTATCGACTCTTTTTTTGTGACTGAACTTTTATACTGAAGAGAAAAATGAGTAATTAATTCTTTGTTTCACATTCATATTGTTCCAAGAAGATTTTGCAGTATTCTACTAGGATATGAAATCTAAAAATGTATGTAAAATCTAGGTGATTTATGTCCTTTTCGATTGGAGTTAGAATGACAGTTCTTCTTCTGAAAAGTATAGAAATTTGGTTCTGATTTTGTTTTCAGAATCGTTCCAGAAAGGTTCACATGTATCAAATCGTTATCCCGGATTACCAATCGAAAAGGCCATTAGATTTTCATGCGGTGTGAAAAGACTATTACAGAACGATTGACAAAATCTTCATAATTTTTGCTTAAGGCCCTGCTACGGTACCTCACATATCATGTAGAAAATGTAACGGCTGACATCTCGCACAATTTGACATTTGTTAATACATGAATTATGTTTACGATCGTTGCATCTAGAACCGAAATGTCACACAGAAAACTGTCAGTGTCATTCAAATTCGAAGCATATTTTTCAAAAATGAGGATAATCCTCGTTTGACGTTCAACGTATTCGCTGTGATTAATGATTTTTTTTGTCCCCGATTGAATGGAATGAATGTGGAAGAGAACGAAACAATCAAGTTATTGAAAGAAATAATACATAATTTCGTTTAATGGACCTTGCCCTCCAAGATCTTGTGATTTGACACCTCTTGATTATTTTCATTGGAATACGCTGAAAAATCAACAACAATCGACGCGACGCTTATTGGAAGCCAACATTCCTCGTGTTATTGAGGACATACGTCTACAAATGCTTGAAAAAGTGGTCGAAAAACTTATATCTCGAATGACATTCATCACATCCAGTCGCGGTGGGCATAATAACATGATCGATATTATTTTTTTTCAAACTAAAGGTATGGAGGTACTGGCTTAAAAAAAAAAACACAAACAAATTTAATATAAAATATCATTCCTTGGTTAAACAAATATTGGTCTTCAAATTTGTTACAATTTATTTTATTTTTATTCTTTCATAATAATTTATGACTGACATCTACCGGAACCTTTAGGATTTAGTAAAGTAGTGTACACCTAAAAAGTGTTATCAATTAAATCTTTTGTACCTTGGTTAATACAATTTGCAGAATATACTTTTATTGTAAAAATTAGAAAAAAGGAACGTTTGTGAAAATGACAGCTAAAAATTTTGAAAATTAAATGCAATAGTGTGCCTACATTGTACATTTATGTAGGTATAAGAATTCAATGAAAAATCTAGATATCTTTAATTGATTTATCAGACTCATAAATTAAGCAATAAAAAATGAAAAAATACGTGTACATACATAATGTATGTAAGCTTTATTGTTATTTATAATTTTTCGAAAATTCTTTTCAATGATAAAATGAATTGTATGCCTCACATAAATCGGTGCCCTTATATGCATAGAGCAGAAATAGATTACATTTTTCGCACAATTCATATTTTAGATTTTCTTTTTCAAATAAATAAGTGAATATAATTAATCACTTTAAAACGCTAACTATTATGTAGATATGTATTTAAATTCGAGAAGCAAAAAACTGGACAGGAAAACTGTGTGTACCAAAATTATGAATAATTGTAACATTGATTATAAGAATCTTGATTATTTTAAAAATTACCTACATAATTAATATTGAAATATATATATACTAAATAAAATTATAAACAAAAAAAAAAAAAAACAACACTGTAAGAATTTATCAATGCAATGAACCAAGTTCTTATTTAAATCATAAATTATTATAATGTATGTGTATTCATTTAAATAAGAGAATAAAAAAATATTTATCAAAGAGATTATGAATGAGATTATGAAGAAAAAAACAAAAATTGAAAAAGCATGCTTGTGAGTTAACTATCATGAAAAATGTAATTTATATCATAAAAGAAGAACAAGAATGAGAAATAATTATTTATTTATAATTATATATATATATATATAAATATAAATTATTTAATTACAGAAATAAAATATTCATGTTTATTCATTAACAAAACAATAATTTAAAGTTTATTTTTTTTGTTTAATCAGCGAAACTTTTTGGAGGATAATTCAGGATAAAAAAAAAAGAAAGAGTTTTAATATGCAGTTTAGCTATACTCTGTTCAACAAAAATTGTCAGTACAGGGAATATAGGACGTTTGCCTCTCAGTCTGGTTACAATGGCTTGCATAAATGTGTCCCTCTTTTAAGCTCCCAAAGGGTTTCCGTAGTTTAAATTATAAATGATACTTCCGCTTCAAATCCCAAAAGTTCCCTAACAAAATACACAGAAAAAGCTCTTGAATTTGCTTACAATTGGGAAAGGTAACTCTGTTTGGGTGAGCACAAACATCGTAAATGACGACGACGAGCGCACGATCGTTCATCAGTATCCCTTCCCTTCAGCAGTGGGATACAATGGTCATGGTGGAATGTACGACTTTTTACGGGGAATCACAACAAGAATTCGCATATGTAAGTCAGTGGCTTGCTAATTTGTTCAGTGGATTTTTCCAATTCAGTGTCGTGAGCGTGCATCAGGCGCCACTGCTTTGGAAAAAGCTATCCCATAAGTCCTGTACTGACAATTTTTGTTGAACAGAGTATAGCACTTAAAGCAATCTGTGCCTACGTTCTGTAACTCTGGCGTCTGGCATCGATAAAATCAGTCGAGAAAAGATGAAAATTGAAACAAATCGTATGAGTTTCGTTCCATTTTTCATCGTTTCTCGACCAATTTTATCGTAGGCACCTGGGATAGGTTTGTGTTGTTGTAATCCTCTCCTTTCTCCTTTGTAAAAAAAGAGATGAGGTCAACTAGCATCAACTAAAGGGTCAAGGCATCCTAAAATTTAAAACGTGAACGCCCGCAATGACACCATGTGTGTAATATGACAACGTTCAAATGGCCACCGCAGGGCTTCTTTAGGCGCAATTCACACGTGAAGTGGCTTATGGTGCTGCAGCCCGTTATGGATAATTATTTGGAACAAAATCTGAAATCCTTATTTTGCGTTATTTCATTGTCAACTTCAAGCCCAAAAATCTCGACTTTCCCGTGAACGATTTTGAAAATATTTTACTCAAGTATCGGGCTTCCAAACTCGTTCGTGTACACTCTGTGCCAGAAATGCAATTCCCCTTAAAAAAGTAACGGTTTTTGAGCGGTTTTTGAAGGCAAATACCCCAATGTGCGACCTCCTGTGCTGCACAAATGTTAAATGCAAGAACAACTCATCACCTTCGGGCTTGCTAAGCACGGGTAATTCTCGTTAATAACTTTTATTTTATAAAATATTTATTTTTCTTCGCCCCAAATCTGTATCAATTAAAATGATAATTACAACTTTGAACTCCATAACGCAACTTGGAATATCAATAATTTTTTAATAGGATTAAGATACACCGCTCAGATTCAGATCAAACAACAACAACTTTAGGTTGGTTTTATTCAAGTTTGATTTTATTTGTGAGAGTTTTTTTGTATTTTTTATCGCCCATGTAAACTTCCAACATTTTTAACGTTATGTAACTATCAGCAAAGTCTTAGATCATTTTTTAAGCTGAGAGTTCAAAATTATTGTGGGTGTTGATGACAATTTTTACATAACACTTTCAAATTGGCTATGGAATTAACATTCTCGTTTTTTTCTGTAATACTAAATAACTGTGGCACAGACAATCACACTCCTCATTGCCGTCACATAATCATATTCAGAGATAAGCTCGTATATTTAAAGTGCATATTTATGTCACTTTTACCAAATCTGGAAAGCTTATTTTGTAGGTACCTACATTATGTGTCTTATAACTTAAAGCGAAATTTTGCTAAGTACATATGTATGTACATATGCACATATCAACATATCATTTTATCTATAAACTAAAATAACTTACTGGTGGATTGTTTTTTTGCGGAATATGGAAATAGTTTTAGCCAATTATTGACGAACACTTAAAGGGGCGTTAAAGATGATAAAAGTGAGTTTTACGAGTATAAGTTCTTTTGAAAAGAGGAAAAAAGCGTTACAATAAAAAGTTAAAAGATATGAAATTTTATTGTAGGTAATTTATTAATTTTGAATCAATGTTTTTGAATTTAATAATATTGATTGTTTTTGGGAACAACTTCGGGATAGGTTGCAGGAGAAAGCCATATTGATAGACATTGGAGAAAATACTGGAAAATCCATTCACACTATACTTAAAGGTCTTGAAAAAATAACAAACGATCCTACAAAAAAATATGAACATTTTTTCAATAACCGGCAACAGAAACAACGGATATGGCATGCTAAAATGCGTTGAATTCTGACGTTACCAAAAATATTGCAAACGAAGACTGTTTTTACGCATGCAACTATGAAGATCACATGAATGACGCCAGTTGAATAAAAGCTGTCCCAAAATGGTCTCCTGATTCGACCACTGGGTGGATATCTTGAATTCTAAAAAAAAAAATATTTACTAAAATTTTCTTAGTTTTGAACAATTTCAAACAGGTTTTATACTAATGTTCGGTTTCACACATATTTAACAGGCTTTAAAATTTGTAAATGACGAATTTTGTATGGAACAAACGTCATTATAAGATTTAAAAGTCTGTTAAATAGTTAAAAGGGCTTTATGAAATCGGCCTTTTGGCCTGTTTTCTAATACAAATATCCAGCTGAACACCCCTTAAACTTTAACAGTTCGTGCAAAGAAGTAAGAACATACCTTTTTCACATTTGTTATTGTCAAAGTGATTTTGTGGAGTTATGGTCGATTTACACGACTGACAAATTGGCAGTATTCTGGCATTTAACTGTCAAAAAAATGACAGAACAATGGAAAAATGCATTCTTTTGGCATTGTAATGACAGAAAAATGCCAATTTGTCAGTCGTGTAAATGCAGCATTAGTATGATACTTAAAAGATAAAATAGGCGTTTGGTGATTTTAACTTTAGTAAAATGTTAATAAGATAGTACGATGTTAACTCTTTTAAAATTTGGAAAATCCTCTTATTAACCTAGCATCACACTAAAAATGCTTTAGCATCGTACATCATCCCAGGATCCTGGATGCCCTAAAAGATAGTACTCTGGCTGAAATCGCACAAATTCCGTCTGCCGTGCAGCATCCTGCATATCGCAAGTAAAAAGTGGACTTAGGGAACGACGACGATATGTGAGTTTTCACACTTTGTCATTACCTTGTACTTATGTTTTTATATTTATAAATGCCAATTGCGAATCACTTTGTATCCTTGAACCCTAAGAGCAAGAATGTTCGACTCAGTCACTAGTTTCTATATATTTTTTTTTTAAGTATTTGTTGTTGTTTTCTTGCTTCAAATGCGATTTGTTTACACTTTTTGAGGACAAATTACACAGGATTAATTATGTTCTTTTAATATATTTTCCAGAATTATTAGAATTTAACACATGTCATTATTCTTTTACAATCATAATATTGATACCCTTTCATATAAAACTAATGTTTTTCGAACCATTTTATGGGTTTTCCTTATGGGAAATACAGTGACGTCAAATCGAAAAAAAATCTATCTCCAATTGTCAGTACATGCACTGACTTCCAGGTGGTGTGGAAAGCAACTTACCAGGGGCGTTTTTCTTTTTTAGTTCAGAGCAGAGCCTGAACCACAGATTAGCCACATGAAGATGAGAATCCCCGGCAGCCATTTTAATTTGCCTACAAGCTTGAACTGGCAGTTATCAGATAAAAAATGAGAATGTGTGTATACAAATCTCACACATAGACAGTAGGGATCTTCACACACCTGGTTAAATTGTTGTTGCAATTCACATATATTCATCGACGCGGGAAAAAATTACAAATACAACAATGTAAACAAATGGGTTTTGGAGGGTGAAACGTACGAAACATTCTCATCTTCATATGGCTAATTTGTGGCCTGAACTGTCAATAAAAAAGAGCATTCAGAGCTCCAATTTTGTGTTTCTTGTTTCGCTCTGAGCATTTTCAGAGCAGGTTCAGAGCGCGCTCTATGAGCTCAGAATAAATTGGTGAGCAGACGGAGTTGAATATCTGAACTCAAATTTGACAAGTGGAAAAGTAGGAAGAAAGAACTCTCAGAGCAGAGCACGCTCAGCTCAGAGCACGCTCAGAGAATGTTCGGAGAGTTCAGACTCTGTTCAGAGCTCTACTCTGAACTTAAAAAGAAAAACGCCTCAGGTGTCAATATGGATCATCAGCCACATTTGAAATTGTCAGATATCGTAGTTTTAGACATCTGATAGTTTCTTCATTGGTCGATCACGAACACGAAGTTGTGCTGCTACTTTTTATTTGATTTCGTATTTTTTGTTGGTGATGGAATACGAAATACATATATGAAAATGGGAAAAAATTGTTTCGTGGATATCGATGTACAGTTATCGCAGTCACCTACGCGAAGCACGCCACCGCCATCTAAAACAAAACAAAATAAAAGTCAACATCATCTTCGATGTCTTGAAATAGTCACAAGTGGAAATTTTTCTGTTCCAATTGTTTACGTGAAAACAATGAAATTTGTCTATGGCAACGCCATAAGCCAGCGGATCGACCAGTTTTTCGTAAACAAACATCTGCTAATCGTGTTAGCTGTTATGGTAGATGGTATCAACCTGATACCATACAATTTTTAGATACATTTTATTATTTTCCAGATCGGGATCAGATCATGATAATAAAACAAACAGCATCACAGAAAAAAAGTGTTATAAACCCATCCCTTTTTTTCCTTTTGTGTATGTATTTATTTTGATGTGTTTGTTGTCTTTTTTTGCTCAAAAGCCATCTACCCGTCAGCGTTAAAACTAATGGTTTGTGTTCAAAAATGGTTTTGCAAATCCGAATCCAAAAGCAAAGCTGGATCTTTAGTTTTTTTTTTTGTAATAAAGGGCGTTTTTTTAGACGTGTGGTTTTCAAGAAGAAATTAAACGCATATTTTTAATGTTATGGCCAAGAATTTAGCTTTATTATAAAGATAAGTATTTACCAATATGTTTTAAAAATGATTTTGGGCAAGTGGCCGCCGCGGCTGGCTCGAATAAATTCCAGCCGAGAGGCCCAATTTTCGACCACTTTTTGCAGCAATTGGGGCCGTATGTCAGCAATAACGCTCCGAATATTCTATTCCAAGGCGTCAATCGTCTCGGGCTTATCTGCGTAGACAAGCGACTTCACATAACCTCACAAAAAATAGTTCAGCGGTGTTAAATCGCACGATCTTGGAGGCCACGTCATAGGACCACGACGCGAGATAATATGAGCTCACCAAAAGTTTCCTTCAATAAATTGATTGTTGGAACCAAAGGTCGTCCACATCAACATCTTCTAATTCAGGCACGAAAAAGTCATTAATCATGGTTCTATAGCGTTCGCCATTGACTGTTACATTATGGCCGGCTTCATTTTTGAAGAAATATGGACCAATGATTCCCTCTGCACATAGAGCACACCAAACAGTGACTTTTTGAGGATGTAACGGCGTCTCAACAATGGATTGTGGATAATGATCACTCCAAATACGACAATTTTGATTATTAAGGTACCCATTCAACCAAAAATGAGCTTCATCGAATATTGGACGCAGCGCGCGATGAGTCGCGAGAACGGAACCATTATTTTGGTAATAAATTTGCACGATTTGCAAACGTTGTTCAGGAGTAAGTCTATTCATTATAAAATGGCAAACCAAACTGAGCATCAATCAAGTGACAGCTGTCAAAAAGACCAACTCCGAAAAAAGTATTGCCAGATTGAAAATTACACGACTAAAAAAAAACACCCTTTACTTGTATTTTCGTGTGCAAATCCTTTCAAATTAAATGACTTTCGCAAAAGTTGTCAACACAATATTGCCGTTGGTTAAAGTTTGTAGCTTGAAACTTCAAGCGTTCAGACAGTTTGAATATTACAGATACGAAGTTCAATCAACATCGTTAAAACTATTTTCGCGATAAATCACACAAATTTAAATTTGCCTCTAGTACTCTAGGATACATGCCAAATTTTAAGCAAATTGGACTTCCTTTTTAAGCTTGATAGCTACTTACACATTCTGAAAATCACTTTTTAGACTTCCTCAAAGTCATTAATTTTTATTTTAACCAAAACCAACACATATCTATACAGAAAAAAAAATCACCAACTAATCGAAAATCAATTCAATTAATTTTATCAATAAATTTATTAAATTCAAGCAAAATCCATCAAGCAAAAAAAAAAAAAACCTAAAGATATAATTAAGAAGAGTGTCAACACAATAACAATTTGTAAATAAATTATGCGTGTCTAAGATAAATGCTCTCCTAGTCAGATAAATCCCCCTCGGGATGTCTCCGCTATCATATTTTAAAACCATGCTGTGTTTATAGACTGTTAATAGTAATCATCATCAAAATGCTATGAACAGTTCTGCTAATTTCGCTCTGAGCTCTGACTATCCGTACCTTCCTCGAACATTGCCTCTTCGTCACCACTTTGGATAGTGTCGCTTCCTAATCAATATGCATCGAAGCAACTCACAATCACAATCATGCTGAGTGTTGGAAGGGGTTTGGGTAGACGGCCGGGCCGCCACGATATACCTATCCAACAAATACTACGACACTTTATAGTAACAAAATAGACGTTGTGCGTGTTCAACAACAGGTGGTGGGGGGCACTAGGCTTATGCACTCTCAATCACTTCTATCACACCAGCAAAAGCACCAGGGCACCATAGCTCCAGCTTCAACTACCATGGTCCTAATAAATATACGCAGCAGTTGTATTTCAAGAACTAGATACTTCTTGCCTGCCGGCAGTCGCACAACATCGTTTTCTTGGTCGCGGGTATCTCTAGTCTGTATTTCGTTCCAACTGGTCGTACATAAAAGTATCTATCGAATCGAAGCCGTCACCATCTTGTGTTATATTTGAAATCAATTTTCAAAGTGAAATCAATTTTCTAAGTGTTAATTAAAAGGTTGGTGAAATTCAATTTATAAAATTTAAACTTTTTCGCAAAACTAGTTTTGTTTATTCGTACATATTGAGTTCATACAAAATGTGTGTCATTTGAATTCTGGTCTGGTCTGGTCAAGTATCTATAGTTCTAATGCATAACTAACTGAGATGTTTACAAGGTTCGTCAATGTATAGAGGGGGAGGATAACTTTATAATTGATGCGCGAATTGTCGATTGATTAATTTCATTTGTTGTTATTGAACTTTTTCAATGTTGAATGTCATCGTGAAGTGAAATTCTACAGTTATAAGTTTACTGATAACAAAAAACGAAGTTTTTTTTTAATTTAAGTGATTTATTATTAACATTTTTATATTAAGATAATTAGGTATGTAATTGCGCATAAATAATTTAGAAAAGCTTACAGAATAAGAAAATACAGTGATTTTTTTTGTAGTTTTCATTTTTCAATGCTTAGAACAATCTGGTTCTTTGCATTTGATTTTAAATTAATAGGAGCATTGAGCATTGGAGCCAAATGAGTACTTTATAACGTAAATTTTTTATTTTTTTTCTCTAAATTAGGAGTTTCAAAATTTATTTTTTAAAAACCACTCATTAAAACAAGTGAAAAAAAAATAAATAATAGATTTGTGGCTATATTCGAAGTAAGTTTTTTTTTCAAAATTGACTCTCCCGCCTAAAGAGGAATCCTATATAATTGTTGTCTTGTTTCGACCTAAACTCAACCTACAGCGGTTGTAATAGGTAATTTTCATATGATTTGGGTTTCGTGTGGAAAATAAAATACCGTCCGTTGCCGGTCTGTGTGCAAATATTGATAGCCACAGATCAAACGGAGTGCCTACACTCATGGTCAAGATGTGAAACAACAACGCAGCGTTCCCCCGAGTCCCGGATGTTTGTACATCCCAGTACAAATAACGCAACCGCGTAGCGTATCTTATTTCACGTAATAGGTTACACATAAGGCCCACGATTTTATAGTTTACCCTACCGCAGCCGGTATAAATGTTCCTAGTATATATGTACTTGTGAACCATGTCGTGAATTCATATAAATTTACGTTTTTGTTACCGCGTGAAAGTCCTAGTGAAGACGTGTGGAGAAAAAAAGTGGAGAGAGTGTTCTTTTGGTGATGTTCATAAGTCATAACACATTCACAAGTCTGTACCAGTGAGAAAAATAATCAAAACATCACTTTTTTCTCCACTGCTAATTGTTCACTTCACGAGGAAGCATGTACTAGGCTTAAGGCACAACTATAATGCGCATATACTACCTTATGCGCGCATAAGTAAACGACCGAATGCATACAACCCCTATTCAATAACTATAATGGACTCCAGCTCCGATTAGTTTCACTATTAGTTTCGCTGACTGTGTGGGGCGTAAGGGAAGGGCTGTTTTACTCATGCGCGCATAAGTCAATTATGGCTAGACTGGGAAATTTTGTAATCATACACGGCTGTTCTAATTTCGATTCGAATTCTATATCCTCACGTTTTCCAATTTTCGCTATTCCAAATTCCGTATTCGAAAACGTTTTGCGGACTCGGCAAAACGAACGGATCTACAATCCGCCAAACTGACGTTTTAAATTCGTTTACCCTTTTGGTGGCGGATTAAAAATTCGTTTTTGACAGGTTTTGCATACATATCAGCTGATTTCGGAAATGTTTTGTTGGTCAAGTTGGTTAAACTTAATAGTAAATCTGACAGGAAATCAAAACAATCGGTTTCAATCCGCACGGATTCAATTTTCAAATTCGACCGAATATCAGAACAGCCGTAATAAGCTAATTTTGCGCTGGCATTTAGCTTATGTTTGCTTATGCCTATTATGTTTGGGCCTCTACACATCAAAAACAAACGCAAAAGAATCACAGAAAGTCTTGTTGTAATGACAAAATACAAAAAGGAATAAAACTGAAATGTCATACTTTTAATATTCATTCTGTGCGGAAAAAGAGGAGAGACTTCTCCAAATAATCTGCTATCGATCCAGCTCGCCAAACCTCGTACTTCAAAATAAAAAAACAGAACGAATAAACGAAATTATTATTTTGCTTTGTGATTTTTGGATGGGATTTTTCGTTTCACTACAGCAGCGTTTTAGGCTTAAAAATTCTACAGTTATGGTTACAAATAGAAACTTCTAAAAGCTGCTGAAGTAATTGGCATGTTGTTTTGAAAACCCAAAGGAAACTGGATGAAAAAAACACATTGATGATAAGGGCCGCCATCACAAACAAAATTTGACGTTTCTATACCGCGCCGGTAACACAATTGTCTTAGGGATAAGAGCTAGGCCTTAGTTATAGTTAAGCCAATACATAGATGATGTTTGTTTGTTGCATTTAGAATTTTAATTTAATAACACCGACACACACTTAATTTTCACAAGTGGTATCCGATTTAAAAATTCTGTTTTTGTTTTTAAGGTTATAGGTTTATAGAGTGAAATGGGATAAAAATAAAACAGTGGTTTTCGAATGCAAATATTCTTTCTGTGTTGGGAAAGCATTTAAGGTTGGACTTAGAGGATCATATTTTTACAAATTTAGCTTTTCATAACGTGAAGTGGGAAACCCAGAAAGCAGTATTCGATTACAAAAAGTCAGAAAATATAATTTTCTGTGTAATTTTTATGCAAACATTAGGTTTGTCTACCCGTGCGAAGCCGGGCAGGCCAACTAGTTTCTAATAAAAAAGTAGACGATGCTTTTTTTTTTGTCTGAAATTTTATAAACAGGAAGATATTGGATACAAAAATACAAATGTTCCAAAAATCATTTTTTTTTCACTACTTTTAACTTTTTGCACACTTTCTCTTTACATATATTAACTGTAAGCAACCATGAGATTAATTTGAGATTAAAAGGAAGTTAATATAATCTATCGATCAATTAAAACGAAAATCGTTTTTTTTTTGTTACGTTTAGGCCACAGTGTACAATATATATTGTTAACTTTTCTTACAGGAAAACTATTGATTTTGTGTAAAAAAAAAAATTAATCAAACTTGACATAACGATTATAGGTTCCGCAAAGTTTTTATACGTCGTGGTATTATTACTACTGACAATTACAAATTTCAAAGAAAGGACGTTTGCTTAGTTTGAGGCTGATTACACATATCCTTTTTTCGGTTGTTTCGTCTTTCGTCATTTTGACAAATCGGATGAGAGGCGTAGGAATGTAGGGTGAATACAACTACGTTTCTACTCCTTACATCCTATATGTATGTCAAAAAAGCGAAACAACTGAAAAAAGGAATCGTTTGATCAAGCTCTTTATTCCACGAAATGTCACTGTTTAGGGCGTGTTTAGCTTTAAAAAAATAGGTTTAGTACGATTTAGTTAAAAAATAATATTTTCAGTTTCCTGACCTTTCAAATTTTGACTCATTAATGAGATTTAGTTATTCTTTAGTATTCCTTGACTTAGATTCGTTAACGTATTGAACATTGATACTTTCGGCTTCAGCTCTAATATTTTTTTCCTTAAACAATTTTAACAAAAATTGGGCTTCTATCCTCTGTTGTTTGTTTTTATTCTTTTTAATCTTTTATTCTTTTAACATTTGAAATTCCTGAAAAATACGAGTTTGAGTTAAGAAATAACAAACAAGGCCAAGGTCACTAAGGCCCAGTTTTTCAGTGGTGAGTTAAACCAGATTAAGCTAACTCCTTAGAAGTAAATTAACCCGAACAGTTAACTGAGGAAGCAGTTCTTCAGGGAAGAATGCACGCAGAACGACTAAACAAATTCGGTGGATAAAACATCAAAAGCCTCTGTTCAGTTAATCCTGAGTTAATTCACCAAATTTGATGAGTTAGCTCGGTTTTAACTCTAATATCGCGCTGAAAACTGGAACTATGGAATCAAAATCTAGAATAAAAGTATTTAAAACTAAGAACATTTAAGAAAAGAACATTTAAATTAGGACATTGTTAATTGGTACCATAATTTAATACATAAGGCTGCCTAGATTTAGGCGCAAACCCACAGCTCTAAGATAGCACCCAAGAGTCAATCAAAATAAATAATTAAAATGGTCAAGACTAAAATGTGCGACCTAATGGGGATTTTTTTTTATTTTTATTTTATAACGTCAATTAAATATCTAATATTATACATCTACATATGTATAGGTATAGGTAAATATTAATGTAAAAAAACATTCAGTCTTAAATTATTGTTTATTGCTTGGAAACGAAATTATGGATATTAAAAACTGCCATTATGGCACTTTATAGGCGTCCGTTATCTTTTATATTTCAAGCTATTAATTTGTTCGTTTCAAAACGTATTAAAATTTGTTATGTTTCATATTATATTGTGACATAATCATAACTCATTTCGAATGGCAATGTTGAATTGAATGTCTATCGTTAAAAAGTTTCAATGATGGAGAAGTTAAAAAAGTATAGTTATATCGTCTCTGCATATATTTTTCGTTCTCTTAAAAATGTCTGAAACTAACTATTTGTGTTAGAGTTAAACAGCAATTTAATTTCTAATACATTATGATGGGGTTATTTGTTTAAAAAATGTAATCAGAAAGGGTTAAACAGTGTTATAACTAAATTAACCATAATCAAAAACAGGGGTCGAATTGCCGCATCCGTTCACGAAACGGCATTCGTTTTCTTTTTAATGCGGTTTGGTTGCGGATACGAATGCCTCAAACTAATCGAATGATAATTCGTTCAGCTAAATACATGAACGTATAAGTAATGCCAAATCACGTATTGTGGCTTTAGTTCACTTATGACATCATACCAAATACAAAGTTTCTACACGTTAACGTATGCGGCGATTCGACCCCAGGTTCTATAGGAAAAACTTTAAATACGGTTTTATTTTATTTTGTTTTACTTGTTTGTATATAAGTTTGGTTTTTAAATTGGCAACACTGTTTTTCGTGACAGTGAATTTAACAACCAAGAGAAGATTGGTGTATATTCTGTTATTTTAGAACAGAAACCATTCGGTGGATGGCGCAAGTGGTCGAAAATTAGAGTTCCAAAGTCGCTTCTACATTTAATCGGCGCGGCTACCATAGTGCCTAATGAAATGGTCGTTTAACTGATAGACGCATTGAGTGATTCCTGGTAAATCATTAAAATTCCGCCAAGGCTGTTATTTTGAAAAATAAAGGGTGTACTATTTGTAGGTTTTCAAAAAAAATATTTTTTTTAAAAATTGTTGATTTATTGAAACGAGTAAAGGCTGTCCCAAACCAACGCGAAACATTCGCGCGAATATGCGACGACTGAATAATGTTCGAAGATTCGCATCGCACCAGTGTGGGTGCTCCCATTAATCTTCATGTAAATAAATTAAGACAGGCGAAAGTTTCGTTGTCGCGCCGAATGTTTCGCGTTGGTTTGGGAGAGCCTTAAATAATCCCATTAGACGGTGTTCACATTGGACTCACTCCGCGCGACTCATATTGACATTTCATTGTTTTTTCCTCACTCCAACTCATGATGAGAAAGAGAGAGTCAAAAAAATTAAAAATCCTGCCTCACTTTCTCATATAGTTGTGTAGAGTGTGATAAAAGAGAAAGATGTCAAAATGAGTAGCGCTGAGTGAGTCCAACGTGAACACCGTCTTAAGTATGGAATATTTTTTTAATTTAAATAACTGCTTCGACTGGTTTCGCATCAGTAGACCATATCCTGTCAATCCAATTTTTTACATAAAATATTGTTAAATATTTCGTTTAAATATGTAGAATCCGTTGCAATTGTCTTCCTAAAATTCCACAACTTTCAATTTGACGTGTTTGGAGTGTGAAATCTTTATAGTGTGTGTCGAAATTGCTGTAAAATCTAGCTAAAAATGAAAGATTTCTTTTGACAGAAAATAATCGATTTTGTTTAGAAAAAAATCGAAACACAGTCAATTCATTTGGTGATAGCAGTTTCTGTCAATTTTTTGAGCGCATACGAGCTGTCAGTGTCAAAATAAATGTTTATGATTAAAAAAGAAAGCAACAGTTAAACACAATATACAAATACATAGTAAATTCAACTATTTAGAGGTAAATAACTTTCAATCGGAAGAAAATAGCTACGGCCGGCGCGCGCCTTATACTGTAGGCAAAATTTGAATCAAACAATTTTTGTCTTCCTTATGATTGTGATTTTATATTTAAATGGGAATAAATTAATAAATATAAATTATTAAAATGACATCATAACTTATATGTATGATCGAAAGGCATGCATATGAAAATAAAAATAATTCAGCAATCAATTTGTGAGCATGCAATCGCTTCGAAATGAATCTGTCATCATTAAATGTAATAATACTTGCTAATTTACAATAGAAACTTGATAAATCGCTGTAGTTTTCCCATTTTAAATCGTTTGGATACACACATAAGCCTGTTTTATTATTTTAGTAGAAAAATTTGCTGTTGTGTTTTCTTTTAAGATGAAGTTTAACTCGTTATTTGATCTTAAGCAAAAACGGTTTATGATTATAAGTCTAACCTATGTATGAGTACTATCAATTCTAGTTTGTGGTGTCGTTGTTGTATCTAGCTGTTTTTTTACAAACAATCTTGCTCACTGAGCTTCCAAAGAGCTAAACAAGCTAATAAAACATTTCGGTTTGTGGTTGGTCTATTATTAAAGCTAGTGACGGACATATTTTATCGTATACTAAACAATTTGTATATTTTGATGAGTATCTTCTTAATTAACTCAAAACTAAACAAATAATTTACATATTCTGCAGTATATAAAACTAGCAGTTACTCTCATTGCAATCCGCTACTCAGAAACCAAATTCTTGCCAGAAAGATGTCTTTACAGAAATATTTGTATGACAGTTAGTATTTTTTTTTTTAAATTCACAACACCGTAGCTGTGATTTTGATTTCCTTATGAATTTTAGCCATATGTCTCGTGATCTCTATGTTTCAAACTGTCAGTTTTTCTTTAGATATTTATTATTAATAAATTCAAATTTCAATTTAAAAATTGATTTTTTTTCGTGGCGAATGGAATACGATTTCAAATTGATTTATTTTTGTCATTGTATTTGTGTAGTTTCGTTTCTCTGTCAATACTTTAATACAAATTTCGTCTCTTTAAGAAAAGAAAGATGAGCTTGATGAAGTTATCGATTTCTTTTAAACTTTTCCATTTATAATCGAATATTTTTCACATATTTTCAACACAAATTTCATTCCTGAAATACCTACATTAATCCAATCAAACAACACATTTGCCAACTGATAGCTGTAAATTATGTTGGTGTTAGTTGAGGGAGGTGTAAATCTGCCGAAATATTTAGATCTGCAAAATTGATTTTAAATCAAAAATAAATCAATTTATTTTTCCCAATGGAACGCAAAAATGGTCAAAATCGGCTTGTTGACAGATCCAAATCAAAAATAAATTGATTTATTTCACCAATGGAAACCCCAATAAGTTACTCTCTTCCCACAAGCACTGTCTTCTCTTTTTCGCACACAGAACGGTCTTATTTCATTTTCAAAATGAAAATAGTCTGCTGTAATGGAAAAATTAAATTAGGCCTGCGGGAATTTTCAATTTGCATAATCAATCCTGGTCCACATTTTTGATTCGGATACTGACTAAGGGCCAGTTTCACAGTCGACACTTACCGAAATAAGTGGCACTTAAGTTTCCCATATTAGGAATTTAAGCTAAATTTCATAGCTAGCGTAAGTGGACCTTAAGTCACCAACATCGAAGACTTAAGTGCCACTTATTCAGGTAACAGTGAACGGTGATATTGAGAATTAATCTTTCACATTCCCCACTTAAGTTTCACTTTTCTGACTGTGAAACTGGCCCTAAGCCTAAACTAACTTTTTGGTTCATGAATTTAATAATAATTATTTATAATAGATAAGTATCCGTGATTCGTTTTAACATTTATTTCACCTTAATTTTATGTTAATTTGATCGTAATTATTTCGTTTCATTTGTATGGAACGAAATTATCTCATTTATCTATACGCTAATTTGTTTTGCTTACTTCTAGCTTTAGCAAAATAATTGTATGATTTTAGAAAATCCTATGCAAATATAATCAAATCACTATAAGTTCAACAACCGTAACCATTTTGTCTGTTTTTTTTTATGAAGGTATGTATATAGGACGGCCAAAAATATTAAAAAAAAAAGAAAGACATCAAAATGAGATAAATATTTGTGTTAAAGGAGGATCGTACAAAACGGTATACAAGGTTAAAATAACAATGGGGCTTTCTAGCAAATTTATACATGACTATCTTTCTCATTCTTGCCAATACACAGCATTGATCAATTTGATGGAAAACAACGTTTTTTTTTATATGAAGATTTCTTTGTTTTCCATCAAAGTGATTAACCTCTCTTTCTTTTTTGACAGTCTCGTCGAGTCCTCTATACGAGTCATATTGTCGTTGAAAAGGGATTTTTATGTCGTTTTCGATTGGATTTTCGGTCTATTCTACTTCTTTTCAATTCCAATCGAATATGAAAACACCGACTTTCATAAATTAACACACACACTACCTAAACCACCATTTAACAAAATGGCTTCTTCAAGTAGGTATTTATTACTTTTTACAATTAATCCAACGAAAAACTTTATATGTATGTTTGTGTTCCTCGTCTACTCCAATGTGAAATTGAGAACAGAAGAACACTCAGAAAACATTACTCGGAACAGCCAATCAAAAACTTTTGGAGTAGTAGGAGTGAAAAACGAGTGCAAAAGGAGTACTCAGAACATCCAAACGAAAACGAAATTATATACGTAGGTACGTATATACATACTTTACAATAGGTAATTATGCTGGATAGTTTCAAAACACTGTTTAAAAAAATTATGCTGAAGCAAAAGAAACATTGTTTTGACAAAATGAATAAATTAAATACATATTATGTGTGAGTGCTGGGACTCACGGTTAGTATACGTAAATATCAACGTTTATCCAAGCGAAGTTTAGAAGATCTATATTTGGATCCGTATTCAAGTCGTCCATACGTTTTTGACTACGTGCACGGATCCAAAGCGGACTAGTTTGGTTGAAGGGGATTATCAGATTTTTGTCACTTTACGTACCCAATATCCTTCTATGCTGACTTCGGTAACGTAATGTGCTACATCGTAAATGTGACATCGGACCCAGATAGCCAAATTTTAAAAAAGGCGAAATAAGTCGCAAAATTATTTGTCATCATCACGCTTGTGTGTATCTGGATGTGACAATAACGTGATTGTTTCTTTTTATCGATTGTGATTGTTTCTTTTTATCGTTTTTATTAGCTAAATTTTCGTTTTCCAAATAGGGTGATAAATTTGACAATGTCATAACACCCCAAAACCTTGACTAAAGTTTTTGATGTGTAAACCTCTATGCTGGCGGTTAGGTGAACTAAACACGTGAGCGTAACGTGTAATACGTTCCGTGTCACATGTTCATGTTAAGATTGTTTCTTGCATTTCAATCCATAGAAGGGGGTGTTTTTGACCTTCCTATAATATAGGCGTCGGGTCTTTTATTGAAGGTAACCACTAAATGAGTTTGGTATAAGTTTGAGTAACACAAGAAACTCAATAAGTCCTTGTGTATTGAAAAGATTATGTTTGATTTCTATAAAGGGCATTTGCTCCAGATTATATTTAGTTTTAGTTTAGTTTAGTTTATTAATTTTGTAATTGATACTAACACATTAAGATGAATCTTATAAAATAGTGAAAGTTTATGAATAAACAATAAATAAAATATAAGTTATTGGCTAGTTTAAAGAGTTAGAAATATAATAATAGCCGTGTTTTTTTGCAACCCCGGGGAGATTTGGTTGAAAAAAACGACATCGGGGATAACCGACGCCATTATAGAAACAAAATGGAGTTTCCATACAAACTATCGATAGCAAGTATGTAATTCACGCCGGTAACACAGTTTTTCTTCGTGCTTAAGTTAAGCCCCGAGAATTCTCCGCGCTTAGCTAAGCCCGAAGGGGATTAGTTGTTGTTGCATTTAACATGTAAATTGCAGGACAGGACGTCGTTTTTTTCGATCGATTTCCTCGGGGCTTGCAAAAACACACGGCTAATTTATACTTTATACAAAAAAAAAAAAAAAAATGGAATTGAAAATGGAAAAGTCAATAAAATTATAAGTATGTATGTATGTACAAAAAGAAAAAAAAAAAACTTCAGACAGAAGAGATAAATTTACGTTATTCAATTTGAATGCTTAAAATCTCCAAGAAGGGAAATAAAAGAGATAGAAGTAAAAAGAGAAAGAGGTAAGGTGTCTATAAAGAATAAGTTAGTCGTTTTGATTAGTAAAGAAGTCATGTAGATGTTTTTGAAACTGTTTTATGCCACTCAGTGCTCGCAAGTTGGTTGGAAGTGAGTTCCAAAGGCGATCTTTCAGATGTAAGACATGAAAAACGAGGAAGAATCAAACATGCTGATCTGCTTGATACTGAAAACCGAAGTTTCTCGTAAAGATATTTTGGCTGACGTGTACTTAGGATTTTAATGCCAATCGAAAAAGATTAAACAAATCTGAATCTAACTAGATAAAACCTGCATTTTTGTAACTTAAGCTAAGGTTAGACGGTCAATGTAAATGGTCAAAGCATTGACTCTCTGACGTCACCAAAAAAGTCATCAACACACTGCCAATGGACCGTCAACGTTGACCATGTCAAAGCATAACACTTTGACGATCACACGAATGACGCAGAAAAGTATGGCATGTCAACGTTGGGATTATGCCCAATGCTTTGCGTCAATATGTCCTTAAATTTGCTCAGGGTGATTACACGTTCAACGAAAAAAGTCAATGTGTTGAAGGTAAAAACAATGTCAACGTAGGTGTCAACGCAGCCGTGAACGCATGGACAGTATTTGTTTTTATATTTAGCGCGCACTAAAGGGGTTGTGACTACCCTTAAAACAATATACACAGCACGAGCGATTAGGTAGATTGGAGGGGATTGAAAAGGAGATACCGATGCACATTGGTTTTAAATGTCTGAAGATCTTAATGGGAGGGGAAAACCGGGCTGGTTAGAGCATTCCACATTCGTGTAGTGCGACTAAAGAAAGAATCTTTGTACTTAACAGAACGTCCGAAGTTGGGTTCAAGGGTAAACTGATGAGCATTCCTAGCAGTGCGAGTATTACGGGGAGGAATACAACTGGCTATTTCACTAGAACATTGTTCATAGAAATAGCGGTAAAATAATGATAGACATGAAACATTGCGACGGTGCTCAAGAGATGTAAATGTCACCGTTATAGTTCTTTCACCTATCATTTTTAGAGCTCTCTTTTGTATTCTATCCAATAGGCTCAAGTGGGTTTTTTGGAGCACCTGCCAAAAAATGGGAGTTGTTCTCAAGTTTTGGACGAATAAAGGCTTTGTAGATCAGAAAGGGAGAAAAATTTCTTGCATCGGCGGAGAAAACTTAAACACTTAGCAGCGTTTTTGGCGATGTCAAATATGTGGTCGTTCCACAAAAGGTGGTCTGTGACACACATACCGAGTACTGAAAGCTGTTCGGTTTCCTCTATATGCAAGTGCCACTCATAAATAGCAACATTGGGGGTGGGTTCCGCTTTAACGACAGGAGACAGCATTGAGTTTTAGAAGCATTCTGATTCCCCATTGGACAATGCTGTCGAGATCAGAATTTAATGAGGTTATCATACAATGCCGTTGAAGTTCCACATCTGAAGAACATGGATATGTGAATCTAGAAACGAATATGAAAAGCTGAGAGTATACTGTCGTCAGCAAAATACTGTTGACGATTACTCGACAAGACAACTTTGAGTCAACGCTTTGACCATTTTCGTTGACCATCTTATCTTAGCTTTAAGCCCATAACACCTGATGTCAAAAGGAATTTGTTACTAGTGGCACCATTTTTTAGTCAGAACTCTAATTTTTTGACCAACCGATAGGTACCTACCTATTGTTATCGCATATAGAATTAAATCTTATATTCAGCTCAATTGATCCATAACACTTCCTGTTGCCCTGATTGACATCATCCTTGATCGATTATCCTGAATTTTCATCTACATGTTCGTACGTCATTTACCTGAACAAATTTTATTCCATTCCACAACTTTTCTCTTTACAGCACGAATATGTACGTATTGTATGTTATTTATTTTCTTTAATGTATATACATATATAATTATGTATCTACATACATAGCTTCTTTTAAATACCTGGGGACATGGAAAGCGTATATTTTTAGTTAAACAGGATAAGGCAAAATGATAGGTTGAACAAGTTACTGCATTAATGGCCTTTAGGTTATCTTCGTACCTACCATACAACGACAAACAGATAAATTATTATTTATACTTATAAAGTCAATGGCTCCAATAATGTATGTCTTCAGGGACCTTAAAGCGTGTCTTGCATGCAAATCATTTCAAAACAAAATATATGTATATGTAATTACATACCTTATCATAATATTCAAAATAAATGTATATGTAATTACATACCTTATCATAGTATTCAAAGCCATTGTTCATAGTAAAATACAAGCCGTGCATACAAATAATTCGAATTAGAAATAAAACTTTGAACTGAGTATTGTTTTTTTTTAGGAGAATTTAAATGTCAACAAGCTTAGACTAATTTTCTAATCAAAAACCAACAGACCGTGAATTGTTTTTTTCTTTTTTTTTTGTTGTACCTACCTACACAGAAGCAATGGCTAAGCTATTAGCTTTTGCCTGCTTAGTACAAGCAGTGCTGGGATCATCTTACAATCACTACAAACTGCCTGAATCCATTCGACCCGAGCACTATGCACTAGAGATCATCACTCACCTGGAGAATCCCGAAGATTTGCGTTTCGAAGGAACATCTGCCATCACATTCAACGTACTCGAGGACACCAATAACATAACTTTGCACTCAAGCAATCTCACCATCGACCAGAGCAAGATATTCATCTCAAAAGATGGCAAAAAGGTCAACTGCATCAAGGACGTCGACGTGAATAGCAAACAGGAATACTACATAATGAATCTGTGCGAGCCCTTGACAAAGGGCAAATACTTGATAGTGATGCCATTTGAAGCGATCTTAAATAAAAACCTCCATGGATACTATAGGAGTAGTTATGTTGACAAAACCACAAAAGAAAAGAGGTAATGTAGTATATTTGTTGCTTTTTATAAAAATCTGCAGATAATTATATTTTTGTTTTCTCTTTTTTTTTGCAGGTGGTTATCAATTACACAATTCGAACCAACCTCCGCTCGTCTGGCGTTTCCATGCTTCGATGAACCGGAAATGAAGGCTAACTTTACAATCATTTTGGGTCACGAAAAAAAATACTCTGCTATTAGTAACATGCCACTGAAGGAAACAACGGAAATGTAAGTTTAGACTGAACATATTGAACTTCTGCATAACCGTAATGTTAGTTTTGATTAAAACCTCCACATTTTTATTGAAATGAAAACAATGCTTGTCCTAAAAAAAGTGAGGCTTTTTGAGATTGCTGAGAGCTTTATGAGATCTCGGAAAATGAGCCGTTTTTTTTTTTAATCTTTAGCGCGCACTAAAGGGGTTGTGACTATACTTAAAATGATATACACATCACGCAGCGATTAGGTAGGTTGGAGAAGATTCTGAAGATCACAATGGGAGGGGAAAATTGAGCTGGGTATTAGAGCATTCCACATTCGTGTAGTGCGACTAAGGAAAGAATCTCTGTACTTAACAGTACGTCCGAAGTTGGGCTCAAGGGTAAACTGATGAGCATTCCTAGCACAGATTAGCAACATGAAGATGAGAATCCCCGGCAGCCATTTTAATTTGCCTTCAAGCTTGAACTGTCAGATATCAGATAAAAAATGAGAATGTGTGTATAAAAACCTCACACATATACAGTAGAGATCTTCACACATCTAGTTAAATTGTTGTTGCAATTCACATCTATTCATCGACGCGGGATGAAATTACAAATACAACAATGTAAACAAATGGGTTTTGGAGGGTGAAACGTACGCAACATTCTCATCTTCCTATGGCTAATCTGTGATTCCTAGAAGCACGGGTATTACAGTTGAATTGTTTAAGGGAAGGAATGCAACTGATGGCTACTTCACTAGAATACTGTTTATAGAAATTACGGTTAAATAATGATAGACATAAAACATTGCGACGGTGTTCAAGAGATGCAAATGTTTCCGTAATTGTTCTTTCACCGATCATTTTTAGAGCTCTCTTTTGTTATCTATCCAATAGACTTAAGTGGGTTTTTGGGGCATCTGCCCAAGTACGGGAGTTGTACTCAAGTTTTGGACGAATAAAGGCTTTGTAGATAATAGCCAGATCAGAGCGGGAGAAATATTTCTTGCATCGACACTTAGCAGCGTTTTTGGCGATGTCAAGTATGTGGTTGTTCCACGAAAGGTGGTCTATGACGCACATACCGAGTACTGAAAGCTGTTCAGTTTCCTCTATGCAAGTACCGCTCATGGATAGTAGCATTGGGGGTAGGTTCTGCTTTAACGACAGGAGAAAGCATTAAGTTTTAGAAGCATTACATTCTACACGGTTTTTGGTTCCACATTTGGACAGTGCTGTCTTGATCGGAATTTAATGAGCTTATGTATTATACGCTGCCGTTGAAGTTCCACATCTGAAGGACATGGATTTGAATCTAGAAACGAAAATGAAAAGCTGAGGGTACTGTCGTCAGCAAAACAGTTTAATGGATTAGAAGTTTCAGATCGTTTATGAATATTAGGAAGATGATTGGAATCAAAACGCAGCCCTGGGGCACACCAGCATTTATTTTGTAGATATCGGACTTGAATTGATGGATCCGAAAGGTAATTTCTAATCGTATGAAGAAGAGATTCATCGAAACTCTATAAAATGCTCTTGAAATATCAAGCGCAATAATCTTACTTTTTCCAAAACGTTTGTGCAACTGTTAGGTGAGATATACCATCAGATCACCAGTGGACCTATTGATAAAAAAGCCGTACTGCCAGTCATTAAGAAACTTTCGTTCTTCAAGATACGTCTCGGTTATCAACAAATTTAATTTCGACAGTGATCATAGAATAGTACGAACAGATATAAATATCAACCATAGAACACTTAACAGACACAAACAAAACCTAATAATTCCAAGATTAATCGCCGATGAAACTTTAAAAAACTAAAATCGAGTCTTAGAAAGAAAAATTGAAGAAAATATAAACACAAATAATTTAGATCAAAACATTCAAAATATGTATGATTTACTAGAAAATATAATTAAAAATACAGCTAAAACGTTACTTAAGAAAACAAATACATCAAAAACCGATAAATTTTCAAACGAAACAAAAAACCTTATTGCAAAAAGAGAAGAATTAAAAAACAAAGATTACCAAACTGATACTGAAAAACGACAATTAAAAGATTTAAGAACTTTAATTAAGACAAATTCTCAGAATGATATAAAGCATTATAACGAAATATCAATACAAAATATTCTGAAAGGCACTAAATCTATTAAAAAGACAAAACAATTTTTAAAAAACGAGAAAGAATGGGTTGTTTCACTGAAAAAACAAGACAACAAAATACTAAAAAGAGAAGACATAAACGAAACTGCCACAACTTTTTTCGAAACACTCTTCAGATCAACAAAAACAATAACCACCAACAATAACTATACCCTCATTAACGATACATATACACTTACAAATCCTCTACACACAACATCTCAAACACGAACATTAGATCAACGCGACATCGAAACATCTATCGAAAGTCTAAAAAATGAAAAAAGTGCAGGCAATGATGGAATAGAAGCTGAAATGATAAAATACGGAAAGACGGCTTTGGTTCCGATACTAACAAAGCTATTTAACGCAATATTAAAAACACAACATATACCAGAACAATGGAAAAGAAGTACAATTATACTTATCCATATAAAAGGGACAAAGGATGACATAAACAATTATCGACCAATAAGCCTTATTTAAACTAATGGGTGATTTTTTAAGAGGTTTAGAACTTTTAAAAAAAAAAAAACACAAAAAATTCGAAAAAATGAATGAAATATTTATTTGAGTCGATAGTTTGAACCTTGCAATTTAATGTTTAAAGATAATTTCATGCAAATGTTGACCGCGGCTGCGTCTCAGGTAGCCCATCCGCTGAGTCCAATTTTGGCATACTCTTTCACACATATCGGCCGGTATCTCACGAATGAATGCATGGATGTTGGCTTCCAGTGCGTCAATCGAAGCGGGCTTGTCCCTATAGACATTAGCCTTGACATACCCCCACAAAAAATAATCTAATGGTGTCAAATCGCACGATCTAGGCGGCCAATTGACCGGCCCGAAACGTGAAATTTACTGTTCACCAAACTCGCCTCGCAATTGCGCCATTGTTTCGCGTGCTGTGTGGCATGTGGCACCGTCTTGTTGAAACCACATATCATGCAAGTCAAGAACTTCCATTTCGGGCAAAAAAAAGTTTGTTATCATCGCTTGGTAGCGTTCACCATTGACAGTAACGCTGCGATTCGCATCATCTTTGAAGAAATATGGCCCAATAATGCCGCCGGCCCATAAACCGCACCAAACAGTGGCTTTTTCGGGATGCATTGGTAGCTGTTGCAATGCTTCTGGCTGATCTTCACTCCAAATGTGGCAATTTTGCTTATTTACGTACCCATTCAACCAAAAATGAGCCTCATCGCTGAACACAATTTTTCGATAAAAAAGCGGATCCTCGGCCAGCTTTCCAAGAGCCCATTCACCAAAAATTCGGCGTTGTGGTAGGTCGGCTGGCTTTAGTTCTTGCACCAGCTGTATCTTAAAAGGCTTTACGCCCAAATCCTTCCGCAAAATTTTCCACGTAGTGCTGTAACAAAGGCCTAACTGCTGGGAACGGCGCCGAATCGACATTTCGCGGTCTTCTGTCACACTAGCTGATACGGCCGCAATATTTTCTTCACTACGCACAGTACGTAAACGTGTTGGTGGTTTAATGTCCAACAAAGTAAATTTGGTGCGAAATTTGGTCACAATCTTCCGAATAGACTGCTCAGAAGGTCGAGAATGCCGATCATAAAATGGAAGCAGCGCGCGATGAACATTTCGAACCGAGCACGAATTTTGATAGTAAAATTCAATAATTTGCAAGCGTTGTTCATTTGTAAGACGATCCATGGTTAAATTGCAAACCAAACTGAAGCTGTTTGACAGTGACACAAGGTACTAAACACACGTCAGCTGTCAAAACCAGTGTTGCCAAAACCAAACCAGCTAAAAAATCACCCTTTATTTACAAACTCTTTTCAAAAATTATATATACAAAAACGAAACAAACTTTAAACGAAAAACAACCTAGAGAACAAGCTGGATTCAGAGAAGGATTTTCAACTACAGACTACCTCCAAACAATAAATCAACTAATCCAAAATGTCAAGAATTCAAAAAACCACTATATCTTCTATTTATAGATTTCAGTAAAGCATTCGATACAGTGGAACACGAAAGTATATGGAAAGCTTTAGAAAAACAGAATATCCATCCAATTTACATTCAAACACTTAAAAATATCTACAGAAACAATACCGCAAAAATAAAAACCGATGTAACAGGTCGGGAATTCCAAATCAATCGCGGAGTACGCCAAGGGGATCCTATGTCTCCACCGTTATTTGCAGCAGTCTTAGAAGAATTTTTCCAAAAACTTAATTGGAAAAACAAAAACGGAATAAAAATACGCGGACAGTATCTAAATAACTTGAGATTTGCGGATGAAATCGTGCTTATCGCAGAAAACGCTAACAACATTCAAACAATGATCAATGAACTTGCCATTGAAAGCAAAAAACATGGTCTCAACATAAACTTGACAAAAACAAAAGTTTTGACAAACCACACGTTGAATCCAATACTCCTAGACAGTGAAGAAATAGAATACGTAAGCGACTATATTTATTTAGGACAAATCAAATCATTTAAAAATCAGGAAGAGAAAGAGATAAACAGAAGGATTTCAAATAGCTGGAAACAGTTTTGGAGCTTAAAACAAATACTTGAAAACAATCTAAGCAAGCACACTCGTAAATTTATACTCGACTCAACGATATTACCAACCCTAACACATGGGCTACAAACCTTGGGACTTACTTCAAACTTCTTTGATAAACTAAGAATTTGTCAAACCAAAATAGAACGAAAAATACTTAACATACTTCTAGTTCAAAGAATAACAAATGAGGAAATAAGAAGACAGACTGGCATAATAGACGCAGTAAAAAGAACAAAACAGTTAAAATGGAATTGGGCTGGTCACATCTCAAGAACTCAAGACCAAAGATGGACAGTAATAACAACAAAATGGATGCCCGATGGCAAAAGACCCACTGGCCGACCAAAAAAAAGATGGGAAGACGATTTGAACCAATTTAATCCACAATGGTATAACGATGCAAAGAACAGGAATCTCTGGGCTTCTTTGGGGGAGGCTTATGCCGAAAAAAATTATACCATTTTTATACAAAACTTAATGTTTAAAAGAATTTAACGAATAGACACAAATTCATAACTTAACTATATATTCATTTATGTTTTTGCTTTTGTTAATTTATATAATCATTTATTTGTTAACTTTAATCTAATAAATGGCACTAATAAAAGCTTTTAATAATAATAATAATAATAACTGCCAGTCATTAAGAAACTTTCGTTCTTCAAGATATTTCTTAAGCTGAAATCCATTTTTAATTGTTTTATGAAGTGAAACTACACTGCTGATAAAAATGGAGTCAATATTATTGGCACTTTAAGGGGAAAAAAGGAGGTGAAACTCTAGAGAAAAAAATAGAGGAACAATTTTCGTGACAAAACTAAATCATTAGATTTGCCTGACATAGCGTGAGTACCTTACTATGCAGTATTGTTCTAATGAATTGTTTTTTTGTTTTTTGTTGAAAGTCTTGGAAATAACTGCAACTGTGTAAATTCCACAATAATTCACAAAGCATTAAGAAAGTGAATTGAATACGTTCATAAAACAGAATGAACTGAAATGCAGAACACCAATTTTCATTTTCAAAATACAAATTCACAATTAGCTTTCGAACGAATTGTGGAACACCGGAATTCACTTCGTCATGTGAATTCACAATGCTGAACATGGGAAAATAATGCACTCATGTATAAATTATGTTGGTTCGTATACATTTATTATAACTGCAATGCTCACAAGTTGAAATAAATGAATAAATCAAATCGCAAATTGAATTGTATTGGTTCGGGGCCCTGGGCCCTGGCCAACCGGGCCCATGCCTAAAAATGTCACTGCGAACAGCTGTTCACAGCTGACTACACTTAGAGACGATTATGTTTATGTTGCATTGTGGTGTCGCATTCGGATTTGTTCGCTTAAAGGATCAAATATAAAAACAAATGTTAAAATATATACCAGTAACATTTGGAATGGTATTGAATGCGTTTAATGATGAGATTTGCAATAAAATGGGATTCAAATCTTCAATTGTTTTCCTTTTTGTTAGCTTTTGATAGCAAATATTACCTATTCGGTTTTGATCGTTCACAAACGAATGGGATACTAACGTATCTCAGCCTATGTCCCCTTTCACACGAAGAAACAAGTTACTGGGGATTTTTTGACGTTTGCTGTTGATTTCTTCTAAAATCTCTTGTACCTTTCACATAAAGAAACATGCTTTAGCTTCCTCATAAAGTCTGTTGCTTGAACGCATATACTACCTTTAGTATGAGAAGGAATGTCAAAAAAATCTACTCAATTCTTGACCGGGGAGATTTTGTTCACCCCACTAACGTCGTGCCCTTCTGTCCAACAAAGTAAAAGTTGCTGGAAACTCAGTTTCCTCGTGTGAAAGGGCGTTACCGGCTACCGCTCGAACGTGACCATTCGTTGCCAACTTTGACAACTCAAAAGTGAAAAGTCGATAGATTCGATAACAGTGCTCACCTACAGTGGTCGTGACCACTCATAACTTGCATTTGCGCTCATAAATGTTCACTAGTATTGCTTGATGAATGCGTTTATGAGCCTATGAATGAGACATTTCATTGTGGCGTGACGTTTACGTAGGCCACTGGACTTTTCAATATGGCGTGGCGAGGGCAGTTGACACCATATCCTCGCCTCGTCATATTTATGTGTGTGTATTATGCCATATTAATTTTACAACGTGGAATATGTTTGCACCACGCCAGAACCACATCAAAACCTCAAGCCAGTTCTATGTGAATTGAATTGGGCTTATGACTGCTTTGAGTGCTTTTAAACGATGCAATTTCTTCTTTCGATTCTTAAGCACGTGGGAGAGGGACGTATGCATGTATGTGGTGGCCGGTGTAGACAAAATTGCTAGGGTTGAAAAAAATGCAGAGTTATCGCTCATTCTTCTTTGCGCTTTTGCTTATTGTTCGAGTGTGTTTATGTTCATTCGTCATCCACACAGATAACTTTGCTTAATGAAGTGGAGTAAAGAGTACAAAGAGATCATATTTTTTCATTTACAAAAAGTTTACATTACAAGAAAAACCAAAAGAGAAACGAAGATTAAAAATCGTTCTCGTCTAACAGCAGCCTTACAACGATCAAGATTTAAAAAAACCGTTATATAGTCTAGGGTTTTAAACATAAAATTTTTACAAACTTATCCAACATAAACCATAAACTCTTATTTTTTTGTAGGAAAAATCAGCCTGGTTGGGTATGGAGCGAATTCCAAGAATCAATTCCAATGTCCACCTATTTGGTGGCCTATTCGGTAAATGACTTCAAATACGAGGAATCTATGGTCAAACTGAAGAACGATGTTCTTTTCAGAACGTGGTCTCGTAAAGACGCCATATCTCAAGTAAGCTACGCTGCAGAAGTCGGACCTCGAGTGCTTGAGTATTATGAGGACATTTTTGACATTAAATTCCCATTGTCAAAGGTCGACGAAATAGCCATTCCTGATTTCTCTTCGGGTGCCATGGAAAACTGGGGATTGGTGACATATCGTGAAACAGCTTTGCTCTACGAAAGAAATGTTTCATCGGCCAGTAGTAAACATCGTATTGCATCTGTGATTTCACATGAATTGGCCCATCAGTGGTTTGGAAATTTGGTCACAATGAAATGGTGGACTGATTTATGGCTAAATGAAGGATTTGCAACATATGTAGCCAGTTTGGGAGTTGAACATCTCCATCCGGAGTGGTCTTCGTTGACGGAGGAATCTGTCGATAATACTTTGCACATTTTCAAAATTGACGCCCTGAAGAGCAGTCACCCAGTATCAACTACCATAGGAGATGCAAGTGAAATCTTCCAGATCTTCGATTCGATATCCTATGAGAAAGGATCTTGTGTCATCCGTATGATGCATCTATTTATGGGTGACGAAACTTTCCGCAATGGAATTACAAACTATTTGAAGGAGCATTCCTATGGAAACGCTGAGCAGGACAATCTTTGGGCGGCTCTGACTGATAGTGCTCACAAAACGAAGACCATCCCCAAAGATTATAGTATCAAAAAAATCATGGACTCATGGACGCTTCAAACTGGCTACCCAGTGATTACGATTACGAGAGATTATGACAATGGCACAGCTTCAGTATCACAGATTCGGTATCTTCTGGATTCCCAGACGTCCCGGAGTAGTTATGAGAATTGTTGGTGGGTTCCTCTTAGTTATACGTCCAAATCAGAGCTGGATTTCGACACGACAACTCCCAAAGAGTGGTTAGAGTGTGAGGATAAGACATCAATTCCTAAGATTGTGCAGAACATGCCCGGACCAGACGACTGGGTAATTTTCAATATCCAACTTGCTGGTCTGTATAGGGTCAAGTATGACACCAAAAACTGGGAAATGCTTATTGAAACCCTGATGAGTCCTGATTTTGAAAAAATCCATGCCATGAACCGCGCCCAGTTGATCGATGATGCTTTGGACCTGGCTTGGTCCGGTGACCAAGACTACGATATAGCTATGAGATTGGTTGAGTACTTAGCTCAAGAGCGTGATTATATTCCATGGAAGTCAGCCATTGATAATTTAAATGGGGTTAACAAAATCCTGCGTCAAAGCCCGGAGTATGAGTTTTTCAAGGTAAGTTTCGAAATCTTCACTAAATTTTAGTTCAAAATTTCAAATTATTTTCAGAAATACATGCAAAAAATCCTCGAACCCATTTACCTACATTTGAATGGCTTGAACAGCACAAACGTATATTCGGACCGTTTGGATGCCATCAAGCACAAAGTAATGATTGCTGCATGGGCTTGCAAGTTTGAAGTTAACGACTGTATTCCCCGCGCTCAAGCTTACTTCACCAAATGGCAAAGTTCAGAGAACCCAGATAAAAACAACCCAGTTCCATTAGATCTTCGTTCGGTCGTTTATTGTACATCAATCCGCAATGGTAAAGAAGAGGAGTGGCAATTCCTTTGGCAGCGATATAAGAATTCGAATGTCGCTTCTGAAAAACAGACAATTCTCTCCTCTCTGGGATGTTCGAGAGAAAAGAAAATCTTGGAGAAATATCTACAAATGTCATTCAATGAAGATTCCGATATTAAGAAACAAGATTCTTACGTGGCGTTTGGCTCAGTGGCACGTGGCGAAATTGGTTTTCCATTAGCCAGGGATTTCTTAATTAAAAACATTGATATGATTTATAACTTGTAAGTTACTTAAAAGACCTTTATGTGTATTTAGGTTTGTTATCGAAACAATTTCTTATTGCAGTTATAACCCAGAGTCAAATAGACTAGGAAGATTATTTGGCCCATTAGCTGCTCAAATGAGTACTGATGGAGAATTCCAAGCAATGAAGGATTTTGTGGATAGAAACAAAGACCTGTTTACTAAGGCTTCACAATCAGTTAGCCGATCTCTTGAACAAATTGAAATCAATGCACAATGGCGATCGAAAAACTTCAAAAAGCTATCAGAAAAGCTAGAGACCTATTCTAAGAAGGTCTAAAGCGGAAGGATTTAATTTAGCATAGTTTATATTTTTGTATTAAAAAAATTGTATTTGTACTTAAATTTTCAAGCAACAGAACAGTTCATGAGCCCAGATTTATGTATATCTAATAAAAAAAACAATATTTATTTTTTAAAATCAAAATTTACTGATTTTTATAATAGTAATCTGCCTTTATGAAGATCTCTGCATTTTTGTCTTCTCTCTCTATTCAACGAATGTAACTTTTATAACTTGCATTTTTTTTTTGTAGAGCTGATGAAGATCATATCCAGAGTAAGGCTAACCCATCAGCTGATTTCAATAGTAATCCTTGCTAGTAGCCGTGTTTTTTTGCAAGCCCCTCTAAGAAATCGGTCGAAAAAACCGCGTCGGGGTTAAGCAATTTACATGTTAAATGCAACAACATACTTATCCCCTTCGGGTCTAGCCTTAGAGGATATATAAAACTAACAAAGAAAATTTCAATGGGGAATATTCATAGTCACTTTTAAACTCCAGTTTATCTTAGACTGGGGTTTATTCAATGTTATTTAGAAAGAATAAACCCAGGTCTAAGATAAACTGGAGTTTAAAAGTGACTATGAATATGCCCCAATGTCTTTAAAATAATAAACAAAAGCTTTGACTACATTCGCCAAAAAAGTGAAAATTTTCAAATTTATTTTGGGATAGTGTTTCTGACTGTAAAACACAAATATATATCATATATATCTCACTGACACGTTTCATGCTGAATCCGAAAATATTAATTGAAACTGGCGCAACGGTGAAATTTGGGTAGAATCCACCTTCTCTTTTTTACGCACATAAAATCTATCTGCCTCACCGATGCGCTCTTCAATAAAACGACCCATGTAATCAGGCATCAAGGGTCTAGCTAAGCGCGGAGAATTCTCGGGGCTTAACTTAAGGGAGAAAAACTGTGTAACCGTCGTGAATTCCATACTTGTCATCGATAGTTTGTATGGAAACTCCATTGTTTCTGTAATGGCGTCGCTAATCCCGCGGGCTTGCAAAAAAACACGTCTTATGTAAAACTTTCTAGAGCATCATTTAAAACAATATAGTTTTCCCAGGTGGGATAGTTTTACATAACGCGTCGGTCAAATGGCGCCCTCCCGGTTCATACCTAGCGAAGTATTTTACTGAACTTTTCTTAGACTCTTTCTTTGTCAAAAACAATGGGGCGTATTCATAGTCACTGTTACTAAGTTAAACCTGGGTTTAATTGTATTTTCGATGCTAAATTTTGATTGCTATGGGTTAGATTTTTAATATTTGAAGTTGAATAATTCAATAAACTTATATTGGAATCAACAAAGGAGGTAATTCGGGTAAAAATAGAACCTGCATTCGTTGATCCATTTGATTTTACTCTGTATCTGTAGTTTAGTAAAACATGAGTTTAGCAAACTACTATGAATACGCCCCAATGAGTTATAGGTAGCTATAGACAAATAAAGGAGCTCTTCCAAACCAACGCGAAACATTCCGAGCGAATATGCGACGACTGAATTATGTTCGAAGATTCGCATTGCGCCAGTGTGGGTGCACTCATTAACCTCCATGTAAATAAATCAAGACAGGCGAAAGTTTCGTCGTCTTTCGGAAGTATTCGCGTTGGTTTGGGAGAGCCTTTAATCGAATAAATGAAATCAGGAGATAGCGTGGTGCCTCCTTTCAGTAACTCTCGCATGGATAAAATTGGTCGAGAAACGATTAAAAATGGAACAAATCATACGATTTGTTTCAATTTTCATCGTTTCTCGACTGATTATCGATGCGAGAGTTACAGAAACAGAACGTATGGGCACAGGTCAGTTGAGACTGGGGAATTTTTAGGACCAAAAAGTATCTAAATGTATATCCTTGCAGTGCGGGTTATGGCCCCATCTTGTTGGAACCACTCATCATTTTAACATTTCGTCCTTGATTAACCACGCTAGGAGAATAGAGCTTAGTAAAATTCTCCTAGCTAGCAAAATTTCAATTGCGTTTCTACAAGAGAAGCACTTGAATAGTCGTCATAGAGTCACTTTGGATAATTATATTGTCCTCCGTAACGATTCCCTCCAAGGCGTAGCAATTATTCTCAAAAAAAACATCAAATATAAGATTATCAACTGGCATTCCTCGCTCCTCCCCAGCCTCTTCATAAGCATTAAATTTTGGTTAAACAACACCTATTTAAATATTCTCTTTGGTACTATCTATTTTCCAACTAACTGTGCCACGGCCATATTAGAAAGCGAGTTAGAAGGCTCGAGTCTCTGGCCAACTCCTTTGATGGTGCCATAATCGGTGGTGATCTAAACGCCAGAAGCCCCAACTGGGGTGACATTACCTATAACCAAAATGGGAAAATACTTGAAGGTTGGATTCAAAATCACAACCCTTCTCTAATCAAAATACCGCCACCCACTCAGACGTTTATCAGAAGCTCTTCTTACCTTGATCACTTTCTGATCTCCACACACCTAATAAACACTTAAGGCCACAACTATGAGATCAAAACACTCCCAACCTTTACTGAGCACTGACCGGTCAAGCTCAATATCCACCTTGATGAGTTTGATATTTTGCCCCATAGTCCTCCTTCATCACTATCCTTTAAAAATACCAACTGGGAACACTTTTGGGAGGACCTTGAGTTAAGTATAGCCACCCTCCGTCCTCCATACACTCGCTGTCTAACAAATTCTGAAATAGACTCCTTTATCCACTCCTTCAATGAAGTTCTTCACAATACCTTAGCCAGCCACTCCTCCAGGATTGCAAATTCTCACAAAAAATACAACAACCTCCTCGCCGACATTGAGTTGCATTTCAAAACCAAGCACCAATGGCAGAGGAGGCTTCAACACATTTACCATAACACCTCCAACAGGATCAGTAGTCCATACAAAGAACTTTCAAACAGAATCTTGTTACTCAGTAAAATCATTCAAGATAAGGTCAAAATCTGGCTTAACAAGCAATTTAGTGACAAAATGGAAAGCATTAGACCTGGCCCTCAGGCATTTAAAGAAATTTTCAGATTCATAGGTAAGAACAAAAAATTCTCATGTGAAAAACTTGTAGTTAATAATCTAACTATTACTAATGAGCTGGACATCGTTTCCGCCTTTGAATACTAATTCAAAGACACATATCGTGGTAAAACCCCAAATTTCACTCCTACTATCATTGAAACGGCTACTGCTTCATCTAGCTTGATCCGCTCGTCTAAACCCGAAAGAATTTTCAACTTCGATAATGAGACTACAGCTCTAAATCCTATTGCTACACACATTTTCACTAACATTAATGAAATCGCCAGCATCATCAATCAGCTGAGACCAAAAAAATCTGCAGGGCCAGACGGTGTATCGAACTTCCACCTTAAAAAACTGCCACCGTTGGCTATAAGTTATCTCACCATTCTGATAAACAATGGATACTTTCCGGTTTCCTGGAAAGTCCAGTGGGTTATGCCTATTTCTAAAAAACCTAACATCTATGAAATAGATAACTTTAGGCCTATCTCACTACTCTCCAATATGGGCAAAATTCTTGAAAGAATTATATTAAACAATCTTAACTCACAAACCGAGAACCCAATTGATCCAATTCCGGATCATCAGTTTGTCTTCCGTCAAGGACACTCTACTGTCCATGCCCTACTTAAACTGCACAATGATATCTCCATAAACCTCAAAGAAAAATGTTGTACAGTGGCCTGCTCACTGGATGTGGAAAAGGCTTTTGACAGCGTGTGGAGGGTTGGTCTTCTATCTAAAATAGCCACACTCAATTTCCCCACGCATATAATTTCACTCATAGATATAGTTTTCTCAGTAAAAGACAATTTTTCATTCAAATACAGGGCACCAAATCTAATATCAATGCCTGTGATAGCGGAGTCCCTCAGGGCTCCATCCTTGGTCCTCATTTGTATAATCTCTTTTTCCATGATTTCCCTCATCAATTTTCTAGCAACAATCTTGTCTCTACAGGACTTTTGTATGCAGATGATACAATAGTTTACTCCAGTCATAAGCTCTCCTCTGACAGCACTTAGGCACCTTGAAAAACATATCACTGCAAAAGATACCTATTATAAAACATGGGGCATTCAAATTAATACACACATAACCGAGCTTATACCAGTTTCCGTAATGCTAAAGGTAAAGGTCCTCCCGGAGTTCCCAGTGAAAGCAAACAACTTGCTCTCCGAATTAATGGTAGCATAATTAGAGCCAAAAACGACATAAAATACTTAGGTGTAAACCTCAACAACCTCTTCAAGTTTAATAAACATGCTAGGACTGTCCTCAGCAAATCTCGGAAGGTCTCTAATATTCTAATGCCCTTCCTCAAACACAGAATGCTTAACAAACGCTCGAGATTACTTTTCTATAAAACACTTATCAGGCCGATCCTGACATATGCATTCCCTGTTTGGTTTACCATTTCTCCTACTGTTGCCTTGGAGCTTGAAAAACTAGAAAGGAAAATCCTACGAATCTGCACAAAAAAAATCAAGAACGAAACGTTATTCTAACTCTCATATCTATAACGATACAAATGTCATTCCGCTAATAAGCTATACCTTAACCCTTATGAATAAATACATCCTCAAACTTAATCATTCCGATAACTATCTTATTAATGAAATCACTTCACAACCCATCTCATCCTGGGAAAGTGAAATCTATCCGCTGCCAGCGGGTGTTTCCCTTCTGGCACTCGAAGCAACTCCCGATGCTACGTCCCCTAGCTTTTACACTAAGGCCACTCCTGGTCATAATCGTGGCTAATTCACTTTGTACTAGACACAAAATCATCAACTGATGAGAACCTTCGGTCTGCTGCCCTGTTCACGCGGGTCTCTTAATCAGATCTAAAATTAAGCAATTGCAAAAGGAAAAACAAAAAAAAAAACACAAAAAATATACAAAATAAGCAAAAATAATTAAACATACTCATATATAAACATATTAAATTTGTTTAGCATCTCGTTAACATTAATCATTTTCAATACTCATCATACATTACGAGTACGACGCGACGGGCAGAACGTACCCCTTTAAGATTTATACTAGCCGTGTTTTTTGCAAGCCCTGAGAAAATCGATCGAAACAAAATGGAGTTTCCATACAAACCATCGATAACAAGTATGCAATTCACGCCGTAACACAGTTTTTCTCCGTGCTTAAGTTAAGCCCCGAGAATTCTCCGCGCTAAGCTAAGCCCGAAGGGGATTAGTTGTTGTTGCCATTGACTTATTATTATATATGGACTGCTAGTTGGTTGTCAATTCCATACAAAACCTTCGGAGATGATGGTTCCAGTTCTCAAAGCGTAATCAGCGACGAAATCGGGCCTACCGACAATAATAAATACTAGTTTTAGCCCCATCTGTTGCATACTTCGCCTTAGAATGAAATTTCATTCATAGAAGGTAAGGCCATCTATTGTCATAGGAAGTCACCAATCGGCGTAGTGTTGGGGGAGCACTGAAAAAAATCCTTTTTTGATTTATTTTATAAAACCTTTGATTTTAGATTCATATATACTACGTTTTCATTAGAGCCGAAATGAGGTAATTTCGCAAATTACGGAAAAAGTGTTTTCATCTCAAATTTGTTAATTTCATTTGACAGCTCATTTGAGTTTGAATTTTTTTTGGCCGTTAATTACTTGTTTTCTCTGTGTTTCTATTTTTCACACATCGAGTTTTGACATTTCAATATAAAAGCTTTTGCAAGCTTTTAAAATGGATTCCAATTGGGTGTGTTCATAAGGTTGCCACGTAATAAGTCTGTTCGCGTACTAGTCCGAAACCACCCAAAACTACTTGATTTTACCAGATTTGGTCCAATCCTGTTCGTGTACTTCGATTTCGTGTCATTTTGGGCAGAGGAGAGTGCTCGCGAGAGAGAAAACTATTTCCCCTTCTTGCCAGTTTTTACCCGAGAAATTTCTTCGGGCGGGATCTGGTATGTAAGTTCTGTTTTCTGTCAAAAGCCAGTTAAAGGACAACAAAAAACTACAAAATGGCTGTTGTTTTTTTTCAAATGTTGAAGTGAATGTTGTTTAAAATTAGTGAAATAATTGCCAACAAAATGTGTTTAATAAAGAATAAATAATAAAGAAAAAAATATTGTGCAGTGCTTTTGTGTTTACAAAAAAAAATATGAAATTAAAATATTTAATTAAAGAAATTTTGCTTTATTGTAATTTAAATGGGTGTTTTTAAATTTAATTGTGGTTAAATTACTATTTTTCAGAAATTACATTGAATGGCTTTCACTTCTGTTGTTTTCTTCGATATACAATTCAATAAAGAAAGTAAAATTACAAAAGTAATTCCAATTTTCTCGCTTTGTTTACTTTTTTTTTTTGCTATGGGGCTCTTTTTTTGTTTACTTTTGTTGACGTTTAAAAAGCGTTCGCGTACTTTTGGACAGTGTCTGAGAATTTCATCCCCACTCCTCAAAATTTGACAAATTGCCATTTTTGGTCCGTAAAGTACCCGAACAAACCTGATTTTAAACCTAATTTCGTGCAAATTTGGTTGAAATCCCCTCATTTCGAAATGTGAATTCGTATGGGAAAAGAGGTAATTTGGGATCGAATTTGGAAATTTAAGACAACGGAATCTATTGTCTAAACCTGCAATATTACAATATTTTTTGTATATATCAAATAAAGTATTTTCCGACTTTTTCGAAATAATTATAAACTGTCTAACTAGTCAAAAATCTAATAAATACGACTCGCCCACTAGGCAACTTCCGAGCAACTTTTTAGATATCTTATTTTTCTTTTTTTTAATTATAACTTATTCATAGGTTCATGCCTTTATTTGAAAATTCTGATTTTTTTGCATTTCAATCCAAAGTTCCATATTTCACAGTCAGCCAAGTGGCATAGATAGATAAAAAATAAATATATTGCAATCCCAAAGAGCAGGCAATACTTTAAAGCCGCAATATATCAAGTAAGGTAATCGAAAATTGTATTGACTATGTAATTCACTTGTATTAAGACTCAATAAAATCAATTCAATTCAAAATACCACTCATCCTCAAGCTTTCTTCAAATGCAGGGCAGAATGTGTTGAAGTCACCGTTACCACACATTAATTTTGCTCTAAAAAAAGAAAGGTCCAATGATCCCTTATCAGCTTCATCAGAGAAAAAGACGATCCACTAGATTATTCCATTACCACTCCAAATTTCATTTTCTAGAAAATTCAAATTTTCGAAATCGGTTTTTTGGTTGAAGGAAAACCAACATTCAATCAACCGAACGCGACCAAACAAAAGCACATCGCTGCTTTTTGCCAGCTAATTTGACAGATGGGATAAAACTCTTCGATATACAAAAACAAATAATCGATATTTTGCACTAAAATAGTAAAATATAACTGGAAAGGAACTGAAACTGCACATTTCAAAACATAAAAGTAATAATTGAAATTTCAATATGCTTATAAGCAAGAGCAGACTAACTTTATGTATTTTAAATAACAAGTGACCGCCACGAGGCTACTTATAAAATTGTAATCGAAAATGAAGGCAATACATTATAGCCGCTTTAGTATATATTAAGCTATCGATAGAATAAGACAAATATGTAACATGGAACCTAAAGACTTAATAAAATTTCAATTCAATTCAAATATGTAATTGAAATTTAATCGTATACATAAATTAAGTTTACCTATTTTAACAAATACAAACGAATATGTTTTGATCTCAAATCTTTGACCTTGCCGTATTGAGATTATTTTGTTTTTATTGATTCTTTTTCTTTCTAATAAAAACTTATGTATACCTTTCTAGCTTCTAGGTGAAGCCGACAATCAACACTTTTATGTGATATGAAGATTGCAGTCCGGCCAATTCTTGGAGTATCATATATTTGGTTACAGCGCATTGCAATCAGCAAAATTTCACCAGCAGTTTCCACTTGTGCAACACTAAATAATACCATGTCAACCTCATCAACTCAACTAGAATATATTCCAGGGTCAAGTTCAGTTGCATACATCACAACTCCAGATGAAGCTACCGCTAATAAACTTGCACGTTCAGTTGTTGAAGCTAGACTGGCGGCTTGTGTGAATATCATCCCAAAAATCACATCAATCTATGTCTGGGAAGATAAAGTTCAAGAAGACAACGAGTGTTTGCTTATGATTAAAACGAGAACTAGTCGTGTTAAGGAACTCACGAAATTTATACGTGATAATCATCCTTATAGTGTAGCCGAAGTAATAAGTTTGCCTATCCAAGATGGAAATCCTCCGTACATGGATTGGATAAAAAATACAATTAAGGACGAAGTAGCGAAGGAGTAGATGAGGTTTATAAAAAAAATCAAATAAAATGATTGTTTTTTACGTTTGTAGTTTATTTATTATTAAATTGATATCACTTGGAGCCGTTTGCTGGTACGAAATGTAAATATTTATTTTCAATATAAACGCTTATATTATTATTTCTCAGAGTAAACTGTTACATAAGCTCTTATGTTGAATTTAAATATTTAAGATTTATTTCAGAAAATGGGCCTTAGCGACCGTGATTAGCTTTTTAAATCACAAATTTTATGGATAGTTTTGTATGCTTCGATAAATATCAATAAAAACTCACAAAAACTATGAAGAAGCATCCCTATTCAATTTCTGGAGAAGCCACTTCTGTAGAGAACAATATCGGCTTTTTTGAGATTTTATACAAAGCAAAAAACCAACACAAAATATCAAAAAATGCAATGATGTTCCCTAAAAAAGCTTTTCCACCCAATTACAGAATCCGATGAATGAGCTGCATAGGGTAATAGTAATAATTTAATTGAGATTTAAATTTTCTTTTTTTCAAAAACGTACCTACAGATTTCTTTAGACCAATGCCAATTTAGAACAATTTTGTTTATTAAAGTACTGTTTATTCGGCCCCACAGGGCCAGGGCCCTCCGCCACGCTGGTGGACATAGTTCGAGGACCCAGAGTTTTTTGCAAGTCGCGCGAAGCGCGTTGATGCACATCTACATTTAATGGGGTTATAACTGTTATAAATTGGCATTTCTGTAGTCCTTTTTTTATGAAGAATGTATTAAACCGTTTTTATAATATTGCACCTATACAAACATTTTCTAAGGTTTCTTTTTATTTAATTAATTTTTTTTTTAATCAATACTTCGAAAACGATGCGGTGGATTTTAATCAAACCTGGTTTTTAACATTATCCATCTGATTTTAAACAAAAAAATTATCCTAATAACCAAAAATAACGGTTAAAAATTGTAAAGGGCTCTGTTAACACTCGAACATGGTGCTAGTACGAAGTTCGAGTTGATTATACTTGTCTGTGGGTTCGAATACCAATTTTTTGGTGCCACTAAACCAAAAATTTGGTATCTCCAAAATTAATCAAAAGAGTTTGATATGTATCGATGATCAAAGGCGAGGCTACCTGGTTGTCGTACCAAGTTCGACTGTTTGCGGAGTGGTTTACTCGAACATGTCAAACGGATGGATGATTTTTTTCGAAATTAAATTTTGAACTCCACGATAATAAAGTGATAGAATATCACCGATTACCTGCTGGATTTAAACCGATGTGAATATTACGGCCGTTTAAATGGGCGTAATAATTTGTTTTTTTTTCTTTCTTTAAAGTGAATACATCAATTTATTATTAATTCACTTCTATGTTTTTGGTGGCATAAAATACAGGCTCCCATGAATAATTTATTTCTTTCAAAATAGGTTTAGATTCGGACTTTAAAACCACAGTGTGATCGTACATAAGAGCAAGTACGTGCGATCCAGTGGTGCGTTTTATTATTGAAATCAACATAAGACATATTTAAGATTTCTATTCTACAATAGAAATCATCGCGTTAATCAAAGATTTAGTGCCAACAAATTGACAATCAACATTTTTTACCCTACTTTTATACATAGTACTATTTGCATCAAAAATAGCTAGCTTTTAACAATCTCAAAAATCTTGCATTTGTCATAAGCCCAAAGCTAAACCTTGGAGTTTGTTGCACTTTTAGAGTCCGATAGGCTTCGCGACTTCGAAGAATTTTAACTCCCTCTTGATTACTCACTCCTGCTCTAGGGTAGGTACCTTCTGTCTTCCGGTAGCTAGGTGCCTATATTAGCAGTGTTCTTGAACAACGGTATGCGATTTTTGGGTGCAAGATTTTTAAAAGCGGGATTTATCAATTGCGTTATTATGAAACGGAATTAATGTGCGAGAATTCGTTTTTCGAGATTTTGAAAATAAATACGAAATTTTGATTTGCGGGATATATCTTAGTGCTTGCAATTATTTGTGACTGAGAAAGCAGCAAAATATTTAATATACATATGTACATACTTACATGAAACCCTTCCATCAAGCAGATACAAATTGTTACGATTTTGGAATTCGTTCAAAAGTAATGATTTTTTTGTCATTATTGTTCTGGATATTTAATTGCACTTTAAAATAAATTTTTTGGAATCAAATTTTTTGACAATAATTATATTGTTCAAGTTTATTTATTTTCTGGTTGGGTCTTCTTTAGTTCTCCTGAGTATGTAATTTTTGGATTACAGATTCTCCAGTGTTAATATAGATTTGATCCTAAATCGAAACCAATATTGCGGATTCAATACACCTGTGATAAATGGATTGTATTAAATAGGTCGAATTTAAATTTTTAATAACCAATTTGTATTTATTGTATTAACTATTAAATGTATTATAACTATGCCAATAAGAGCAAAAACAAATTTACCGCAACCAATCGAATCCTTTTAAATGTAAATTTTCTTTCCTATTTGAATTCTAAGACAGCTCCGTTAAATTTGTTTTATATGTTTAACAGAGCATTAATTTAAATAAAAATGCTTGTGAATTGAGAAATTCGTATTATTATCTATGAACTTTAAGATTTGCAGGTATTCCATAATTTAAGCCATTTGCACCGCGCAACAAATAAGGTAACTGTACACCAAAGATTTATTTTCCCCCTTTGATAACGACAGGTCCAACATTATCCCCAGTTGTTTTGTTGTGTTCAGCGTGGCTTCCATCGCAATATGGCCACTTTAATAAAGTAAATAAAATTATTTTCACATTGCATTTTGTATGTTCAAATTTCTAAAAAAAAAAATACTTACGTTCTTTGATTTCCAACAACGGCAAAATGCGGCCTTATCGGCAATGTCTTCAACATCGATCATTTCAACAACTTTAGCTTCGTGTTTCTTGACTGATCGATTAATGATGCCGGACGAACGATTTTTGATGGCTTCTGGACAGAATGCCAAGTATGACATATATCCAATGCCAGCAACAAGAGCTGTTGGAGGCACTAAGGAGATCCAATCTTTGACTGAAAGAATTTTTTAAGAAATAATTTAAATTAATTAATTTAAACTTTGGAGAATTTTGGAATTAAAAAACATAAACTCTTTAAAGATCTTTAATATATTTTTTTCTCATCAATATCGTCTATTCTCTACATTTTTTTTAAATTTGTTCAAGAGAATGACAACGTTTAATAACATCGGTAGGATCTGATTGTTTTAGACCTCAAATGGAAAACTGAAAATTTGTTATTAAATTTCAGGCATTCTATCGGTAGGAAGTCCAAAATACATAATAGTTTACTCTTTACCTACGAGATATTGAAGAAATAAGGGAGCCATAAATAAGGGACAAAACGGGTACCAAAAAATTTGTTAAATGTCGGTGCTATTTTCGGTACGACTTTTCTTAATTTCTCTAGTTTTTTTCAACCATGACTCCGCATCTCCTTCGAGAGTCCGGGCAAAGAACATACCGCTGAATAAAAATCAATTCTTCAAGTGTTAAATTTACATGTAAAATTGAGAAACTTGTCGATTTCAACAGGCATTATATAATAGCAGGAGATTTTAACATAGACTGGATGGATACATCAAACACTTACATAAAGGGTTTTCCAATAAGAGGTGTTATTTTGATATTCAAAGAAAAATGGCATTTTTTGAGATAAATGATCGGATGTTTATTTCATTATAAAGAGGAAGGTATGCCGTTAATAATGGAACACAACATCAGCCAAATGGCCGCCACGACCACGCTTACAGGACCATATCCTTTTCATGAAATTTTCCATAACCAAATCGCAAAGTGGCTGCCCTATGTCCTCGATAGCCTCACGAATTCCATCTTTGAGGTCTTGAATCGACGTCAGGCTGTTGGCGTGGACCTTATCTTTCACGTGGCCCCAAAGGAAGAAGTCGCAAGGTGTTAAATCACAAGATCTCGGTGGCCAATTGTGATCACCTCTTCGAGAGATAACACGGTCCGGAAACTTTTCCCGTAAAAGATCGATGGTTTCATTGCTTGTGTGGCACGTAGCGCCGTCTTGTTGAAAGTAAACGTTGTCCAGATCAATACTATCCAATTCCGGCCATAAAAAATCATTAATCATCTCTCGATAGCGCAATCCATTGACCGTAACTGTTGCTCCAGCCTCATTTTCAAAAAAGTAAGGTCCAATGACCCCGCCGGACCATAAACCGCACCAAACAGTCACGCGTTGAGGATGGAGAGGCTTTTCAACAATAACTCTTGGGTTTTCCGAGCCCCAGATGCGACAGTTTTGCTTGTTGACGTAGCCTCCGAGGTGGAAATGAGCCTCATCAGTCAAGATGATTTTTCGATGAAATTCCGGATCATTTTCATGCATTTCAAGGACCCAATCAGCAAAGACACGAGGTTGTTGATGATCAGCCGGCTTGAGTTCTTGTGTTAACTGAACTTTATAAGCCTTAAGACCCAAGTCTTTATGCAAAATACGGTGTAATGACGTTTGTGGAATGCCTAATTACAAAGAACGCCGAGGAATGGACAAACCTGGGTTTTCTTCAACACTTTGGGCTACAACAGCAATATTCTCAGTTGTTCTTGAGTGACGTGCACGGGTTTTATTCTTCACATCACTAACTTGTCCCAACAGCTCGAATTTGTCCACCAATTTCTGTATTGCGGTCCGACAAGGTGCTTCACGACGACCCAAAAATGTTTTAGTTTTACGAACCGTCTCTGCCAAATTTTCACCATTTTTATAGTGAATTTTAATAATTTCAATGCGTTGTTGAAGCGTGTATCGTTCCATTTTTATTAATGGCGTAGTTTCTACTTGTCAAATGTCAAAAAATGACAGCTACCGAAATAGCGGGCTATTCAAAATAACACCTCTTATTGCAAAACCCTTTATATGAAACAGATACAAAAAACGATAGAAATTGAAAGTATGAGCCACCAAATCGTACAAGAACCAACAAGAATAACACCTACATCACGTTCTTCAATCGATTACGTTATTACTTACCCCACGTCAGCCGTAATCAAAATCCTTCAATATATCAAAGCTTTATTCATCATCCAGTTGCAAAAAAGGGAAATAGTTTTGTTGTGTCTTTGACCTTAGAATCACTGATCAATGACTGGACTTTTGGTTGATTAAGGGCTTAACAATAGTAACCTAGATTCTGGTTCCGCCAACTCAATAACGAAAATTTGACTTTTGAGTTGTGGGAAGGAGTTTTTGCTGAAAATAATCCTTCCAGATCATATGTATGACATTTTCTTTAAAACTTTATTTAGGTACATAACAGAATGTTCTTTTTCAATTGTCCCAAAAAAGTCTGACAAACGCCTTAAGCCCTGGGGCCAGATTCTGTAACAAACGAAACGAAAGCGATCATTCCTTTTTGAAAAACGAAAGAAATTGTGCGAAAACGATAATTGGCATTCTGTATCGCATTTCGTTTTTGTTACTGTGTTCGTTTATGCTTCGAATCCAACAAAATTGTATTGCATACTTCTAGGATTTTGACAGTTGTCAGATATCTTGAGAGATGAGAGATGAGAGATAAATTTTAATCGATACATAAAACTTAAGAAAATCGATGATAAGGTACGTGATTTAAGGCTCTCCCAAACCAACGCGAAACATTCGGAGCGACGAAGAAACTTTCGCCTGTCTTAATTTATTTACATGGAGATTAATGGGAGCACCCACACTGGCGCGATGCGAATGTTCGAACATTATTCAGTCGTCGCATATTTCGCGTTGGTTTGGGACAGCCTTTAAGTGATAAAATGAGGAAAAACTTCGAAAAAAGGTACTTAGTTAATTTTTTAGGGACTTCAACTTCAATTTCAGTGATGGTTAAGTATCAAACACATAAATAATAAGAAAACATTAAATATCGAGCGAAGAAACATTTTATAAGTACAATAAATTTTGAAGGCTCATCACTATTATTGTGACAGATTATATTTATTTGAACAATTTAACTTTTTGTTGGAAAGGAAATGTTTAAAAATAAAGTATTTCTTTCACAATGTAAGTTTTTCTACAAGTAAATTTTACCAAAAATAATTTTCTTGTATTTTCTTTGTTAAGGACTTTCAACACAACACCAGCTCAAAAGGAAATTTTACTGGGATACATGAATAAGTATCCAGCAATGGCCACAATTGTCTTGTATTTGTTGAAAAAATAGCGTTTTGTCTCATCCTCTTCGGATTCTGATCTGATTCTGATCCATTCTGGGCAAAATTGATCTTCTATCGGTCCTAAGACTTCGTCGGAAATTTTTGAAAAGTGCTTTTGGCAAAGGAGCAAACGAAATCATTTCCAACTGACCATTGGTAGCTTCCTCCACCCATTAGCTCTAAAGTAGAGCAAAGTCTCAAAATGGGAGGAACATTTGTATATTATTCGCGTCCCTCTTATTATGCGCATATTATCCAACACATATTTAAATGCTATTTTAATAAGTCGAAATCGTTCAATAAAGCTAAAAGTTGCAACAGTTTTACTTAACAACCTTTGGTCTGGCAACGTAAATGGATCCGAAAGGTTTCTTAGATTTCTTCTTACATTTCTCAAGACCAATGATTCCGAATCATTATTTTCTTCTTCACTGTTGCTCAAAAACGCAATATATTCACGGATCATATTTATTTATTTATAAAATTTATTTTTTTTTTGTGAAATTTATTGCAACTGAAGCAACTAAGCTGTCGTAAAATTCTTTTCGCATGTGCGAACGAAAACTTTCGTTTTGTGTGTTACATGAAGCAAATCGTTCGCACGCGCGAAAACGATTGTTCGCTTTTGCCTTACAGAATGTCACCCCTGGATTACGAATAGTCTTCTTAAATAAGTTGAATATAAGAATAAACTCAGTAAACAAATTTCAAAACGCAATAGCAGTGAATACGTAAAAAATAGATAAAAACTAATTTGTGCTGAATTAAAGAAAGAAATGCCTATTTGCCGTGACGGTTACTACAGAAATAAACTTATTCAATCTAAAGGCAACGTTAAAAATGAATGGAAAATCTTCAATAGTATTCTCAACAAGCCTTCAAGTGGTAAACTACAGTCTGCTGTCTATGTTCGTGTTCGTATTGTTTCTGATAAATATGGAATTTCTAATGCTTTTAATGAATATTTTTCGACTTCGATTTCTCATAACTTACAAGTGCCTTCGGGCTGTCATCCGGCTGTAATTGGGGTGAACCTTCTCAAGTGACAAAGTTTTGTGTTTGAGCCTATAACAGGTTCCGAATTACTGAAACTCATTGGTACTTGAAAAAGATTTGACTCCTCAGGTATTGATTGTATCTCAAATCTTTGTTTGAAGAATATAGAATGTTTTGTAACGGATGTTTTGGCACACATCTTTAATAAAAGTATATTTTGTGGTGTATTTCCGGATGCTCTCAAATGTGGTATACCTCTTTTTACGGAAGGTTTTCCAAGCGAATTATTTAATTAAAGGCCGATCTCATTATTACCATCGATCAGTAAGGTTTTTGAAAAAGTTGTAAAAAATAGAATGGTAAGTTTTTTAAATAAAACGAACTTTTTCAGTCTACTGAGGATGCCTTGCTACGTTTCTGCTCGCAAGTGTTTGGAAGTCTTGACAAAAAAAGTGTACTGCCACTTTATTTGTTGATATTTCATAAGCCTTCCATAGGTTGATTACCAAATAATGATTAGTAAAATTGAAAATGCAGGGATCCGAGGTTTTATGTGTGAATGGTTCGGATCTTATTTGAAAAAAACAGAAAACAAAGAGTGAAATTTGATAATATTATGGTTGATATGAGATCGATTGATTTGGGAGTACCACAGGGGTCAATTTTATGACCAATTTGTTTTCTAATTTATATTAATTCATAATTTAGGTTGCCTTTTAAAGGTTTACTAACAGCGTTTGTAGATGATGTGGGTTTTAGTTTTAGTGTGAAAAGTCGTCTTAACCTTACTGCTAGTTTAAACTGGGATCTTAGCTTATTAAGGATTTGGTTTGCTCAACAATAAATTAGTTCAAAAACCAAAGTAATGATCTTTAATCTATCCGATATTAAGAATTTTGAAGTAGATCTTTTTTTTTCATGCTACAGATTGCCAAAAATTAAAACTTTTGAACTTTTCTTATACCTCTAATTTTCCCCATTGTACTTTTTTAAGTTCTTCCAGTTGCAGTGATGGATGCTTTCGATTAAGAGAATGTAAATGAATTCAAATATTTAGGGCTTATTATTGACTCTAGAATGAGCTTTTATGACCACACAGAAAATCTTAGACAGTACTATCGTGGCACTTTAAGATATTTTTATTTCCTTAGGAATATCTGCTCCTTTTAACTTCTTATGAACATTTATTATGGCATTTTTCACTCTAAACTACAATATGGAATTTCATGTTGGGGAGGAACTTATTACAACAAGATCCAACCCCTTTACCCCGAAAACCTCGATACTACTACTAATAACATACGTGGAAATTTTTAAATCAAGTTTATATACCGTCTTTTCGTACAACAGAATTTCGTAAATTTTATGATGGGTTTCATATCGATTATGAAACAAGCTTCCACACTCTATCAGAGTTCTTACTTCTCATTCATCTATATATATAAAAATGAATCGTGTTCGTGGTGGGTTCGGATGCTTAAAACTTGAGAACGACTGCACCAAATTGAGTACTTCCTTATTGTACCGGGGAGGTTTAGGAAAAAATAAAAGTCGAAAAAGTCTCAACAGGTGGCGCTGTAGGCAAAAATGTCGTTATTCAGTTCAATTCAATTACCGTTCAACAAATGGCGCTGTAGGCGGCTTTTGGGACATTCTTCTTCAACTTTTCTTATTTGTAGGGTGAAATGGGGTAAACATAAAATAATTGTCTGATTGAAGAAATTCTTTGATTGAACGAATTCGTTTTAGTTTGAAGAGTTTTTCTTGAAATATGGTTTGAGGGATATTTTTTTCAAATTTCATTATTTGTCGGATGAAATGGGGTAAAAATAAAAATTGTCCGATTTAGAAAATTCTTTTTTTGTAAAGGGTTTTTCTAAGTAAATAGCTTTAGGGATATTTTTTTCTAAATTTTGCTTAGAGTAAAAATAAAATAAAATCGGGTTTAATTTGTAATTGAAAGGATATTTATTAGTGGATGACCTCAGGGATTTTTCCACAATTTATAGGGTGAAATGGGGAAGAAATGAAAAGTGGCATCTGATTTTAATAATTCAGTTTGTGTTGGAAAGGTTATTTTTAAAAATTTTATATTTATAGAGTGAAATGGAATAAACCAAAAAAGGTTTTTGATTACAAAAATTCTTTCTGCGTTGGGAAAGTAATAAAGGTTGGACGTAGATGATCATCTTTTAACGAATTTCGCCATTCATAACGTGAAGTGGATCAAAACTCAGTAAGTAGTATTCAATTAAAAAAATTGTAATTTTATGCGAAGCTTAAGTTTGTCTACCCGTGCGAAGCCGGGCGGGTCAGCTGGTAACTTATAAATATAAAACCAGTCAGGTTTCCGAATATTATTAGAAAAGCTTAGCGGTTATGGTGTAAGATAGAAAACAGAAATGGTTTTCTTTATACCTATCAAATACATAGAACTCCAAAAACACCAGTTAATTGTATAATGTCAAACAGCCTTTAAACAATACGCGGAAAAACAGATTTAATAATGAAATCAGTAAAAAATTTCAAATACGATAAATTTAGATTTATACAAAAAATAATAGAAAGCGAAATAAACAGAATACATAGGTACTTTAGTAAATATCAGTGATGTAAATAGTGAACAATTTGAAGCAGAAATGCTAAGAGTGCTTAACACTTTTGTTGCTAAAAAGACATTTAAAGAAACCGACCAAATTTGGTTTAATAATGAGTTACGTGCAAAAAAAATGAAGAAAATCAGAAGTCACCTAAAGTTTGTGCTAACAGGGAACGTCGAAGATTACGAAGAATATAAAAGAATTAGAAATGAGTATAAAATAAATCCTAAAGTGAACGAACGAAATTATATTAAAGTTAAACTTGTTGTACTTCCTCACGTGTTTATCAAAGGAAATCGTTGTGGCGTTGAACTCAATGCACTTCAATGTGTTTATGCTCATCGGTTGCCCACCTGGTATCATCTTACGGATGTTGTTTTGGGTCAATCGAAGTGCATTGACACATTATGCTGAGTCTTCAAACGTATCTACAAAGTATCTACAATATGAAAGAACCACTTGTTCTTAACTTCAATTGTAATGGAGAACTATATGCTCCGGAGCTTAAAGGATTTGGAATTCTTTACATTTTAAATCCTTGCGAAATAAGTACGAAAGAATTGCGAATACCGTACGAGCAGGCGTGGAGTTCCAACTTCAAAATCCATCAACCGAGAGTGAACCACTCCGACCTAATTGAAGTGTTACGGACAAAATATGGTAATCTGACAGTCAGAACCCCTTCAAAGCGACCATTGTTGTCATTAGGCAGTCATAGCGATATGATCGCGAGCTTGGCAGAAGGGAGGAAGTCGTTGGACGAACTGAAACTGGAAGCGGACCAGATCGAAAACAGAAAAAGTGTGGTCAATCAACGATTGGAAATTGATATCCATCGATACTCATTCGTGTCCATCAGTGTGCTTGTAACAGCACTAGTGTTGTTTAAATGGTACCATTCCAGAAATGTTAGTAAAAGCGCCGCCAGCAACCCAAACCACATCACAACAAATATAACGAATGTTGTTCCTGAAAAATCTGATGCTGTCCAAATAGATGCCGTCGAAATGGATGGCTTACCAGTTCGTCAAGCTTCAACCAGGAAATCGGCGAGGGTTGTAACATTTGCACGAGTTTAAGAAATAAGTAATTTGTATCTTATTCAAATACTTGCTGGGAGCTAAAGATTGTATAAAATAACAAAACATAACTGTTATTTAAAGGGAGACAAAAATCTCATTTCAATACATTTGTTGTAAAATTTTAATTAATCAAGTAGAAATTAATGTTTTGGATAAAACATCCAACTTTATTTAAATAAATTAAAAAAAAAAAAAAATTAAAATTTTTAATAAAAAAAAATTTATCTAATGTCAATTTAAAAAAAAATTTGGAATTTAATAAATGTTAATTTTAAGATATCAAGTAAATAATTTTGAAAAATAATAACACAAAAAAAAAAAAAATTAAAAATTTTTAATAAAACAAATTTATATAATGTAAATTTAAAAAAAAAAAAAATTGGAATTTAATAAATGTTAATTTTAAGATATCAAGTAAATACTTTCAACTAAAACAAAAAAAATATGTCTCGTTAATGCTAAAATAAATTGTTAAAATGTTCATACCATTTTATAAACAAAAAACATTGGTTGAATATTTAAAAAATTGTTACTTATTTTTAAGACAAATTGAAAATAAATATTGTTCGATATTTTTGATTGTCATCCGGCTGATCGCGAGTTCTTCCCAGGTGGGGAGGGATGTTGTACTTCCTCACGTGTTTATCAAAGGAAATCGTCGTGGCGTTGAACTCAATGCACTTCAATGTGTTTATGCTCATCGGTTGCCCACCTGGTATCATCTTACGGATGTTGTTTTGGGTCAATCGAAGTGCATTGACACATTATGCTGAGTCTTCAAACGTATCGACGATTTCCACTGCTTGAATTGGGGTTCACGATCGACGGAATGACAATTAAAGACGAGTCCGATTTTGAATACGAAAGGTGTCGTGTGTTCAATTATTTGTTACAAAAAGATATAACAAACTTAATGGAGCTAGTGACCAAAAATATATGTTGAAATCTATAAAAAAAACTCGTTTTGGGTCAATCGGTATCTGAATTTAAATGTATTGATTTTCAAGGAATCAAACTAAGAGACGATAAAGTGATTGCCCATGGTTTTAATAATTTTTTGTATTCAAAGTGTGGTAGAAATTAATAAAGGAATACCAAATGTTCAATGGGAAAATCTTTCTGTTACTAGTGAAAGTTTTTTTAAGTCTAAAACTCTGGACTCAATCGAAGAACTATTAAAAGTAGTTGATGTTATGCCAAATAAAAATGATTTTAATTTTATGAATAAACAGACAGATGATAAAAGACAGTTTTGGGACCGGCTCTATTGAATATAATAAACTATTCTCTAACAAGTGTTAAATTCCCAAGTACCTGGAAAACGGCAGTTATAACTCCTATGGAAAAAAATTCTAAATTCTAATAAATGTTAAGATTTTGGACCTGTGAATATGCTTCCAATGTATGAAAAATATTGGAAAAATGTGTCCAAATACAATTAGAAGAATACCTGCAACAAAATAATATAATAATCGAAAAACAATCTGGATTCAGACAAAAACACTCGTGTGAATCAGCTTTTAACTATGTGATAGCAGAATGGAAGGAGTTAATGCACGACAAAAAGAAAATTGCAGCTATATTTATTGATTTAAAAAGAGCATTTAAAACTTTAAATGGATTTTTTTTTATAAAAAAAAAATATATGGTTATGGAATAAGAGGAGTTGAGTTAAACTGGCTGAAGTCATATCTCGTATGCCGTAAGCAAAAAGTGAAATTTAATGAGGTAAGTTCGGAAGCGTTAAATTCAGATTAAGGAGTACCTCAAGGGTCAATTTTAGGAATATAGTCATTTATCATTTACATTAATGATATAAAAAAAGAATATCCCTAAAGCCTTCCTATGAAAAACCTTAAAAACAAAAAAAAAAAGAAGAATTTCTTGAATCGGACAATTTTTATATTTTTACCCCATTTCACCCTACAAATAACAAAATTTTAAAAAAATATCCTTAAAGCCAAGAATTTCTTTAATCCGACATTTTTTTTTAAATTTTTACCCCATTTCACCACACAAATAGCAAAATATGTATTGAAAAAAATGTCCGTAAAGGCAAATTCTAAGAAAAACCTTTCATAAAAAAAAAAGAATTTCTTAAATCGGACAATTTTTTATTGTTATCCTATTTCACCCTACAAATAGTAAAATTTTGAAAAAAATATCCCTTAAGCCATTTAAAAAAAAAAAGAATTTCTTAAATCGGACAATTTTTATATTGTTACCTCATTTCACCCTGCAAATAGCAAAATTTTCAAAACAAATATCCTTAAAGCTATTTCCGAAAAATCACCTTATAAACCCGGTTAGAATTTTTTCAATCGGGTACGTCTTTTTCATAAAAAAACTTTTTCGTAAAAAAACAACTTAATGCCAAATTAGTTACAAATAAGACTTATAACAAGATGTGAAATGCGGCCATACAACTTGAGAAATAATAATAATTTGAATTTAGCATATTTCAGAAACTGTAGAACACAAAACAAGGTTATACAAATTTATAATAATCTTCTAATCAATGTGAAAATGGAAACTTATTTAGTAACTCAATTAGAAATTTTGTTAAAAATAATTATTAATATGTACATACGGTGTAAAATCTTTAAAATATCGAATTTAAAGCTAAATAAATAAATTCTATCTATCTATAAAGGCTGTAAGCCATTCAACTCACTTCCTTACGAAGCAAAAAAAAAAAATGAATTCCTCAAATGTAATTATTATTAAAAATGTAAATATTATTATTATTCAAAAAAAAAAATGTAAATACATACTATTATATTATATAATTTATGTTTAAAATTATAAAACTATTGAATTTTGATAGCAGAGCTCTGCTAAATAAAATTTATTAACTAAACTTTCTACATTGCTAAATGTACAATACTTGTACGCGCATAGAGGATTATTGATATCTAACATTTTAACGTAAACTCCCTGCAAGAGATAAAAAACAAATAGAATTTGCAGCTAATCGAAATTTTTTAAATAGACAAATTCAAACATTTATAACATTTAGTATGTAGTATTTTTCATGTGTAAGTGGAGCTATTTTATCAATTTAAAAAGTTTAAGTGACCTCTAATCCAAATGTCTTTCACCCCGCGATGAGATGGGACAATCACCATCGGTTAAATTATGTTTATTTTTATTAGAAAAGCATGGCAAACTCTTGCTGATAAGCCCGTCGTGTGTAGTGTTTGTGTGAAATGCATTTGGGCTGAAAATAAAAGATTTTGTTTTTTGTTGAACCAAACAAAAATTATGTCATTCATAGAGGCACTAGACGAAAAAAATAAAAATAATGGTTATAGCTTTATTTTTTTTTTTATAAAGAGCTCGGCTATTTTTCCTTGTCTCAATTCAAAGCATATGTACTTCCTTGGTCTTCTATTACGAAATAACTTTTAATAAATAATTATTTTTGTGACTTTAAGTAATTCTCAACAATTTGAAAATGCTTAGTGGGCTGTAGGTCAAAAAGAACGATGTTAAAATGTATGCGACGTTTCGAGGATGGTTATGCTCATCATCAGGCCTTTATTAAACATAGCAAATAAAATACAAACATAAAAAGTATTGAAATACAGTTTGTGAGAAAATAAAACAAAGAAACTTGCAAAAAACATTGAGTTCATATAGAACGAAGATATTCACCTTCTTACACTTATTTATGATTTTAAACTAAAAAAGAAAAATTAAATAAATAATTGTTGACTGTTATCTGTTTTAAAATTTAAATTACAATTAACAACTAGCAATTGCACTTAACTCTTTCAACGTCATCACATATGTCTAAACTTATAGTCATTGGCAAACGGTCTTCTTATAAGTTGGCTATATATGTTGCTCAGATTATGCATTTTTTTTTATTCGCATTTTTGTTATTTATTATGTGCAACATTTCCAGCAACATTCTTTTTGAATAGTGTTGCTCCGTCTGTAAAATTTCAACATTCTCCAAATCTGGCATATGTTTATCCTGTATACAATGGTGAGCAAGAGCAGTTTTTTGTGCCGACCCATTATTTAAATCAGATTTGTGGCCAGAAAGCCTACTCTTCAATTTTTGCTTCGAAGAACCAATGTATATATATAGTAGCATGCCGATTCTTTCCCTCCCAAGCGATTTATCTTATAAATGATATTAGCTTTATCCATTTTATTCATTTTTCCTTTTGTGTTGGTAAAAATTGTGCTTCTAAGAGAATTAACTGACTTGAATGCAATTCTCGTTTTTGTATTCTCCCTTATAGGCGCTGCGTTGATTCGATTAGAGAGGTGAGGGATGAGCAGCATGCTCTTGTATGCCACCGCTACCTTTTCTTTTTCAGCTTTGTTTTGTGTTTGAGGAGTTTGATGGTAATTTTGTATGAGCTTCTCGATGAAGGAAGTGGGGAAGGAGTTGGAGTACAGGGTGTTTCGGATTATATTCTTATTTTTGTAGTAATGAAACGAAATATAACTTATTTCGAGAACACGATTCACAAAGTTCTGTGCTGTATTAATTATTATTTGCTACGGTTGTATAGAGTGAAATTTATGAGACGTCCAGATGAACTGGGTTTCTTATACCAGTCAAATAACAGTTTATTATTGCGTCTCATTACTTTAATATCGAGATAGGGAATCTCTCCATCTTGTTCAAATTCTACCGTAAATTTTATTTTGTGGTTAAAACCGTTCAGCGCATTAAGTTTTGGTTTGATGTCAAGTTTAGCCACCACATCGTCTAATAGAGTTTCCATTACTAGGTCAGCCAAGATAGGAGATGCTGGGCTGCCCATCGGGACTCCTTGCTTCTGCTGGTATATAGTACCATCATACTCTAAGTAATTGTTGTTGTATGACACAAAACCTTAAAAATAACTTTTATGTTTAGACTCTTTCCACGAGCCATAAAGGCTCTTAGAGCTCAAAGATGTTTAAAGTTTGACAAACTACATACATATGTATAAGAGAATTGTAAAATTTGTATGCTTGTAGAAAAAGGTCCATGGAGAGTTGGCGGATTGGGTGTTGGCGAGAAAGACAGGAAGTTTATGTCAGCATGTCAACAAGAAAAATAAACGTAAGAAACAATAAACTAATAAAATTAAAATGTAATTATTCTCCTCCTGGTAAGGTAAGGGCGGTGGTACTTTCTTCGTGAAGTTTTAATTGTGTCCGGCCTGCTTCACAATCCGAAGAGAAAACTAGACGAGAGCGTGATGAGATTTCAAAACAGCCAATTTTGTGCACATTCTTATGGCGAAAGTGAAGCAGAAAAACATATTTCTCCGGAAAGTTTTCGTTGAGAATTTAGTTTTTTTTTCTCAACGCAAACCAAACGAAACAAAATAGTGAAATAGTTTGTTTCGTTACATTATGTCCGATCCTTCTTGATTCTGAAGAGCAAGGATGAGATTCTGCAAAGTATGGCAACTCAAATTTGTTCAAGTTCACAGCATTCCGAACAATGTATGTAATACGTATGAGTGAAACACACGATTCGGGGGCATGCTTTCATGCTTTACTCTCACAGTGACATTAAGCTGAACTGTGAATTTGTGTCTACAGAAATGGAATGGACAGTTGGAATTTTTTTTACTCTCTGGGAAAGGCTCTCTTTTTTAAATGTGGCAACGACTTTTGACTGAAATACACATAAATTCAGAGAAAGAGAACGGATGTTTTGTGTTCGGACTGGTGTTTTCTTGCCTTAAATCAAAGACGTTTTGACTGATCCGACGTTTTCAGCCCTAGTGTAAATTAATTTTGAGGGTGATTTAAGCAAGGGGAGTGCGCTTAAGTTGTTATCTAAAGCTATCTCGACACTCGACAGCTTTATGCTGTAGAAGTCCCTTGCGAAAATAGCTTATGATATCTCATGCAAAACTGGTTAATATTTTTTGAAATCAATGGAAGATGGGAATTAAAATGTTTTCATTTATCAAATCTTTTCTTTCCAATAGACAATTCAGAGTAAATTTCTATTCAGCTTAATACAGACTATACAACGGGATTCCTTAAGGTGCACCTCTTTTAGTGACCCTTTTCATAATCGCATACAACGACAAAAGTGAAATCATAGCCAAATATAAAATGATAGATCATTGCCTATATGCTGACGATTTGATTTTATTATCAAAAAATGCAACGACAACAATCGCACTAAGGAAATCTTCCAAAACATTTTAGTAGACCTAAATCAATGGTATCTTTTGAGAAAATAGCAAGCACCTTCATATTTATAAAAAAAAAAAGAAATTGTCACAATTTTGAAATTTATTTACTTTCATCCAAAATTCAAAATGTAAACGTATTAACTTTTTAGGCATTTCTTTTGACATTAAGTTTAATTTTAGGGATCATTGTTTATTGCTTATGAAAAAATTAGCTACCAGACTTAATATAATAAGATTCTTATCATCTAAAAATAGTTTTATTCATCCTAACACACTTATTCTTCGAACTCGTAGCATCATATTATCTACCATTGATTATATAAAATGGGAAATGCGCCAAATCAACACTCAACATCATCAAACCAACCTACCACTCCGCAATTAGGTCCAACTTGAAGGCTTTTACATCCATTCCAACAAAGAATATCCTCACTGAAGCAGGCCTCCCATCGATTGATCACCTCAGAGATCTTTTAACGGACCGACTCCCACCAAAGATTTGGCAGTCTTATATCGCAAAAAACACCAAAATGTCCGTCTACCATCTACATTGCTTGCAATAAAATTGGTATTACTGCAACAGTCTGTACACACACTCTTAGTAACGTATCTATCCATGGGAGCTTCCAACCAACATCATAAATACAAATCTAGCAACGTTGAAAAAGGGTTCCACAACGAAGGAAACCTACACACAAATGTTCTATGAAATGATCGACGAATACAGGAATGAATCATGGGACTTCCTCTACATAGATGGATCCAAATCTGACTCTGGGACAGGACTCGCAATCGTAAATGAAGCTGGTGACACTCTTTACAGTGCAAAATTACCAAAGTTCTTTTCAGGTTATTCTACTGAGGCTTTCGCTATCATAAAAGCCACGGAAATAGCAAATGCAAGAGATAAAAAAATGCGAGAGGAACAGTTGGTCAAACAATCAAGGTAGCGGAGCACGAATTTGAAGTGGTGCAATCCTTTAAATACCTTGGGTCAATAGTAGCAGCCGATAACAATATAGAAGAAGAAATACGCGGGCGGCTTCTCAAATCCAACAGAGCCTACTATAGTCTGTCAAAGCTCTTCAAATCCAGAAATCTCACCATAACTTCAAAACTGCTGCTGTACAGGACCATGGTCCTGCCAGTACTCACATATGGATCCGAGACTTGGGTGCTTAGCAAAAGGCACTCCGACCTCTGAGCCGCGTTCGAGAGAAAAGTCTTAAGGAGAATTGTTGGCCCTATTTGTGAGGAAGGACGATTCCGGAGGCGGTACAATCATGAATTGTACGCAATCTACCTTGAAGCAGATATCGTGACAAAAATTAAGCTCGGTAGACTCTGGTGGGCAGGGCACCTAGCTCGCATGAGCGAAGAGGAACCTGCTCGGAAAGTTCTTTGTGGTACATTCTATGGTAGACGACAGCGTGGTAGACCATGCCTGCGCTGGAGAGATGGCGTAGACCAGGACGCCCGGAGCCTTGGGGTGCGCAATTGGATGGCGGCGGCTCGAGACCGGGATGGGTGGAGAGACTTGTTGAAGGAGGCCAGGACCGGACCCCGGTTGTCGAGCCGACGATGATGATGAAGAGATAAAAACGTCGTGATTTGCTCCGATAGCTTTCTACGCTGAATGCTATCAATACTATCCGAAACTAATTAATTCACTTGTTAACAAATGTATCAAAACTTCGATTCAATAAATGAATTACTGACTTACTTACTATCCGAAACTGCACCACAACTATGGCTAAAATCCGAAACAAAATTTTCAAGAATAAAAAAAAACTTTTGTTACTTTGAGTCCCAGGACACTCAGACATCAAAGGGAACGATTTAGCGGACTGCGCCGCCAAAACAGCGCAGAACAACTGAAGATACTTGCAATGCCCTCAACTAAAAAAAATTTCCTCAACATTTATTACTTATTTTAAAAAATTCAATTCAATTGAAGCTATAATAAACTGATCGAAATCAAATGTGTGCATTTTATAAAAATAAATAATTACATCAGGCATTATTTAAAAAAAAAACAACAAAAGCTTCTTTCGGTCTTTTCGATTCCTTTTTTATCACCAACTCAATCTTTATTTACCTAACCCTAGGAATTTGAAAGTCTAAAGTTGTTTTAAAAAGCATTTATTATGTGGCCTCATACTAGGAATACAAACACTCTATTCTGCATTGAATAATGCCAGTTCTGAATTAACTGATGTACCTACTATCAAAACCTAAAATAGCAATGAGTCAACAGTTTTTTTCGATATGTAATTATTCCTGTAAATACCTTTCACCTTCTCTTTTAATAACCTTCAAAAGAAGTGTAAAACTAGGCGAAACAAGATTTGTTAGCACTACTAACAGGCAGTCTCGATTCTCGAGGTGACTTGATGTGCAAATAAATAACATTTGCTTCTAAAAAAATATATGCGACGTCTGGACTGGACAGTGCTCCACAATGAGGTGTTGCATAACAGCACATTACAAATCTTCTACTCTTTAGTTGTCTGTCACATAATTAAAAAGAAAAAAACTGGAGGGTAAGAAATGGGAACAATGAACACATTACAAAATACCAACTTCTAATACAACTACAAGTAACTGAATTTAAAAACCTAAAAAATCGCTGAAGCCTTCATGGTTAAATAAGTTCGATTGGGTTATTTAATTTTTAGACAACTCATAAACCTGAGGTCGATGGACTAACGGATTTCTGTCCTGTCTATTGCCTGCCTCCACGGTGCGGTTGTTTCTCGAACAGGGTGCCAATGAAAATAAGTTTTTTTGTATCAGTTGTACTCACTACTCAGCTTAAACCATCCTCCGAATGTGTCGGGAATCGGTAGATTCGACAAATAGTTGGGAATTGTTGTTTTGACCAAACTAGCAAGAACCATTTTTATTGGCTATTTTAATAATTGACCTGGACTGACTCGATATTTTTTTTTTATTACTTGAGTAGACAGACGGACAACTCTTTTATTATCACTGTTTTTAGTTTTATAATTTTTTGGTTTGTCTGCTTAGTGCTTGGTGGGTTTGGATTCTTTTATGACTTTGACATTTTGTTTTGTTGTGCATCGTTGTTGAAAAAAGGAAGAAAGTAAAGTTCTGCATATTTTGAAATGTAGAGGTCGCGACGCAAAATTGAAAGATTCTTGTTAGATGCGTTCATTTGGTTCTTGCAAAGACAGCTTCTAAACGTTGCAATTTCTTTTTGCGATTTTAAAGCAATTAGTAGAGGCACGTATGTGGTGGCCGGGGTAGATGAAATTGCTCAGATTGAACAAATTGCAGAATTATTGCGCATTCTTCTTCATGCTTTTCCTTATTGTTCGAATGTGTTTTAATTTCATTTGCCGTCCACTCAGATACGAAGATTGCTGTCGTGTAAAAGCAGTCTAAGGCGGGAGCAATTTTTAATCTTTATTTTTTTTTGGTTTCCTTCAAATTGCAGAGGTCTTTTAAACGCTGTGACTTTTAATAAATGTTTACTTTGGCAAGTGATAAATTATATCAAGATTGTCAAGTGCACAGAGTGGACGACGAATTGAAGTTTTCACACAAGGAAACGGAGTTTCCAGCTACTTTCAGTTTCTAGGTGAGAAGGGCACGAAGTGGCGTGAACAAAATCTCCCCGGTCAATAATACAGCCGTGCTGTTCCATTGGACCTTGCAAAGTTCTTTTTAGTACTCCCCAGTAGATGTTGAATGGAGTGCTTTCATTTTGCCAAAAGTAAAATCTAACCATAATATCAATTCAATTTCGTTTGTTTCTTTTCTTGTTTTTTTTAAAAAAAAAGAAAAATGTCAACAACAATAATCTATTACCTACTTAATTTCTTTTCATTGGTGATGTCTTTTTCTTGTTTGGAAACATTCTGTTACTAGAATAATGAACTACTTTGAACTACTTCGACCACAGAGTAGAAATAGTTGACTGCAGCCAGAAGTACTTGGCAGTAGATACTGGAGCCCAAAGGAACACAACTAATAAAAGAGCTTTTTTTAACATTCTTTTTCATACTTAAGGCAGTGTGCGTTCATTCAATATAATTTATACTGAAACTACAGAAAAATCTCTTACCGTTTTGCTTCTTCGAGTGAAAGGTACAAGAGATTTTAAAAGAAATTGAAAGAGAATGTCAAAAAATCTCCAACAACTTGTTCCTTCGTGTGAATGGGGACAAACAAAACTCTCGCTTATTTTGTAAATTAATTTTGGTATCACTTTCCGACTCCAGCCATTTTCTTTCTCCCCATGCTTTTCCAGCGACATCTAGTATTCATTTTTGAAACTTCATCAAAACAAAAAAAAAAACAACATAAAAAAAAAACCAACGAAAAAGAAGCACAAAAGAAAAACCCGAAACGAATACCGCAGCGACTACAATCTACAACGACAGCCAGCCAGCTAGCTAGCAAGCAAAAGCAAATGCAAATCATCATCTGCAAACTCGATCGATGTTCAAATATTAAAAAAAAAAATTGATTTATAGAGTTAATTAAAAGCAGAAAACCAGCCGAAAAACGCGAAATTCTCAAAGAAAAAACATATATATACACCGATAATCGAAAACCCCGTCTCGAACCATTTCCGCCCGCTACGCTTCATAAAACCTACTTACTCCTCCCGAATCTTTAGTGATTGTTTAAAAAAAAAATCTTTCGTGGCTCCGCCGTGAGTCTGTCTTCGTTTCCATCGTCCGTCATCATCGTCGTTGTTGTCGAAGTGTTTCAAACAAGTTCACAGTGGAATTAAAAAAAAAAATAAATAAAATTAAACGAAAAAATCAACAAAACAACCAAAAGTCAATTTGACGATAAAGAATTTACTAACGCCTCCAGCCATTACCCATCACCATTATGGCTGAAGAATTAATGGTGGTTTTGAAGCGCAGCGAAAACTCTGGATTCGGTTTTTCACTTTTAGGCACCACAGGACCGCCACATGTAATCTATGACATCGTTGAGAATTCGCCAGCTGCTGAATGTGGAGCGGTAAGTCTGCTTTTAGAAAATAAGATTAAAACCTATTCACAAAAAAATACTCGTTTTATTTTGAGTAAACACCAAAAAAAAAAAACATGAACAATATCAGAAATCGCATTTGAATTCGCTCCCAAGGAAGCAGCTGCAGTGGGAGTGTAATGCAACTTGCTTCTTTCCACCAACTGGCTGGGTTCCTGTTTTCCAGATTTGGTATTTGGTATTTATAACTCGCCATTTACACAGAGACAGGCACACCATGGAGCCAATCTCAGCTAAAGAAATAGTTTCGCAATCACACGATGTTCGTCCGTCTCCGTCTCCATCGTTGGCGATGGAGTTGCAGTTGGTCGTGTTTTTCTTCTCATCTCCGTTTCTCGCTCAAGGCAGTTTGTTCCTGCTTTTTCCAATTGAAAACCAAAAAAAAAAAGTGTCTCCTTATAAAGTTTGCTAACAAATTGAATTGTTTTAATTCAATTAGGACAGAGGGGTTGACTCCCCACGCCAACATCACCTTCCACGATTAATTGTCAGTGTTAACAAGCTAATGTCATACAAAAATAATTAAAAACACGCAAAATTAAAAGCCTCCACCAACAACAATGAGAACCCCCTTTACGGTTTGGGAAACACTGCAAGCTCGGCGAGGAGGAAACGGACGTGTTATTTTTGTTGTTGTTGCGTTTTTGGCTGCTTCACTACCGACAAGACAACTGCCGCTTGCAAGGCAAGGTGCAGGCCCAGCAGTTATTTTCTTTCGACTCATTTTTTGTTCCCTTTCAATTTTCTTGTTTTATTATTTTTTTTTTATCGGATTGGCCCACGCCCAGTGTTCCGCAGCAGACTTATGCATCATCATCATAGCAAGTGGTAATAGAAATATCTATAACTAGTTGTTCGTACTGTTGTTGTTTTTGTTTTTAAAAGATTGTCTGGAGACGGGAATGACTTCGACTTGATGGCGCAAGGTTTATTGTATAACATGTGGTTCCTATTTTTTTTAGTATGTATCTTTTATTGTAGCTAACTGCAGTTGTATTGGATATACAGATTGGTACCTAATTCACTTAAGATTTTATGATAATTATTCTTTTTTCAATTCGCTGGTTATACAATTTAATTTTTGTGTTTGATACTTTTGCACATCGCACCTATACACTTTAAATGAAAAATGCACAGTAGAAACGTAGGTGCCTAAGAGAAATGATGACAGGGGGGTTCCTCGATAAGTAATTTTTTTTTAAAGACAACCCTTTATAATTTTTACATTGAATTGTAGCCTGTAACCTGAATTTAAAGACCCTAATCCGAACTTTAGAACTAAAGTTAAACTGCAATTTCATTGTGCAGTTTAAAAACGAAGAAAATATAAAGATTTAATTTAATATTCTGTCGCATATCCTTTGTTGGCAATTACGACTTCACAACGCCTTGTCATAGAGTATATAATAATAAATGGAATTTCGTTCCAGGAGTCTTTCACTGCAGCCCAAAGTGTTTCATTGCTGGTTGGTTTTATTATAGAAACAGCTTTTTTGACATTAGCCCAGAGGTTCCCAATTGGATTGAGATCTTGTGACTACCCTGGCCACTCCATGGCATCGCCACTTTATCAAAGATATCAACATAGACATGCTGAGCCATGATGTTTTTAATCCAATGTATAGGCCCGATTCCATAGTAGGAAAAAGAAGCCCACACCATTATGCTTGAACCTCCGTGCTTAACCGTTTTGGTCGTGACTTTAGGGTTATATTCAAGATTCTGAGGTTTCCTAACGTAAAAACCAGAACATTTGCCGCCACACTTTACAATGTTGCTCTCATCTGTCCATAAAATGATTCTCCATCTTACTACTGGCGAGTTCAAATGTCGTTTTGCGAAGATCATACGCTTTGTTGCGTGCTTAGCAGATAAAAGAGGGACTTTTCTTAGATTACATGCCTTTAAATTGTGTTCTCTTAGTTGGCTGCGAACTGTTTCATAACATGCTGCAATATTCAGTTCCTTTTTTTAGCTCTCTTGCAGTCTTAAAAGGCTATTTCTTACTGCATTAAACGTTGGACGAGGACTGGCGACGTAACATGTTTTCGTGCACGGGTTTCAATTTTTGGTACAAATATTATTGCATTCGGGGTCATTTTATTAGAACAGCCAACTTAACGTCTAACTTCTGGATACGTTTTGCCCTCTGCAACCATTCTTTGAATAATTTCCCGTTTTCGGCATTACAATGCTTTGCGCGACCCATAGCTTCGTAAACAATTTAAAAATTTAATTTTTGCTTGCAAAAACCATTTAAAAAAAAAGAAACCATAACACTTTGATGCTTTCTTTTGAAAAATTCAACACAAAAGACTTTTTTAACAGAAACGTACAAAATTGTACTTCTCTCTCGAAATTGCTTTACAAAAAAGAACCGTTATCATTTGTATGCCAATGATCTTACTTTTAGAGAGTGAACACTCAAGCAATAGCAGGTCTGATTGGTAACGTGAAATTTCTTGCGAATTTGCACAAATTTTCACAAAATTGCACAATTTTGTTACAAATTCCTGTTTGTTAATTCGAAAAAGTTGCAACGAGAGAGCACATCGAGAGAGAAAAAAGTTTCCCCTCCATTGGATAACTTGCGAATTTGCGCTACATAAATTTCTGAGTGCAAGAAGAGTAAAGACTGTAAAAACATCCAGCTGTTACCATCTTTTGCTTTTAATTTGCATTTGTGGTTTCTGATATGTGAAACTTAACTTTATAAATATTAAATAACTTGGGAAATTTATAATTTATGTATTTTTTTTTTAAATTAAACGCAAATTGTTAACAAAAGCAGACTTTTGGCATGTGATGTTGATGTGAGGAGTAAAATGCTGACGTTTTGTGCACTCCATTTTCTCCACTTTTGAGGAATTCGTTCTCACTTTGGTGTTTTGACACGTTTTACACATTTTTTTGAAAAAAAGATACCAAACAGACCTAGTTTATAAGAGTAGCAGCTAAGAAAATTGTTTCAGTTTTTTTTTTTAATAATAAAACTATTATTGGTGGTTTTATTTTTTGTACCGGCACTGTACATACGTATATGGTTAAGTAAGGTATTTCTATTTAATCTTTATTCTGTTTAAATAGAATTTAAAAAAAAATAAAATATTTAATAGGTCCAGTCGGGTCCAAATCACATATCAAAGATAAATCTTTGTGACTTAAGCCTAGTACGCAGTTAAGTTTTCGTTTTCATACAAAATTCTCTCCAAAATTTAGCCAAGCTAAAACTTAGCCAAGCATTTTAGCCGAGTTTACGAAGTTCCAGCTAAAAAAAACAATTTTGTGTCTTATGTGGTTTTCGTTTCGACCAAAAAATTCGTTTTTTTTTTTATTTTTTTGATTTTTTAAAAGTTTTTCCTTTTCTCCGAACCAAAAAAATCGAATTTTTGTAGATCTGAAGTCGACTTTTCAGATCTTGATTTTTAGCAAGATTTACACAGATTTTCACACGCACTTGCGCACACATCAAAGAAAAGTAACATTTATCATTGTTATTTCAAAAGTGGCACTCACAAAATCACAAAACAAACTAAAATCACGTTTTCTGTTCCTTTTGCCAGTAAAATTTAAGATCTGACACATCACTATCTGTCAAAATTAATTCTCGATCTAAATTTTGAAAGTTTCTATAACTCTTGAATTTTTTGGAGAATTTTGCTTTGTGAAAATAAAATGTTACGTGGGTAATATTTGGAAACAAATTATTTATCTCAGCCAAAGAGAAGAATCGATTTTATTTGCTTAAAATTACTTGAAATAATGAAAAAAAAATTCTTTGAAATTGTTAAATATAACTTTTTCAGATAACAGCTGTTCTCTGTGATATTTTTTCCAAAACGCTCTCATGTCAAAATTTAGCTAGGGCTTTAGCTGATGTTTGGAGAGAAAAATGGGAGATAAAATTTAGCGCGATCTGCGTGCTAAGCTTTAACTTAAAAATTTTCCTACAGTCGAGTTTTAGCCCGTGGCGTATTGGTCAGTGCTTGAGACTAACACCGTAGATCTGGAAAATGAATTCGCGAAGTAGTGCTAGATGCTCTCAGGTCCAGTTTTTCAGTGCGAGCTTAAATTTAAACTTGAAGAGATGCTTTCGATGTTTTATCCACCGAGTTTGTTTACTCGTTCCGAATGCATTCTCCACCGAAAAACTACTCATTTAAATGTAGGTGAATGGAAATCACAATATGTGATCATTCCATAAGAGATGGTCAGTAAAACGCATACCGACAATGAAAAGCTTTTCGGTTTCTTCGATGCAAGTGCCATTCATGCATAATGGCATGGGTAAAATATTTCGCTTAGCTGTTAGTTATCGCTCTCGTGAACGAAAACTCTACAATTTTTGTCTCCACACGTCATCACGAGAACGTTCACGCGTTGAACAAAAATGCAAATTTGTATGAATAGGTCACAAGTATGTACTAGGTAGGATGTTGAATACTTTCCAACCAAAAAAACGATTTGTTAAGAAAAAATTGATTTTTCTAGACCAAATGGCATCTCTCATCAAATCGATAGTTTTCTTTGTCGTGGTCTTGTAAGTAAAAACGAAAATATATTCAAAAGTTTAATTTAATTTAAAAATTTCACTGAATAACAATGCAAATAATTAAACAAATGTTCGTCAGTTGGTTTGCAAAAAATAAAAAGAAATATAAGAGTTTCGAGGCGATTGATCCTATCAGGCGTACACTGTCGCCGATGTGTTTATTGGCGAATTTAAAAATATCCATACCGCTCATTCCTGCTTCTCTCCATTATTGTTTTGAATTTTATTCTTTTTATTTGATTAAGTGCATAATTGTCATTTTTGTTTTGCAATTATTCACTGACATAAATTTGTTTTTAATCTTATTAAAACTAATGAAGTGTAATTTTCAAGCGCAATAAGTTTTATGTACAAATTTCAATCACAAACAAATTCCTTCTACCAAAATAAAATAATCGATGTGAGATGATTTAAAGGAATTCGACTTTAAGTTCAATTAGCTTAAGGAGGCGTTTACATTTGAGAGAATTCTTACAGGACATAAGATATTAAATGCCTGCTTAGACGTGTAGTGTATGGGGGTCTATAGTACACCTATATGTTCATTTCGTGTCACAAAAGTTCACTTAAACTTAAAAATTCAATTCTTTTACTGCATACATAAATACGCAGCCTAAAAAACACGGCCTTAAGAAACTTTAAGGGTTCGCATATATATGGACGTATACATATGACGTCTCGAATTCTTGAAACTTAGAATGACACTTCTTCTACTCTAGCAGATTAATCCACTTAGTTGGAGTAGTTTTGTTTTAAACATTTGTTTGGTTTCTAATTGAATTAAAAACGTGGCTGTAGTAAATAAAGAATAAGAAAAGCGTGTTTCTAATTTCTATCCAAAAACTTCTTCATAAAATTAGGAATTACCTGTGTAGATACTAAAAGTTTTAATAGGTTTCAAATATTATGCTTGATTTATATGAGAAATACTTATCTAACATGTGAAAACAGGAATATTCATCTTACTGTTCTGTTTTTGAAAAAGCAATATGTATAAACCTTCAAAGTGATGATTTTCTGAAAATCAATAAAACTTGTAATGGATAGGTATGGATATGTATGTGTGTACCTAAAAACAATAGAAGCCAAAAAAGAGGGTAACAAACGACGAACATTCTACAAAATTCCGAATAAGTTTTCCTTCTGGAGACAATTTATTTTGGAGCTGTGGAGAGCGAAAAGGAAATGAAAAGGGTGTTTTTTTTTACAATACAGACGTACCTACAATATGTCCGGCAATTGATTTGCATGCGAAAAAATAGTGGAGTGAATACGAAACATTTTTGGGCGCCGTTGGCTTACACTGCCGATAAAAAATTATATTCACCTCACAAGATTGTTTCCATACAAATGGTTTTCAGCCCTACAGTTTATTAAATAAGGCTAAATTAAGCCCTCTACGGGTTGCTTACGGCTCCGCGAAAATTTTTCGCCTTGAAGATTACACAATATAATGCATAGAAAAATTAGTAAATTGTTTAGAAAAGCACTGGGTGCTTAAATACGCCAATTTGTTCGTTTATGCTTCAGACTTTCTGGAAAAACGAAATGCAAAGCCGAGTTAAAAAAAGCGTTTGTTTCAATAAACAATCGCACTGGAGCCGTTAGCTGCTTGTCGTATTTGTCGCAGAAGCGAATCGCTTAGCTTGTACACTGTACAGCATTGTCAGTCACCAGGCGTCTTGCGGACAACTCCAATAAGCGGACAATTACCTTAAACGGACACATTTTCGGGATCAAACTTCTTTTTCCAATTTCTCATATACACAAATTACTTACCTATAAACGGACACTCATAAACGAACGAAGACACTGATTCTTGCTTATTTTAGAAAACCTCCCATACGCGGACACATAATTTTATTTAGGGATTATTTTGTATCAACAAATGAAACAGAGATAAAAACAGAAGGTCGGTTCACAATATACCTAGTTTCTGTTTTATTTTAAATATCTAAGAATATTCATAGAAAATCTCCGATAACCGGATTCGAAACTCTAATAACCGGACAGAGCGATGTAATGGTGAAATATGGTTCCCTTTTCTCATCGCGTTCCGTTATTGAACATGTCAATTCCTTTCTTTTTTGCAGTCAGTAGGTTAGGTTGCATGATAGCAACAAAAAATGAAGATTTCCTCTCAGATTGAAATGTGATGAGTGATGTAAATTTTTAATAATACAAATTTAATTATTATTATTTTATTCATCCAATTTTTGGAAAGAAAAAAATATAAAAAAATGTTCTACTATTATAAATAATTAAATTCAATTTAAAAACAAATGTATAATTAGGTAAATCAAATCAAGTTTTAGTTAAATTACATGTGGATATAAGCCTCCCCCAAATTTTTCCACGCTACTTTGTCTCTGGCAACTCTCTCCCATCTGCTATTTTGTCCGGCGATGTCGTCTCTCCAACGTTTTATCGGCCTTCCTATTTTTCGTGAGCCGTCCCTAGGTATCCAGTTCGTACATCTCCGAGTCCAGCGATTGTCACTCATTCTAGCTACGTGACCTGCCCAGTTCCATTTTTGTTTTTCTGCTGTCTCGATCACGTCTACAAAATCCTTCGTGCTCTGTACAATTTCGTTTCGGATTCGTTGTCTTCTTGAGACTTGTAAGATTGACCTTTCCATAGCTCTTTGTGTAGTCGCAAGCTTTTGTGCTGATTTAGCTGACAGGCTCCATGTTTGGGATCCATAAGTCATGACAGGTAAGATTGATCCATCGAAAAGATACTTTCTGGATTTTTTGTCAAGTTTTGAATCGAAAATATGTTTGTGTTTCCAAAATTGTTTCCAATTGTTGGTAATTCTTCTGTCTATTTCTTAAATTTCTTTATCTTCTCTGTTTTCCATTGAAATTGTTTGCCCACGGTAGATATAGTTATTGACATATTCTATCTCTTTTCCGTTTACAAAGATTTCCCTTCGTTCTCCTTTGCTCATCAGTTTTGTTTTGTCTGTGTTCATTTCAAGGCCTGCAGTTTGACAATGGATGTGTAGTTCTAATATCATTTTTTTTAATTCTTGATATGATGGCGCTAGTAAAACAATATCGTCTGCAAATCTTAAATTATTTAGGAACTCTCCATCTATTTTCAGTCCTAAAGATTCCCAATCTAGTTGTCGAAATATGTCCTCAAGTATCTGGAATTGCCTTCCCATGTTTTCCAGAGAAATTCTAGATGTGGCATTCGTGTATATATTTTTTATAATTCTTATAAATTTATTATTTACACCTTGATTTTTTAGTGACTTCCAAATTGTTGCATGTTCGACTGTATCGAATGCTTTAGTGAAGTCGATGAATGCTAGATTTAGTTCAAGTTGATATTCGTTGCACTTTTCTATGACTTGGTTTATTGTTTGAAGGTGGTCCGTTGTGCTAAAGGCTTTAGCACAAATTTAATATGAAGTTAAAAAAACGGTTTTTCTATTTCTTTCCCTTAACCGGACAGTTCTCATAACGAGACAAAAATTGGGGAAACATGAGTGTCCACTTATTAGAGTTTTCACTGCATATATTTTTTTGAAAACTTCGTTGAAATATCGGATAAATTGTAAACATATGAAATTGATAATATTCAGCGTTTTGTGTATGGCGAGACGCTTCGTGAGCAGAAGGCCTAAGGCTTCGCATCTTTTTTCGTGGGGTGAAAGACAATTATTTTCAATTCAACTCAATTTCAATTCAAAGATTCATTTATTGCAAGATTTATTACATTTACAATAGTTTTTATGAATTTTGATGCATTGGTTTAGGCTTCAGCTCGACTGGTAACTTTAAAATTATTTATATTATTGAACAAGTCAAATAGAATTTGTAAGTTATAAATATTCTGATGTAATAAGCATTCTATAGCGGGAGCTAACTATGACAAAATTGACAAGTTTCGTCAAATTTGATCCATTTAAAATTTCAATCGTTTCCTGTATTGAAAGGGTTTGGTTTACCAAAGTATGCTCTTTTTTGCTGGTTAAAAATTGGACATACGCTTATAAAATAAAAGCAATCTTCTTTAGCTCTCAAGTTACACAAATTACACAATTGATCAAAGCTTCTGTTATATGGGCTCCTATTTAAATAAAGAAGCTAAGTTCTTGATTTGAAAATCAGTGAAATATCTTTGTAGCAAAGGGAATCTTGGAAGAAGTTCTTGTAACACAAGTTAAAATCAAGCTGGCTAGAAAGTATACTGCTTTCCGATGGGCAGGTTTTTTTCTTCATCTCATTTCGATCATAGTCTTCAAGTTTTTGAATGATTTTGTAAGATTTCACTTCACCAGACTTATGTTGTTGGGGTTAATATGCTAATCTTCTCCACAGGTAGCAGCAATATTTTCCTATGTCCTCAACCACCAGTCCTTATTCCGAATTTCATAACGCATTATTATTCTACATAAACGAGTTTATACTGAACACTTTAATTAAATAGTCGGCTTGTTGTATTCTTTCGATACTTCTACAACCATTTAGCAACCAGTTATTCCTAACTTAACCCCCGAGTGGAATGCACCAAGACCATGACTCGATTTTTCGGTATTAGACAAATATATATTTTGGTAGAATCAAAGGACATGGCTTGAATAATTTGTTCGTAATTTTAATATTGAATTGAAGTCGATAGATCTTTTCTGTAGGATGTTTTCTGAGTAACAGAATTGGTTTAATATTTTATCTGTAATGGCCTTTTCAATTGGTAATCCGGGAGAACGTGTGAACCCTTCTGAAAAGATTCTGAAAACAAAACCAGAAGGAAATTTCTCTTCTTTTCAGAAGAAGAACTCTCATTCTGACTGCAATCGAAAAGGCCATAAAAGAAACTTTAGGGAGATATTGAAGAAAGATTTTTGTTGAAGGCCTTTGGCCCTCATCTCTGTAAAGTGTCTCCAGAACATCAAATAGATTAAAAAAAAAAAAAAATTAAGCTTGACAGCCAAGACTTTTGAATTGCCTTGCTCATTTTTTAATTAAAGATATTTTTAAATTCTTTAGAAATATAAAATGACCATAAGCTGGCTGGTGCTCTGATACCTTTGATATGCCAAAGTGTTCACTTCTATTCTGCAACAATAATTAATCTTGCTCCAAAACGCCCCTTTACCGACACACCTTAATCAACTCCATGGAAATAGAAGAAAATATAAATGAAGAACTTATTTATTAGCAGAAAGAAAGTATCGAGATACAAAAAAAAAAAATCTTCGATAGAATATCATATTCCAGTTGTGCATCCTCCTTCACTTGTTTGTCCAGCACACTCACTGCGAATGGCCGGTATTCGTCACTCATTGGATGGCGTAGACGGCACTTAACTGTTTTTTTTTCTTTAAACTGAAAGTGCTTTAAACTCGTTGATGTATCGTGTTGCTTGTTGTGTAGTTGTTCCATTGAGGGCCGAGAGTGTGAGGGGATTACTTTTGAGAGAGCTCTTCAAGTGGCCAGTCCACTAGTGGAGGCGCTTGAAGCGGTACTCTAGCGGATGACGAAGCTGACGACCACTACGAGATGAAGAAGATGATGATGTTCATCTGATCGCCTTCTTTGCCAATTCGATTTGCCAACATTAACTGACGACAACGACAACCACTGCTATCTGCTATCTGAAAGATGAGATGAGTCTTCTCGTTTATGTCGTGTATCGGTTTTAACTAGTTGTCTTCTATAAATCTTGTAATCGCTCTCGTTGTCTAACGGATGTTTGTTTCTTTATTTTTATTCCGACAGCTTTTTCTTTGTTCTTTAAATTCCTCTAGTTAAATCCTGTGTTTAATTAATTGCTTATCCTTGCGGAATGTGCAATAAGTTGACACTCCTCATATCCTCATAAGAGTAATAATTCCCTCCTGTCAGTTGGGTGGTTTGAATTGGATGGAATCCTTTTGTTCTTTCACTTATTCCTACTTTCATTGTCGTCTTTATTTACATTTTCTCGTTTTTCGTTGTGTGTCTATGTCTGCGAACTTCGAACTCAAAAAAATAAAAAAAAACATAAAAAAATAAAAAAAACAAAGTGAAGCATTGCAGGGATGACGTAATTTCATTCACATCAATGGGGTGTATGGAAGGTGGAACTTATGTGTCGCCGGTTGTCAGACATTGTATCGAATATGTCCGTCTGTCCACCAACTCCATTCGAACCCTTATTTGTGCAATTTCGAAGGGAACATGTGCTGTTATCGTTGTATGAGAAGGAAAGTGTAAGTGACATTTTTCAAAAATTTATTATCTGATTGTTTTGATTAATGCTCTGAATGGTGGTGAATGAGAAGATGGTGAGGGGGTAGTAGACGAGGCAGACAGACGGCGCGGGGTGTGGTCCTGCATTAAATAAAATTTATTTAGAAAGGTCAACACTATGTATATTTCTAGAGCTTTTGTTCTTTTCTTCTTTTGTTTTAAAGAGAAAGAGAGCCAGAAGAAAGGAATCACCATAGAATCAAAGATATACAGATATACATAGATTGCTTTTATCTTTATGAATCCTTTTATTATTCAAGCTCGCAGAAATGAACCGAGCTGAACTCAATTTAGAATGTTTGCTTAGTCATACGTACAAATGAATATGTATATTATTTTTGTTTACGTTGGTTTGGCTACTCTCGGTTGCTGCTTTTTCCTCTAATGCTCGTCATGGACTCCACAGAGGGTGTGGTTATGATTCCTTCTGATGGTAAGAGTTTTAGAGTTTTTTTTTTTGTTGTGTTTTTCTTACTTTATTATGTATGTAGAAGTAGATGGAGCATTGACATCTATTCCGTTGCTACAACATGACCTATTTGCCTAAGGCAATGTAATTTATATTGCTTGAACAAGTTAATTCAGGTAAATAAATAGCTTCCTTTTTGATTACATAAGTTTCTATAGAAGACATTTGTTGAGTCTATAAATAAACTTGTTTTTTTTTTATGTTTAACTTTCATTGAAGCTCAAGTTTATGATTTGTGGGTTGATTTCTGCTAAATGATCTCTACCTAGTTGATGTGACTTGGGAAGTGGAAAATAATTATTTTCACAAAATAAAAAAAAAAAACTTTATAAATCTGTTATTTCAAGAAAATTATAAACTTGCACATAACTTTAATTAACAAGAACAGTTCTAATTTGGTTGCTTCATATTTTGTTTGTCTTCATCTCGGAAGCAAAACGAATGTTGGTGTTGTATTTTTTGTATAACCAACTGCTCTTCCTTTTGAATTCTAACGTATAAATTGGTATCTAAGGCTTGCGGACCTGCGGGGGGCATCCATAGTGCTTCAAATAAGATTTTGACTGTCTTGTAGGAATATCCTTAACTATGGAGGAAGTCATTTATTAGATCTGGGCTTGTAAGCTGGTACTTCTCTCAAATCGTACTTATTTTGTCTCAAAACCTCATTAAGAAGTTATTTAGAACTCCAATAATTTGTTCACATACATGTTATTTAATTTAATTTTGGTGAGGAAAAAACCTCCATTTATTCGGCTTTATACAGGATGGGGCAACGCTAATTTCATGATGTGAATGGGCCATCATTTTTGCAAATGGCGTCAAATCATTGAGTAGACGGAGTTTTACGCAGATTGGAGTGAGGTTTAAGTCGGAACAGTTTAAGTTAGAAATAATCTTCTGCATACAAGTCTTTGAATCCGATTCCGAGGGACGGCGCACTTTAGGAAGACCGCGACGCAAGTGGAAGAGGACCTCAACCAACTTAGCGTGCGCAACTGCAGGCAGCTGGTAGACGTTCTTGCTAGGAAGGATCCAAGACACCACGAAGGCCAAATCGTATGAAACGACCTTGAAAGCGCTCAATTCTGAAAATGTGAATGTTTTGACAGGCGTATTGAAGGTGATCAAAAGTTATGTAGATATAACGTGTTACGTAGGAATTGGAGAATTCTTTGAATCAACGATTCATAAAGCAAGGTGCTGAGTTGTTTTTAAGAATTATATATCGTGTCGATATATGGGCTCTTGGTCAAATAATAATATGCCAAGGGGGCAAATCGAATCCACGGTGCAAAAGAGTTGATTATGGAGAAGATGCGTTTATGTGAAAAAGTGATTTATTCGCATTTGGCAATATTAAGCTCCAAGCAAATTTTTGATTTTTAAAAACTGCTGAAATCAAGCTGCAAAAGAGTAGAATCATGTGTCTTGAAAAAGGGTGTAGAGGTAGATATGTGAAAGTTTGATGAGCATGGCAGTATCATTAATGGTAAGAATGATAAGAAGAGTATCTAGGTGGCTGCCTTGGGTGACCCCGGAGATAGAGTCAATATTGTTAATGGTACGAATACAAAGAAGAGAACCTAAGTGGCTGCCTTGAGGGACCCGGAGATTAGGTTATCAAAAGATAAACATTAATTTGATAGAATTTTGCTATTTTGATTTGAATTTTGGTATTTCCTGATACTTGGTTTATGTAGAGTAGAAAATTAGATTCCCTGCTTACTGTGCTAAGCGCTTGGCAATTGAACCTTTACTGCAATTCTTCCGTGTACATTTCTTCCCTGTAAACGTCTACGAATCGTTAGAGAGCTTTCATCCAAAGATACATTTGTTTTTATTGCGATAGATGTTGAAAATGTTATTGTAATAATTCGTTTGTCTAGCAAAGTTGGTGATTTTTTTGGACAACTTCCTGGTTCGATCATTTTTTATTGTAGTTTTCGCTTCTTAGTACCCTGGCAACAACGAATAGAGAACTATGAAGAGCCTCAGCAATTAAATTGTTTGTTTTGCCTTGATTTCTTAGTCCAAGGATCAAAAGCTGTTCTTCCTCGGAATAAGGCTTCCCGCGTGCCATAATCAAAAAATTAATCCATTTTACACACTTAACACAATTCCCGCACTAAATTTGATTAAATAATTTGGAGAACGAAGTGAAATAAACACGAAATATTAAAGATCTACACAACATTTTTATACTTGCTCTATAGGGCCAATATTGGTTTCGTGTCAAAAAACAATGTTTATGTTGTAATCAAAACTCACACTACGATAATCGAGAAGTCCAATGATGTGGGGTTCGTCATGCCGTCCCTCGGTCTGTGCATCTGTGCGTCTACTGTAATTAGAGCTAGAGCCTAAACGGGAGGACCGATTTGCTTCTCAATAGTTTAAACAATATTGCATTTAAAAATGTTTAAAAACATTGCCGTATTGAACTTCTCCTAAGTGGGCTTTATGTCTTTTTATTAATAATAACTTCGAAAAGACGACGTTTTAAAAGTGGTTACGTTCTACTTCAGGTCTCTAAATATAAACTTTATAGCTATTTTAAAAATTAATTAAATATATGATACTTACAATCTTAATACCTTAAAGTTATAACAATATATTATATGTTTTATATAATTATATTTTATAAAAAAGGTCACGAAAAAGGAAATATCATTGCCGTATTCATAGTTCTCTGATAATTTCTTATTTTGTCTCTGCCAAGCTAAACTGGAGTTTATGTTATTCATAAAGAATTTACACCCATATTTAAACGATAAACTGAAGTCTAAAAATAAACACGGCAGAGCGTCTGTTTAATTTGTTTTTAACTCCGCCAATTGTAAAAAAAAACGCGAATAGAAATAAAATTCACAATTTCTAATTCGTGTTCTAATTTACCTAGAGAGCTGGGCATGACATAAGATGATTTCCACCTCCTAAATCGATTACTCCGTTTATCCATCCGCCATAACAAAAGTTTTGTCACATTTTGAAACCTGTCAAACTAAAAGTGTTCTAGTGAACCCAGAACGTCAGGCGGGACATTAGGTAATATCAACCTCCTTAATCGATTAGTGTACTCTGTTTTTCGATCTATAGTACTTAAATTACAGTGCAAATTTTCGGGTTTCCACTGGAGCTAGAGGGCTGGCCGTGACACTAGGTAAAAACAAACGTTGATGTTTACACATACATTATTAACCATGGGTCAAACACACAATACAATGCAATGCAACAGCTGTTCTTAGTCTTTTTTTCAATTGAAACGAAATTGTAGTAGAATTGTAGTAGAACTATTATATAATATACCTTAGACCTGTTTCTTATTAAACAGAGCTGCCAAATTCTCTATGAATAGTACCTTTGTCTAACCTGGGTATTAACTTTAGACTACAGTTCCAGTTAGACTCGAGTTTATAATATGAAAAAAACAACAAATCAATTTTTAGTTAATTATATACTTCTTGCATCTTCAATGTGTGCTTACACACAGTCGTTAACCACAAGAGCAAGTTCGTGCGATCAAGTCGTGCATGTTTTTTTTATTATAGAATCTATACCTCCGGCATGACAGTTCTACGCACTAAGTCCCCTTTCACACGAGGAAACTGAGTTGCCAGCAACATTCAGTTTGTTGGCGAGAAGGGCAAAAAATAAGAGGGGAAATGAAATCTCCCCGGTCAACGATTCGAGGAGATTTTTTTGACATTCCTCTTCACACACACACAGTAGTGTGTTCAACCAAGCTATTTCAAAAGGAAACTAAGGAAAGTTTCCACGATTTTGGTTTTTCGTGTGAAAGGTACAGGAGATTTTTAAGGAAATTGAGAGAAAACGTCAAAAAAATCTCCAGCAACTTGTTTCTTCGTGTGAAAGGGGACTAACCAAACCAATATGCCACCGGAAAAAAACTTTCCGATTTGTCAAAAGGATATTTCTCTCGCTCAACTACACCACTCCCGCTTTCTACCACAGGCTATATTGCTTCTTGATTGGAAATATCTTTAGTCGCGATTGAATTCGTTTGAATGCGAGGCTGCGTCGTGATCGCGAAAAAGTAGCAACATTTTCGCAAAATTATTGTTTTATTTTTTGAAAATTTGATATATGATCTAATTTTTAAGTGCATATTAAGGCTTAAAATTGGCGTACCAAAGTGTGTTCTTAACACATGAAACGTTGGTGGAGAGATTACACCAAATGATTAAGGCCCATTTGCTGAAACGAAACTTAAGAGTTTATGTTCTACATAAGAAATTATATGACAGTTTACGCTGAGGAAAAAGTAGAATGTTTCGTATGAGCAAACGGCTCTAAGTCATTGATGAACAAAATCCAAAGTCCACCCCACCAGCCTGTTAGAAATATTTGTGATCTTAAATCCTAGTTTGGCTGAAATTTAACTGCGAAACTACGATAAAGAATCTATTCTTGTATTTATCTCATAAACATAAATCTTGCATGTATTGAAGATAAACATTTTCTTTAAATAAAACTTCAATAGAAAAAAATAAACGAATTTTGAGATTCGAAAACATCTTCCTGCGAGACACAAGCTGGTATCAAAAACCTACTTCATCGAAATATATTATTATTACTTCGTGTGAAATGAAATGAATTAAATATTGTTTTTGTTTTGATTATTTAATAACCTAACTAATGTGTGACAACAGTTGTGCCACCTGGTTAAGCCTTAATAATTATAATAACATTTTTTTTTTTATATTTCCTAATGTGATTCCATTTTGTGTTCACTATAACGCGGTTCGTTGCGGAGGCGAGCGGTGTAAACGGCAACAGGGTCCGTCGTCAATGTGATTTTTAATGGCTTTCCTGTCCGCTTTGGCCGTACCACGTACCAAATGTTTTGAATGCACATTATACAATGTCTATCTACTATACCCTCTCGATCAAAATAGGCTTTATTGAAATAAGTTTGAGGTAAACAATGCACATTTATAGGCAAATAGTAGACAAACAAAATGATTCCTCTCTATATATGCGGTGTTGCGGTAGTCGTGCGGAATGCATACCTCCGATGATGGTTCTAAACTATGTACATACCTACGTCTCCTTCCGTGCCAAAACCATTGCTGATTTAATTTAAGTGTAACCAGGCCCTGGCCTATATTATTATGGATTGGCTGTGCTTTTTATAGCGCATCGCATAGTTCTGTTTGTAATCTCACCTTCTGACTAAAAAAAGGGGGAAAAAAAACAAAAAACAAAATTAAATGACAAACGAATTTAATGAAATCACAACTGATGGTGGTGGTGGTCAGGTCAGGTTGGTTTCGTCTATATTTGGATCCATTGGAAAAGGGAGACATCGTGGTTCGTGGGGACTAATATATTATTTTATTATTGCAACTATGTACATACATTCGTTTATTACTAACATGGCATAATCCATTTCAGTGTTGAGAGAGAGAAGTATTTGTATATTTGTTTACCATTTACATTCTTTTTGTTATTATATCATTCATGTAGATATGTGTTCGTAATTGAAGGTTGTATACTGTACATTTTGTTTGGAGATTGGATTTTGTAAATAATATAAACTTGATTTAGTACACCCACAAGTGTTGAGTTTGAATTTTGTAATAGATTTGTGCGAAACTCAAGAGCAAGACCTGGGCAGTGGTTTAATGTGGATATTCAATCAATAAATAGCTTTACGTGGGCCAACCGGAAAAGTAAATATCGCAAAGTAATTCAAAATCAATCATCATAAAACCAAAAATACAGACAAACGTTGGACCATGGATATGATTTTATCATCAGCATCGAAATTATTGATACCTACATTAATTTTTTTTTTGTGGCGCTATAAATATTGGTGAACTTAAGTAATAGTTATCAAGCCCCCTCTAGCATTATAATGTTTTCTATACTCATAGACATGCCACCACCAATAATGCCAAGAGCCGGTATATTCCCTCTTGTATATTTGCATGCAACTAGGAAGGTCGAAATAGCGGCTACGAGCACACTGGCTAGATGATCCAATTAGTGCCGGATTAAGGTTAAAGTGTGTATGACGTATGTACATGTATTCATTGTGCTGAGATGTTCTTATTTGGCAATAATCTAAGGTGCATCTGTGCATTTTCACTGGATTGGAGCCTTTTCAGCACTTGAAACTATTTACAATGTGCAAGACTGGACTAGATACTAGAAGGAATCTAATCCGTTAGTTTAATTGTCCGAACACTGTGTATTATGCGCGTCCTCCAATAACGACATTGTCTGGTTGTTTGCTGATTGGTACAATTTGTGGTTTAGGCTTACCTGTTTGTTCCAAACTTCGGGAAAAAATGCTATATGTGTCGTGAATTGATCTCTATTTGTTGTTCCACCCCGAAAAATGTTAATAATTTATTATTTACAAATAAATATTCTAAATTAAGCAATAGAATAGATTTTACTTACATTTAAACTAATCACTTCCCAGACAATCCAATAAAAATAAAAAAAATCTGGTACATTTCATATGCGGATCTTAATTGTATAGAATGAATGCGTTCACGGGAATAAGAGAATGGGCGCTGTATTACCGACTTTACCTACTTAACCACTTACCACTTCGATTGAATAGGGGGGTTCACATTCTCAAATATGTTTGACAAATATGGCTTGATGAATGTTTGATGGATTGAAGCCATTTGCGTTGACATTTGTCAAGCATGCTGTCAAACATCAGTTCTCTTTAGAATTTTAACTATGGCGAAGGTTTTGATTGCAGCTCTCGTAATAGATCAAATTTAAGAAAATGAAAAACAAAAGAAAAAAAAAGGAAACAAAATAAGAAGAAGGAAATTTGGATTTAGGAATGGCTAAAATAGCGCTTTTTTTGCTTTTTTTTTATATTCTTCGTCTTTAATCTGCCATATATCTGGTTAACTTCTATATATTTCAAAATTTCTCTCCAATAATTGCAATTTCCTGTTACAGTCATCTTTTTTTTCTTTTCTTTTGATGCGTATACCATGAAAACTTTTTTAAAATGAAATTTCCTTCTGGTTTAACGAGAATGCGTTCATACTCTCAAATATGTTTGTGAAGCATGCAAAATATCAAAATAATGAAAATATATATAATGAAAATTCCTGCCGATGAATAGCAGAACGGGGCTGTATATTAGGCATGTTCAGGAAAGTGAGATCTCGGAGGGCTCAGTCTGTTCGCGTACTAGTCCAAGTCTACCCAAAAGTACTTGATTCTACCAGTTTTAGTCCAATCCTGTTCGCGTTCTTCAATTTCGTGTAGTTTTGGGCATAAGAGAGCGCTCGCGAGACAGAAAATTATTTGCCCTTCTTAACAATTTTTAACCGAGATATTTCTTCGGGCAGAAATTGAACCTAAAAAGTTCTGTCAAAATCCAACTTGAGTTCAGAGTTCGCTTTTTTGAGGACAGTCCGTGAGTATAAATCAACATCGCTCCTTGGAGTCGACGCCTGGTAATCTGGTTTGGTCTGCGAGTGCTAGGGGAATGCTTCTGCAGTTTCCAGCTGAACGACCGCATCTGTTCCTGGGCCCTATTTCATAGAAAATTGACAGGAGACAATTCTACAAATTTGTTACACTTGTCTGACAAATTTGTATTTCATAAAATATTGACAGGTGACAAATTTGTCAGAAAAAATGCATACAATAAAATTTGTCGTGACAATTTTGTCATTGTATAATCTTGAGGTTTGTCATGGCCTACGACGAAAAACGAAGAAAAATGGAACAAATCTTATGCAGCTGTTATTCCAACACGAAATTTTTCTTTAAATTGAAAGCCATTTAACGCGTCAAAATCATTATTTATTCTCCGTTTAAAATGTCAAATGTGCCAGGGGAGTTCCAACTGAGAATCGTCATCACTTTCAACTTCTCAACTTCTGTCTTTTCATTGTCAACACGACCGTAACTTAGTTTCCTGTCACAATTGTCAATTTCATCCCCTTAAAGAATTGTCAGTACAAATATGTCCGAAAATTCCTGACAATTGTCGAAAAATACTTAACAATTCATTGTCATGACAATTTGTTTATGCACCGAAAAGTTGACAATTGTCGGGTATTTTCCGACAATTCTACAAAATTGTCAAATTGTTTATGGAACAAATTTTGAAAATAGTGAAATTGTAAATTAGCAAATTGTCACCTGCCGCAAATGTCAATGTTTGTGAAATAGGTCACTGGTCTTCTGAAGCGGAAGAGTTCCATTTGTTTTTAAATTCAAGGAGTTTGCGTGAGTGGCACTCGACTTTTCGGTCAGGTATCAATGACGAAATTGACGTGGTGTATATGAGCGAGTCGCCAAGGAAAAGAGAAGGTTCTCGCACTCGCTTGAAATGAGTTGGTCGAAGGTCATGATATGTGAAGTGGTCCAAGTTTCGAGTCTTATAGCAACTCCAGCTCTTATGCTCTTCATTGTTGACTTGCAGTTCCAGAGTTGTATGGAAAAGTTCCTGAAAGAAAATGAAGTTTGTGCATATATGGCTTCTGTCCATACACTGTAGAATGCTTTCTCGACATGCAGAAAGTATCCGATGGTGACTTGATGGCTATTTAGGGTTATGGTGATGTTGTGTTGATGTTTCAGTATAGGATACAGTGTGGAGTGCTTTTCCCAAACGCCAAATTGCGTAACTGGGGCGATGTTGTTTTCATTGCAGAATTTCTTTAGTTTCCAATAGCTCTTCCAATAGCTTACTTAGGTTGGTGAGCAGGAAAATCGGCCTGTCGTTGTTAATCATGATCCACCTTTATTTTTTTATAATTTTTGGGCATTTCCATTTACGACAGAAGTAATTTTTGATGCAGTTGTTCAGGAAGATGGTTAGAAACATCATAATTGTTTGTGAGAGGCTCTTTGGGACGAAGTTGGATACACCATCTAGTGCGACGACGGTTAGCTGATTTTGGAACTGATTGAGAATGGCACAGCCATACTAGCGATGTTATAATGTCACGATATCAAGACTCTGGTTCCACTCACGGTAGTCAATATTGAAAAGCAGATTTTTGCAGATGGAATTTAATTTTTAAAACACTTGTAGTTCCACAACATTATATTTCAAAACTTGGCTATCTGTTGCGCATACCAATTCTACCAATCCCCAATATCCTCATTATATCATATTCATATTTGATTAAAATCTTGAACTTTATTTTTATTTACGAATGCATAACTTGATTCTAAATATACGATAGCTTTATTTATCCTATAATAAGTAAAAATACATGATAGTTGTTGTTGAAGTATAGTAGATATGCCTGCGCACGTCATGAGACAGCCAACGTGCGTCGTCGTTCTTTTGTTTCGATTTAGAAGGCCCGACTAGGCAAGGTACAAGTTTATTTCTATTTTTTTCCTGATTGTTTTATTAATTTAATTATAATCCAACTCGAAATAGTAAATTCCTTGACACTTTATTTACTTCCGTTTCATAGCACATTTTTGATGGTTTTTTTTGTTGTTGGTTTTGTTTAATAATTTCATTCAATCTTTTTATTCAATTTGTTGTGAGTAAAGAATACTCAATGAACAGTCAACTACGAGTATCGTGCTGATGTAAGATATGATGAGTAAGACCGAACAGACAGTTAATGTCAACAATGCTGACGTCACCTCAAATCGAACAGTGGCAGCAGAGTGTGTGTAAATGTGTGGAACAGCAATCAACACTCTACACTACAAGTAAAGCACAAAGGATTCAATTTTGAATAAATTTAACTACAGTCTCCGGTAAATGATGTGATACCACTTCAAAATACTGTATTTTCCTCATTTCGAGTGTTTTAAATTTGCCATTTTATTGCCATGGTAAAAGTTCTTCGAATATATGAAAACCATGTTAGCGGTTCATACTCGTTAAGCTGTGTCTCGGATGACTGCATCAATGTTTTCGACCATGGCTGCACGATTAACGTATATTTGAATTTTCACAATTCTGAATTTTTGAAGCTTCTGCTCCTGCCAGCTTTCATAAAAAGTAAGATGTCATCTGAATTTTCAGAAATTTTTATGACAGCTGGCTAATCAGAAGCTCCAAAAATTCAGATATGCGTTGAACGCGCCAAATATTTTGATTCGCAAACGATTTTAGCCACAATATGTTAAGTGCTATCAGCTTTGCTTCACTGCTTTTTTCCAAGGCTCAAATCAGATGTTAAGAGGACCCCTAGATACTCGAATTCACGCACTGTTTCACAGTTCGCGCTGGTTCATGAGTCCCCAGGCTACTTCTTTCTTTGTCGACTTTCAAATGTCACTATTTTCATTTTCTGGAGGTTAATATGAAGATACCAAGTTTCACAAAATGACTGCAGTCTATTGATTTAGAGTTGAAGCGAAAAGGGATTGTCGCCCAGAAAAACCAGGGGCTTCATCACGTAAAAGAAAAACGACCGGACGATATAGTTTCTATCATTGGTATTATATAGCTAAAGAAAAATAAGCATTGCCATCTTCAAAACGAAATCGGTCGATCGTCTTCGTTTTACGTGATGAAGCCTTAGGTCAACTGCGCAGAGTACCAAATTAATGAAAGTGCCCGTGAAGAATAATTTCAATGGCCGAATTCAACGCACATCTGAATATTCAGAATTCTGAATTTTTGAAGCTCTTGATTGGCCAGCTGTCAGAAAAAGTTCTGAAAATTCAGATGACTTCTGACAGCTGTCCAATCAAGAGCTTCAAAAATTCAGAATTCTGAATATTCAGATGTGCGTTGAACTCGGCCAATAATGAAGGACTCAGAGTGCATGCCTATGGGACGCAAGCTGATGATACGAACCACTAGATGTCGCCAGAAATTTGAGTTTTTTTTTAATTTTTGTTGTAATAAGTAATTTTTGAAGTAAAACTTCTTTTTTGGCGTTGGGAGCAAACATTTTTAAAATTTTATCTGTAAAAGACCGACACTTTATCTGTGAATGACCAGCTTTGCCATATACGAAGAATGCTAAGTCCGCTGTCAAATCTAAAACAGCATTAACATGCATTTGGAAGAATCCTTAGTTCACGAATACAATGGATGCGATAAGAAAACGAGACGTGAGAAACTATTACGAGGATATATATAATAAAGCATTTCACGTCGTCACGTTACGTTAAATTAATAGATTAAGTAGTTTTATATGTATATCAGTTAGCTTCAATATTATTTTATTAATTCTCGTCATGAAAAGTTTCGTGCCATTGAATTGGGGAATGGTTTTATAATTACAAAATGCTAACATTGAATTATGTTACGCTCTCTTCTCGTTTCTTGGCGCATTGTGAGTCATTCTTTTCTTAAATCTCGTCCCGAGTTTACTGAAGCTAATCGGTGAGTTGAAATTGCTTAACCAAGCACCAAAATTGGAACGACGGTGACGTATGTCTTCGATCGTATCGTGGGTCAAAATTTGAACCACTTTAGTACAATTGTCGATGACGACTTTGATCCATTAATTTTTTTAGAAATTGAATGAGTGCGAACGATAAAAAAACATAATTTCACATTCCCACTCAATTCATTTCGAAAAAAGTCATGACTTATTTTAAGTGTTTTTCCAAAAAAATGCAAAAGTGAAGCAATACACACATAATAACGGTAGCGACACTTCCGTACGAAACAGCGTATCACATTTGAGTTGAGTTGAATGCATTGAATCACGCAAAAGGCTACTTCAGCAACAATTATCGATGTGAGTGACATCTATTAGTCATCTTCTTAACTTTTATTAAATGTAGCACTGATGGGGCCCGATTCCGCGAGCGTGAATGATTTTCCGTGGGTTATTTATGATAGTGTGGAAACAGAATGTAGAATTTCATCTCACTCAATTTCACAGTTTATCTCGTATAATTTTGATGTGATGGTGGTGAAACTGATTTGCTTGGATGCAAAATATGGAAATATATTATTTACAGACGAGAACAGTTAGACAATTAAATATCATCGAAGAACAAAATAAACGGTGTTTACACAAGCTTCACGTGAGACGACTTATTTTGACGTCTCTATCGTTTTTATCTCACTCACATCTCTTGGAAAGACCTCACCTCACATTCTCTTTCTTACCAAAAAATACGCGTGAGATAAAAGAGAAAGACGTCAACATGACTCCAATCTGTTGAAGGTTGTCAGAACATAGACCAATACAATTCTAATGGCTAAGCGAAGACCGTCAACTTTATTTTGATTATCTAACCAATTTGTAAATTTATTATAATCTTAATCAACAATTAGTTGTTTTGTTGGGTTATACAAAATGTTTGTACGTTTTTAAGTTAGAATATGACAGCGACTTTCTTTGAGAGAAATGAAATTATACTTCTAGTTCGCGTACGTCAGTACACACATATGTTTTTTTTTAGCTGCCCCTTTCGCTTAAACGGGGACTCTAGCATTTTGTTGCATCTTTTTGCATAAGTAACGGTTGTTTTTTTTAGATGTATAGAACTTTAAGTTGGCAACATTATTTTAATTGGGGCCATATTGTCAGCTGTCAATTGATTTATTTTGAGTTTGGTTTGACATTTCAACGTGAATATAGACTGACGCCTGAACAAATTCTTCCAAATTGTGCCCAAATGGGCTCAAAATAAGAATGCCGTTGATCCCAATTTTCATAAGCGAATTTTGTTTAGCGATGAAGCTTTTGGTTGAATATCCTCAAGTGTATGTTAAGACACCGTTACATCCAGAAAACCTGACTGTTTGGTGTGCTTTATGGTTTGGTAGAATAATTGGTCCGTACTTCTTTAAAAACTATGCTGGCCAGAACGTTACCCTCAATGGTGAACGCTATAGTGCCATGATTACTGACTTTTTCGTTCATCAATTGAACATCCCTGATGTGCAGGAGCTGTGGTTTGAACAAGACGGCGCAACATGTCACACAGATCGTGCCACAATTGATATATTGAAAGATCGTGCGATTTAACGCCGCTGCGCCCCGCTTGACTATTTCCTGTGTGGATATGTGAAGTCGCTAGTCTACGCCGATAATCCCGAAACGATTGACCACTTGGAGGACAACATTCGCCGCATTATTGTCGATATACGGCCACAAATGTGGGAAAATATCATCGAAAATTTGATCTCCAGATTAGATTACGTCCAAGCCAGCCGTGACGGTCATATGCCAGAAATCATATTTAAATTATAACGCCAGACGATTATATTTTGAATAAAGTAAATTTCATATCAATTTAAAGAAATCGTCTTTGTTTTATTCCACTTCAAAGTTTTATACCTCTAAAAAAACACCCTTTATTATTATTATTTTTTGTCTTTCTCGGAATCAAGCTGAGCGGACAAGCCCCTTTTCCCCTGCACGCATCATATATATTCTTTAAATCATGAATCAATCTAACTTCACACAAAATAAAGATTTAAATGGGGTTTTAGTTTTTTGTCGCTTACTTATTTTATTAGTTACTTTTGCGGTTCTTTTGACATCAAACACTAATTTCCGAAAAGAAATGACTAATGTTTGACAGTTTACCGAACAAAGTATAGGTAGATACTCTTTAATAGTCAAGATAAACCAGCAGGGGCCCATCGATGTTTTCCGATGAATAAGAAGTGGGCACATATTGACATAGTCATTCATGTAAACCCATCTTCAATTGTATTTTATTTGTTTTTATTAAAGCAAAATTGGGATGATTATATAAAATACTGTGAACCTGCTTTCGAGAAAGGCAAGAAAAACAAAAATAAAATACATTCGTACTAATTCTCCCCTATTTGGGGTTTGGTTTTTGTATTTTTACTAACGACCGTGACACTGTCTAGAATCAAGTACCTACGTTTGTGTAAATGGACTTAATAAAAACAAAGTAATAAAAAGATAAAAAAATATTTTTTTTTTAAATGCAAAAGTTTTTTTTTCTCAAACACAGACAAGAGATAAATTTAAATTTAACTGATAAGAGGGTTAATTAGAGAACCACGTTGTGAGTCAGATTTCATTTTAAGTGCGCTTTAAGTTTAGATGCGATCATAATAACGTACATTACTTAGGTAAGTATATAATAATAACTCACATTAATTTGGGAAGACAAATAGTCACTCAATCAAGTTTATTAACGAGTTAAAATCACAAATCTCTGTGTTTGAAAATAAAAAAAATGTAAAGGTAAATCAATTTCTACAACAGATAATTAATTTTATTTTTGAGCTAATGGAAGTCCTTCATTGAAGTTTTACGATTAGATATAAAACAATACAGTAATGTAAATATTAAAAAAAAACACACACACAAAGATATCAGATCTTAAGTGGTTGTAAAAAGTAGGAGAGAGTGAGATAAATTCGGACACATTGATTTTATATCTAAATATGTAATTCATAATCGGGAGCGTTAAAATGGGTTTTAGCTATGGAATAAGCTGCACTTTATAACGAAACAACTTAAATTGAGCTATTATCTCCGTGATAACCCGAATTGCGTTGAACGTATCCTTGTTGAAGTTATTGAATTTTCGTGCACACTTCTCCACTCGCTGAATATTTGCTTGCGGTTTGCTGTCTTCTAGTTCGATGAAGGTCAGAGACTTGCTGTCCAAAAAGAGCAATCAGACGATCTTCTTTTAATTCTCAGAAAAAAACAAAATGGCGATATGTACCTTGTCTTAAAATTATTGAATGTTGATTTTCAATATAAAATCTAAAAATTTTCGTTTATGATTAATCCTTTCATTTTGAATTTCCCAAGTCATCAAATTGACATTTTTGTTTTAGTGTTGCAAGAAAAATAAATGTGTTCGTTCCTGTGCAATTGTTTTTACGACCTCGAAATGCGGAAACAGAAAATCATAATAGGGTATTCAATTCATGCTGTTGTTAACTTTCCGACGTTGTAAAATCGTAAATTTTCCGACGCACGTTTCATGAATGCCCCTTAAAACATTTTGCGTAAATGATGTGGTTAATCAATCAGCTGATTCAGCCAATGTCATAATCTCATTGAAAAAAAGTTTACTACGTTTACCAATTTCGTTTACGACGCAAGTTTACGACACAAATTCATGTCATAAAGTTTACGATTTCTTGGAAAAGATATCCCATACAAATTTTGACAGTTCGTTTACTACATCGTAAACTTTCCGACATCGTAAACTTTCCGACGTTTACGATGGTTTTCCGACGTTGCATTAATACCCTTAATGATAATAGTCATGTCCGACTTTTCACGATTAACCTCAGAAACAATTTAAATATATTCGATATAGAAATTTCTATTTTTTTTTCCAAACTGCTGTTTTATCTTTGTCGAGTGTCCATAAATATTTAAATTTTCAGCCACTCATTCCTATAGCATCGTTTGATTCGTTTGTGATTCCCGCGAATTAAGGCTGTTCGCAGAAAATATTTGGCCAGTTCTGGCTTTTCTAAGATGAAGTCGGCTAAGAGTTTTATTTGATCTTTATTGGCTTGCATCGATGATAATTATTACGTTTTTCTTCAAATCTTAAAAAAGTTTACAATTTGGAACTTCTATCAGACGCCAGTGTCAAACAAGCAACAAAAAAAAAAATCAATAGATTGACAGTAAAATAAGCAGGTAAAACGAAAAACATGTGATTGTGATTTGATTTTGCGCAAAATATTGTAAGTGAAAAGTTGTGAATTATTGTTTGAAATATTATCTTGTTAATATTATTATTAATTTTACAATAAGTTTCAGAAAAACACAGAAATATCACAAACAAGCACTGAAAAGCATATGACGTTTGTTTGTTTTCCCTGCATTTTTTGAATGTCAAAGTCTGTTTTTTTTCATGCGAACTGTCAAAATTAGAAAGAGGCAAAGATAGTTTCAGGAAAAGTCTAATTATGTTTAAATTCAGTCAACAATGGCTGACAATACAAAACAAAACAGGTTTGTTCGGGTACTTTCTGGACTTAAAATAGCAATCTGTCAAATTCGTATAAGAGGGGATGAAATTCTCTCAGGAGGAAATAAAATTGCCTTAAAAGCTTTGTACCAAAAATGTTTGCCACTTTTTAAACGTCAATAAAAAGTAAACAAAAGACCAAAAAAGAAACGTTAACAATAGCACACAAATTGGAATTTCAATTTTAATTCTACATTCTTTGTTGAATTTTATAATACACAAAATAGTAATTTAAGTAAAATTAATTGAAAAAACACTCGGTTAAATTACACTAGAAAATATTTTCTTTGAATAAATATTTTAATTTCATGTTTTTTTGTTTTATGAATAAATTTTCTTCTTTAAAACAATTTTTTTTAACTAAAATCAAAATTCACTTGTACAAATAAAAATAAAACCTAATAAAAAAGTAAACAACAGCCATTTTGTATTTTTTGTTCTTTAACCGGCGTTTGACAGAAATATCTCGGGTAAAAATTGTTAAGAAGGGGAAATAGCTTTCTCTCTCGCGAGCACTCTCTTCTACCCAAAATGAAACGAAATAAAAGTACGCGAACAGGATTGGACTAAAATTGGTAGAATCAAGTTTTCGGAACAGTACTCGAACCCACCTAATGTAATGGATTTATGACAACTGCTGTCAGTACATATCTCTCAAAGTGATGCCAAGTGTTGAATATTTTTTTGTGATCACCTTATACCAAGTTTTCATAAGATCTTCGTTGAAAATTTGAAAGTTCTATTCTAAATTATCTCATTTGCCATACAAATTGGCATTTCGAAATGAGAAAAGATCAACCACATTTGAACGAAACGAAATTACGTGCAAACCTTACGAACACACCCAATTGGAACCATTTTAAAAGCTTAGAAGTGTCAATACTTGAAGTATGAAAAAAAGATACAAAAAGAGAAAACAAAAACAAGCGATTAACGACCAATTCAAACAATTAAAATGAAATTCGATGAGATGCCAAACAAAATTATCAAATTTTATATTGAAACACTTTTTCATAACGGACTTTGTCAGGGATTTACTAAATACATAACTTAAAATATAAGTTTTGGACTAATTCTGAGGCTTCAAGTAACATATGTATACACTGAAATCAATCATAGCAACGATTATTTCACTCGGAGAAATTTGAAAAAATTCTTTAAATGGACCCGGATGGCGCAGCGCAAACGTTAGAATTCGAATTATTACCCAAAACGTGGGCTACGAAAAATAAAAAATGCTGCAAAAAATGTGTATATATCGAGGTTGAATTTTAACTTAACAAAAAAAGGGTCATAAATTGTGGTTGAAGCTGATAAGCATCGACATCATTTCTAATGGCGGAAAAAAAATATGTAAATATTCAAAGAGCTGTAAAATTACAGTGCTGTTGGGATTTTTATTTAACTAATGAAATAACTTTTTGAAAAGAGTTTTTGTGTGATTACACACTCGCGGTAAAGGCTGCGAAGCTTTCGCACCATCATATTAATATTGAAGGTTTTTGAGTGAAACAATATCTTCTTGAGTGAGCTACCACCAAGTTTTTATAGGCTTCAGTTATAGCTACAGGGTCTTTCATTAAGCGCTTCCTATCTTTAAATTTAAATAAAACAAAAAGTGTGTGTGAGATATCATCGAAATTTTGTATTCGTTTAAAAGGCCTATCGATGCCATTATGTATGGAATACAACATCGTTCAAATGCCCTCCGTGGCTTCTCTGGGTGGCGCGCATCCAGAATGTCCAATTTTCCATGACTCTGGCGCATAAATCAGGCTGAATTTGACCGATGGCATGGGTTATGTTGGCTTTTAGGGCCGCTTTAGTTTGTGGCTTATTCGCATAGACCTGCGACTTCAGAAAACCCCAGAAGAAAAGTCTAACGGGGTCAAATCCCAAAATCTCGGTGACTAGTTTACTTCACCTCCACGTGAGATAACCATGCCCTCGAATGGCTCGTGCAGAATGTGGCGTGAGCTGTGTGGCACGTTGCGCCGCGTCCTGTTGAAACCACATACCGTTGGTGTCCATATCATCCAATTTAGGCCAAAAGATGTTGGCAATCATCGAGCTGTAGCGCTCGCCCTTGACGGTGGTGATGGCCTGGCCAACGTCGTTCTCAAAGAAATATGGACCGATGACGCCTCCAGCCCAAAATCCACACCAAACAGTGACTTGGATTGGAATCGTCTATAATAATAAAATAATAATATAATAATTCGAGAATTTTGTTTGTTGACGTACATATTCCCCCAGAAATGGGCCTCATCGCTAAACATGATTTCCAGAGCCCATTCAGCGAACACACGTCGTTGTCGTTTACCTTCAACTCCTGGGTCAGTTGAATATTGTACGGGTGCAGGCCCAATTCACGATACAAAATTTTTTTTTAGTCTCCGAAAGGCCGAATTCTCCACTCGCTGAATATTTGCTTGCGGTTTGCTGTCTTCTAGTTCGATGAAGGTCAGAGACTTGCTGTCCAAAAAGAGCAATCAGACGATCTTCTTTTAATTCTCAGAAAAAAACAAAATGGCGATATGTACCTTGTCTTAAAATTATTGAATGTTGATTTTCAATATAAAATCTAAAAATTTTCGTTTATGATTAATCCTTTCATTTTGAATTTCCCAAGTCATCAAATTGACATTTTTGTTTTAGTGTTGCAAGAAAAATAAATGTGTTCGTTCCTGTGCAATTGTTTTTACGACCTCGAAATGCGGAAACAGAAAATCATAATAGGGTATTCAATTCATGCTGTTGTTAACTTTCCGACGTTGTAAAATCGTAAATTTTCCGACGCACGTTTCATGAATGCCCCTTAAAACATTTTGCGTAAATGATGTGGTTAATCAATCAGCTGATTCAGCCAATGTCATAATCTCATTGAAAAAAAGTTTACTACGTTTACCAATTTCGTTTACGACGCAAGTTTACGACACAAATTCATGTCATAAAGTTTACGATTTCTTGGAAAAGATATCCCATACAAATTTTGACAGTTCGTTTACTACATCGTAAACTTTCCGACATCGTAAACTTTCCGACGTTTACGATGGTTTTCCGACGTTGCATTAATACCCTTAATGATAATAGTCATGTCCGACTTTTCACGATTAACCTCAGAAACAATTTAAATATATTCGATATAGAAATTTCTATTTTTTTTTCCAAACTGCTGTTTTATCTTTGTCGAGTGTCCATAAATATTTAAATTTTCAGCCACTCATTCCTATAGCATCGTTTGATTCGTTTGTGATTCCCGCGAATTAAGGCTGTTCGCAGAAAATATTTGGCCAGTTCTGGCTTTTCTAAGATGAAGTCGGCTAAGAGTTTTATTTGATCTTTATTGGCTTGCATCGATGATAATTATTACGTTTTTCTTCAAATCTTAAAAAAGTTTACAATTTGGAACTTCTATCAGACGCCAGTGTCAAACAAGCAACAAAAAAAAAAATCAATAGATTGACAGTAAAATAAGCAGGTAAAACGAAAAACATGTGATTGTGATTTGATTTTGCGCAAAATATTGTAAGTGAAAAGTTGTGAATTATTGTTTGAAATATTATCTTGTTAATATTATTATTAATTTTACAATAAGTTTCAGAAAAACACAGAAATATCACAAACAAGCACTGAAAAGCATATGACGTTTGTTTGTTTTCCCTGCATTTTTTGAATGTCAAAGTCTGTTTTTTTTCATGCGAACTGTCAAAATTAGAAAGAGGCAAAGATAGTTTCAGGAAAAGTCTAATTATGTTTAAATTCAGTCAACAATGGCTGACAATACAAAACAAAACAGGTTTGTTCGGGTACTTTCTGGACTTAAAATAGCAATCTGTCAAATTCGTATAAGAGGGGATGAAATTCTCTCAGGAGGAAATAAAATTGCCTTAAAAGCTTTGTACCAAAAATGTTTGCCACTTTTTAAACGTCAATAAAAAGTAAACAAAAGACCAAAAAAGAAACGTTAACAATAGCACACAAATTGGAATTTCAATTTTAATTCTACATTCTTTGTTGAATTTTATAATACACAAAATAGTAATTTAAGTAAAATTAATTGAAAAAACACTCGGTTAAATTACACTAGAAAATATTTTCTTTGAATAAATATTTTAATTTCATGTTTTTTTGTTTTATGAATAAATTTTCTTCTTTAAAACAATTTTTTTTAACTAAAATCAAAATTCACTTGTACAAATAAAAATAAAACCTAATAAAAAAGTAAACAACAGCCATTTTGTATTTTTTGTTCTTTAACCGGCGTTTGACAGAAATATCTCGGGTAAAAATTGTTAAGAAGGGGAAATAGCTTTCTCTCTCGCGAGCACTCTCTTCTACCCAAAATGAAACGAAATAAAAGTACGCGAACAGGATTGGACTAAAATTGGTAGAATCAAGTTTTCGGAACAGTACTCGAACCCACCTAATGTAATGGATTTATGACAACTGCTGTCAGTACATATCTCTCAAAGTGATGCCAAGTGTTGAATATTTTTTTGTGATCACCTTATACCAAGTTTTCATAAGATCTTCGTTGAAAATTTGAAAGTTCTATTCTAAATTATCTCATTTGCCATACAAATTGGCATTTCGAAATGAGAAAAGATCAACCACATTTGAACGAAACGAAATTACGTGCAAACCTTACGAACACACCCAATTGGAACCATTTTAAAAGCTTAGAAGTGTCAATACTTGAAGTATGAAAAAAAGATACAAAAAGAGAAAACAAAAACAAGCGATTAACGACCAATTCAAACAATTAAAATGAAATTCGATGAGATGCCAAACAAAATTATCAAATTTTATATTGAAACACTTTTTCATAACGGACTTTGTCAGGGATTTACTAAATACATAACTTAAAATATAAGTTTTGGACTAATTCTGAGGCTTCAAGTAACATATGTATACACTGAAATCAATCATAGCAACGATTATTTCACTCGGAGAAATTTGAAAAAATTCTTTAAATGGACCCGGATGGCGCAGCGCAAACGTTAGAATTCGAATTATTACCCAAAACGTGGGCTACGAAAAATAAAAAATGCTGCAAAAAATGTGTATATATCGAGGTTGAATTTTAACTTAACAAAAAAAGGGTCATAAATTGTGGTTGAAGCTGATAAGCATCGACATCATTTCTAATGGCGGAAAAAAAATATGTAAATATTCAAAGAGCTGTAAAATTACAGTGCTGTTGGGATTTTTATTTAACTAATGAAATAACTTTTTGAAAAGAGTTTTTGTGTGATTACACACTCGCGGTAAAGGCTGCGAAGCTTTCGCACCATCATATTAATATTGAAGGTTTTTGAGTGAAACAATATCTTCTTGAGTGAGCTACCACCAAGTTTTTATAGGCTTCAGTTATAGCTACAGGGTCTTTCATTAAGCGCTTCCTATCTTTAAATTTAAATAAAACAAAAAGTGTGTGTGAGATATCATCGAAATTTTGTATTCGTTTAAAAGGCCTATCGATGCCATTATGTATGGAATACAACATCGTTCAAATGCCCTCCGTGGCTTCTCTGGGTGGCGCGCATCCAGAATGTCCAATTTTCCATGACTCTGGCGCATAAATCAGGCTGAATTTGACCGATGGCATGGGTTATGTTGGCTTTTAGGGCCGCTTTAGTTTGTGGCTTATTCGCATAGACCTGCGACTTCAGAAAACCCCAGAAGAAAAGTCTAACGGGGTCAAATCCCAAAATCTCGGTGACTAGTTTACTTCACCTCCACGTGAGATAACCATGCCCTCGAATGGCTCGTGCAGAATGTGGCGTGAGCTGTGTGGCACGTTGCGCCGCGTCCTGTTGAAACCACATACCGTTGGTGTCCATATCATCCAATTTAGGCCAAAAGATGTTGGCAATCATCGAGCTGTAGCGCTCGCCCTTGACGGTGGTGATGGCCTGGCCAACGTCGTTCTCAAAGAAATATGGACCGATGACGCCTCCAGCCCAAAATCCACACCAAACAGTGACTTGGATTGGAATCGTCTATAATAATAAAATAATAATATAATAATTCGAGAATTTTGTTTGTTGACGTACATATTCCCCCAGAAATGGGCCTCATCGCTAAACATGATTTCCAGAGCCCATTCAGCGAACACACGTCGTTGTCGTTTACCTTCAACTCCTGGGTCAGTTGAATATTGTACGGGTGCAGGCCCAATTCACGATACAAAATTTTTTTTTAGTCTCCGAAAGGCCGAGTTCTTATGAGCGACGCAAAATTGGCTCCCCCGGATTCTCCTGCACACTCACGGACAGCGGCGAGGTTTTCGGCAGATCTTGCGTTTCGTCGACGTACACGGGTGTTGGTTGATCGTTTACTGAACCAGTGGAATCAAATTTATTCACCACACTGCGAATAATCCTCTTGGTAGGCCGATTATGGCGACCTTAAAATGGGCGAAGCACGCGGAAAGTTGCTTGAAAAGAACACCCACTTTGATAAAACAAATGACAGCCAATTTGACAGATGTAGCTTCAACAATATGGCCGCTATTAACTGTCAAAGTTCGGAAGTCCCTGTTGGAAGAACCTTTACTTCCCGACTGTCAGTCCGATCCTCAGACTCCTTTCAGTGGTATGCTCGTATGCTTAGTTAATTTTTAGTTTCAAAAACTTTTCCTCCACAGAAGGTTTAACACACACCAAGCGTTTTCTTTAAAAACCTTCAAATTCAAATCACAAAAAACCATACAACTTCTAATGTTAATATTGACTGACATTGTTTAACTGCTTTTTTTTTTATTATTTCTATATGCATTTATAGCTTGAATTTATTGTTGATACAACTGTTTTTGCCGTTGACGTTTCACTTTATAAACATTATGAATTATTTATATTTTCACTTTATTATGCATTATGAACTTGCACACTGTTTGGCAGAGAACTATGGCCGAATGAAATATTTTGCTGCAAAAGTAAAAAACTGTCTGGGTGGTGGGTAGCGCAGCCGCTGACTTCTTTTCCTTCCATCCACTAGAAGAGAAGAGTCAACCTCTTTTTATTTTTAGTTTGTAAGTTTTTAAAATTAGTAACCGTGTTATTTTGCAACCCACGATAAAATTGGTCGAAAAAACGATGTCCTGAACTGCAATTTACATGTTAAATGCAACAACAACTATTCTATTAAATCCGGATTTATTAAATCCAAAAATTTAAATCTATGTCCATATTTTTCACTCTAAATATACATTAAATCCAATGGATTCACATGCTTTCTATCCAGATGTAAAAGTTCTTTAAATCCAGATGTAAAAAAGTTTAATCCAAATGTCAAATTTATGAAATGTCAAATTTCTTCAATGACAGTTGTTTCTGTTGGGCTTTGTCGTGTCCGAAATTTTGTTTTCTAAATAATTTTGAATAATTTTAGTTAAAGACTAGTACTCAGTTCGAGTGGACATGAAATGTCCATATAAAACTGACGGTTAGTTAACAGCGATGAAATTCCCACTGAGAAGGGTGTATCCAATGTTTGTATTAATTTCGTAGCGTACAACCACTAGGAAAATCTATTGAGATGTGGAAAAGTGAGACATTTGTCAATTAATTCGAAAGAAGTTCTGAAAAATTAAAAAGGGATACTTTAAAAATTATTCTTGGATGAAACCACGGTCTGCTTTTGTGAATTTATTGCTAACCGACAGGCTAAAAAACAACAAAAGACGGGATCAAAACATTCTTCATTTGTTTTTGTTCAAGGTTCTGTCAAAAAAATTATTCATCAATCAATCATTTTCTTTTTTTATTGAAAGTGAGTATTAAAAATTACAAACTGAGTATCGAAAATACACGTGGAGAATTTATTATGTTTTCATAATCATCATTCATGTGTATTTTGAAGCGGTTTTGTTTTTCATTTCACTAAGAGGTGAGTACGAGGCTTAAGGTGACGAATTTTTATTTTAAACTATTTAGTACAGTTTGTATGCCTATCCGCCGAGCAATAAACTATCAAATTTCATTAAAGGATGTCCCGATGTCAATGGATTAGGAAACCTCTACAGATCCGAAATTTTCCCATATTATTTTCTGCACCGGAAAAATTGCATTTTCAGGGCAATCGGTTGACATTTGGAACAAAATATTCTCTATTCCATCAAATATAATTTGTTCCCTATCTGTCACGCCATAAACTTTCAAATTCTAAGGAAGGATGTCTATGATGTCAATGGATTAAAAAACCTCTAAAAATCCGAAATTTGTTTGCATTTGATTTTCTGCTCCGGAAAAAATGCATTTTCCGGGCAATCGGTTTTAGTGTATCGCAACTGCGGCTTGCCAGTACTGCGACTGTGGCCTCCGGGTTACTTTATTTATTATTAAATCATGTCTTTTGAAAAGGGACGAATAATATAAAATTTAGTTTTAATCTGGATTTAAGTACTTAAACTGACCTCCGGACGGCAGTTAAAATTCAATTGGATTAATTGAAACTGGATGTTGCTTTGGATTTAATGAGTGAATAATATGAAATTGGATTTAATATTTGGATTTAAATTAATTTACATCTGGATTTAAGTTTAAATCTGGATTAATCGAGTGAATAATATGGCGGTAAGAATAAATTCAAAATGACCTCCACACAGGCACCAATAACCGTTTTTTTTTTTTTTTTGAAATACTGGGAGATTGGGATGCATTCACCTTTTGTGGATGCACTAAAACATAGAATTAGGCCTGTTTGTTCACATTGCAATTTTCGGCCGCCTGCATGTAGTCCGCGTTGCGTGGATTTGCAGTAAATCGCAAAGTGCATGATCACACAATTATTTATCATTCAGAATCGCAGATAAACATTAATGTACTTATTTAAATATTTGATGCATCCAGTCGAAATCTTAATTGGAAGGTTATTTAATAAATCACCAAGTAAAACCTATTTTCCAAACAAAAGCTTTTCTCTAAGATTATTTTCAGTGGCTCTTAATCCATTAACGCACACACTGTCACAAATAACCCCTACCCAGCACTTATAACGTCATAACCAAGTTCACCCAGATTATTTATACGTCCTTTAAATAGCAAATCCATTTCATTACGATTTCAATTTTCCAAAAGCGTAGTCAAAGGCAAAAGTTTCCACTGCAAAAGATTCAATTCGATTCAGCTAAATTTGTAAAATAAAATAAAAATAAAATTTTACATCCAACAGATTTTTAATTCTTCGCTTTTAGAACAAAATGGGAAATTTAAATACGATATGTTTATTTACTCATACATTATACATATGTATTGCATATATACTCGTATATATAATGTACCTATATTGTTCTTGAAATTCAAACAAGTTTTGAGGATACTCATTTTAGAAATTGCGTCATGGGTTCTTTTTTGGGTTCATTTTTTTTTATCTATTTATTTTTTTTTTTGGTTCTCCTCCAGTTTCCCTTACGTATTCGTCTTCCATTTACATATATATTTTTTGTTCTTAATTGTTTTTTTTTTTTTTTTTATTTGTTTTGCAAACATGACTTGAGTACAAGTTGGTTTCGTTTTCAAAAAAATGGGGTCACTATCACTTGTTAACCGTGTGTGCGTGACGTTATACTATTCTTTAACTCAATTATTTGCGTGCTTTGGCAAACACTGAAACAAAAAAAAAAAAAGAAGAGATATATATTGTTGGGAACTGAAGAAGCGCCACCATTAGATGAAGTTACGGATAAAAGAAATAAAATTTTGATTGCCTCACCATAATTGATTTTTTTTTTTTTAAACTGAGTTGTTTCCATAAACAAGCTCATTTTTGTATATGTTTCTGATTACTTTATCTTTTTTCTAGTGAAGGATTTTTAATTGTGAATTATGTTTTCTGCTTGAGATATTAATAATTATTGTGCATGCACATTAATAAATTTAATGATTCACAATTGACATGTTAAACGTGTAGCGCTTCGGTGCGGTGATCAGTGTTGGCAATATATAAACAAGACACTTTGACATACAACACGAAGGAAGGAACGAAAGGCCGAATTTTGTGGGCTAAAGGCCATTAGAAGCTATGTTGAATCAATAATTCAACAAGTCCAATTAAATAGGGCTAAGGGTTCTACTTCGGCAGTTTTGAGGATTACTATATAATGGATGCGTATGCAAAGTCGTCCATATGTTGTTTACTACGTGCACGGATCCAAAACGGACTAGTTTCCTTGAAGGGGATCTTCATATTATTTGTCACTTAACATTCCCAATATCCTACTATGCAGATCTTCGTAACGTAACGTGCTACATCGTAAAGTGTGACCTTGTAACGTCGCACAGAGGAAAGTGCCCGTTTTTATTTCACTCTATCGCTGGCATAGATGTTTACACATACAAAAAAAACCCTTCGTATACGGAGGAAGATGATTAGAAGAATTTCAACTGCAAAACAAAAAACCTAAGACTTGACTTGTCACAAATTTTAAGTTACTTAAGGTACCACTTCAGTCCGGTGTGTACCACGGTCTCCAACAATAAGCTTCTTCCAGCCAGTTCGATCCCTAGCTACATAACTGTCTCCAGTTTCGCAGGCCAAATTGGTTGAGGCCCTCTTTGACTTGTAAACTACTTAAATAACTTGTTTCCAAAGTGAAAGATTCTCCGTCCACACTCTTATCATCTTCTAGTCTTCGAGATTTGACTTTTGACTAATGGACTTTTCACACTGAAGCAAAATTTTAAATTTCAATCAAAAAATTACAAAATCTGGAAAACAACTACATAATTGTAAGTTTATAAAAAAATTTGTCTTTGACATCAAAGAATAAGTTTATTATTTCATACTTTTAAGGAAGTGACTATAGAAGTGCTTATTAGTTACAGATTTTTTTTTAAAAGGAAACTTCTTAATGCACACGTAACCAATTCACCAATTTTGCATTATTCACCAAATTTTTAATCTCGCCTTAAGTCCAACTTAGACCTTCGTTGTAGGCACCAAAAAGTATGCAACTAAAAAGTGAAGGTGTAACACAAGTTCCCAAGGAAAATGTTCTCACGATACACACATACGCGTAAGCCATGATACTAAAGGGTTTTCCAATAAGAGGTGTTATTTTAATATTCAAAGAAAAATGGCATTTTTTGAGATAAATGATCGGATGTTTATTTCATTATAAAGAGGAAGGTATGCCGTTAATAATGGAACACAACATCAGCCAAATGGCCGCCACGACCACGCTTACAGGACCATATCCTTTTCATGAAATTTTCCATAACCAAATCGCAAAGTGGCTGCCCTATGTCCTCGATAGCCTCACGAATTCCATCTTTGAGATCTTGAATCGACGCTGGGCTGTTGGCGTAGACCTTATCTTTCACGTGGCCCCAAAGGAAGAAGTCGCAAGGTGTTAAATCACAAGATCTCGGTGGCCAATTGTGATCACCTCTTCGAGAGATAACACGGTCCGGAAACTTTTCCCGTAAAAGATCGATGTTTTCATTGCTTGTGTGGCACGTAGCGCCGTCTTGTTGAAAGTAAACGTTGTCCAGATCAATACCATCCAATTCCGGCCATAAAAAATCATTAATCATCTCTCGATAGCGCAATCCATTGACCGTAACTGTTGCTCCAGCCTCATTTTCGAAAAAGTAAGGTCCAATGACCCCGCCGGACCATAAACCGCACCAAACAGTCACGCGTTGAGGATGGAGAGGCTTTTCAACAATAACTCTTGGGTTTTCCGAGCCCCAGATGCGACAGTTTTGCTTGTTGACGTAGCCTCCGAGGTGGAAATGGGCCTCATCAGTCAAGATGATTTTTCGCTGAAATTCCGGATCATTTTCATGCATTTCAAGGAGCCAATCAGCAAAGACACGACGTTGTTGATGATCAGCCGGCTTGAGTTCTTGTGTTAACTGAACTTTATAAGCCTTAAGACCCAAGTCTTTATGCAAAATACGGTGTAATGACGTTTGTGGAATGCCTAATTACAAAGAACGCCGAGGAATGGACAAACCTGGGTTTTCTTCAACACTTTGGGCTACAACAGCAATATTCTCAGTTGTTCTTGAGCGACGTGCACGGGTTTTATTCTTCACATCACTAACTTGTCCCAACAGCTCGAATTTGTCCACCAATTTCTGTATTGCGGTCCGACAAGGTGCTTCACGACGACCCAAAAATGTTTTAGTTTTACGAACCGTCTCTGCCAAATTTTCACCATTTTTATAGTGAATTTTAATAATTTCAATGCGTTGTTGAAGCGTGTATCGTTCCATTTTTATTAATGGCGTAGTTTCTACTTGTCAAATGTCAAAAAATGACAGCTTCAAAAGTGACAGCTACCGAAATAGCGGGCTATTCAAAATAACACCTCTTATTGGAAAACCCTTTACCTACTAATTAGATAACTCCCTATTGATTTTATTTCGGTTTCGTTCCGAGCATCTACATCATCGTCGCACAAATTACTACACACTTTGGAACCTTTATTACGTAACCTTCTAAGAATTAATAATGAGATATATCACTAAATTTATGCTATTGTGACTGTCAATAGAGCTCTTCACCCAATAGCAATATACCCCATTCTCGATTATTCTCAAACGTCAAAAACATCATTTTGTGAAAACTGACATTAGTTTAATTTTGAAAACAAATTCTGGCATTGTGTGATTGATCCATTGTGAATTCCTATAAATCATCTATTGTGAATGAAAAAATCGTTATAGTATCATCTATTTTCTTGTCATTTGTGTCAATTTTTCTGTTAAAAGAATGTTTACACTAAATACATCAATTTGGATGTGATTCAATTCGATTGAAGCATTTAATAGTACTAGATTTTATCATTTTATTTTCACAATACCGAATATATCTACATAAGTTGGAAAATCTTTGGTTAATGTTTCTTAAAAAAAAAAATCACGTCAACAAAAGCTCATGATGTGCAACTAGCTGTAACGAAGCTTTACAACTTATTCCCAGGTGTACCCACTTTAAGATTTAAAATGTTGATAATTTGAATGGAATCTTAATTTTCATACAAATTTAAACTACCACGCTTTTCAGTTCACATTAACTTGTAACCAACAAAGAGCGAAAGCAAATAATGACAGTTTGCAACACAGCACGGTTGTTTATAGACTACGCACCACTTTACAAAACAACAAACAAGTTTTGTTTGTCCCACCCACTTTCCTTAAATTTCCAGGAAATTGGAGACTAGATCGAATCAATACTACATTTAAAGCATCCGAGTAGTGACCTTATATTTTGGACTGAAATTTACAGCCTCGGCTCGGAGGTCTAGAAGGCCTCGAAGAATCAAATTTTTATTTAATTTTGCAATGTGTTCAAGTACTGAGTAGTTTCTAGATTCCAACTAAACATTTTCATATTTAATCCAAACTACTATCTACTAAAACATTTTTTGATTTCATTTCATCTTGTCTCCCCCCGTTGCCAATACTATAGAAAATGTATTAAATTCCCTGTCAATTTCAAATTGCCTCTATGAATAAATCAGTTAAGTTCATTTTGTTTTTAGCACAATTCTAACACCGTCCGTCGCGTCCCTTGTACTCGGTGTGTAATTGTTAATAAATTGACTCCCCTCTTTAATCAAACAAATTTTATTTTTTGCGGATGAAATTATGCAATAAAAATAAAATGAAAAATTGGCAAATGTCCATTGTGAATTGACATTGTTTTTTTTTTTTTTTTGTTTCTTTTCTTCTTTTCTTCTTTTGTTTCTATGTAAATATCCAGCAATTTAATTTAAATTCACGACAACAAAACAAGAAATTCGATTTTCCGAAGGCAATTTATTTTCTATTTTAAATCAAGTACAATTATGTATACATAAGTATGTATATAGAATTGTATAACAATATTATATGTATGTGTACAATGTAGATATATATGACACATTTTTAATTATATTTTAAATACTTTTTGTTTCAGAAATACGTCATTTATGTTTTTTTTATTGTGAAAAAGATATGCATGCGTATAATATTATCTTCTCTGTTGATTATTCAAAAAAAAATGTGTTTTACTGAGCAAATAAAAATATATACATATATACCTACATTCTTATGTTATACAAAAAAATAAATGTTTAAAGATTAATTTCTAGAAACAAGTCTGATAAAAACAAGAAAACATATTATTTGATGAAACTTGCATTTCAAGTTCACATTATTTGTTTGTTTTTTTTTTTTTTTTTTTTTCTTTTATATTACTTTTATACACTTACGTCAGTTGAGCAATGAAGTTGTTGGATAATTAATTTTTTTAATTAATCAAAACCAACACCTTCAAGACGCATCTTCAAACAAAAAGGGAGAAATAAAACAATTACTGATTGGTGATTGAAGAAATATATTTTTAAAAGAACAACGTTTAGATTAAAACATCTAAAAAATAATAAAGAATACAGTGAATCTGCCATTATAGACAGCTCCCTTCCGTTTTCAAGTGGATTTTCGGAGCTACTCCTTTTGCACTCCTTTAAATGGAACAGTTCCGAAATCCAAACGAAGACGACATTAGATGAACACATTTTCCCAACCGAAGTTTGTGTTTCAGATTTCGTACATTTCACGTTCCCTTTAAATAGCCAGTAGCCCAGAAAAATTAGACAAAAAAAAAGTTCAAACTTCAAACAAATTCCAATAAAGCTTTTCGATATTTTATTTCCGTCTCAGTTTGACAGCTCATTTTGAATTTAATTTGATCGTTAATCATTTGTTTTTGTTGTTTTCTCTTTCTCTTTATGTTTCAGTTTTGGTTTATCTATCGAACGTGGACATTTTCAATGGATTCCACTTTGAATAATTTCCACTGTGGTGTGATCATAAATTTGTCTGCCGAATTTGTGCAAATTTGATTAAACACTTATGTATGCTATACGTTTTCAATAAAGCCGAAATAGGGTAGTTACAGACAAATTGTTTTCATTTCAAACTTCCTAATTTCGTTTCACAGGTCATTTCATTTTGACTTCTATCTGGCTTGTTTTTGTTGTTTTCTCTTTCTGTTTTTTTAGATATCGAACTTTGACATTGGGTACGTTCAACGCATTACGTTTTACATCTGAATTTTTGGAGCTTCTTATTGGCCAGCTGCCATAAAAAGTTAGATGACTTTTAGTGACTTTTACTTACGTTTCATCTGAATTTTCAGCCAAAAATTCTCATCTGAAAATTCAGAATAAAGTGATTGTGGGGGGGGGGGGGGAAATGTTGAAGTACTATACATAGAAATTGAACTTTATGATTATTAATAAGTGAGTTTTTAAATCAAAAGATTGACTATTCTTAGAAAAATGTTCCCAGAATTCTCCATCGCAATATTGTGGAATTATTTTTCATTGAACCTGCTGTATTTTGTTGCTGATTTAGTTACATATATCATGACCAGAACTAACTGACACTTAATTTTTAGTTTAAGAATATAAATAAAGTTCTAGTTTATTTTGTTTTAATGCAAATCATTTAGGTAAATGCTAGCATTTGACACAACAACTTTCAACTGAGAATTCAGATTTTTTGTGCGTTCAACAACAAAAATTAAGATCTGAATTTTCAGATTTTGTGATTGAACGTGCCCATTGACCCTGTTTAGATTTTGACTTTCCACTACGTAGTGAAAAGTCAGTGCGTGTATACACTTGTAATTTTCACTCATGTGCATCTCTGAACTATCTGTGAATTGGAACATTTGATTGTGAGCATCAAGAACCCTGTCTTTAAAGATTAAATAATTAAATAGTTGCAAAACAAAGAATATGTAGCAATTAAATCTGCTTCAGCATCTTCGCAATTATCAAACCAATTATTCAAAAATCATTTTCTGCTTCTACCCTCGACCAAATACGCATTTTTAGTTTTTATTCTATTTAACCTCACCGTTCAACACACAAGCCAAAAATGAAAAAATACAATAAAATGGAACATTTCGGATATGAAACATAACTGCTCACTACAGTTTTTATATTTTCTTCCTGACTCTCGCCCCCCTTGCCACCTCACCGATTTCACCAGTAAACTGTCGTCATTGCGTAGTGAGCAGTCACAATCTAAACAGGGTCATTTTCAATGAATTCCACTTTGAATGAATTCGACTTGGGTTCGTTCATAAAGTGTTCACGTAATTTACAACCTACATAATTTCGTACAAATTTGGTTGAAATTACCTCATTTCGAAATTTGAATTTGTATGAGAAATTTAGTTCGTTCCATATCTTCAAGGAATACACTAGATCGTAGCATTGCTGAAATGTCATAGCCATAAAATATATTACGACTTGTTGATAAATCATTAAATAAAGTTATGTACTGTGGAGACATGGAAACAAGAGTAGTTTGAACACAGCCACAGAAATAAAGAGTGCACATAAAAGTGAATATGATTGCCTCTGTCACTTTATACTACGTTTCCACCGACCACTGAACCGATATTTTTTGTTAGATTTGTCCTTAATCTTCTTCGAAAATCTAGTAGATTTAAAATTAATCTTTATAGGGCCAATATTTTTTACAAATCGAACTGAACTTTATCTGTCTGAACGCATTCATTGGAAAATCTATTTCACTTCAAATTCATAAGAAGATATAAAAAGCATTTGCGTTTTGAAACGTACTGTCAAAGTTTATCTACATATGTAGGTACTTTTTAACCTTTTTGTGTGATGCAAACAATACAATACAATAATCTATTTTACTACCTACGTAGTGGAAATAGGATCTTTAAAGCAACTTAAGCTACGGATTAGAGTCAAGTTAAGAGAAGTTTATTTCTGTCATTTTCAATTTTCTAAAGAACTAGAAGAGATTTTAGCTTCCGGTTTTTGGTGTTTGACTAACAATTAATAAGAGCATTGAATATTTAAAACAAAAATACTACTTAATAGTGTAAAATTTTGAACAAAGGTTTATAATACGTTTTTCTATTTTTAAGACATTTTTCTTTTTTTTTTATTTTTTTTTAAACATTTCAAATATGGATTTATCTAGTTCTTCCACCGGATGCTTCATTTCAGGGACCTATTTCTCTGCAAATACAATTTCCTAGCAAACCCACCTTTTACAATGTCTTCTTCTTCAATTTTAAAAATGATTGTTTATTCAACAATGTCGACAAAATTGTTTTATTCAACTTTCCCAACGCATTAAATCATGGAATTGCCATCAGTAATTTCGCAATCCCTTTTCCCAACACCATCTATACACTTGACAAGAAGTTATTATTTCATCCATTGGACTATTTGAAATCTTTCGCTTTTTACATTCTCTTTTTGTATATCATATAAAGAAATTTTTATTAGTTAATTATATGTAACTCACCTTGTTAATCAATTTGACCCCTTGCATGTTCATCTTCATCGTCTCGTCTAACTGTGTACAATGCTGCTGCTGCTGCTGCAATTATCGCTCCAAATGAGAAAAGCCTCGCATATTTCATATCCAATTGCCGACTTCTTCATAACGCAGGTTAACAAACAGGTTAACCTGGCTGAAAGAAAGCGAAAATGGAAATGTAATAGAGGCAAAAAGAATTAAACAAAACAAAAAAAAAAAAGAGTAAAAGCTCAGTTCGTGAATCGTGATTCGTGTGTGGGGACGCGACGACGACGGAGAGAAAAGCCAAAAGGTTGCCGTTGTCGTTGTCGCTTATGTGAAAAAAGTAGCATGCGAGTGCGAGTGTGGGATAATTCTGTATCCTAATGATTAATACCTTGCCCTAGTCCACTAACATGCATTCTACATTTTCCGATTCTTCTATACCTACGACATCTACACACTGCTCTTCTCTTTCTATTTCTATTTATTTTGAAAACATCGTGGGAGTATTTATATGTATGCGAAAGTCAGGGACTTAAAAGAGCACAGCACCCACCGCGCCGGTAATAGCGACAGGGTATAGGTAGTGAATGATATACGATAAAAAAAAATCAAAGACTACGTCGTAAATAATAGCTTTGAAAATAATTTGGCACCATTTTTTGTCGATGTATGAGGGATTTTTATTTGTTCTTATTGATGACGTTGTGAGTTGTCGTCGTGTGGCGCTGTTTCATTTCATAGAAGTATTTCATATGCATAGTATTGTTCCGTTGGACAAATGTGTAGTGACTTTATATATTTTTAGAAGGTTGTGTCAAATTTAAATCCTGCTTCTCATAACACTCGCTATCGCTCAATACTCGCACATTTTAAATAGTTAATTAGCAAAAAAACTTACGCTTAGAAAAACAAACTGAAAAAGTAGTAAAACAACAAAAATATGATTCTCACCCTTATTACGGTTGTCGTTTTATTAAAACGACAGTTAAACGACATGGCTCTAGAAGGTACAATTGACGATAAAATAAAACTTAAACTTCAGTGTTCTCACCGCTATTTAACCGCTTCTAGAGCCGAGTCGTTTTACTATCGTTTTGAAGAAAACGACAACCGTAATAAGGGTGACTGTAACGAAGCTTTACGACTTCTACAAACACCTAAATCGTATACCTGTACGATCTTCGCTATGCACCCACAAATAGTCATTTACCTCGAATAAAATTTAAGAGACTATAAAATTTCGTACAATTTTGTTATTTAATTTTCGTAGTTCACAGTGTGTTATAGCAGCAGATTTTATAAGAGGATAGGAAAATTGTCGTTTTATTTCTCGTCCGAGTGTGGGTACCAATTAAGTGTATAGAGAATCAAATATGGGGCGGTAACGAAAGCCTTTCATAAGATGTTTCGGTGACAGATAGGCATTGCCTAGCGGAGTTTAATCAGCTTGAGCAGCCAATCTAAATTTTTTTTTTATTAAACTATTAGGGACATAACCTGACATTATTATTTACTAGAGATAAGCTAAACTGTGATTTTCCAGTCACAGGTATAACTGTGACTGTGATTTCTGAATCACTGTGAGTTTAACCAGTGATTGTGATTTTCAAGCTTGGAATATCTTTTTTGCCAAAAAAAAAATTCTCAGTAAAATATAAAGTATGTAATTAAATGAGGACAACAAATAAGTAATTAAAATTAGCTCGTAGGACATAACCATGAATACAAAAATGCTAAAAATCTCAAGTCCCGAATTCAAAATTATCGAATAGCAAAATCTCGAATGTTTAAAATATCGAATGCCCAAAATTTCCAATATATGCATACGGCGGATCGAAAAACGGAGTATGCCAATCGATTGAGGAGGTGGAAATTACCTTAGTGTATCGCCCAGCTCTCTAGCTCCAGTGGAAATCCGAAAATTTTCACTGTCAAAATTTTATTACGGCGGATCGAAAAACGGACAATCGATTTAGGAGGTGGAACTTACCTTAGTGTCTCGCCCAGCTCTCTAGCTCCAGTGGAAACCCGAAAATTTGCAAAGTCAAAATTTTAGTTTCACTTTTCCTCAGTTCACAATTCAGTTCTACCTTCTAGATCCTCAACTAAAAATAAAAGAATTAATCTGTTCTTCATATTTTCATCATGAGTCCTGAGATTTAGTTTTTCTGTATTGTGATTTCGTTCAGCTGCTAAAATAATAACTAAATCACGACTACAGTTCTCGTTCTGATTCATTTTACTCATTGTTGACTTTTCTCTCATCGTGATTTTGTTCACAGTTCATAAAGTTCATTGTGCGATTGTCGTGATTTGTGAATCGTTTCTTTTTGTTGTGATTTTACTACAGTTGTGATTTTCAATCACATTTAGGGCACTCACAGGTTTAATAAAGAGTCGCTAACAGGTAGTGATTGTGATTTTTGACTCACAGGTCGAAAATCACAGGTCGTGATTTTTTGCTCATCTCTATTATTTACTATATTTAGTATATATTTATTTCTAAAATCCCCCTACCGTTTCGTTCCTCTAAACACCTCTTCAAGTAGGTCATAGGACCAAGTTCTCCTCAGAGAGTTCCGACCGCTTTGTTCCTTGGTTTCAGTGTTAGGAACAAGGGTTACCGGTTACCGATAAGGATTCCTGACCGTTTGGTTCATCCGTGTTCCTTTTCAAGGATACCGCTGGACAAGGTTTTCCTCCGAGAGTTTCCGACCGGTTTGTTCACCAGGTTGCGTGTTGGGGACACATTATTATGAAGTACCGTGTTAGTTAATTTTTAACCATTGAGATTGTATTATAATTATGAAATACCGTGTTATAAATTGGAACTAAATAAAATTATTGAAAATTAAATTAATTAAAGGAAATAAAACTTCTTCATTCGGAATTTAAAACCCTCCAAGCCCAAGATTCGTTGCTTCTTTCGGAAGAATCCTGGACACCGGCGAGCTTACCTCATCCACGAAGAAAATGTATCACAATACAAAACAGCGCAGCTTTAAGAGTCCAAATAAAAGGTTATATTCACTTATACGAGTATATGGACTCTTAATTAGGTCTGTTCGGTTACTTCCCAAAACTGACAATTTCTAGCATTTTAAGTCCAATTTCAAATTTTGTTTTGTTTTTATGAACTTTGACAGAACTTTGGACTAAAATTGGTAGAAAATAGCAGTTTTGGGAAGTAAATAAACAGAGCTAAAGTTGGTACCCGTGATTATAATGTCAAAATCAGCTGTCATCAAAAAAAAATAACGATTTGAAAACAAAATAGAAAATAAAATGGCGCTTTATTTGGACTTGTATTGCTTCGCCTATATTGATTTATAATTTTTTATTTTGGATCGTCACTAGTGTTGATTCTAAATAAGTAATAAGTTAAGGGATGTGTTGGAAAAGTAATCGTTTTTGTATGTCATAACTCGAATAAAGTGCCTTGCACATGAGACACGACCCGTGAAATTCGAATTGCGAATGGTCATGAATTTTGACATTTAACTCACACGAGTGTTCGCTGACAGCTGTGCATTAGCATAAAACATAAACAAATAAAATTGATGTTTGATCTTAAATTTGAAGGAATTTTTAATCACCGGTTTGTGGAATGCGTCTTGATGTTTTGGATTGCGAATTTACGTTTCACAAATTGCAGGAGATAAGATAATTTGAACTAATTTTAGGCAGAGTTTTGTTTTATTTTATACTTTATTTGAATTGATTTAAGAAATTCATTCGCATTCGTAGGTCGCAGCTCATGTGCAAGGCACTTAAAAGTTAGAGTCAATGAATGCTTATATGTAGCCTGAATCGAATTAGTATTGACTGCGAGTCTTTATGTTTTTCTAAAATTTTGATGCATGTAATAAGATTCACTTTTCCTCATCTATCTATCTCAATTTTCCAAACGATGATTGTCTAATCTTATCTTATCTTAATAAGCCAAACCACTTAATGTTAGCTCTAGTGAAAACATAGTGCAAAATAAAAGAAATATCAACGAACACATCCTTAAATAATCAAAGCCTGCCAAACTTCACGTCATTCTATTCCAGGCATTCTTAAACTGTGTCATCACTAACTGAAACTGTTTATGGACACTATTCCTTTGTTGGTGTTTCCCCTGGGAACAGATTACAAATGAGAACATAAATTTAAAGTATGTATTACGTAAGAATAGAAATGGTGTTTCATTTTTTCTTATAAAGTTGAAGTGAGACAGAAAAGCCATATAAAGAAACGATCATAGGTCCTACCCGATATACCTATCGAATTCAGAGATATTTTGCTGTACATTAGTTCTATCATCATCATCGTCGGCTCGACAGCCGGGGTCCGGTCCTGGCCTCCTTCAACAAGTCTCTCCACCCATCCTGGTCTCGAGCCGCCGCCATCCAGTTGCGCACCCCAAGGCTCCGGGCGTCCTGGTCTACGCCATCTCTCCAGCGCAAGCATGGTCTACCACGCCGTCGTCTACCATAGAATGTACCACAAAGAACTTTCCGGCAGGTTCCTCTTCGCTCATGTGAGCTAGGTGCCCTGCCCACCGGAGTCTACCGAGCTTAATTTTTGTCACGATATCTGCTTCAAGGTAGATTGCGTACAATTCATGATTGTACCGTCTCCGGAATCGTCCCTCCTCACAAATAGGGCCAACAATTCTCCTTAAGACTTTTCTCTCGAACGCGGCTAAGAGGTCGGAGTGCCTTTTGCCAAGTCTCGGATCCATATGTGAGTACTGGCAGGACCATGGTCCTGTACAGCAGCAGTTTTGAAGTTATGGTGAGATTTCTGGATTTGAAGAGCTTTGACAGACTATAGTAGGCTCTGTTGGATTTGAGAAGCCGCCCGCGTATTTCTTCTTCTATATTGTTATCGGCTGCTACTATTGACCCAAGGTATTTAAAGGATTGCACCACTTCAAATTCGTGCTCCGCTACCTTGATTGTTTGACCAACTGTTCCTCTCGCATTCGACGCCACCATGAACTTTGTCTTACCTTCACTAATGTGCAGCCCCATATTTTGTGCCGCCTGCTCGATCTGGATGAAGGAATCATGTACAGCTTGCTCGGTTCTTCCGATGATGTCGATGTCGTCTGCGTAAGCCAGTATCTGGCTGGACCTGTTGACGATGGTCCCTCTTGTTGCCGTGCCAGAGTCACGGATTGCTTTCTCCAACGCCAGGTTGAAGAGGAGGCAGGCCAAACCATTCCCTTGTCGGAGTCCATTAAAGATGTTGATTGGTTTGGATAGCAATGCGGCTATTTTTACTTGGCTTGTTACGTTGGTCATGGTCAACCTACATAGTCGTGTCAATTTATTTGGGATGCCGAATTCTCTCATGGCTTTGCAAAGTTCTACCCTGGCTATACTGTCGTAGGCGGCCTTAAAGTCTATAAACAGGTGGTATGTTGGGATGTTAAATTCTAGACATTTTTCCATCGCCTGCCTAAGGGTAAAGATCTGATCAGTTGTTGATTTGCCTGGAATGAAACCACACAGATATTGTCCGATGATGGTTTTAGCGTATGGGGTTATCCGGTCTTGTAGGATAGAGGAGAGTATCTTATAGGCGGTACTCAACAACGTGATACCTCTATAATTGCTGCACGTTGTGACATCTCCCTTCTTATGTATGGGGCAAATGATACCTTTTCGCCAGTCTTCTGGAATTTCTTCATGCTCCCACACGTGCACTATAATCTCATGAATTGCTTGACGTAAGGCTGGCCCACCGTGTTGAAATAGTTCGGCTGGTATACCATGGGCTCCCGGGGCTTTGTTTCTCTTAAGCCGGCCTATAGCCTTCTCAACCTCTTCTATGCTTGGTGGCGGCAACATAGGGTACTCTTCTTGAAGTAGTGGAGCCTCCACTTCTGCAGTGAGCTGACCATTTAGCAATTCATTGAAGTACACTTCCCATCGCTCCAGTATGCTTTGAGGATCGGTGATCAGATTTCCCTCTCCGTCCTTGCAGTATGTGCAGCGTGGTGTGTACTGCGTCATGTTTCGGACGGATTGGTAGAACTTCCGCGCCTGGTGCGGACCTCGCTCTCGGCTTTTCTCTATTTCACAGATTATGTTCTTCTCCCAGGCTGATTTTGTCTGTCTGTGAAGCCGTTTTTCAATTCTTCTGAGCTCTTTATATTCGTCTTCGCGTGCCCGCGTTCTATGAGATTGTTGCATTGCTCGGTACGCAACATTCTTACGTTCAGTCGCTAGCTTGCATTCATCATCAAACCAGTCGTTCCGATTTCTACGACTGCTGCCTAAGATGGAGTTGGCAGTACTAATGACAGTATTCTTAAGGCGTGTCCACTTCTCATCTACGCCCAGCATACTGGCTCCAGGACTTACTCTACCCAGTTCTAGGGCGAGTCCTAACGCATTACCAAAGGTGTTACTGGTGTTTTCATTGCGCAGAGCAGCCGTGTTGATTCGAACCTGATCGGCGGATGCAATACGTCTTTGCAAGGCAATCCGCCCTCGGAAAACCATACCAACAAGATAGTGATCCGAGTCGATATTGGCACCTCGGTACGTTCGTACCGTCATCAAGTTCGAGTAGTGGCGACGGTCTATCAACACGTGGTCAATTCGGTTACGAGTGACTCCATCAGGTGATACCCAGGTGGCTTTGTTGATATCTTTACGCGGGAACCTGGTACTCGCAACGACCATGTTTTTCAATGCTGCTAATTCTAAGACTCGAAGTCCATTGTCATTAGTGTTCTCATGCAAACTATGGGTGCCTGCGTAATGCCTGAATACCGGCTCCCGACCTATTTTAGTTCTATATTAGTTCTATTTAGTTCTATAGGAATATTAAAAGAATAATAATAAATAAGGTCAAGTTTTTCAGTACGAGATTAAAGTTAATCCCGAGTTCACTCATCAAATTTGGTAAGTTAACTCAGGATTTACTGAACAGATGCTTTTGATGTTTTAACCACCGAGTTTGTTGAGTCGTTACGCATGCATTCTCCACCGAAAAATCGTTTCCTCAGTTCACTTCAGTGGATTAATTTACTTCTAGAGCTACCTTACTCTGGTTTAACTCACCATTGAAAAACTGGGCCTAAGAGTATTACTGAAATTATATCGAGCAGTGATTAAGATCCATCCTCCCACTAAGTTCGAATTGCCTACATGATAGTCTTCCCTGAAAACTAAGAACTCATGAACAAAAAGTTCGTTGTCCAAGATCGTTGTGTTCTCATATACTGTTTTGTTTTACCGTGTGAACCTAGCCTTAGCTGTCATTCAAATTTACGGTGAAAAGAATTATTTCGATAGTTTTCATCCAGGCACTAGCATTTAAAAAAATTTTTTACCATATCATTAAACATTCAAATGTGATTGAATTTGTGATCGAATGTTTTAGAGGCAAATCCTGAAAGAATGTCATTTATAGACACATGTCTAATCGTGGAAATGAACTGTCAAACTGTATGAGAAGGGCCGTCAGATCTTGTCATGGGAACTTTTGATATTTTGATTCCACACTATTAAACATTGTTTTTTCACACACATTTTTGACATGTCTTAATAGACTGTCAGACAGTGGCTTTAAGACCATTGTTTTAACTTTTACATTTCTTGCACTTTCTAAGTTTGATTTTTTTCTCTCGAAATACAGTGGCTATTCTAAATAATGAATTGATAAATGATTAGAATAGATGTTGTAGTTCGGGAGACAACAAAAATAAAACGTAAAAAGTGAAAAAAAATAATATACAAATAAAAAAAATAAATTTTAAACAAAATAAACAAAACGAGTGTAAATTAACGGCACCCTAATGTGGGTACATATTTTATATCTATCTGTCCCTTTTCACGAGGTCTGTGTAATCGCTCATATTTCAATCGTCGTCATGTTCTTCATTCGCGAATGATTGTATATTTGTGATTAATCCTTACTGTTGAAATAATGGGTGATTTTTTAAGAGGTTTAGAACTTTTTTTAAAAAAAAACACAAAAAATTCGAAAAAATGAATGAAATATTTATTTGAATCGATAGTTTGAACCTTGCAATTTAATGTTTAAAGATAATTTCATGCAAATGTTGACCGCGGCTGCGTCTCAGGTAGCCCATCCGCTGAGTCCAATTTTGGCATACTCTTTCACACATATCGGCCGGTATCTCACGAATGAATGCATGGATGTTGGCTTCCAGTGCGTCAATCGAAGCGGGCTTGTCCCTATAGACATTAGCCTTGACATACCCCCACAAAAAATAATCTAATGGTGTCAAATCGCACGATCTAGGCGGCCAATTGACCGGCCCGAAACGTGAAATTAACTGTTCACCAAACTCGCCTCGCAATTGCGCCATTGTTTCGCGTGCTGTGTGGCATGTGGCACCGTCTTGTTGAAACCACATATCATGCAAGTCAAGAACTTCCATTTCGGGCAAAAAAAAGTTTGTTATCATCGCTCGGTAGCGTTCACCATTGACAGTAACGCTGCGATTCGCATCATCTTTGAAGAAATATGGCCCAATAATGCCGCCGGCCCATAAACCGCACCAAACAGTGGCTTTTTCGGGATGCATTGGTAGCTGTTGCAATGCTTCTGGCTGATCTTCACTCCAAATGCGGCAATTTTGCTTATTTACGTACCCATTCAACCAAAAATGAGCCTCATCGCTGAACACAATTTTTCGATAAAAAAGCGGATCCTCGGCCAGCTTTCCAAGAGCTTATTCACCAAAAATTCGGCGTTGTGGTAGGTCAGCTGGCTTTAGTTCTTGCACCAGCTGTATCTTAAAAGGCTTTACGCCCAAATCCTTCCGCAAAATTTTCCACGTAGTGCTGTAACAAAGGCCTAACTGCTGGGAACGGCGCCGAATCGACATTTCGCGGTCTTCTGTCACACTAGCTGATACGGCCGCAATATTTTCTTCACTACGCACAGTACGTAAACGTGTTGGTGGTTTAATGTCCAACAAAGTAAATTTGGTGCGAAATTTGGTCACAATCTTCCGAATAGACTGCTCAGAAGGTCGAGAATGCCGATCATAAAATGGAAGCAGCGCGCGATGAACATTTCGAACCGAGCACGAATTTTGATAGTAAAATTCAATAATTTGCAAGCGTTGTTCATTTGTAAGACGATCCATGGTTAAATTGCAAACCAAACTGAAGCTGTTTGACAGTGACACAAGGTACTAAACACACGTCAGCTGTCAAAACCAGTGTTGCCAAAACCAAACCAGCTAAAAAATCACCCTTTATATATTTGATTTGGAAAATTTACATTTTGGTGTTAGTAGTGCTTAATTATCTGCCAGTGTAGTAACGATTTCTTGTGCAATTCGGAAGAAGGTAAATGAGAAAAATGAAATAAAACTTTCGAATGTCCGTTTGAACGAAGCTGCTTACATTTTGAATCATTTAACGATAGTGTCTCACATGGTTTTGTTATTATCAATTTGTTAATGTGTAATTCAATTCGTTAAATTATTATTATTCAAATACAAAGTTTGATAAATTTTAGTTAAAAAAAAAATAAATCGAAAATAGACATTACTGAATACATGTTTCAATAAAATTTAGCATTGGTCCACTGTTGGACAGAGTTTGAGTAAATGTAAGTTTTTATTAAATTTTTAATTTTAGTACGGAAAATAAATTCGTTTTTTGTTTCTTGAAGAAGCGCACAGCTGGTTGGTAAATATTTATTTAGTGATACATAACATAAATTAACAAAGCAATTAAATAATAATAAAAAAACCAACATGCATTTGAGTGCAATGGCCTTCACATTTTCTATTTAGTATAGTCTTTCTGTTTAGAAGAACTATAATTTAGGCAAACTTAAAGTAGCCTTTCATTTTAAGTCGAAGTATAAAAATAGTTCTTTAAATATCCTAAAATAACTACTAATAAAGTTTTAATCTTAAAATACAAAAAGGGTGTTTAAATTCCTGAAAATAATATGAATTTATGAACTTATGAGCAACTTATTGCGGAAAGTGTGCACTGTGAAACTGGCTCTAAGAACTTTGTATAAAACAATTTCAAACATATCATAATAATTCAAAAACTTTATATAGATGAATAATTGTTAAAAATACATTTCTTTAAAATATTTCGTTGTAATTTTTTTCAAATATTTTGCAATCATTGTGACTCAAATTCCTAATTTCGTTATTGTGAAGTGGGTCCGTGGTGTTTCCAATTTCCATACTAAATTGAGCCGCAAAACGTAGTTTTGAGGATCTATTTTTGTATCCGTCTGCGAAGTCATCCATACATTGTTTATTACTACGTGCGCGGATCCAAAACGGACTTGTTTGCTTAAAGGGTTATGCAGAGTTGAAGCGTGCTTAAACTATACACTTCCAACCTTTGTATACTTTCGTCGAGTTGAAATGGGTGCGGTTGGGCTTTGGTCCAAATGCAAAGAATTATAACAATTAAGAAAAAAAACCATGACCTTAATAATTACATATATAAGTTTTAACCTTTTTTCTAATAAATTTTATTTTCTTGTTTCTTACAGGTAAGTGCTTATATCTAATACAGTCGCTTCATCGTAACAAAATTGACAATTTGCAATGAAGATTTTGCAATATTTAAGGTACATTTTTAAAAAGAGAAGAAATATATCTTAAAAAAAAAACACACAACCAATTTTTTTTTGTATATACACAGAAGCACATAAAAAAACAGACTTTCACTTTGAAAAAATGAGTTGAACATTTCCTTTGATAATTTAGATGGTTTTTTTTTTGAAATCAGTTTAATGGAAGAAATTTTAAGACAAAAAAATTTCTCATAAAATTCTCAAGAAAAAAGATTAAAATACTTATTTCGTTATAGAACAATAGATTTTGAGAAAAAAGTACGCAAACATGAGCAGTCACTGATCCCACAGCAAAGGGATGCGGAAGAAATCACATTAAAACAAACAACTGATACGAAGGTTGGTACTTAATTCTTGAGATATGGCAACACCAGTGTGAATAGAATATGTCAAATTTGACAATGTCATCGAAAAGTTTGACATTTTTAATGGTAATCGTTTTCATAACGTTTTGTTATAAAGGGTGTTTTTTTTTTAGAGGTGTAAAACTTTGAAATGGAATAAAACAAAGATGATTTTTTTTTAAATTGACATGAAATTTACTTTATTCGAAAGATAATCTTCTGGCATTATAATTTAAATATGACTTCTGGTAAATGACCGCCACGGCTGGCTTGGACGTAATCTAATCTGGAGATCAAATTTTCAAACATTTGTGGCCGCATATCGGCAATATTGCGGCGAATGTTGGCCTTCAAGTGGTCAATCGTCTCGGGCTTATCGGCGTAGACTAGCGACTTCACATATCCCCACAGAAAATAGTCAAGCTTGGAGGCCAATTCACGGGTCCGTAACGCGAAACTATGCGGTTATTAAACGTTTCCTTCAATAAATAAATTGAGGCTGTGTGACATGTTGCTCCGTCTTGTTGAAACCACAGCTCCTGCACATCATGGTTGTTTAATTGATGAAAGAAAAAGTTAGAAATCATGGCTCTATAGCGGTCACCCTTGACTGTAACGTTCTGGCCAGTATCGTTTTTAAAGAAGTACGGACCAATTATTCCACCAAACCATAAAGCAAACCAAACAGTCAGTTTTTTTTGGATGTAACGGTGTCTCAACATTCACTTGAGAATTATCATCACTCCAAATACGGCAGTTTTGTTTAAAGACGTATCCATTCAACCAAAAGTGAGCTTCATCGCTAAACAAAATTCGTTTATTAAAATTGGGATCAACGGCAATCTTGTTTTGAGCCCAATTGGGCACAATTTGGAAGCGTTGTTCAGGCGTCAGTATATTCAAGTTGAAATGCCAAACCAAACTAAAAATAAATCACTTGACAGCTGACAAAATGGCTGCCAGTTAAAATAGTGTTGCCAACTTAAAGTTGCTTGCAGTTATGTGAAACATTCATCTAGGTCAAAAAATGGAATTGAAAAGTGAACATTTGAACATTATCGGGCAATGATTTTTGACGTGGATTAAGCTCACAAAACTGTGCCGATCAACTCGCTTCGACTTAATGAAGCACAATCTCGAACCACCGTTGTTCGCTGGTTTTTCGAATTCAATCGTGGTCGGACATCGCTACAGGACGAATTTCGTAAAGGTCGCCGTGTTGTGCCAGAAAAAATCGATGCTGTGCGTGAACTGATGATTGAGGCATTAGTTGCACTCGCATACATTCAATATTGCGTGCACATTTGGCCGTCAAAAAGATTTCTTCGCATTGGATACCGCATCATTTCACAATCTCTCAAAAAAAAAAGGTCGTGTCGATTGATGCCCAGAAGTGTTGAAAAAATTCAATCGCGGGCTTCAAAAAGACGTCTTTAAAATCGTGACAGCTGACGAATCATGGATCTCTATGCATATGAACCCGAAACTAAACAATTCAACAGTCTTGTTTTGGCACCCTATGATTTCTTCTCATTCCAGCAGATCAAACATAAATGCGAGGTCGAAGTTTTTCGACCAAAGAAGCGATTGATGCATTTAAAATGCATGTTTTTGAGGTACCTCAATCAGAGTGGAATATAAGCTCCATTCAGGTTCGTTTTTGAAAATGCAATGTGAGTGTTTGTTTCATGGAAATGAATGTAAATTAGCATGAGTTCTGTCTATAACGCAATAAATGTTGTGACTGGTTCATAAAACGGACTATTTTTATTGCAGTTCTGTGCTACACACCACCAAGTGTTGTTGCTAGTGAACATGATTCAATCCCGTCAATAAAATTGGAACGAACCATGAACATCGGCAGAACAGCGTGTTTTTAAAACATTTGATAGTTCTCGAATTTTTTTCAAAACAAAATTGTATTTCAACTCTTTTTCCCCGCCCTCCAAAAAATGTTTACCCTGGTTTATATTAAGGGGTACTTTTTAGGTTATGCTTCATCATCATCTTCTGTAACCCACTTCAGGGAATAGATATTTTAACTGTGGCCACGTTTTTGTCTGGGATTCTGCTTCTGCTAAGACTGTTGATTTCCATGTTGTTCTTGGTCGTCCAACCCGCCGTACACCCTGAGGATTCCATTCAAAGGACTGCTTCGCAATGTCATCGTTTGGTTTCCTGAGTGTGTGACCAATCCATCTCCATTTACCCTTTCTTATGTCGAATTCCAGCCGCTCTTGACGCGTCCTGTGCCACAATTCCTCGTTAGATATAGTTTGTGGTTAGTGAATCTTTAGAATGTGACATAGACAGCGATTCACAAAAGCCCGCAACTTCCTCGAGTTGATAGCCGAGACTTTTCAGGTTTCGCAAGCATATAGTATCACGGATTTTACATTGGATTCGAAGAATCTCAGCCTAGTGCGTAAGGAGATTTGAATGGATTTCCAAATTGGAGACAGAACGTCCAGATCCGTACCGCTATTAACGGATACAATATTTCCGAGTTACTTGAAATATTCGACCTCTTCAACAAGCATCTCCTGCAGAATAATACGCTGATGTGTGGAGCGGCTTGCGGGCATTATTTTTGTCTTTTTGCCGTTTATTCAGAGACCGATCAACTCTCCTTTCACCTGCAGTGATTGACACATCTCGTTAAGCCCACTGAAGTTATTTGCCAGGAGACATTTATCATCGGCATAGTCTAAATGGCTAAGCCTTTCAAACGGCCTCCGCTGAAAGCCCTGTCTTTCCGCAGCGTGCGAATGCTGGCTGCCAATGCATCGTCTTTCGCCAGAAGAAAAAGAACTGGCGATAGAACATCCCCCTGTCTCACTCCTTGTAGCACTTCGAAAGAGTCGGAGAGCTGGCCATTATGCAAAACAAAGCACCTTGGGTAGTTTTAAGAACTTTTTTATAATGGAAACAATATTGGGTGGAATTCCGCTTCCATACATTCTCTGTTTACTCAGTCAAAGAATCAAAATCCACAAACATGAGGTATAATGGAGATTGAAATTCCGCTGCCTGTTCGAGAACAATACGCAGGGTATTGATATGGTCGACACACGATCGACGACTACGGAAGCCAGCTTGATGCCTCTTGAGTGTAAACTCGATTCCAATCTTTATCCGCTTGAGGATGATGGTTGCCATTAGTTTTGGGTAATCAGACAAAACGGTAATACCACGCCAATTATTGCAATTCTTAAGGTCACCTTTCTTGGGCAGCTTAACAATCACTCCATCCTTCCAGTCCCTGGGATAGGTTTCGTTTTCCCAAATGGTTTGTATCAAACGGAAGCAGAATACATGCCGTTGTTAGGGGATCAGCTTTCAGGAATTCAGCTGGTATTCCATCATGTGCAGCTGCTTTGATTTTTTATTTTTTTGAGGAGATTTATCGAAATTTGGATTTCCTCAACTGAAGGGGGTTTGATGTTAATACCCCTACGGGACCTGCGCATCTCGTTTAGGGGCACTTTAGCAATCTGCTCAGCGGAATCTTCATTCATCAGGGCACAAAAGTGATCCTCCCATCTGTGTAGCTGATCCTCAATTGATAACAAAAGTGTGCCATCCACATCCATTACAGCATGATTGGCGTTTCTTTTTTTCCGACAACGTCTTTTGATATTTAGTACAATTCTCTAATATCTCCTCTTCTTGCAGCGTTTTCGGCATTTGCTGCGAGACCATACAATCTCGCCCTCCTGTCAGGTCTCACACAACGATAGACCATCTTATGTGCTCCCCGATACTCGTTTCGCAATTAGACCTTTCGTTGAACGTCCGTCTCAGCATTTGAGTGTCTTGAGACATCCAAGATTCTCTACCTCTCGTCCGACTAGGCACAGTTTCGGAACCAACCTTTTATTTGACCCCACATAATGGTATGTTTGGGGCATAAAAATAAAGTTCTCATCAACCAAAATTCAGCTTTGTCGGAGTTAATTCGAAGTATGGCTATTTTGTTGTCTAATATTCTTAGGCTATTTATCGGTGATTGGTTCAAAGTTTGGAAACTTTTTAAAGAGATATAGTGCTTCAACGTCCTACATCCTGGATTCAGCATAACCAATTTATGATGTGTAACCATCTATGCGGGCGGTAGAGTGAAATAAAAACGTCGACTTTCCTCTGTTACGAGGTCACATTTTAAGACGTAGCACGTTACGTTACGAAAATCTGCATAGTAGGATATTGGGTACGTTCAGTGACAAAAAACTGAAGATCCCCTCGAAGCAAACTAGTCCGTTTTGGATCCGTGCACGTAGTCAAAAACGTATGGACGACTTCGCATACGGATCCAAATACGGTTGCTCAAAATTGCGCGTGGACAAACGTTGATGTTTACACATAATAACCGTGACTCCCACCACTCACACAATTTTTTTTTTAATTTGAATAATTTCGCTAATAAAATCGGACCGATTAATACTTATGTTTGCCTTGAATGATAAAACACAGCTTCTGCATGTACATTTATGCGTCATTTATGCACACGTTGACGTGTGCCAAAGTGGATTTTAATTATTTCCCTGGCATTTGGCAATTCTTCCCACTGAACGTGAAAATTTCCGCATCACCAGAAAACATGAAAGGTTTATGCGATAAACATTCACAAATCAAATGATTGTCCCATCATGAGGCTGCAGCCCGCTGATGTTATATTGCGACAAATTATCTTTGATTGCAATCTCTGTCGCTTTAGCTTTTGGAAATGACAAAGACGATGTCGATGTCGACGACGGCGATGACGATGCTGATGCTGATGATGATGGTGATGGTGATGGTGTTTTTAATAACAGTGACATTAATTAAACCCATTTAACTAGCTCCAGCATCAAGCTGATACATTTTTTGCCCACATGCAGAAGGTTGTATATGTGTGTTGTTTTGAGTCAACAAAAAAGCTCTACAAATGACAAAATTTTAAAACCTAATAAATAAAAGCGACTAAGCTAGTATATGAATGATGTATAACAAAATTGATTTATACTTTGTTTTCGAGATTGAATTGAGGTGCAACGTGTTCGTTGCAACCTAAGGTAGTACGTATAGCCACAAGGGCAACTTATAGACACACAACCCATTTGGTGCTACATTGTTCGGATAATTGTTAGAACATACCATAGTTTAACGAAAAACGTTTTGTGGAAATTTGACAGTAATTTGTTAAGATATTTTGTGATACAATTTCAACCGTCTCATATTCCTTTTACTTGCTATAAATGATTTTGGATTCGTAAGAGCAATTGAATTAATGATTTTAATCAAATCTTATGTGTACATAATACGATAACAATATATATACAGTCTAGACCGCTTAAACGATATCTATACGTCAAAATTAAGGTACGATTAGAAGGTCAACGGAGATGTATCGACGCGTTGAATTTCTGATGTCACCAAAACATTGATCAACTCACTGTCATTGATGATCATAAGAATGACGCTAGTGAGTCAATCTTGTCCCAAAAAACATTGACGCGTAATATGTGTCAAAGTGATTTTTAACCTTCGCTGTCAACGAGCTAACACGTAAAACGTTCACGATCAAACAACTTAAAAAAATCGGAATAATGGCTCACAATCAGTCAAATAGAATGCTTTTTCAATGCCGTGGTGAGATTGAGAAGTCAAACATCAGAGATCTTTCACCCAGTGTGTTAAACTAAATTGACATTTAAGGATTTTTTTAAGTTGTGTCTATTTGACGTTTATCCTTTAACATACATGATACTTGAGCCCATTGACGTTTATTACTTGACAGCTTTGGTACTGCCACTCAAATAGGTACAGACGTTCAGTTTTCGCAAATAAAATAAATTGAATCGGATTAAATAATTATATTAGCACAGGTGCGTCTCCGTAAATTGGGACATTGTATTTATTTCCCCTCTAGAAGTAAAAGATTCTATGACGTTTTCGATTGCTAATACAGAAAAACTGTGTGAATTTACAATTTGTCCAATTTCACCAAAGTGTTTTAGGGCTTCGTGTGACGTTTGGCTGAAAGTTTCCCAAACGTAATTCGTCGTCCTCAATCTGTCATGTTACCAAACGTCAAATTTGATGGAAGGATTGCTATGATGTCGATGTACTAAAAAATATGAAAAAATCAGAAAAAAGGCAATTTAAGGGCTTTTGAGTGACATTTGGAAGAAAAAACTCTTACTGCGTCAACATGTAGTTCATCCTCCATCTGTCATGTTCCATAGCAGAATTACTATGATGTCAATGGATAAAAAAAGGAAGTGACTTTACTCATGCTAATTATAACAGTTTTGGTTTATAAAAGTACTGTTTATGCGGCCCCGCAGGTCCAGGCCCTCCGAAGGTGGACATACTTCAAACACCCAGGGTTTTTTTTCAAGTCTTAACGTATGCCCATTTTTAATGGTGAAAAACTGTTATAACTGTTATAAATTGGCATGTCTCTAGTCTCGTCCATAAAAAAATCTCTTAAAAAAGAAATTTTATGCAGTTCGTTTTTTTTAACTGGAATGACTTACATAATCTGTCAAATTCAACGAAATCGATGGTTTTAAAAAACCGATAATTATTCTGCAACTGTAAATGCGTCAGAATGTATTTTTTCGTCCATCTGACAACCCATTTACTGTCAAATTCCATGAAATGATGGCTACGATGCCAACGGAATACAAATCATCAAAAAAAATCCTCCGGAAAATCCTCACACAAGGAAACTTTGTTGATGGCGGTCGGTTAGTTTTGATGCGGTTCTGGTCTTCTGATTGGTAGCATACTAACAATTGATGAGCTGACACTTAAACAATAAGTAGGGTTTAATGCCCCTAAAGCTTTGAATCGGCAGTTATTACGCCCCTGGTGGCTTTGCGAAGAGCAGGCTCTCGTACTGGTAGATCAATGCTAAATCTGATTGAGATAGTTGCTTAACATCGACAAGTTCTACGCCCCTGGTGGCTTTCGGAACAGCAGGCTTTCGCACTGGTAGATCAATAGGATTTAAAACTCCTAGGAGGTCCTCATAAGACAATTATTGGTAAAAGTGAGTCTGAACTATATAATGATGAATGAAAATAATAAATTGTGTGATATCACGTGATTGCGTTGATTGTGAATTGTGTCAGGTTGAAACACAATTGACGTTCTGCTGATGAAGTAATAGGTAGAGCGCCGTGGAGGATTGTAGCATTTAACCCTTCGTTACAGTGGTCAGTGGAAATGTAGTCTTAAAATAACTTCAATATGAATGAAAAACTCCACAAACTTTTTGTCAATCAACACAGCCTAAGTTGACGCCACAGACAATTCAGTTGTGTCAACTTTGAAACATATAGTCAACGCGCTGACGAGCAGTCTGTCAACGTATACTTACTTACTCCGTTGACAGGATGATTACAGGGTCAACGAAAATGATCATAGCGTTGACCCTAAAAGTCTCTGTGGTCTTTGCGCTGACGAATACGCCGCGCCGCGGCGCGCCGTGGTGACTTGACTTTGGGACAGAATTTGACGTACGTCATTTTGAACTTTAAAACCAATGTGCACCGGTATCAATGAACAATGTTTTTCTAAATCTTTCCTTCTCGATTTTTTTTCTAATGAAAAAGTTTCAGAAAAAATTATGAAAAAAAAACTTGAAATTTTCCCCAATCCGAGTCAATTAATGTTGGCACCTCCATGCTTTCGTACCGTTATCGGGCTCGAATACAGTGACGAGCAGTATTCTATCAACATGATGTGGCTGTGGTGGGATTAGTTTTTACTATACTGTTAGTTCAAGTTACCCAAAATACATAAATATGCCTAAATACGTATACCAAGTATTTTTCATAGAGAAACATTTAACTTTGTATACCCCTTCGAATTATTTTCTTGTTCTTGTATGTGGCTTGCTACAATATTGCATTTACCGCGGGTCCGGACAGTTGGCCTTTATGCAAAAAGACACACTCAAGAAATATAATTTGAAACTCGTTAATTCAACTGCATTTGCATAAAATTACTTTTCTCAAGAGGAAGACCCATTGGAAAGACAAGTTTTTTCCCTTCCACTCTTCATGCAACCAGCGCAGCGTCCAGCATCTCTCATTGTGCCACAAGCCCGACCAACAGAGCGCCAGCTTAAATAAATCTTTTAGTTAGTGGAAGAACTTTTAGATGCAATTTAATGCAAAACTCTTCAAATTCATGTTTACAACCCAACTAGAATTAGAGATACGGAAAAACTTTTTATTATTTTTTTTTTTTTTTTTTGTTGTCTTCCTCATCGTGAGCATGTGTTGCGCTTTTCTAAGCAGATAACAGATACCTAATGATATGAATAAAAATGAGCGTAGACGAACGTATAGAGAATTATTAAAATGGAGAGTTGTTTATTTTTCAATATTTTGCGCATTTTAATAGGAAGTTTAAGAGTTTCTACAAGGTGGCGCAAAATTAATCATCCAATTTAGTTTTTGAATTACTTTTTTACTAAATTTACTAAATAAAAAAAAATTATTGTGACTGAAGGAAATCTTTATTTGGGCCTTTACATTTTTTCTGTTTAGTGGAAAAGATGATATCGGTCAAGGGGCTGCCGCCAGTGTTGATACACATTTGTGCCCGTTTTATCCCATTTCCCATGACTTTCCGCAAGATTTCCCGTGATAACTGTTCCCATTCCTGTCGAATATCCTCCTTAAGGGCTGCGATCGTTTGAGGCTTGTTGGCATAAACCCGCGACTTCAAGTAACCCCAAAGAATGAAGTCTGGGATGGTTAAATCGGGCGATCTTGCTGGCCATGCCAAATCGCTAAAACGGGAGATTACGCCATTGTGGCTCGTGGTGTGTGTGCGGTTGAACCGTCTTGTTGAAACCACATGTTCACCAAGGCCCGCTCATCCAATTCCGGCAGTAAGAAGTCGTTTATCATGACCCTTTATAACGGGTGATTTTTTAAGAGGTTTAGAACTTTTTTTAAAAAAAAAAACACAAAAAATTCGAAAAAATGAATAAAATATTTACTTGAATCGATAGTTTGAACCTTGCAATTTAATGTTTAAAGATAATTTCATGCAAATGTTGACCGCGGCTGCGTCTCAGGTAGCCCATCCGCTGAGTCCAATTTTGGCATACTCTTTCACACATATCGGCCGGTATCTCACGAATGAATGCATGGATGTTGGCTTCCAGTGCGTCAATCGAAGCGGGCTTGCCCCTATAGACATTAGCTTTGACATACCCCCACAAAAAATAATCTAATGGTGTCAAATCGCACGATCTAGGCGGCCAATTGACCGGCCCGAAACGTGAAATTAACTGTTCACCAAACTCGCCTCGCAATTGCGCCATTGTTTCGCGTGCTGTGTGGCATGTGGCACCGTCTTGTTGAAACCACATATCATGCAAGTCAAGAACTTCCATTTCGGGCAAAAAAAAGTTTGTTATCATCGCTCGGTAGCGTTCACCATTGACAGTAACGCTGCGATTCGCATCATCTTTGAAGAAATAGGCTCAATAATGCCGCCGGCCCATAAACCGCACCAAACAGTGGCTTTTTCGGGATGCATTGGTAGCTGTTGCAATGCTTCTGGCTGATCTTCAATCCAAATGCGGCAATTTTGCTTATTTACGTACCCATTCAACCAAAAATGAGCCTCATCGCTGAACACAAGCAGCGCGCGATGAACATTTCGAACCGAGCACGAATTTTGATAGTAAAATTCAATAATTTGCAAGCGTTGTTCATTTGTAAGACGATCCATGGTTAAATTGCAAACCAAACTGAAGCTGTTTGACAGTGACACAAGGTACTAAACACACGTCAGCTGTCAAAACCAGTGTTGCCAAAACCAAACCAGCTTAAAAATCACCCGTTAGCATTCGCTAGTAACAGTGCAGTATTGCCGATGGCGTTCTCAAAAAAATGCGGCCCAATCACTCCTCCCGCGTGAACGCCGCACCACACAGTGGCTTTGAGTGGATGTAATGGCTCGTCGAGCATCACACGCAGTTGTTAAGTGCTCAAGAAACGAAGATTATGCTTATTGACGTAACCGCTTGAGTGGAAATGCGTCTCGTTGCTCATGATGATTTTAGACACAAAACCGTGCTCTTCGTCGTTGAGATTAAGGATGGGTTGACAGCGGATTATTATAGCGCGCCATTGCTTGTCTGTTTGTATACTGCAGCTGTCTAGTTCACAAATGTCAAATATGATTGACGTACTACGACGCCATTTGCAAAAATTAAAACATCTCCCAATAGGGTGATTAATTTTGCGCCACCTTTGTATTTTTTTTTTTTTAATTCTGAAATCATGGTTTAGGTACTAATTATAAAATAAATAAAATGCACGACTGGGTCGCAAGAACTTCCAATTGTGGTTCAAAGCTAAAATGTGTAAAGACTTTGAAGATGCACATATATATGTATGGTAATGGTTCAAGAAAATTTAGAAAAAAGTCAAAAGTACTAAAATAATGATTTTTTTTTTGTTTATAAATAAATTGTAAATTTTTTGAACGCAATACTATTGAAACTATTAAGAAGTACCGGACTGTAAAATTATAAAAAAAATGATCAAGACATTAACGAGATATTCGAGTATAACCCAAAAATTAGGAAAAAAAATGTCAAAAAACGTTTTCTGCCAAAAACTTGATATGCATGAAATTCCTTTAAAAATGAGATACAGGAAGTTTGATAAAAATTCCTTGTTTAGGAAATTGCCTAAATATGCTCTGTTCCAAATTTGAAGCCATCCGTCTATTCGTTTAGGCTCTAGCTTCATGTAAACCTGGAACCAAAGACAGAAACAGGTCAATGCAAAGTAGTCCCTTTGTTGTATTTTGGCGAAAACTACTGAAATTTGGCACACTTTATTATCTGGAAAATTTAGTTTATTCAGAAATTCAGTTAAATGTATGTCTTAAATGTCTTAAAATAAACATACTTGAATGTTTATTTAAGTTTATTAATCGAAAGCATTGATGTACCAAATTTTGAAAAGCAATTTCAAAATATTACGAAATATTCCCAAAGGGTAACATCCAAGTTTTGTGGTCATGCTTCGATATTGTTTTCATTAAAAATAATTTTTCACACCAAACATGATAGAAATTTGACATGATTGACAGTTGAAATTTACAAAAAAAAAATTGTGTGAGTGTTGGGACTCACGGTTAATATGTGTAAACATCAACGTGCAAATCAAATTTTAAATATGTAGTTTAAACATTTTTGTTATTGTTTCTGGTTTTGCATTTGAATCTGACGTAAACTTAATTTTTCTGACAGTTGTCAAACAGCTTTTAATTCAATTTCTAGATACTATTTTTAGATATTGGAAGCTGTACTTGCTGAATTCAGTTCCTACAAAGATATTGAGTTACATACAATGTCTGTTCACGTACTGTCCAAAGCTCCGAATTTATACGAATTTTTGTCCAAAATCCCTCAAACTTAATATAGAAACAAAATAAATTTGTAGAAATTTGCAGTTTTGAACAGTCCGCGAACAGGCATACTATTTCATCTATTAAATAAATAAATTAAAATTTGACAGTTGGTTTACAACCGTCAACTGTCAGAAATCTTAAGCTGACGTCAGATTCAAAAACAGCAAATTTCAAGAAAAACAACTTTTTTCAAACACTTACGTAAATCTGATCAGATTTGGTCTTAGAATCATTTTTAATAACCAAATATCGAAGCAGGAGCACAAAACACATTATGAAACAGGCCAAATTTTACCGAATTTCGTCAGGAATTGGCGTTGAAAATGATTTTGTCGCCAAAATTCACAAAAAGGCCTAAATATATATTTCCTTCTATATAAATCATCCCAATTTCCCAGTAGGGGAGACTGGGGTTAAAAGTTACAGGGGTAAGAAGTAACAGCTAAAAAAAACAGTGTTCCCTTTAAAATTAAGAATCCCGTGAAAGAGAAAAATTTGCATCTTTTCCATAGCTACCGGAATATCTACTTCAGTTTTTAAGTTGTGCGGGTAGTGCCAAAAATGATCATGTTTGTAACTTTTTATTTTTGGTCTTCCTCTTTACTGGTTGTTTTTTAAACATGCGTTTGTGTTTTGGTTACATATATGTGTTTATGTAATATATGTGTGAATATCCTTCCGTTTTAAATTGTGTTTTTTGTCTCAAATTTCATGGTGGGGTTAGTTGTAACATTTTTTCCGGGGTAAATTGTAACATGTAAAAACTAAACCCGTTAATTTTTTTTTCAAAACTAAGAGTTTTTCTTAAGCTAAGAGTTATGTTTATTTTTATGTGTTAATAAAACGATATTTAAAGTCTTAAAAAAATAGATTTCATGTGATTTGCAATACTTGTTACAACTTACAACGACCTATGTTACAACTATCCCCCCATATGGGGTAGGTTGAAACAACACGGTTTTTTTGTTAATGCTATATATTGACATTTTGCAAGTAGACTTTGCTAAACCTTTGTGATGGATTATGTAGCTGAAACATGAATTAACAATTTATTAATTTTAAACATATAAGAAGAAGCATCGGTTTTAGCAAAAAGTGTTACATTAGCCCCTCTCTCCCCTACATATTTCAAAATATCGGTTTTTGGTACATTGAACTGCGGAGAACATCTCAAATTCATTTTTTATTTTGCTTTCGCCGAATTTGGCCACTCTTCATCTTCTTGTCTTAAAACTAACTTAATACTACGTTTTTATTAGGGCTACTAAGGTGATTTCGTTGAGAACTATAATATGGGATTTTCAACCAAATTTGCACGAAATTCGGTAAAAAATTACATGCATAGCTTACGAACACAGCCAAATGGAATCCACTCAAACGAAACAAGCTGTTCAGATTACAAATATCCTAGTGTAAACACTGACAGACCCTTAAATTTTCTATATTTTTGATGTGTAAACATCTATGCTGGCGGTAGAGTGAAAAAAAAACGTGAACGTTCGTGTGCAACGTTACGTCGTGCACTTTACGTTGTAGCACGTTACGTTACAAAATCTGATTTGCCCTGACCAAAACAAATTGATTTTAACGCGACCGACAATTAGATTATACTTTATCGCTACCACTCATTTATATTGTTTTTGCCAATTACGAAAACAAATTGTTTTTAGCGCGACCGACGATTTTATCATTTTAACACTTATATTTTTATTTTTTTTTCTTTAATTTTTAATTATTTCCCGCACAAAATGGACGCGACACTAGTAATTAAAAAGCAAACAAAATCAAAACAAAAATAATAATAGTCAGCTGTAGGGATTGACAATTGACTGTAGGTATGGTAGGTCAATGGCTATAGGTATGGTAGGATATCGGGTGCGTTCAGTGATACTGAACTGAACTTAAATTCTACGTTTACATTATACTGCTTTTAAAGGATGCAATTTCTTCTTGCAATTTTAAGGCACGTAGGCGAGGGACGTAGGTGGCTGGGATATACAAAATAGCTGAGGTTGAACAACAGAGTTATCGGCTACTTTTGTACTTGCACGAAGTTAACATTCATTTAAAATCACAGCGTCCAATTCCATAGGCGATTGATGGTGTCAATCGATTGAAACTGCGATTTTAGTGATTTCCACTGACAACAACTGCAACTAAATATTCTAAAAACTCAAGATATATAATTCGCGGGCTATCTCATAGTGACATTCATTTGAGGTTCGTTCAGTATAAAATTAAGATTGAACTTTTTGTAAGTTTTACTCGATGGAAAGATGGAGTTTCATAAGGTTTGCAAGTTCGTTGACAGTTCTAACTGGATATTTTAATTCGGCCCCTGTCAGTCAAACCATTAAGTTCCTTTGGAATTTGGGTACGGTGTCATTTAACTGAAACCACGGTTTTAGTGCTCTCCGCTGACAGTTGTTGTTTGTCGATGCTCAGACTTTAGAGAGTGATTACCATAAACAATAACCATGTGTAATGTGAAGTCATCTTAAAGTTGAGAGTGAACTACGAAGCAGGACCTTTCAGTACCGAACCTTCACCGTTCGTTGGACACTTCACCACCAGCCTTTTAGTGCTTGGAAATTTCGTTACAGCGGTTCCCCCACTGGGTATTTCGCTGCCGTTCTTTCAACACTAAGCTTTTTAAGCACTGCCTACAGATAGGTAATGTAGTGTTAATTATTCAATATGTTTCTTTTGATGACGTTCAGTAACAAAAATCAGGCACTTGGATAAACGTTGATGTTTCCACATATTTAACCGTGAGTCCCGGCACTCACATATTTTTTTTTCTTGTCCGAATGTTGGTAAACCGGTTTTTCCATCTGTCAACTTTTTATTTGTAAGTTGGTACACCGTTTTTTTCACGTTCGTCCAACTGCTTTGTATCTTATATCTCACTCATTCTATTTTTGGCCTTCAGCATTTTTGCATACATCTTTTAGAAAGTAAAACTTCAAACTATTAAAATAAATTGATAGGAGGTATATCTAAGATTAAAGATCGAAATAGTAAAATTAAAATTGTAACTTAAATGTAACTAACTAAATAAAGAAATAAAAATCAAAAACCATCGTGTCGACTTATCCGTTTATTCATAAGCTGTCAAACGAAATTAGCAAATTTGAAATGAAAAAAAGTTGTTTTCATCTCAAATTTGGTGGTTTCTCGTTTGACAGCTCATTTCACTTGAATTTGATTTGGAGGTTAATCACTTGTTGATGTTTAAACATATCTATGCCGGCGGTAGAGTGAAATAAAAACGTGGACTTCCTTCTGTGCGACGTTAAGACTTTACGATGTTGCACGTTACTTTAGGGAAGTCAACATACATAGAAAGATATTGGGTACGTTCAGTGACAAAAATTGGAAAATCCCCCTATACTAGTCCGTTTTGGATCCGTGCACGTAGTCAACAACATATGAACTAATTCGCATACGGATCGAAATATGGGCAAACGTTGATGTATCGTGAGTAACGGCACTCAACCATTGTTTTTTTGTAGTTTCCCTACTGTTTTTTATGTATCGAATTTTGACATTTGCAAAGGATACCATTTTGAGTGGATTCTACTTGGGGTGTGTTCATAAAATCGTAAAACCGATTTTCATGCAATTATGGTTTAAATTATATCACGATTATTTGGAACATCATTTGTCCTATTGAAAACGTGGTATAGTGCTATTAATTTGCAGTTCGTACAAAATTATTGTTAAAAATCTTAAAAAAAAAAAGAAATTTGTATTCAGTTTGGTTTTGCTCATTTGCACTTAGTCAAAAGAGCTTTTGCAACAAAGGAGTTGGTAAGCTTGTTTTAAAAAGCAAATATTGACGCATTAGTATAATACATAATTGAAAATAGTAGCCGGTGGCATCATGCGTACGATAGTGCGTACGATTGTCACGCCCGCTGGAGGTCTGGGTTCAGTTCCCAGCCTCGTCCACCTAAAAAAAAAAAAAACAGTGGCAACTGCCCCTTGCGAGGAAGTGGCAAACCCTCCAAGAATATCTCCTGTCATCACTAAGTGCCTCTCAATTCAGCTGTTCGGATTCGGGAGAAAATCGTAGGTCCCCTCCATTCCTGCAAACAAACAACATGGACACCGAAATGGTTGAGAGTTGTAAGTCACTAAGCCCTGGCTCTCCACAAGAGTGCGCCACCAAAATTTATTCACTTCTTTTTTTTTATAATTGCAAATTAAATTAAAAGTCTTACAACTCGGGTCTCCGTTATGCTATTGGCTCAATTGGCTGTCAAATTCCTTTGCTTAGTCAAGAGTTAAATTCATTTCACTTTGGACTAAAAATTGTCAGTTTTGCGAAGTAAATGAACAGAGGTAATGAAGAAATGTAGAAGAAGTTAAGAAACCTTTTGAAATGTCACTGCTCATTCGAACTTAAAAAGCTGGCAACTCTTTAACTTGAAATTTAAGATTTTTGTATGTGTGTCTCAAGTTAAAATGAGTTAAGATTCTGCGCTCTTGTACATTTTACAAATGCATTTTCAGTTAAAATAAAGCAAACCTTAGAACTTAAAAGTCCATATACCTACCCCAAAACACACTCTGAACAACACGAATAAATTTGTCAAAAAATACAATAAAATAAAATGCGAATGTTTGTTTAGAAAAAAGTTTTTTTTTGTTAAGATTTCATTAAAAACGTCACATAGACCGATTTCCTAGTTTGCCAATCTTCAATTATTGTCTTCTCCTCCGCAACGAGCGACATGTGTTTTATTTTTTTTTTTGTTGATGTTTCTAAAGCACTGACCTTGTTGCTGCTATAAGTATATTATTTGTTGAAATGTTGATTTTAAATTATGAATAATTCAGATAAAGTTGGTGTTTGGAGTCGGATTTTTATGGACTAAAGGCCGATAAAAGCTATTTTGAGTCGGATTGTGTTTTATGCTTTTTATGCATGAACGGAAATTAAACTTATTCAAGCTTAGATTTGTGTTTATGGGGTTTTATTTTATTTTGTTGTTGTTGTTTTTTTTTTTACATTACTGTTAATTAGTTAAATTTTAATGGCTTGGTTCATTTTTCCATTCTGTTGCAGAAACATGTTTAATTGCGGGTGCAATGGTAATTTTAAGTAACTCACTCATTGCGAGGATGTTATTTACAACTTGTTTATGGCTTTGGAGTGTATAATAAAGTTTTAACTTAAGAATGGACAAAGCTTCTAATATAATCGACACAAAAACGTTTAAATAGAACAAAATGTTTTGTACAGCGGCTTTTTGTTTTTGTTTGTTTGTTTTTCTTTAACCAAACAACACTTAGCACTAATATATTTTTTTTTTAATTTAATTTAAACTCGATAAAATGATAGAGAAGTCCAAAAAAGTGGTTTTCGGCATACTGTCTGTTGCACAGTGGAACCCACTTGGACGAAATTTGGACACAAATGATATTCTTTGATTAATTGGTACGTTTTATCATTTTTCTTAACAAATTTGGTTTAACGCTATATTTTTCATAATGAAAATAAAAAAATGTTTTATAGTATACAAGGTCTTTTACTAAGCGCTACCTTTCTTTAAATTTAAATATAACAAAGTGTGTGTGAGATATTATCGAAAGGCCTATCGATGCCATTATAGGTATATTGAATATAACATCGTTCAAATGTCCGCCGTTGCTTCGGGTGGCGCGCATCCGAAATGTCGAATTTTCCATGACTCTGGCGAATAAATCAGACTCAATTTGACAGATGTCATGGGTTATGTTGGCTTTGAGGGCCACTGTGGTTTGTGTCTTATTCGGATAGACCTGTGACTTCAGAAAACCCCACAAAAAAAGTCTATAACGAGGTCAAATCGCACGATCTCGATGGCCAGTTCATATCACCTCTACAATGTGGCGTGAGCTGTGTGGCACGTAGCGCCGTCCTGTTGAAATCTCATGTAGTTGGTTTCCATATCATCCAATTCAGGCCAAAAGAAATTGGTAATCATGGCCAACGTCCACAACAAACAGTGACTTTTTCGGGATGCATTGGACGCTCTTGGATCTTATGTGGATTGGTATCGTCCAAAATTCGACAATTTTGTTTGTTGACGTAACCATTCTTCAGAAATGGGTCTCATCGCTGAAGATGATTGTTCGATGAAAATTAGCCCTGTCAGCGAACACACGTCGTTGTCTATATGGTTGTTTACCTACAGCTCCTGGGTCAGTTAAATTTAGTACTGGTGCAGGCCCAAGTCACGACGCAAAATTCGCCAAGTTTTGGTCTGCGAAAGGCCGAGTTCTTGCTTGTGAGCGATGGAAAATCGACGGTCTTGGATTCTCCTGCACACTCTCACGGACAGCGGCGATGTTTTCGGCAGATTTTCCGCGTTTCGTCGACGTACGGGTGGTGGTTGATCGTTTACTGACCGTAAAATGGGCGAAGCGTGTGGAAAGTGTGCCGAATTCTTTATATGGTCCGTACACTGAACCAAAAAGGTACGTTATATTAATAAAAAAGTACATTAATAACGTGTTTTATACATTAATTCTCAGCCGATGTAAAAGTACATTGTTTCAACGTATGCTACTTCATTACTTAATACCGTCGTGTATTAAATAACGTTTTGTTCATGAATTAATGAATTTGAACGTTAAAAGCTATGTATTTATATACATGCGATATTAGTATATAATACATCATTTAATGATTTTAAACGTTAATTAATGATACAGATCATTAAAAAACACATAAAATTCATTATTTAATGTAAAATGTTCATTGATTGTATGTCATCCGGATATTCAAACAATGTAACTTGTTCGTTAAACTACGTACAAAGTTCGTCATCTAATGTACAATATTCATTAATTTTATGTAATCTGTACATTAAAACAATGTATCTCGTTCATTAAATTATGTATAAAGATCGTTCTTTAATGTATAATATTCATTCTTTAATGTCACCAATACATTAAATCAATGTATTTCGTTCATTGAATAATGTACAAAATTCGTTATTTAATGTAAAATGTTCATTAATTTTATGTCAATTATACATTGAACCAATGTAACTTGTTCGTTAAACTACGTACGAAATTCGTCATTTAATGTACAATATTGATTAATTTTATGTAATCTGTACATTAAAACAATGTATCTCGTTCATTAAATTATGTATAAAGATCGTTCTTTAATGTATAATATTCATTCTTTAATGTCACCAATACATTAAATCAATGTATTTCGTTCATTGAATAACGTACAAAATTCGTTATTTAATGTAAAATGTTCATTAATTTTATGTCAATTATACATTGAACCAATGTAACTTGTTCGTTAAACTACGTACAAAATTCGTCATTTAATGTACAATATTCATTAATTTTATGTAATCTGTACATTAAAACAATGTATCTCGTTCATTAAATTATGTATAAAGATCGTTCTTTAATGTATAATATTCATTCTTTAATGTCACCAATACATTAAATCAATGTATTTCGTTCATTGAATAACGTACAAAATTCGTTATTTAATGTAAAATGTTCATTAATTTTATGTCAATTATACATTGAACCAATGTAACTTGTTCGTTAAACTACGTACAAAATTCGTCATTTAATGTACAATATTCATTAATTTTATGTAATCTGTACATTAAAACAATGTATCTCGTTCATTAAATTATGTATAAAGATCGTTCTTTAATGTATAATATTCATTCTTTAATGTCACCAATACATTAAATCAATGTATTTCGTTCATTGAATAACGTACAAAAGTCATTATTTAATGTATTATATTGATTCTTTAATGTCCCCCATACATTAAACCAATGCATCTTGTTCATTAAATAACGTATTCAATTCGTTATTTAATGTATAATATTCATTGCTTTAATGTCACCCGTACATTAAACCAATGCATCTGTTTCATTAAATAACGTATTAAAATCGTTATTTAATGTTTTATATGCATTGCTTTGATGTCGCCTATACATTGAACCAATGTATTCTATTTATTGATCCAACCTGTGTGATCAACTGATGCATATCTGCGAAACAATTCTGAAAAAAACAAATTCTATTAATTGGCCTCTGAAAATGTTTGTAGGTAATATAGTTTAAATGATTAATCAATGTAAAATGTTAATTAAATAAAGCCAATCAATAAAATTATTTTTTTTTAGTAGGTTTCAAAGCTTACCTAAGTTTTCTTTTGAGAAAATTTTGGAATAATTCAAAGAAATGTGAAAAAAACTAGAGAAAAACCTGAAATTAAAAGTTTGTCCAAAAAACAGATAGTTTAAATGAAAAAAAAATGTTTTTATCTTGTTATGGGTTTTTATTTATGCATTTAAATTGTTTCGAGTTTAAAGAAGTAGAAATTCAAGTAGTTTGAGAAGAGATACAAGTAATTTGAAAAGTCAAGTTAATATTTGAAAATTAAAAAAAAAATTTATTTGAAATGAAGAAGAAAATATTATAACTGATAACATATTATTATTATCTTCAATGGCTGAAACTTTTGAACATTTTGTACTACATTTTAATTTTAAGAAAATAGTTTGTATAAATGCCCAAATAGTTGAACAGGCTACAGGATATTTAAGGTTAAAAAGATGATAAATTTTAAAGCAAACTTAGAAATCTTGAAGGTTATTTTTTGATTGTCCAACAGCTATAACAAAAGGCTGCACGTTTATTGGTCTTTTCTGAAGATGCTGCAAATGACTGGATGGACGTTCCGATTAAAATGAACGCTTCTTGGGAATCTGTTCTTTTCTATTGTATGCACTTTTTGGGTAGGCACCAAAGACGCATTTCAATGAAGACAGCTGAGGAAAATCGCATTCCTGCTATCTGAAAATATCATAATAATTGCATTTATTAGAAAAGAATAAAAAATTAATATAAATTAAGAAAATAAACTTATAACAAATCTAAGGAATTATTTTTAAAACTGACAAATATATGGTCATCGTTTTGTATCCTTTTATCAAAATATCTTTTAATTGCAACTTTATAAATCCTAAGTGTTGGAGTTAAAATTATTAAATTCGTATTACTTTAAAATTGGACTAGAAAATGCCCTTGCTATGTATAACACGTTGATATATGTAAAATGAAAAGTATTTGCAAGCCACGGTTGAGGTTAAAATGCTATGAGATTCCATAAGTGTTATTATTATAAGTCATATATAACATACCTACTATAGCTTAAGTTCTTTTAAGTTCAATTACAGAAACTTACTCAATAACTTGGGTTAGTTCGACTTGGACAAAAACTGTGACCAACTAAAATGAAAATCGCAGCTAATTTATTATTATTGTTATTTTCAAGAAAATTCAATAAATGTTGATGTTTTATGGTAAACCGAACCCTTTAAAACTAGTCAAAACTATGGTTACTACAAATAACACCTATATCAAAATAGTGTGTATGAATCTTTTGTAGATTTTACTAACTAATTTAAAATTTCAATAACGAACAATACCTTTTTACTTCGAATATTTTGTAATAATAATGTATCGAATGGTACGAAATTAAAATTTTTAACCACTTACTTTCAGAAAGGTTGTTGTCATTTATGGATTGTTGAAGTTTCTCTGTCCTTAACGTGGTGCTTCGATGTCAAAAAATGTATATCTTCGCAAAATGGCCTTCACAGCTTTCGAAGGGGAAATAGGAGGTGTTAAACAACGCTTTGAAGTCCATATCAACCTAGTGCCAATATCTATCGAATTCCTCTGAAGTTAAGTTGTCAAATTTTATGTAATTTCAGCATTTGAACCAAAAATATCTGTTAAGAAAACGAAATATCAATGTTATCTGTGTCATTAAAGATAAGTTTTATAATGTTTTTTTTGAGTTACAGTTAACTGTCATTACGACAAAACTAGAGAAAAACGTGAAATTAAAAGATAATAATATATTCTTGTTATGGTGTTTATTTTTGCATTTAAATTGTTTAGAGTTATAAGTAGTAGAGTTACTTAAATAGTTTCAAAGGAGAAAAGACACAAGTTATTTAAAAAGTCAAGTTAACATTTAAGAATTTAAACAAAAATTGAAGTTTCAAATAAAGAAACAAATATATCAAAGGGATATTACACAGTATCATCTTGCATGGCTGAAACTAATATTTGCACTTTTGAAAACTTTGAATTACATTTTAATTTAAAGAAAAAAGTTTGAATAAATGCCCAGAAAGTTGAGCAGGCTACAGGATACTCAAGGTTAAAAATATGAAAAATTTTAAAGCATATGTCTACAGCCCGAATGCAGCTTTTAAAAGAAAACTTAACCCCATCAAAATAAACGTAGAAATCTTTAAGGTTAGTGTTTGACTCTCCAACAGCAATAATGAAAGGCTGCACGCACTCTGATCTTTGCTGAAGATGCTGTAAATGATCTTCTGCCTCCTGAATGGACGTTGCGATAAAGATGAAAGCTTCTTGCGAATCTTTTATTGTGTACTTAAGGAAACTTTTCCTACCGCTTTTTTCCTTGGTAAGCACTTTTTGGGTAGGCACCAAGTATGCATGGAGACAGGTGAGGACAATCGCATTTCTGCTATCTAAAAATATGATAACAATGGCATAAATTAGAAAGGAATAAATAGTTACTATAAACTATGTAAATGAAATTAAAACAAATCTAAGAAGTTATTTTTAAAACGGACATAAATATGGTAGCCGTTTTGTGTGCTTTTATCAAAAAGTCTTTGAATTGAAACTTTATAAATCCTTAGTGCTATGGTAAAAAATATTAAATTCATATAAATTTAAAATTCGACCAGAAATTGCCTTTGCTATAACACGGTGATGTAAGTTATATGAAAAGAATTTGCAAACCACTATTAAGGTATGAAGGCTATGAGATTCCATAGGTGTTATTAGTTAGTCCTGTGAAGTTAGCAAAAGAATTGTTTAAAATTCAATAAAATTTGAGAGTTCCCGGTAGCAAACAAAGAGTTCTAAAGTTCCTCATACTTTTTTTCAATAGTTTTTTGGTTCTAAGTCAATGGGCACCTAAATTTGCGAATAAGTTTTGACAAATAAGTGTTAGAAAAAAAAGTTGTTAGGAAAATGTTCAGAACTCTTTGTTTGCTATCGGGAACTCTAATCAGAACTCCTTTTTTTTGATTTTTGGATTTTGAAAATTTTTGGTTCTAAGTCAATGGGCATCCAAATTTGCGAATAAGTTTTGAAAAATTAGTGTTAAAAAAAAAAGTTATTAGGACAATGTTCAGAACTCTTTGTTATCTATCGGGAACTCTAATCAGAACTCCTTTTTTTTTGATTTTTGGATTTTGAAAATTTTTGGTTCTAAGTCAATGGGCACCTAAATTTGCGAATAAGTTTTGAAAAATTAGTGTTAGAAAAAAAAGTTGTTAGGAAAATGTTCAGAACTCTTTGTTTGCTATCGGGAACTCTAATCAGAACTCCTTTTTTTGATTTTTGGATTTTGAAAATTTTTGGTTCTAAGTCAATGGGCACCTAAATTTGCGAATAACTTTTGAAAAATTAGTGAAAAAAAAGTTATTAGCAAAATGTTGAGAACTCTTTGTTTGCTATCGGGAACTCTAATCAGAACTCCTTTTTTTTGATTTTTGGATTTTGAAAATTTTTGGTTCTAAGTCAATGGGCACCTAAATTTGCAAATAAGTTTTGAAAAATTAGTGGTAGAAAAAAAAGTTGTTAGGAAAATGTTCAGAACTCTTTGTTTGCTATCGGGAACTCTAATCAGAACTCCTTTTTTTTGATTTTTGGATTTTGAAAATTTTTGGTTCTAAGCCAATGGGCACCCAAATTTGCGAATAAGTTTTGAAAAATTAGTGTTAGAAAAAAAAGTTGTTAGGAAAATGTTCAGAACTCTTTGTTTGCTATCGGGAACTCTAATCAGAACTCCTTTTTTTGATTTTTGGATTTTGAAAATTTTTGGTTCTAAGTCAATGGGCACCCAAATTTGCGAATAAGTTTTGAAAAATTAGTGTTAGAAAAAAAAGTTATTAGGAAAATGTTCAGAACTCTTTGTTTGCTACCGGGAACTCTCAAATTTTATTGAATTTTAAACAATTCTTTTGCTAACTTCACAGGAATTTATTAGTTTTACAATGGTTCAGTTGCTTCAGTTCATTTAAGTTCAATTACAGAAACTAACTCAGTAACTTGGTTAAGTACGAGCTCAGAAGCAAGTATGCTTATCATGGATTTTGAACCTACGATTCGAAAAAAACTAAAACCAATTAAAGCCAAAATCTCAGTTAATCGAAAAATTATTTTTCTAGAAAATTCTATAAATGTTGATGATTTATGGTTAACCGATTTCTATTAAAGTTAGAACTAGTCAAACCATGGTTTTGACTAGTTCTAGTAGTAACTAGTAACCCCAGTATTAAAATAAGTGTTTGACTTTTTTTCTACAATATTTTTTCTCTTCGATAATTTTAATAATATTTTTATAAAAATTCTTTTTAAACGAAATTTCAGCTAAAAATTCGTTTTTGAATAGGCTAAGTATATGGGATAGGATGAAATTAAAGATTTTAACCACTTACTTTCATTAATGTTGTTGTCATTTAAGGATTGGAGAAGTTTAAGAGTTTCTCTGTCCTTTACGTGGTGCTCCGTAGTCAAAAAGTTGTATATCTTCGCATAATAGTCGTTCCAGTTTTCAAGGACGGAATATGTGGTGTTAAACAACGCTTTGAAGTCCATATCAACCTAGTGATCAATATATTTTATTATTATAGCAAATTTTTAAATATCTGTTCTAAGGAACGTTTAAAGTGATAGGAGAACGTATATTGATAGGATAAAGATAAACTGGTCATCCCAAAAATAAATAATAAACCAAATAATAAAATCAACAGCTTTTTAAACTAGTTACGTAAGTTTATTTAATTCTATTAATCTTACCAATCTATGACCTTGGGGCATTTTATAATACGGCCATTTTTCTAACGTTTCCTGCGTTGAACTGGAGGTTCGCAATTCGCTTAATCGATATTTTGTGCAGGCCTGCCAATATCTATCGAATTCTTCCGAAGTTAAGTTGTCAAATTTCAAGGATTTTATGCACTCTTCAGCATTTGCTTCTGGAACTGAAAATATTTGATGTTCAAGCGAAATAACAATGGGATCTGTGTCACTAAATATAAGTTTCATAATGTTTTGTTTAATGGTTGTAATGCTATAATGTATAGCTTAAAAGAGACACAAGTGGTTCGAAAAGTGAAGTTAACATTTAAAACCTTAAAAAAAATTTGTAGTTTGAAACGATGGAGACAATATTTAAACAGGTTTATTATTATTATTTTGAATTTTGAAAACTTACATTTGATCTTTTGAAAATCTTGTAATAAATTTAATTAAGAGAAAAAAGTTTGAGTAAATGCTCAGAAAGTTGATCAAGTTAAGGGATATTCAAGGTTAAAAAGCTGAAAAATGTTCAAGCAAATGTCTATTGCCCAAATACAGCATTTAAAAGAAAACTTAACCCCATCAAAATAAATGCAAAGATCTTTAAAGTTAGTTTTTGACTCCCCAATAGCAATAATGAAAGGCTGCACGCACTCTGACCTTTGCTGAAGATGTTGCAAATGATCTTATGCGATATGTAGTTGTTTCGAAAAATTATTGTTTGTATCTGTGTTTGTATGTTCAACTGAACCACATCCAGTTTTTTACTTTGTTGAAAACACAACTCAAATTATTAATTTAAGTGTATAGTTCTGTAGTTATAATAAAAAAAGAAAGCCTAAAATAAATTGGACTTACTAAGTACATTCTCCTTAGACTTTTCGTTTAATTCTGAACTCAATGGGCTAGGGCTTGATGCAGTTGTTCTTAAACAGGTTTTAAGGTTGCTGAATTTATTGTAAATTTTTCCCCTCTTGCATGTTCTATAGTATTCCTATCAAGCAGCATGGATAATATAACATTTTTGGTATTATTCAAACTAAATAATTTAAAGTCTTGAAATAAAGAAGTTAAATAGAAAAGAACGATTTTAGTTCAAAGAACTGAATTAAGAGAACCAACCCTATTTATATTTATAATTAAGGTTGCGGGATGTGGGCGCACAATTAAAGTTTTATTTTTTTTATCTGACTTAAAAGTAGGTACCTACTTTTGTCTAACAAACTTAACTTAAATGCTCTAAAAAGTTTTCGATTTGTAAAAATAAATTAACTTTAATCGTTCTTTTCTTGTTCGCTCCCAAATTATATGAGTCGTTGTTTGAAAGGGGAATAAGTCCATTTTTATATATTTAAGAGTTTTCATTTGAATAAGTTTAAAAATACTGTAAAACTTCAGAGGACGCTTTTAAGTCTATAGACATGTTAAATTATGTATGTAATAATTAAAATTGCCGAAGAAAATGAATTGTCTTTTAGCCCTAAAAGATGAAACATACTGCATACAGGAAATGAATTTTCAGTGTAAAATGTATCTAATAATATTAATTGTATAAAGTATTAAAACAAATATCTATAATGATTTCTTTCAAAATATTACATACCTACATACATACATGCATATAGTGTACTATTTAAGTTTAATATTCAAATGTTTAAATCCCGATGGTGTTCTATATTTTTAGTGTTTTAGAAAATTTAAGATTTCAATTGTGTTAAATTTTATAAAAAAAATTATTGGACTCATTTCACTTTCTAAAAAAACCGCTTATATGAAGGATAAAATATTTTTTTTTTCTAAAATAAAAAAAAAAGTTCTATTGCTTTACCAGCATTTCCGTTGGAAATCGTTCAACGATTTCCTGCTCGATTTGATAACTTGTTCTTAAGTCCAGCCTTACATTTTGTTCTTCAAAATAAAAGGCAATCGCATTTACTAGCATTGTCCTTTGTTCTTCTCCAAATTTTTGTTTCTTTTCATAAAACTCTGTTAATAATTTACCTTTTGTGGTATTATTCAGGATTTCGCTCAGTGTTATTCTATTTTTAATTGTACTAGATGTTGGTGAAGATATTGATGAATTATTTGAGCTGTAATTAATATTCGGTGACGAGTATGGAGTACTGCTTCTGCTAACCGGTGTCGATAGTAACATGGTATTTTGAATACCAAAGTTGTGTGCAAGAGGCAAACCGATGGAGTTTCTCCACTTTTCCAATTGATCTTCAAACATTATTTTGATTCCATCAGGAAAAACTTCTAAAATCATTGGAATGTGCCATAACTTTATTACTTTGAGAACGGATACCCATACTTCTTTTCCTATAATACAAAGATAATGTAAATAAAAACATATTGTATTTATACTATTGCAATTGCTATAGATATAGAAGCGAATAGCAAAAAACTGGGATGGATTTCGTATTTAAACTAAATTCAGATGTTTGAAATAAATATCCCAACTAACAAACTCTCAAGACCTAAGCACTCGAAATCTGAAAAAAAACTCGCTTAAGACTTTTGTATATCCCATTGCTATACATAAACCTAATTATCTTGTTGTGAAACTTAAAATGGTCTCATAGCTTTTTATTTTAAGAGTTAAACACTTTTCTCTTATACCTAAATTAATTTCTCTGCTTGGAATAGGATTTTATAAACTTATAGTCGTATAAGAATAATTTTGTGAAAATTCAGGTCTAAACATATATTCGTAGACTTCATGATCGCATAACAACACATATATTTATAAGAGTTTTAGTCATTTTATACTTCTATGAAAACCCTTACAGGATCTGAGTATAATACCTATTATATCAAGAATACCGGGAGTTGAAATGACAAAAGCTTTACAATAGGATGCTAATGAGACGATAAATGTTCGAAAATTATAAAGACAATAATTGCGTTGTTGTTTTTCGAGACAAAAGTTCAAATTAGTAGATACATTTTCAACGGCATATAATTGTTGGTTCCCATATGTGAAAAATAATAAATACATATATATTGTTTCGCCATTATATAGCACAATAACAATTGATTGACTTACAAAATAAATTCTCACACAAATCTATCAGTTTGTCTGACATAAGACATACACACTCTCTGAGAAAATGCTGAATGAGAAAGATATATATAACTTTTTAAAGTATACAAATGTGTGCTTTGTTCTCTTTTGAGCGAATCTCATTACAAGAGACGCATTCTCACAGCAAAACAAAGTTGATGTGAGAGCCTCCCATAACTAGGCCATTTAACGCTTTTAACAGTGTTTAAACAATCTATAAGTATTCTTTAAGATTAATTTAAGCTCCCTTACATTAGTCTATTTAAACTCTTGAAGCTTCTTATGAGACCAAAAATGATACTTGGGATTATAGGAAACTACGTTAAAAAATATCATGGAACATTTAAACAAGTGTTGGCATAATATTTAAGAGATAGATATATGTATATGTTCGTATATGTGCATACATATATAAACAAAGTATTTATAAGAAAAAAATCTACTTACCTATTAACACATCAGCCAAGCAGTTCATTCCCCAACTATTCAGCAATGATACCAACTCTGCTTTCTGTATATCAAGGGCGTGCTGTAGAAAATCTGATGCTTCAGATACATGGCTGATCGTTTCTGTATTGGTATCATCATTGGGAACATTTATTATTATGATGTCTTCACTGGCACCTTCAACTTCATCAGATTCTCCCACATTAACTTCAACTCCATCGATTTGCTTGAGTTGATAAAAAGAATCTTGCTCTGCCTCTGTTTCCATAATTTACGTTTAGATCTTTTGGAAGTAATACAAAATAAAGACAGAAGTTATATATTTCCTGGGTAGTAACAATCTTTAATTCGCAGCATGTTTTTTCCTCTCGCGGTTTTAATAAGTGTGACAGGAGGTCCTAAAATATCATATATATCGATTATTGAAAAATCTCCAAATGAATTTGTAGAAATATCATATGCCGCAAAATGTGGATTGAATTGTATAAAATTTAGTTTCTGACAAAATAATAAAATTCCAGAATTATCAGTACGAAAAATATTTAAAATGATATATAATTCAATGTCGTTTTTTAAAACAGCTATGTAAAATCCATCTTTATATTGATATCCGTTAAACTGGACCTGATGATAAGATTGTATAGATTCGTTACTCATTTTTAACATTGTGCAGATAATATTGTTGTAGGAACTTAATGTTTTATCTGATTTCTTAAATGAAATTCCCGAATTATCATTGCTCTTGGACTCCATTAACGAAAAAGCAAATTGAAGCTGATACTTCTTAGCCAATGTGACGCAAATATTTTTACGTGATGTTGTAGCATTCGAATATACTTTGAATTGCCTATGCTTGGCCTCGTATTTGAAACACCAAAAAGATTTAAGAGGTCCAGACATTTTGATAACAGTTGGATAATGAATGAGGTTGTGGTGTTTTGGTTTGAGTGTATCATTAAAAAGCTGAACATATTCTTCGTTATGTGTTTTGATTTTGGTTTTAAGAATAGATACATAATCTGAGTTAACTTCAAAGCAAAGGATCATGTCAATTATTTCAAAGAAATTGATAAGAAACTTCCAAACACAATCATCGTGAGGAACATAATCGCCAACCATAATTGGAAAGCAATACATAAATGTTTTCATTTCCCTTGCTGACATTTTTAAATGTTTTTTTGTTAAATGAGCTGTTGTTATTTCCCCTGAGACGTTATCAATTTCAATAGGACCATAATCAAAGTTTTGCTTTCTTGAGTTTAAAATTGCAAGGGTAAAATATTTGGCTGTTTGTGTGAAATAAATAATCGCGTGACATATATTGTAGTGGCAAACTCCCTCAAAAAGATCATGCATGACATCAACGCTATAGTTCTCTGCAACATGGAAAGATGGTATTGTATTCAATAATGATTCTCTCCTGATTCCACTTTCTGAAGCTTCGTCAGCTTCAATATCTTCCGCATAGTTTATTCGATTACGCATTAAATTTTCTTTTTCCGCGCTTGCAACATGAGTTTCAAGTTTATGCATTTTGCAAAACCTGCAAAAACTATTGCTCACAAATGATCTATTAAAGTTTAAAAATGAATTAAGACCCAAATTGTCTCCCAGTATCAATCCTAAAATGAAATGTACATGCTGGGTACCATCTTCGTTTATAATGTCAATGCCATTTACTTCTAGATCCAATATGGTTTCAATTAAATTTTTCCAACATTTTTCATTCCCAAATAATTTCACGTCCTTTGATTTAATGACTGCTCCTAAATATATATTTTCCAGCTTTGATTCCTTTCTAGGCAGGCATGGAAAAGAGTAATATATATTACTTACAGAATGTTGCCCACTATGAGATCCTAAAGGATTGTTAATTTCAAATTCGTCATTATATAGAAAATAGGGAATAATTTTTCTCTCAGGATATAGTTTAGTTTTTTGTTTCCATAATTCTCCTTGAACAAAATTGGAAACTCGAGAATCCTTCTGATACCTGTTCATAGTTTCTAGAACATCGTTTAAGTAACCTTTTTGTTCAAATATTTTACAAAACTGAAAGCGCAGTGGCATACAAACGCCAGTAATATTTTTTTCATCATACACAAGAGTACCTTTATGGAAAACTTTATCGATTGCTCTGTCTATGGTAAATTCTTTGGTGTCCTCTAAATATTGGTTATTTTTAAGCCATTTAAATAATAAGTGATCAGTATTACAATTTTTAAATGGATTTCTGCATTCTGATACTATATTTATAATTTCGTTATGTAATTCTGGACAAATTGTATTCAATTTGTGTGTGGAAAATGTTTTGAATAGTTCTAAAAGTGGATCTGTGATGCACTCTTTCACGCTATTTTGTATTTCGTATACATCTTTTCTATTGAAATTGTTATTCGAATGCAATTTTAATGATAATTTTAATGCTGATTTTAAAAAATTATCTAACTCAAGTGTGAGATTGTACTCTTTCGGAAAATGTTCGTATACTTTTCCATAAACTCCTTCATTGTGTATTTCGGAAAAAGTACAATTCGATTTATCAGTAATTTCAAGTTCGTTTCTAGGTATTTCAAATTCATTTTCCGCTTTGCATGCATGTTTTCGTATTGCATGTCTTTTGAAGCTTCCCAAATCTTGAAATACCTGATAACAAGAGTTTTCAATGCACCTAAATGTGCTCCTTGTTTTAAGATCATGAATCCTTTTAAAATGAAGTATAAGAAGTTCAATGGTTTGAAAATTTTTTTTACATACGTAACAGATCATGGTGTATCTAAAAAATTTTACATTATTATTAACAGTTCCCATTGGAGTTCTTTTAAAAGCATTACAAAATATTGCTATAGTGATCGAATTTTATAAACAGCCATGTTTTATGTTTTGTTCCAAAAGGTACTATCTTCTGATACATACAAATATAAACAGACTTCACAAAAACAAAAGGCTAAGATAAATATGTAGGTGGGTTGAATCTGTTCATGCACAGAAAAGATCAGGTACAGCATTGCGTGTACCAACTATGAGTAAAAACCTTGTCATAAACTGTTCTACATTAGGTCATTATCTGTTTATGAAGTTGTTCCCAATAATCTTTACCTGCTTTTAGGGTAGAACAAGTGAATGAGAAATTTTAAAGCTCAGCTGATTTTAGTGTTTGGCAAATAGAAATGCTTTAAATTTAAATCAAAGAAATACATATATATACGATTTTTGGATTTATAAAAAAGAAGAAAACAAAAAAATATCCAAAAAGTATATATGTATATATAAACTCAGTTCGAAAATTATTGTAAACAAATTTTAATATAACAAATTTTAGTTTTGAATTCTCACAGCTGATAGGTTGTAGTCAACCTCATAAAATAAGAAGCTGTACTTTTTTATTTTTTCTTGTTCTGGCAGTTTTCAAACACTTGTGTTGTTTTGATCTTTTCGGTTCAAGTTTTTCTTCATTAAACAGAGCTTGCTTTAAAAAAATTAACAAAATTAAGAAATTAATTGCAAAAAAAGGAAATATGTAACTATTAACTATTATGATAGATTTTCGCGTTTAAAATTTATTTTTTTACTTAATATAAAGTTTCAGCTACCGCACTCAACAAAAACTACTTAACAAATAATCTGAAACTATACCAGCTTGTATTAGTTTGAGAATATAAGAATATTTCCGAAATTGTTACTAAAGAAAAATCTTCGAACCATAAACTTCACAAAAATAAAAGGCTGCGATAAATATGAATCTCTCTTGAAAATCAAAATTTAGAAATTTAAGTGAATATCTTACTGAAATATCACAAATTGGAAGTTTATAATAGTAAATTAAATGTTTGGCCTGTAAATTTGATAAAAACTAACTATTATTACAGATTTTTGCGTTTAAATTTGAGATTTTTTACTAAATATCATTTTTTAAGTACCGCACTCAACAAAAACCACTTAACAAATGAATACAATGTCTGAATTAACACGCGTCTTGCGAGGGACGCTTGGCTTTTAATGTTATTTTCCATAATTTAATGCAAAAATTCGTTGGTTTAATGTTATTTGTGCGTTGCTTGATGAAAAATCCATTATTTAATAATTATATTATTGTTTTGATTTTTTTTTACGTTAAGTAATGCATTATTTTCATCAATTTAGTAAGAATGTTTATTGTTTCATGAACTTTTACATTAAATGATGTGTTGTACGTTAATCAACAAGCTTTGTGTTTGACGAATTTAAACAAAAAATCTGAAACTGTACCTACTTTTATTAGTTTGAGAAAATAAGAATCTTCCCGAAATTATATTACCTAATGAGAATATCCTCGAATAAATGTAACGAATGACCACAAACTTCACAAAAACAGAGGGCTGGGATAAATATGTTTCACTTTAGAAAAATTAAAACTAAGAAATTAAGTGTATCTTACCAAAATTCCACCAGCTAGAAGTTTATAATAGTAAATTAAATGTTTGGCCAGTAAATTTGATAAAAACTAACTATTATTACAGATTTTTGCGTTTAAATTTGAGATTTTTTACTAAATATCATTTTTTAAGTACCGCACTCAACAAAAACCACTTAACAAATGAATACAATGTCTGAATTAACACGCGTCTTGCGAGGGACGCTTGGCTTTTAATGTTATTTTCCATAATTTAATGCAAAAATTCGTTGGTTTAATGTTATTTGTGCGTTGCTTGATGAAAAATCCATTATTTAATAATTATATTATTGTTTTGATTTTTTTTTACGTTAAGTAATGCATTATTTTCATCAATTTAGTAAGAATGTTTATTGTTTCATGAACTTTTACATTAAATGATGTGTTGTACGTTAATCAACAAGCTTTGTGTTTGACGAATTTAAACAAAAAATCTGAAACTGTACCTACTTTTATTAGTTTGAGAAAATAAGAATCTTCCCGAAATTATATTACCTAATGAGAATATCCTCGAATAAATGTAACGAATGACCACAAACTTCACAAAAACAGAGGGCTGGGATAAATATGTTTCACTTTAGAAAAATTAAAACTAAGAAATTAAGTGTATCTTACCAAAATTCCACCAGCTAGAAGTTTATAATAGTAAATTAAATGTTTGGCCAGTAAATTTGATAAAAACTAACTATTATTACAGATTTTTGCGTTTAAATTTGAGATTTTTTACTAAATATCATTTTTTAAGTACCGCACTCAACAAAAACCACTTAACAAATGAATACAATGTCTGAATTAACACGCGTCTTGCGAGGGACGCTTGGCTTTTAATGTTATTTTCCATAATTTAATGCAAAAATTCGTTGGTTTAATGTTATTTGTGCGTTGCTTGATGAAAAATCCATTATTTAATAATTATATTATTGTTTTGATTTTTTTTTACGTTAAGTAATGCATTATTTTCATCAATTTAGTAAGAATGTTTATTGTTTCATGAACTTTTACATTAAATGATGTGTTGTACGTTAATCAACAAGCTTTGTGTTTGACGAATTTAAACAAAAAATCTGAAACTGTACCTACTTTTATTAGTTTGAGAAAATAAGAATCTTCCCGAAATTATATTACCTAATGAGAATATCCTCGAATAAATGTAACGAATGACCACAAACTTCACAAAAACAGAGGGCTGGGATAAATATGTTTCACTTTAGAAAAATTAAAACTAAGAAATTAAGTGTATCTTACCAAAATTCCACCAGCTAGAAGTTTATAATAGTAAATTAAATGTTTGGCCAGTAAATTTGATAAAAACTAACTATTATTACAGATTTTTGCGTTTAAATTTGAGATTTTTTACTAAATATCATTTTTTAAGTACCGCACTCAACAAAAACCACTTAAGAAATGAATACAATGTCTGAATTAACACGCGTCTTGCGAGGGACGCTTGGCTTTTAATGTTATTTTCCATAATTTAATGCAAAAATTCGTTGGTTTAATGTTATTTGTGCGTTGCTTAGTGAAAAATCCATTATTTAATAATTTTATTATTGTTTTGAATTTGTTTTACGTTAAGTAATGCATTATATTCATTAATTTAGTTAGAAGATTAATCATTTCATAAACTTTTAAATCAAATGATGAGTTGTTACATTAATCACCGAGTTTTGCTTTTTGATGAATTCACTCAAATCTCAATATTTGAGGATAAAATTATGATTCAGGATGGATCTTTTTTATTTTTAAAACAAATTGAAACATAAGATTCTTATCCAAATTTCACCTGCGAAGTACCCGTGGCCAGACACAGAAATTTTGTTTAGCACAATGCACAACGCACATGACGATTTTCGCTTGTCCATATTCGCCCGGAATGCTTTAAAAATCTGAAACTTTCTTAAAGATTTAATTTCAAAAATATTCCAGACGCTTCTGGATGTTGCTTATTGAATCTCACTAAGGCCCATTTGCTGAAACGAAACTTAAGGATTTATGTTCAACATAAGAGCTTATGTGACAGTTTACGCTGAGGAAAAAGTAAAACACAAACGTTTTAAGTAGAACATAAATATTTAAGTTTCGTATCAGCAAACGGCTCTAAAAAAACTAACTACGTTTTAAAATAAAATTACCACAATTTAAAATGACCACCGAAAAATTATAAGCGTGTATATGGAAGTAGCTATTTGACAACTGACTGAATTAGATGGTAGAGATGGTTTCACATCTATAGTTAAAAATAGGTATTCCTGAATTTGTTTTCAGAAGGATTCCGGGCGCTTCTGGACGATGCTGACTTAATATAGTTTCAGAAACATTGCGGATGCTTCTGGATGACGCTTCTTGAATTTGCTTGTGAAAAGAAACATTATCTGTGGTCGGCTCGTACCATCGCTCGTCCAGAAGCGCCCGCAATTCTTCTTAAAGTTCTCTATGTCACTGAGAGGTTTATGCGTAGTTAAGTGAAAAATATTCCTGGATTTGTTTTCAGAAGAATTCGCTTCTGTGCGATGCATATTTTTCATTTTTAAACAATATTGAAATGAATATATTCATAAGAATCTTACCCAAATTTCATCTGTGAAACCGCTTGGCTAGATACAAAAATTTGTTTTGACACGTCCGGAGGCGTCCGGAATACTTTGAAAATCTGAAACTTTCTTAAATTTATTAATTTCAAAAGTATTCCGGACGCCCCTGGATGTTGCTTCTTCAATCTCACTAAAAAAACTAACTAAAATAAAATTACCACAATTTAAAATGACCACCGAAAAGTTATAAGCGCGTGTAATGGAAGTATTTGACAACTGACTGAATAAGATGGTAGAGATGGTTTCACACCTATAGTCAAAAATAGGTATTCCTGAATTTGTTTTCAGAAGGATTCCGGGCGCTTCTGGACGATGCTGACTTAATATAGTTTCAGAAACATTGCGGATGCTTCTGGATGACGCTTCTTGAATTTGCTTGTGAAAAGAAACATTATCTGTGGTCGGCTCGTACCATCGCTCGTCCAGAAGCGCCCGCAATTCTTCTTAAAGTTCTCTATGTCACTGAGAGGTTTATGCGTAGTTAAGTGAAAAATATTCCTGGATTTGTTTTCAGAAGAATTCGCTTCTGTGCGATGCATATTTTTCATTTTTAAACAATATTGAAATGAATATATTCATAAGAATCTTACCCAAATTTCATCTGCGAAACCGCGTGGCTAGACGTTGTTGAAGAAGCAACATCCAGGAGCGTCCGGAATACTTTTGAAATTAATAAATTTAAGATAATTTCAGATTTCAAAAGTATTCCGGACGCTCCTGGATGTTACTTCTTCAATCTCACTAAAAAAAAACTCATTAAAATAAAATTACCACAATTTAAAATGGCCACCAAAAATTATTAGCGCGTGTAATGGAAGTATTTGACAACTGACTGAATTAGATATCATCTGCGAAACCGCGTGGCTAGACACAAAAATTTGTTTTCACACGTCCAGACGCGTCCGGAATACTTTGAAAATCTGAAATTATCTTAAATTTATTAATTTCAAAAGTATTCCGGACGCTCCTGGATGTTGCTTCTTCAATCTCACTAAAAAAACTCATTAAAATAAAATTACCACAATTTAAAATGGCCACCGAAAAACTATTAGCGCGTGTAATGGAAGTATTTGACAACTGACTGAATTAGATTATAGAGATGGTTTCACATCTTTATTTTATCGAAAAATCGATATTTTTTGGAACTATATAGCGATGTTAGGCCGTCACTAACTTTTTCAATTTTTCGAAAAAATGTTGGATTTTAATGTAACTCTTCGTAGTTTAATGCAAAATTACGATTGTTCACTGTAGTTTTTTCGTTGTTTAATGAACAATTCATTTTTTAATTAATTTGTAATTGTTTTAATATATGTTTACGTTAAGTAATGAAGTATGTTCATTAATATGTTGGGAAGAATGATTAATATTATCCATCGTTTAATGAACATGTACATTATTAAAGAGTAAGTACAAGACTTAGAGGAAATATAATATGGAGTGCTCGTTTCTACCCCTAAGTGCCTGATTACATGTGTCTTTTTACTGAAGGTGGTTTTACTGAACTCGTGATTACACGTTGAAGAAAAATCCCTTCATTTCAATCTCCACTTCCCTATCTCACACCCTTAAAATCCATATGTATCTCACTCACACCTTTCATGCTGAATCCGAAAATATTAAATGAAACTGGCGCATCGGTGAAATTTGGGTGGAATCTACCTTCTCTTTTTTACGCACATAAAATCCACCAGTCTCACCGATGCGCTCTTCAGTAAAACGACCCATGTAGTCAGGCACTAATGCATTGTAATGCTTGAAGCCTAGATAGGGGGCGCTCTTTCACTTTCGGTAAGAAAAAGTCTTAGGGGACTGAGTGCCTTTAACTTACCGAAACTTGATCAGCGACGCCTATGAAAGCTTCATATTCGAATAAAAACGAGCACTCCATATTATATATCCTCTAAGGTACAAGAATGTACAAGCTTCCGTAATTGTTTAATGAACTCTAACATGATTTTGATGTTTTGATTAGTCAATTAAGGAAATTTTTTCATTACAAATATGACATCAAAATATTGTTTTGCAATTAAGGTGATTTATCGAATGCGATTTTGGTCGTAACTTATTATGGAAGTAACAAGACAAAACAAAGAATTTGGCTATAAATAAAAACATTTCATGCGTTTTAGCTAGTTATTTCAACTAAATAGGAATAAATATGACATTGAAATAAATGTCAAATAAAATATCGGTCGTAACTTCAATATTATGGAAGTAACAAGACATAAACACAGAATTTGGTTATAAATAGAGACATTTTATGCGTTTTAGCTAATTTATTTCAACTAAATAGGAAAAAATATGACATTGAAATAAATGTCAAATAAAATATCGAAAAAAATATCGAAACGCATTTTTGCCGTAACTTAAATTGTGTTGAACTTTTGACCCAAAATAATGGAAAATGGTTAAAAATATAAATTTTATAGGCACTAGAACTTTCTTCGATCGACTTTATAGAAAAAATCGTGAAATTACACAGTGCAATTTAGGTGATTTATCGAATGCAATTTTGAACGTAACTTCAATATTATGGAAGTAACAAGACAAGACAAAGAATTTAGTTATAAATATAAGCATTTCATGCGTTTTAGCTAATTATTTCAACTAAATAGGAATAAATATGACATTGAAATAAATGTCAAATAAAATATCGGTCGTAACTTCAATATTATGGAAGTAACAAGACATAAACACAGAATTTGGTTATAAATAGAGACATTTTATGCGTTTTAGCTAATTTATTTCAACTAAATAGGAAAAAATATGACATTGAAATAAATGTCAAATAAAATATCGAAAAAAATATCGAAACGCATTTTTGCCGTAACTTAAATTGTGTTGAACTTTTGACCCAAAATAATGGAAAATGGTTAAAAATATAAATTTTATAGGCACTAGAACTTTCTTCGATCGACTTTATAGAAAAAATCGTGAAATTACACAGTGCAATTTAGGTGATTTATCGAATGCAATTTTGAACGTAACTTCAATATTATGGAAGTAACAAGACAAGACAAAGAATTTAGTTATAAATATAAGCATTTCATGCGTTTTAGCTAATTATTTCAACTAAATAGGAATAAATATGACATTGAAATAAATGTCAAATAAAATATCGGTCGTAACTTCAATATTATGGAAGTAACAAGACATAAACACAGAATTTGGTTATAAATATAGACATTTTATGCGTTTTAGCTAATTTATTTCAACTAAATAGGAAAAAATATGACATTGAAATAAATGTCAAATAAAATATCGAAAAAAATATTGAAACGCATTTTTGCCGTAACTTAAATTTGGTTGAACTTTTGACCCAAAATAATGGAAAATGGTTAAAAATATAAATTTTATAGGCATTAGAACTTTCTTCCATCGACTTTATAGAAAAAATCGTGAAACTACACAGTGCAATTTAGGTGATTTATCGAATGCAATTTGGTCGTAACTTCAATATTATGGAAGTAACAAGGCATAAACAAGTAAATTGGCTATAAATAATACTTTAAACAATCAAGCTTATTTACTACATTGAGATAGAAATTAATTAATTGATAAAACAATGAACGCTCTGCTTTTGGAACTAATGTATGGGTTTTCCAATAAGAGGTGTTATTTTGATATTCAAAGAAAAATGGGATTTTTTGAGATAAATGATCGGATGTTTATTTCATTATATAGAAGAAGGTATGCCGTTAATAATGGAACACAACATCAGCCAAATGGCCGCCACGACCACGCTTACAGGACCATATCCTTTTCATGAAATTTTCCATAACCAAATCGCAAAGTGGCTGCCCTATGTCCTCGATAGCCTCACGAATTCCATCTTTGAGGTCTTGAATCGACGCTGGGCTGTTGGCGTAGACCTTTAACACCTTGCGACTTCTTCCTTTGGGGCCACGTGAATGATAAGGTCTATGCCAACAGCCCAGCGTCGATTCAAGACCTCAAAGATGGAATTCGTGAGGCTATCGAGGACATAGGGCAGCCACTTTGCGATTTGGTTATGGAAAATTTCATGAAAAGGATATGGTCCTGTAAGTGTGGTCGTGGCGGCCATTTGGCTGATGTTGTGTTCCATTATTAACGGCATACCTTCTTCTATATAATGAAATAAACATCCGATCATTTATCTCAAAAAATGCCATTTTTCTTTGAATATCAAAATAACACCTCTTATTGGAAAACCCTTTAGAACAATTAAACAAATGTATGCGTTCTTTAATCAATGTACGACGAAAGAAAAAATAATGTATTTTTTTCATTAAATGATAATTTTTCGTCATGAAAATAATGTAAATTTTTCATTAAATAATGAACTGGTTCCTTTAAACAATGAACGCTCTGATTTTGGAATTAATGCACAACATTTCCATAAAACAATATATGCGTTCATTAATCAATGTACGACGAAAGAAAAAATAATGTATTTTTTTCATTAAATGATAATTTTTCGTCATGAAAATAATGTAAATTTTTCATTAAATAATGAACTGGTTCCTTTAAACAATGAACGCTCTGATTTTGGAATTAATGCACAACATTTCCATAAAACAATGTATGCGTTCATTAATCAATGTACGACGAAAGAAAAAATAATGTATTTTTTTCATTAAATGATAATTTTTCGTCATGAAAATAATGTAAATTTTGCATTAAATAATGAACTGGTTCCTTTAAACAATGAACGCTCTGATTTTGGAATTAATGCACAACATTTCCATAAAACAATGTATGCGTTCATTAATCAATGTACGACGAAAGAAAAAATAATGTATTATTTTCATTGAATGATAATTTTTCGTCATGAAAATAATGTAAATTTTTCATTAAATAATGAACTGGTTCCTTTAAACAATGAACGCTCTGATTTTGGAATTAATGCACAACATTTCCTTAAAACAATGTATGCGTTCATTGATCAATGTACGACGAAAGAAAAAATTATGTATTATTTTCATTAAATGATAATTTTTCGTCATGAAAATAATGTTTATTTTTCATTAAATAATGAACCGGTTCCTTAAAACAATGAATGCTCTCATTTTGAAATAAATGCACAACATTTCTATAAAACAATGTAGGCGTTCATTAATCAATGTACCACTCAAACAAAAATATTGTATTATTTTTAATTATTACTATATTTTTTTCTCGAAAATAATGTAATTTTTTCATTAAATAATGAACTGGTTTGTTGATACAATGAACGCCCTGATTTTGAACTTAATGTTCAAAATGTTCATTAAACAATGTAAGTGTTCATTGAATCATCACACAAATCTAGCATTTTTGTTATGAATTCAAAACATTGGTTAATGAATGCTCTCATTAAACACAAACATCAAAAACTGTTGCCATTATTTTGTATGGGAAGCGATTAATGAACGCGTTTTTATTGAATCAATGTTCTCACCATTAAACGCAATCAGTTTTTGATGAACAAATACGTTGAGACAATGTTTTTGTACGTTGAAACAATAAACTGCATTTAATGTACAGGTATTTATTGTTTTAACGTACGCTCGTTTTTTCAGTGTATGCTTACTACAATTCATTATCTTCACAACAATTTTTACAGTGAATAAAGCTGGAACCAAATTTGTCTCGTGTGGTGTGTTTTGGGATGATGTGTCGCTGCTGTTCAAATGTATTTCACTTGCGTAAAACCATATTTGTCTCGTCTGATGTGTTTTTACTACTTCACGTGTTGTGTCGGAATCCATCTTGTTCCGATTGTGTCATACCACGCTGTGTCGCAGAAACACTTTTCTGTGTGCGGAAAAGAGAAGACAGTGCTCGTGGAAAGAGAACAATTTAATATCTAAAGAAAAACAGATAGTTTGCAACACAGCAAGCTACTCTACAACACAGCACACGAGACATATGTGGTTCCGGCTTAAGGAACATTCCAATTAAGTCTATGAACAGAAATTCTGGTGAATTTCAATCCGATCAAAGTGTATTGCATAGTACGGATTCCATATGACACAATCATACTCGAGAACAGGTCTAACAAATGAATAGAATAATTTTCTAAAAGTATAAGGGTCGGAAAATTCTTTAGAGTTTCGTGTAACAAATCCAAGTAAAGATTTTTCTTTAGCCACAACAAAGTCAAGGTGAAGAGAGAAAGTAAGCTTAGGGTCGAACATAACAAGATTTTTTTTTTCAAAAAACCATTTGCAATTGAATACTTTCAATTTCATAATGAAAGCTTATAGGGCAAAGTTCCGAGTTAGAGGCATTAAGAAGCAACTGGTTATAAGTACACCAGTCCAATAAAAAGTTTTGGTCATTTTGAAGTAAGATACAATCAATAGGAGACTTCATGCAACGAATCAGTTTTATATCTTCTGCGAACATAAGACCGATTGAATTTTTTACAGAATCAGATATAGCGTTTATAAGAAGCAGAAAAAGTAATGGACCCAAGTGGCTCCTTTGAGGTACTAAAGAAGTCACAGCTATACTGAGTACGGCCGGTTAGTTAAGATTCAAACCATTTCAATAAATTTGAATGAAAACCGAGCACAGAAAGTTTCTTAATTAAGATTGCATGATTTACTTTATCAAAAGCTTTGGAAAAATCGGTATAGATGACATTACATTGGTAACCATCCTCAAGATAACGTGTTGCCTCGTTACACAATATTGATAGATTTGTGGTAGTCGATCTTCCAGAAACAAATCCATGTTGGAACGGCGATATTATTCCCTTAACAAAAAAAAGTTAATTTTTCATAAATCAGTTTTTCAAAAAGTTTAGGAATCGAGGAAAGCTTACTTATTGGACGATAGTTATTTACAACTTGCTTTGTTCCAGATTTATGAATAGGAATAATAAAAGATCCTTTCCAATCATTCAGAAACTGTCCCTTATTAAGAGACTCATTAAAAAGCAGAGTTAAGGGTTCTAATAAGGCACTAGCGCATGATTTTAACACAATTCGAGGAATACCATCGGGGCCGGGTTGTTTATCCAGCTTTAGTTCACCAGGAGCTTTTTTAACATCAGAGTAACTTATATATTATGAGAAACCGACATTGATTTGATTTATCGGAATATTAGTGGAGACATTTTCAAACATATAAGAAGCAGAAAAAACCGATTGGAAAAAAATTATAAAACGTATTACAAATTGTCGAAAGGTCACATGATGAGATATCCAAGTATTGCATGCAGTATTTATTTAGTTTAAAGTTCATTTTTGTTTAGTTAAAATTCAATTCGACACTTCTGCAGTGAATTGCTTTTCTGCTGACTCGACTCTCCATTTTCGTTAAAATTGGTTACTTGTGACAGCTGCAAAAGACATTTACTTCAGAAATAACATTATAACGATGACGATAGTGTTAGCAGCAGATGATAATAATCACAAACAAGCTCTGATGCTTTCAAAATGCTTTCAATTTCTATTATCCTCTTTTCAACAAAAAAAAAAACGTCAAAACCGATAAGAAATGTAAATCATTCAGAGATTTAAACTATACTTCATGCTTCACTCCACATCAACAATACTCTTGTCTTAGCTTAGGTATGAGTAGAAGTAGATACCTATTCTCATATTATATGCAATGCAATATTTTTTCTTCCTTCTTAATAGGACAAAAGATAAAATACATGCATTGAATCCATAATATCGATTTTCCGTGTTGAGTGGTGCATCGTGTTTCTTGTTCACGCCATTTGGGCCACCCACTCTTTACACACACACAATTCAGTTTGCAACAAAAAAAAAGAAGAAAAGTAGAAGAAGAACTTAAGGCCACTTAAAAGTCAATAACCAGGAAGCTTATTTTCCTACACCTACCCATCATACATCATCCAGGCATAACACAAAAAGAATATCCATTTCTTTGGGGGGAAGTTCCTTTTCATTTTGCATTCTATTTAAATGATGTTCTCCATCCATCACTATCATAACGGCAAATTTCCATTTATCTCCACGAGTAATCGCTTGAAACTAAGTATCGTGCTAGCCAAAACATGTGGCGATTTGTAAAGCCATATACATTATACACAAGCTATGGATTATGCGAGTACTTGCAATAGTTTCCCTATGGTAACTAAATTTTTTACCGTTTCCATATAAAGTCGGTTGTTTGCTTTAACACACAAACATTAGTAATTGCTTAGTTTAAAGAAGTCTTATAGAGCTGTGTAAATCGTTCATTTCAAATGATCGAATCGTTCAAGAATCGATTACCAAAATGATTCGATCAATCCATCATTTTCATTCCACTCAATTCAATATTTCATACTGTTCCGATTCGATTGTTGAAACATCTATGCCGGCGGGAGTGTGCGACGTTACGATGTACAACGTTTCGTAGCGCGCATTCTCGGAAATGATTTGAAATTTTGACACCTGTCAAATTAAAAGTGATCTAATGGACCTAGAGAGCTGGGCGTGACTGTAGGTAATTTCCACCCGAAGCAGGACTATTCAGTGCCGAACTTTCACCGTTGGACACTTCACCACCAGATTTTCACAACCAGACTTTTAGTGCTTGGAATTTTCGTTACAGCGGTTTCGCCATTGGGTAGTTCACGGTCGTTCTTTCAACACTAGGCTTTTAAACGCTACCTGCAGATAGGTATGCAGTGTTCATTATTCTGTTTCTTTTGGGATAAAAATGTGGTTAGTCACAATAGGACAGAGGTTTTTTGCCAAGACTGCTCTTAAACGATTCAATTTCTTTTTGCGATTTTTAAGCACGTTGGCGAGGGACGTATGTGGTGGCCGGGGTAAACGAAATTGCATTTACGAAAAAACGTAAAAACAACTAGATTCTATTTAAAAGCTCGGGAGGCGGGTCTGGAACTTGTACAAAGGACAATTTTTATTTTTTGGAAACAAAACATTTTTCATAAACTTATATATATATACTTATATATATATACTTATATATGTAAGTATTTTTATGAAATTTTATGAAAATTCATTAATTTTGTTACGTTTTTTCGTTTTCTAGACAATAACCAAAAACTATGCATTAATTTACTTTCCCTGGATTTCGTTTGGTTTACTGTCTCTTTAATTTTGTGTTATATATAATAATTCAATGTTAAAAAAGAATAGTTTCTTATCTTTTGAAATTGCTTATTATAACTTAAGATAATTTTATGCATTGCAATGTAAAGTGAAGTCTTGCTAAACAACCGAATTTCTGTACCTATATGTTGCAATTTTCATAAAGATCAATTTGCTATTATTTAGTGCATTTAAAAAATAAAAAAATTTGCCTCCCACCAGTAAAAAATAGTGTTATTAAATGATTTTATAATACCTACTTTCGATCATTTATTTTTAATTTGTCATTTTTTGCAAAAGTTTCTGTTTTGCACAATTTCCTAAATAAAATGCAAATGATTAATTAATAAGCCGAAAAAAAGACACGATTTTTTATTTTTGTTATTCAACACAATATAAATGAATTCTTATTGTGAATTAACCATTTCAACTAAAAACTACCCTACTTTGCCAATACGAAAATAAAATATCCAGCCACGAAAAATCTGACACCTAAACGGGTGGCACTCAAATATTGAGCACTTAAATGGCAGCACTTAAATATCCAACACTGAATCGGCGGTGGTGAAGTGTCCGGCTATCAATTTTCGGTGGCCAATAGTACCGTACCGTTTCCACCTCCTAGATCGATTGGCATACTCCGTTTTTCGATCCGCCGGCCATTCCAAGAATGTTGGCATATTTTGACACCTGTCAAACTAAGAAAATTTTATTATTTCAGTTTCGATGAACTTCAATCTCCGAATTTAACGAATACTGTACCGATTTTGATCGAATCCAATCTGACCCATATTTCTTTTCTCCGATCAAATATATCTATTGATAATTCAATAGAGATTGATCAAAATTTGTGATTTTAATCATCAATACTTTTCGATTATCGGATCAAAAAAATCGAATCGTTCATGATTGACACAGCCCTAATTGTCACCTAGTGAATTTTGTGGGTTGGTGTCGTCCCATATACGGCAATTTTGCTTATTAACGTAGCCATTCATCCAAAAATGCGCCTCGTCGCTAAAGATGATTTGTCGGACAAAATTGGCGTCCTCTTCCAAACACTCTGATGCTCAGTCAGCGAACAAACGGCGTTGTCTATGGTCATAAATTTGGAGCTCCTATTGGCCCAAGTCCCGGCGCAAAATTTGCCAAGTTGAAGTCTGTGAAAGGCTGAGTTCTTGTGCACCGCGAGGAATCGATTGCCTCGGGTTCTGCTTTCACTGATCGCGGATGTTCTCGGCCGATCTTGCATTCCCTTGACGTACGAATGTTGGCTGATTGATTACCGAACCGATCGTCTCAAATTCGGCCGCCAAACGTTCAAGAATCGACCGTGAAGTGCCAACGTTTGCCCTAACGAACACTCATTTTGATAATGAAGTTTTTTTTTCATTTGGACGTGCTGTTCAATCGTCTAACTTTCCATGTTGATTTGGCATCAGTAACTGAATAATAAACAACAGATTTGACAGTTGTCACCAAAACAACATGGCTGCCACAGGCTGGCAAAATCTACCCGCGCCAATTGAAAAACCCTTTACACCCATACGGTAGCAAAAACTACCTATTGTACAACTGATACCGATGCTTGACAGAGAAGAATGCGTTTTGCTGTGCGCTTAACACCTTTAACGGTAGAAAATAAAACTTTTTCATCGTGGGTACGCTCTGAAATTTTGTTACGAAAATAAGGGGGAATTGTGTTACAAAATACGGGAAAAAGTTTGGCTTACATTTTTGTGTGATGTATGAAGGGACCCCCCATGAATTTATAAATATAATACATATATAATAATATAAATTACAAACACACAATAATCCTGTCTCTTCTTCGACTTTATTCTTATTTTACACTAAGAAATGACGATTGCCGAATCGGTTCTTCTAAATGAAGTTTATGCCCATTAAACTAGACTTTTCTCTCTCTATATCTTCTTAGCTTCACGTGCGCCTCTGGCGTTGAGATAAGGTTATGATTGATTTGTGCATTGTTTACACTTCAATGTTCAGGTTGTCTTTAAGTTGTCTGCACAAGGTGAATTCATACGTGACGATCGATTTTTTAATTCCAAACTGACATTCATTTCGGCGTAAGCTCCAATAGCTTGTGGTGTCGGATAAGTTCCCATTTCAAATCACTAACCTCGTTCCTCGTTAATAAATGTTTGTTTATTGTTTTTTTGTGTGTGTTAAAAGTCAAATGAATGAATTTTTTAATGAATTAATGACATTTCATAGCAATGCATTCAAAATAAGATTTTGGAAGCACTGTTTTTATATCCAATTAATTCATAAGCGGCCGGTCTTATCGCCGATAACTAAGCGGATTTGTTGTTGTATTTTACATGGACATTTTTTTAAGCGGATATTGTTGCTCAAAAATACACGCCCAAATTGTCTGCTCGTGTATTATCCAAAACTGCGAATTTCTACGAATTTTAGTCCTAGGTCGTTCGCGTACTCAAAAAGTTCATACATCAGTTTTAGACAGTATGTGGACAGTTCATGTGGTGGAAACGGAAATGGTGATTGCTTATTGCCAATTTATGGCAGTCAAATGTGAGAAAATTAAATTGTCTGTCTTTATTAAATGAACTTTAAAAATTATCCCAAGCTTGGCATCACTTTGAGAGAAAAGTACTAACAGTTGTGATAAATTCATTTAATTGAATTTTTTGTCGACAAATTTGTTTTTTTTACTGTCACAGCCTTTGTTTTATGTTCCTATAAACAATAAGTGAATAAAAGTAAGTAAATAGTATTGTAAACTTTTTAAAATTTGAACAAAATGTGTTAATAAATTGAATCCATAGAATTCAAGTCAATAAAATTGAAATAAAACTCATGACATAGTTAAAGAAGAAAAGCTCGGATCTGGTCAGATCCTTTTCTGCGAACAGTCTAAATTCGTTAGCAACCCAAAGAATGCTTTGGGGAAAGACTGGCGAAAGATTTAAATATTAATGGACAACCGACAACAACAGATATTTGAAAAGGTTAGGAATGTGTACGTGTAGATCTTATATATTTAATTTAATTCTGAGTTTTATCCTCAAGACTCGAACATACCCATTATAATTATGATTTTCATTTTCCGCATTTGAAGGTCGTTAAGACAAATTCACAGGCACAAACACATTCTTTTTGTCTTGAAATGTCCTGAAAATAACAACGAAATAGCTGTCATACTGCTGTCACATATGATAATCATCTTACGCAAAACGAAATTATTTATTGTTACTATGTCAATTAGCTAAGCCTATTCCATCACCCCTGTTCGTATTTTGACATCTATCAAAAATCCATTCGACAACCTAACCAACGCCGATTCATTCAGCAGTAAACTCCATTTAATAATTAACGATACTGAGTAAATTTAAACAAAAATAATAACAAATATTTTACATCTGGCAATGCCATCAGCTATTGTTTTTGCAGCGGGAGAGCGCACATTTAAGCTTTCCCATAACAGAAATCGCAAAAAAGCTTAACTGACAACCATTTTCTCCTCCACTATACAAGCAAAACCTATCATCATACTCTCACTTTTACCAAAAGAAAAATAATACTAAATAAAAGACCCAAGAGCGACGACGACGACGACGACGATGACTAAAATGACAACGAGAGACAAACTTCCTCCCTCCTATCATCGAGAGCGTAACTATTTGTTTGTAAATTCCTTATCGCACTTGGCGCCGCCGCCGCTGCCGCTGCCGCTGCATCAACCATACTAACTAAGACTAACTAAACTAACCAAACCACATAAACCTGAACCCGAAATAACTGCCGCCCGAGTGCCCGAGTGCCCGCATGCCGCCCTGTTAAAAAAAAAAAAAATGTATCTACAACCAAACTCAGATACATCCGTGAACCGTGAGATGAAAAGGTTTCGCTCAGTTATAGTTGCACACCGAAAATTGTCGGATATCAAAGTTTGATGATAAAAAAGAAAATTCTTTCTTTTCGCGGCCGCCTTCAAACTGTAGCTACATATAAATTTCCTGCAGCTTGTAGTGATTTCTCTGCGATGCATTCGGTTGCATGAGCGAGCTGCATTTCATTTGTCAAGTTAAATTGATGGGTCTCATTGATTTAGACACGGACGGCGGGATTACGAATGTGAAAACAAATTTTAATAAATCCAGGCCAAATTACATAAGTTTTATTTTTTTTTTCTGTTTTTTTTTTTTTTTGTTTGGCTTTAATATTGTTGTTGTTGGTTGCCTTTGTTGGAATGTGCAAGAGTGGTGCCAAGTTTGGAATAAAAAAAATCCAATACATACCGTCTCAGTCGTTGTTGTTTGCCGATACATATTTTTTTTTTTTTTTTTGAAAAACAAAATTTCTTTTTCTCAGAAGTGTGATGATGCATATCAAATGAATATATTTTTTTTTTTGTGCGGTCATAGTTTTTTACGTTCCTGCCAATATAGCGGCCCTGGCAATGCAACGGTGCTTTGTTGTGGAGTATATCTAGCTAGTTCGGTGAATGTTGGAAAATCAATAGAAAACTCGTACGTGTAGGACAACCATCAAAGAGAGTCAGGATACAAAAAAGAAAAAAAAAAAAAAAAACAAGAAAATGTTGCTTTTTCCTCCTGTTTCATTCGAAAAAAAACAACATTTGAAAATTAAGTGAAGGAGTGTTGTTTCTTTCGGGGTGAGGTGGTTTCGTTGAAAATTAATTGAATTGTCCTTAAAAAAAAAAAAAAAAAAACAATATGTGAACCTGTACAGATGTTCTTAGAGGAAGCCCTATTTTTAAAACAACGAATAAAATATATTCCAAAAAAAAAAAAAAACAACTGCTGCTTCTTGATTGATTTTCTCGATGCAGTTTATTTTTTGCAGTGATAAATGGAATAACATTTTTTAAATTGTCGAAAACAACGCTAAGCGGCAGCTAAACAAAAAAAAAATCAAAACTAGTATGTATGTAGATATGTATTGTATAGGTATACTTCTATACAGAAATTTAATGCCTTAAAATATCTATAACATTTACTTTTGACATTATCCTATAAAGCGCGGCCCTATCACCGCATGGGGGTGTGGTGTGCCAGTACCTATACAAGTATACCACAAACTATAATTTTGTTCATAGTTCTAACTGGAATCATTTTCGGAAACTAATAGTAATCGTTAGGTCTAAAATTTGATAGTTGTAAAGGGTGTGTCAAATGACGTGATGTTCTTATTCGAAATGCTAAAGTTCTAAATGGTTCGTTCGGGAGAACCAAATGGGATTTGCCCAGCACACAGTGAACAATCTTGTCGAGAATGGAATTCAATGAGCTTATTCTACGCTGCCGTTGATGTTCCACATCTGAAGTTTAGAGATGTGGTTCTAGAAAGGAACATGTAAAGCTGCCGGTACTCGTCGTCTGAAAAAAAAATGGTTTAATGGATTAGACATTTCCGACAAAAGATCGTTTATGAATAAAAGGAAGAGTGTCGGAGACAAAACGGAGCCCTGAGGCACACCACCATTTGTTTTGAGAGTTTCTTACTTGTTTTGAGCGGTCCGAAAAGTGATGTTATCGATATGCACTCTCAATAAGAGAGCCTGATGCCAATCTCTATCAAGTGCAACAATCTTCCTTTTTTCCAAAACGACATTAAGATGGGTTCCACTACGCGGTTATTTTTTCTGACTGGTGGTTGATAAAGGGTTTTCCAATTAGAGGTGTTATTTTGATATTCAAAGAAAAATGGCATTTTTTGAGATAAATGATCGGATGTTTATTTCATTATAAAGAGGAAGGTATGCCGTTAATAATGGAACACAACATCAGTCAAATGGCCGCCACGACCACGCTTACAGGACCATATCCTTTTCATGAAATTTTCCATAACCAAATCGCAAAGTGGCTGCCCTATGTCCTCGATAGCCTCACGAATTCCATCTTTGAGGTCTTGAATCGACGCTGGGCTGTTGGCGTAGACCTTATCTTTCACGTGGCCCCAAAGGAAGAAGTCGCAAGGTGTTAAATCACAAGATCTCGGTGGCCAATTGTGATCACCTCTTCGAGAGATAACACGGTCCGGAAACTTTTCCCGTAAAAGATCGATGGTTTCATTGCTTGTGTGGCACGTAGCGCCGTCTTGTTGAAAGTAAACGTTGTCCAGATCAATACCATCCAATTCCGGCCATAAAAAATCATTAATCATCTCTCGACAGCGCAATCCATTGACCGTAACTGTTGCTCCAGCCTCATTTTCGAAAAAGTAAGGTCCAATGACCCCGCCGGACCATAAACCGCACCAAACAGTCACGCGTTGAGGATGGAGAGGCTTTTCAACAATAACTCTTGGGTTTTCCGAGCCCCAGATGCGACAGTTTTGCTTGTTGACGTAGCCTCCGAGGTGGAAATGGGCCTCATCAGTCAAGATGATTTTTCGATGAAATTCCGGATCATTTTCATGCATTTCAAGGACCCAATCAGCAAAGACACGACGTTGTTGATGATCAGCCGGCTTGAGTTCTTGTGTTAACTGAACTTTATAAGCCTTAAGACCCAAGTCTTTATGCAAAATACGGTGTAATGACGTTTGTGGAATGCCTAATTCCAAAGAACGACGAGGAATGGACAAACCTGGGTTTTCTTCAACACTTTGGGCTACAACAGCAATATTCTCAGTTGTTCTTGAGCGACGTGCACGGGTTTTATTCTTCACATCACTAACTTGTCCCAACAGCTCGAATTTGTCCACCAATTTCTGTATTTCGGTCCGACAAGGTGCTTCACGACGACCCAAAAATGTTTTAGTTTTACGAACTGTCTCTGCCAAATTTTCACCATTTTTATAGTGAATTTTAATAATTTCAATGCGTTGTTGAAGCGTGTATCGTTCCATTTTTATTAATGGCGTAGTTTCTACTTGTCAAATGTCAAAAAATGACAGCTTCAAAAGTGACAGCTACCGAAATGGCGGGCTATTCAAAATAACACCTCTTATTGGAAAACCCTTTACTTTGTATTTTGCTCCGAAAACCTTTTATGATTACAGAATATCTCATTCGAATTGGTAAGTTATTGTCAGTAATTTTTTCCCGACTTTCTCACTCTATTCGTTACCCCAAACAAGTGGAGCACAAATCAAGACTGATTAAGTCCAGTTTTTCGGTGCGAGATTAAAGTTAAACCCGTGTTAACTCATCAAATCTTGTGACTTAGCTAAACAGATGCTTTTGATGTTTTATCCACCAAGTTTGTTTAGACGTTTCGCATGAATTATTCACAGAAAATCTCCTCCATCAGATCACTGTGGGTTAATTTATATCTAGAGTTAACTAACTCTGGTTTAACTCACTACTGAATAACTGGGCCTTAGAAGTTGCATCAAAAAGTTTATGCTTCGCTCTTAAACTTGTGTGCGCAGTGGAGGATTTCCATGTGAAATTTAGCGCTGTTTTTGTTAACTAAAGATTTTTGATAAGATGACTCTTCATACTTAAGTTTTTAAGTTTTAAATTTTCTTTCCCAGATATTCGTTCTCTTTGAATTTGACCTTTTGTTTCGGGTGAAGCGTCAACTGGCCTTTCTCAATATCATTATTTAAGACTTACTCAAGTTCACAGTGAGGTTCCATTTTACAAAGTAATCTCCAATATCTAAGATCATGTGACTTAGTCCTTAAGGTGGACTATATCAACCGCATCTTGCCATTCCATACCTCTAACTGCTTGATGACAATAGAATGCTCCAACTGGAACTGCAGCTGCAAAAGCTGTCAAAAAGTGTCGTACGTACTTTGTTTTTTACTTGCCTACAATGCAGCTGTACAACTTTCTGACATTATGCCTGCCAAGAAGCACAGATAGCTTTAACATGAGGCATTGAAGAGAGCTTGAAGCTCATTTCAACGGCTATGTAAACACCCATCGAGTTGAAATGGACTTGGTTCGCCGCCATAAATTTTGAAATGTCAAAAATGCTGCATACAAAAGTTAAAAGTTTGGTGAACTCTTGCAGCTGCGGCTGCAGCTACGTTACGTTGTGTTCGCAACATGAAAGTTATGTGTATTCAATATTTTGACAGCTAGTCCGGTTGCAGTTTCAGTTGCACCTCCGTCTCCATTGTGTTCACGCAGTAATTCTGTGTCCATGTACAAGAGCTTATGAATATTAAAGATTTTTGTTGTTCCCGTCAATTTCAAATTATAAAATAGCGACCTTATATCGATGGAATCAAAAGCTGCTTTGAAATCAACGTAAAAATATATAGTTCTGTTAGTGGGCATTGCGATTGTCTGCAAATTATTCGAACCCGCGGAACACCGATACTCGCAATGTGCGCGAACAGATCTGAATTTATATGTCATTGCCTACACAGTTAAACACTCGTTTTTCCCCGTATTTAAAAATACCGGTTATTCCTTCTGCCTTCAACTGTGCAGAACGTGAAGAACAGAACATTTCAATTCTCGATGCATTTCATCTTTCGCCCGAGTTGGCATTTTCCCTTTTTAATTTTACTTAAAACCAAAAACTTAAATTCATTAAACTGTATAGTAAAACTGAAAACTAATGAAACCTTTTGGAAAAAAAGAAACTGTATATTTGTTAAATTTAACTAAATTATTTCTTGTTACATTGTGTAGTTGTTGGCGCTGCGGTTGGTGTGCTTACCGAAAATTTAAGTATAGCTTGAGATTTGTTTTTGACAGCAGCTGTTTGGTTGATCTGAACGCGGCCAATGATAGTTTTTCCAATTGTTATGTTTCAGCAGCTGTCAAAGTTACCAATGTCATCTAGCTGTCAAAATCAGAGATTTTGAATTAATAACAGATCGAATTCTCGGCTGTCTGTCGTTCAAGCTTGCCAACAAGCCAAACAAAATGGCTGACTGGAGAGTTCCGTGGAGAGTTCATGTTTTTGCCCTAGTTTGCGTGTTTTAAATGCCCTAAATTGTTATTGCAATTCACATCTATTCATCGACACGAGATAAAATTACAAAAACAACAATGTAAACAAATGTATTTTTGAGAGTGAAACGTACCAATATATTTAATAAAATTTTCCATTTCATCATGCATCGCTTCTCGAACGTGTGAAAATTATAAAAAAAAAAACAGTATCGAAATTCCGGTTTTGTTGTAAATACGCAACGTGAATTTCGTCGTGAGGTCGGTCGTCATCATGGCGTCAGTACGCCGGCAATTCGTCGCCCCGTGGAAAAGTTTGGGCGTGAGTACACTCTTTTGGACCTTAAGCCACCAACCAGACAGAGATTGGTGAGTTGTAATGAAAACATTACCGCCATAGTAAAACCCAGAAATGTCGATTCGGCGCTGATCAGCTGAATTGGACATCGCCAGAGAGTCAACCCGGATGACCATAGACCAAGCCGTAAGTTCGCTAATTGGGCGCTCAAAATGTTGGCCAAACATTCGGATTCTGGCCAAAAAATCATCGTTTTTTGTTAAGTTTGTTCTTGCGATGGCTTCTTTGACTTCCTCAAAACTTATGTGAAATCTTGATAGTCGTTTATTACAAAAATTAGCTCACGCTTGACCTATGTATGTATATTTAAGATCACAAGAATTCAAAAGATAAATCCATTAGATAAAATGTTATGTAGAAAATTCTATTTATATAGGCGTTTTTCTTGTTAAGCTCTGAGCAGAGCCTGAGCGATCCGAGTAAGCTCTGAGCAGAATATGATCAGAGATCTCTGAATTAATTATGAAACATATTTGTGGGTACGGAAACGCCCGCTCATAAGCGAGAGCGAAAACAGCACTAGCAAAACGCCATCTCATGGGCAGTTACGAAAACATCATATGGCCCATAGCTCGCTGGCGAGCGTGGGCGGTTGTGAGCGCTCATGAGCAATGGTGAGAGCATAATGGCTTTTCCTTTTTCCAATACAATATGCAACAAGTGCTTATGACCTATGTATGGACTAATCTGTTATTTTTGAATAACTGTTATAACAGTTAGTTATTCTTAACAGTTATTGAGTAACGGTTATTTTAAATCTTTAAATACAAAATTCGACTTGTTGAAAATTAATTACAAAGCCTTTAGAAAAATCCGAAAATTTGAACTTTTAATTTTTTGTTCCGGAAAACTGCGATTTAAGTGCAATCGTTTGACATTTGAAAAGAAATATTCTCTACACTTCAAAATGTAATATGTCCAATATCTGTCAAGCTTTTAACTATCGAATTCGATCGAAGCATGGCTACGATGACCACGGATTATAAAAAACCTCCGAAAATGTTTGCTTTTTATTTTTTGCTCCTTAAAATTGATTAATTTATATAAATAGCATATAAATATTTAAAGCAGAACGGTTAAATGTGTTTTCTTTTATTCTGATTCTGAAATTCTATAAAAGGCTCGCGAGCGTTAAATTGGCTCGCTCTCGTCTCATACTCATGAGCGAGCGGTTTTTATCGCATATAATGCGAGCGCCCTTGACGTGAGCGTTTATAAATCGAACGTTTGTGAGCGAGCCAAACTAATAGTGCTCACATCTGATGGTTCATAGGCGAGCGTACCTGGTTAGTCCTCATTTGAAAAGCTACGTTCGCGAGCAGCTCATGAGTTTTTGAATTTGGGAATGGTGACCTTGTTGTGGTATATTACTTGTTCCACTGTTTGTGCTCAGGTTTGCTAAAATTTATAATTGAAATAATTTATTTTGTATACAAGATTGGCAATTGAAATTAAACTTTCTGTTAAAATTTCTTCCTGAGAAAATCTTATTTACACAAAAAATTTTGAAAGACCTTATTGTAAACCATTGTTAGTTAAAACTTATTAATTTGCTTTACAATTATTGATTGTTTTGCAAAAGCGCCCAAAGCTTTTGATAATAGGAATTTCCTAAATGAAGTCATATATGTACATACATAACTAACCTGCTTACAGCTTCTTCACATAAGCCAAACGTCCAAACGTCAAAAAAGAGCTTTTTTCTGAACATTTATATTTTGCTATTAAACAAATAAATACCTGAACTGTAAAATTCTATAAATTCAACCACTTTCCTTTGCATCAGAATTTATTTTCAAGTATTTTGTTTATTTACATTGAGTAACACCTCTCTCCCTTGGGGCCCACTCAAGTTATAAATAAAGTAATGTAGTTCCCCCATTCAACCATTCACTAGGGCGTATACGTACTTTTTGTCTTTCCTCAATTAAGATTCTGTTTTTTTTTTGTCATGCAGGAAAATGAATTCCACCCCTAATTCGTTTTCAATTGACTATTTTTCATCTGCAATTCACCTTTATTGCACAACAGTTATATTCCAAACAATCTTATCTCACCCTCATAAGCCGCTCCTTAAACAAAAATAAAGAAAATTGAAAAAAAAAAAAAATACGATGAAGAACTACACAAACAGGTGGATCTGCCTGCCTCTCCAAGCCGAAGGCAATCGGTTTCTTTGGGCGGTTGGGTATGGGTTGGTAGAGGTTAATTATTTATTGACGCATAATATTTCCAACCAAGCCCCTTTTGTTTCTGGAGCATGCATAGATCGGCTCTTCAGATTGGCTGGTTGTTGTTATTTGCAGTGCAGTGGAAATGAAGAGTATGTCACGCGTGAAGGGTTGAGAGACTTGACAGCGGCAATGGCAGCGGGCCGCAAGCCGCGGGCTGCGATGCAGCCCGGCGCACGGTCAGCCAACCGGAATTACTGTTTTCGATCTAAATATTCAAAATGCAATTTGCGCTCTTATGTGTATTTCCACTCTGTTCCTCTCTTTTTATTTTGATTTGTTTCCCTTTGTGAGTTTTTTTTTTGTTTTTCGCTTCAACAAAAGTCATTTGTTTGTGAGTTGCCGTTGTTTGTTTGTTTTTTGTTTCTGTTTCTGTTTTGTTGGCTGGTTATTCTCATTTACATACCTTGTTTGTTTATATTTATTTGCTTATGCGAAATATAAGCATTATAAGCACACGAGAGTGTACGGAGAGATTATGTGTAGCATGGCTGTTGGGCTATTAGTTTGGTTGACATACTTCAAAAGTGACGGCAGATGGGGATGCGGATACATCGGTATGAAAAGAGCTCAGATATGCGAACCCGTGGGGGAAATTATTGTTGTCGTAGGTCAGGTATATTGACAGTTCGTTTTTTTTTCTGGTTTTGTTTTTCGAAGTTTATTCGACGTCGTTTTTATTTGCTTGAAGGTTTTCAATTATGTACATCTTCCCCGCGGCTAGAAGGTAGGTGCATAAGTGGTTGTTTAGTTTAATAGAGATTTCGTTTTTAATTTTATTTTATATGTTGACCATTTTGTATGGTTCATAATAATAACATAATATGTGGCTATATTGCAATTTTTATCAGAGCTTGCAATTGTTGACTATTTAAACAATTATTTGTAATGCACTTTAGGTCTTGAAATGACTTATCAGCTTAAAACAAAAGAATACCAACAAAATTGTTTGACATAAAGTGCACTTATTTTGACGGAGGGACTTCATTTTTTATACTAGATAGATAGATAGATAGATAGATAGATAGATAGATAGATAGATAGATAGATAGATAGATAGATAGATAGATAGATAGATAGATAGATAGATAGATAGATAGATAGATAGATAGATAGATAGATAGATAGATAGATAGATAGATAGATAGATAGATAGATAGATAGATAGATAGATAGATAGATAGATAGATAGATAGATAGATAGATAGATAGATAGATAGATAGATAGATAGATAGATAGATAGATAGATAGATAGATAGATAGATAGATAGATAGATAGATAGATAGATAGATAGATAGATAGGTAGATAGATAGATAGATAGATAGATAGATAGATAGATAGATAGATAGATAGATAGATAGATAGATAGATAGATAGATAGATAGATAGATAGATAGATAGATAGATAGATAGATAGATAGATAGATAGATAGATAGATAGATAGATAGATAGATAGATAGATAGTTAGATAGATAGATAGATAGATAGATAGATAGATAGATAGATAGATAGATAGATAGATAGATAGATAGATAGATAGATAGATAGATAGATAGATAGATAGATAGATAGATAGATAGATAGATAGATAGATAGATAGATAGATAGATAGATAGATAGATAGATAGATAGATAGATAGATAGATAGATAGATAGATAGATAGATAGATAGATAGATAGATAGATAGATAGATAGATAGATAGATAGATAGATAGATAGATAGATAGATAGATAGATAGATAGATAGATAGATAGAAAGATAGATAGATAGATAGATAGATAGATAGATAGATAGATAGATAGATAGATAGATAGATTGATAGATAGATAGAATAAAAAGGAGGACCTGCTCAAAACTCAACTTTTAAGAGCATGTGCTTCATTTGGTATGAATAAACCACTTGAGAAGGTGCTCAAGGATTGAGCATCTAAGTGTTTGATGAGCACCTCCTCAAAATAATACCTGCTCCATTATAAGGTATGAATAAAGCAAAGCACTTACTCCATCGAGAGGAGCACCTGCTCCTATTTGTGAGTTAGCTCATTTGATTGCTCAACGTTGAAGTAAATAGCTCTTTGTAATTTGTTTTCCATTATTGGCGGAGTTCATACCAATTTTAAACCGCATGGTCAATTTTTATAAAATAAAAGGAGAGGGATTTTCATATGACTATCGCGTTCTATACAGATTCAACAAATATAATGTGGAGATCTTGGTGAATCATTTTCATGGGAATAGTTCAGAAACAGGTGGTGGTGCCTTAACAACCATTGACAAAATACGAATTTTCCTTCGCTACATAGGTGATCCAGGTTTTCAAACTGGAGTTGGAGAAGGCTTTGGAGTATAGACCAGTCCATCCACGGTCTCTAAAAACTGTTTCCCTTGTAAGTGCGGCAATAATCCAGAAGTCAAACCATTGGATCAAATTCCCTACAACTACTGAAAAACTGCAGAATGCAAAACGCGAATAGCAAGAAAAATACAATTTTCCTTCATCAATTTGATTGTCGGTACTCATGTTTCTATCATACAATAAAATGCCAGTCAAAACAGAAAAAGTTCTATCTCTTGCAGAAACTGATTTTCAATCAAAAACAATACCAAATGAAATTAAAGTTTAAGTTGGCTTTTATAAATCATAGAAATGAGAGAAATGATTCTTATGGAGCACCTGCTCTGAGTACGTGCTTCGTTTTATTCATATCACCCATGGTCTATATAGTTGAGTATTCTGGTCTAAAACCAGCTTAAAGTAAATTAATTAGCTTGTAATCGCCTATCTACGATCTGAGTCGGTTTTGCAGTATCGATGTGAATATTTTGCTCGAAGCATTAAAGAAGGAAATACCTCGATATTTGTCTGGGTCAATTGTGCTTTATTTTTAATGGATAGGAGAAATAGGCGCTCCTTTTAGTTATTTGGGTATGTTTCCGTGTAAGACCAAATACACATATCGTACGGTAAAATTGAAAATTTTTCAATACAACCATTTACACTACTATTTCATTTCTTAATTCTTTTGTAATAATTTGACGGGCAGACGGCTTAACAATTATAAAAACAACATTGAGAAATCATCAAAACAATTTGAGAGCCATTTTGAGAAGCACTGTTGTTTGCATCCATTTTGATATGACCGGGAACAGATCTTGCAGAGCTGTCATCGATCAATTATTGACTTAACAGTGACATTCCGCATTCGCCTCCACATTCTGTTTTTGTTTTCGTTATCATAATTAAAACATTTTTGTTCGACGAGCACGGATCTGTGTTTCTATATTTTTTTTATTTTTCGAACAAATGTGTGTTTTCAAAGTTTTTAACTTTCTTCTTGAAGAGATCGGAAAATCTCGGGTATAAATAAATAACCGTACCGCGGAGCGTTGCCACCGACTTTAGTAAATATCTCACACCCTCGCTTCTGAGCATCTTAGCGATGAGGTTTGCTGTCTTACTATTATTGGAGTTCGCCATTTTGTCGAAAAATTGCTTTTATATCCTATCCAAACATCTAAGCCATTAAAATCAAAAATATTCAATATTGTTTTTGTAATTTCATCTCTTGTCGATGAATAGATGTGAATGGCAACAACAATTTAAAGAGGTGTGTGAAGATCCCTGCTGTCTGTATGTGAGGTTTTTGTAAAAACATTCTCATTTTGACATTTCAAGCTTGAAGGCAATTTAGTGTGACTGCAGTGTTATTATAATGCATGTGCTGCAAAACAATTGTGTCCAACCAAATCCTTTATTAGGCGTTTTTCTTTTTTCGTTCAGAAGAAAGCTCGAGCATGTCGAACAAGCTCTGAACATACTTTGAACTGAACGTGTTCTGAGGGATCATATATATTTTTGAAACACATTTGAGAACCAAGCTGTCAACAAATGATATTTGTTAATTTTAAGTTGTCAAACTCCAAAAAATCAAGTTACAAAAATTAAAATAAAATGGATGACTTGGTCCATTTGATCACTGAAATAAGTTTTTATGCATTAAAAAATAAAATATTTCTATGTAATTTATTAATAAAACTTACCTTCTGCGCAGGTGCCGGCGGCTTCATCCGCCATTTTAATTTGTTTGCGCTTTTTTTTTTTCCTCTTTTCGCACATGACGTTTACAGCTCTTATGACTATTCCTTATGAGGATTGTTGTGACTCGATAACATTTTTGGTATTCTCCTCCAATCATCACAAGAAAGCTCACAACTAAACTCACCACAGCAAAGGTGAATTTTTTAGTGCCATAATTGCAACAGCTGATTATTAAAAACATAAAGAAAGATTTTCAATTGGGCCATATAAATTTATTTAAAGCTTAAAAAATCAAGTTTTCATCCATTTTTTTAGCAATAAAGTGATTAAAAAAAATTGTTTATATATACATATGTATATGTTTGCAAAATGAAAGTGAAAAACTATTAAAAAATGTTGTTTTCGAGAACGAATGAATCATTTGTTTCTTGCGAAGACAAAAAAGTCTGTGCTATTGTGAAAATCTTTTCTTTTTTTTTCGGATGAAAGATACCGAAGAAGATACGCCCAATAAAATTCTTTTAATTTTCTCTTTCCTAATTCAATGTTGTTTAATAAATAAATAGATTATGATATCAAAGTTTCAAAACTCATGTAATTTGTGAGTTGTGATCTGCTATGAAGGAGATCACAATTTCGATTGTTTTTGTGACTCTCATAAGTTGTGACTCTGGGGGAGAATTCGAAAAAGTCACAATATTAATTTCACCTCTTCTTGTGACTTGTGAGGTATCAGTGATGATGGGGAGAATCGGGCTGTTAGTCTTTGGTATTCAGCTTTCTACTCAAGATGCTCAGTTGAACTCGTAGTTCGGGCTCTGAACAAGTTCTGAACATTATCTGAACGAAAAAAGATACACAACTTTGAGGTTCTGAACGCACTGAGCAAAAAAAAACACAATATTTTTTTTTGACAGTTCAGACTCTGTTCGGAGCGAAAAAAAGCCTATTGCGTTTGTTCCTTTAAATTATTTCCTGCTGAACCCCTGAACGTTATTTGATATTTCACGTTCCTTACAATGATTTTTTTCCACTTAGCGCTGGAAAATTTCTCAACGTCAATGTCGTGAATGTACTTAACAAATATTACCCCGCTCGCTCTTCGTATTAAATTGTATTTTATTATTTTTAATTTAATAAATTTATATAATTTGCATTTCTGTTTGAGAAAACCTTTCCAACGATATACATATAATTAATGCCCCACGTAAATTGTACCACAAAAAATTCGAGTTTGCCATTTTATAATACGATGATGTACGTGTTTATTTTTTTTTTGCAAATCCGAAGGAAATTGGATTGGAAAAACTGTGTTACCAACATAAATTACATTCCTACTTTTTATCTATGGTTTGAACACACCTGAAATTGGGTGAAATGTTAACATTGAATTATTTTTCCAATGAATTTTTTTTTGTTGTCCTTTTCATTTTTCATTGCTGTCCCCTTCATTTTATGTTCTCACGACATTTAATAAACGTCACATTAACACTAAATAGATACAATAAACTGGAAAAAATGTGTGAGAGAACGAAAACAGACTGGAAAAATCTTTTGAGTTCCGAGGAGACCAAACGATTTGGACATTTCCACTAACTTTTTACTCCCTTTACCTAGAAACAAAAGATGGGTATTAGAAAATTAGGTCAATGTAAATGCAGACTATGAAAATTAAATTTTTTTTCTGTGATGGCGTCGCTAATTTCCGATATCGTTTTTTTTTTTTTTTTTAACTAAAGCCTTTCGGAATTGGAACAAAAAAAAACACCAGATGATTATTAGATAAAATTTGGGAATTTTATGTCACAAAATACACAACTGTGCAACGTAGATTTCCTCGTTTTGCCCTCCGTGGTCTTCCATGGTCTCATCTTCGATCAACTAAAACTTATCAGTTTGCAAACCTTACAAAAACGTCGTGAAATAGCTGACATTCTCTTTAGGCACCAGCACCAAAAACACGCCTCTTGACGGCGATAGGTCAAAAGCTAATAATTTCTTAAGTAATAATTGCTGGATGAATATATGTTTTAAGAGTTTTATTGTAATAAGAAAAAAAATTAATTTATTTTTGTAGTAAAATAAAATGACTCTGTTCACCGAGCCTGGAGATGTTCAATTTTTAACTTTGTGCTTTTTTCATGCCTGGCAATGTCCGACTTTCAACTCACTTTTCTCCCACAAAAAGAAATTACAAAAAAAATGATTTTCCTGTGGAGCGGGGATACCTCAAATTTGCACATGATTTATGCGTCGAAGAACAATAAATTGCTAAGTCTAGCCAGTGGTGCCAAACCTTAGATAGACTGTATAAACTCCATAAATTACTGTTAGTTTAGTTGTTGTGTTAAGTGTTAGTAAAGTTGGCATAACACTTCATTTGACGGACTTTAATAAATTAATAACAATTTTCTTGAAAAAAAAAAATATTCTAAAACCTGTGTTGTTGCTTCAAAATCGGTTATTTGTTTAGAAAAAAATATATCTTGATTTTTTTTTTATGTAAAATATTAATGTATTTTTTATGGACAGAACTCGCTGTATACTCTTGATCTCCACTGTAAAGCTTTGAATCTATCAACAACGCGCCAATAAACCAATTAATGTTCTAGTATTGTCTATATGAATATTATTATATTTTATTAATTTGTCAAAGATTACAAAATGAGCATAGTCTTCATTTTTGTTATGCCGTGACGCATGACTCCACATGTGACCTGAACTTTGCCAACGGCAACAACACACTCAGCGTGTCAGGGTGTTAATCAAATTTGATTCTTGGGATGTTCCTTTTTATTACCTTTGACTGTTTGCTCTTAATGTGTCTGCGTTGTCAGTAATCTCATTTGGAAAAAGAAACACGTACTCCCTGCTGAACATCCGACACAAGAGTGCTTATGATTTTCGAAAATCGGATACCCTAGCACGTTTTCACAGTCGTTGATCCATTGAATTATTTAATTCAATTGTTGTTGCAATTAAAAGGAAGCTTTTTTAATATTACTGTGGGTTTAATGTACGAGTCTTATTGTCCATGTGCTAAAAGGGGATGGATCCAAATCGGTGGAGGGTGTAGGGTCAGGCATCTTCTAAGGCAACCCACCCCCAAAATAGATTAATAAAACTTCCAGACTTTTGCAATGTTTTTCAAGTGGAAATCCTTGCAATTTATGAGGAGCCAATTAAAGCCATTGCTTCAATTGTTAAATACAAAGTCTAAACTGGTGTATTGTTGCCGCAACGATTTTAAATTACTAAGTGCATCAAACAAAGTTACCCTTCGATGGGTCCCAATACATCGTGACATAAATGGAAACGAAATGGCGGATAAATTGGCCAAAATAGGATCTTCTCTTGATCTAAGCCAAACTGAATCCTCCATTTTCACAAATGGTTCTTCGAATCCGCGAACGATAGATGGTCAGCAATTGATACTTGTACGGTCTCGAGATAGCAGAACTTCTCTAAGAAAAAACAGATTTCCTTGTCGAACTAATCAGACTTCAACTATCCCTTTTGGTTGGAATCCTAACTGGTCACAACTCAATGGGTACAGACATGAGCAGAATGGGCATCAGCTCATCTGACTTGTGCAGAGGATGTCAAGATGAAAAGACGGAGGAGGGCACTTATCACTTCCTCTGTGAAAGCCCTAGAACCAGAAAAATAGCACTCGGAGATTACTTTTCTGAAGAACTGAGTGACATCTCGTTTTTTTCCACCGAGAAACATCCTGAAATTTATCCAGAGTTCAGGGCGGTTCAAGGAGGCACCTCATACCCACACCTAAGCTCCACTAAATCCTATATCCTGGAGACACCACAATGGAGCCATTGCGATCCGAGTGCGATAACGCGGCTTGCCGTATTATAACACCTTCTAACCTAACCTAACCTAAAATTGAATGTTAATACAAGTTGTTCAATTGATAACAAGTTATAACTATTTATGTATAAACTTTTTTAAAGCAGAATAAAAGAATATTCTGTTTCAATTTCTGATAAAATACTTTTTTACCAAAATGTAGAACAAAGCTACAATATTACACCGAACAATGTTCATCAAAATCGCAAGAGTCGTTTTCGAGATTCTTAACGGTTGTGTGACTGGAACCAATAGCCCACTCTAGAGAAGCAGCTTAAAACCCTGAATCCCAAGTTTGAAGGCAATTCCTTCAGCAATTTAGACTGCAGGAAAGTAGACCAAAGGTACACACAAACATTGAGACATACATGCAGAACTATGGGACCTACTTTGTTATTTATAATCTAACTAGCTGACCCTCCCGGCTTCGCACGGGTAGACAAACCTATGCTTCGCATAAAATTGCAAATTTTGTAATTGAATACTACTTACTGAGTTTTGACCCACTTCACGTTATGAATGGCGAAATTCGTTAAAATATGATCATCTACGTCCAACCTTTATTACTTTCCCAACGCAGAAAGAATTTTTGTAATCAAAAACCTTTTTTTTTTGTGTTCATTCCATTTCACTCTATTAATATAAAAGTTTTAAAAATAACCTCTCCAACACAACCAGAATTTTTGAAATCAGATAGGTACCACTTTTCATTTCTACCCCATTTCACCCTATAAATTCTGAAAAAATCCCTGAGGCTATCCACTAATAAACAACCTTTCAATTACAAATTAAACCCGATTTTATTTTATTTTATTTTTACTCCCTAAACAAAATTTTAAAAAAGAATATCCCTCAAGCTTTTTCCTTAGAAAAACCTTTTACAGAATAGAATTTCCTAAACCGGACAATTTTTAATTTTTACCCCATTTCACCCTACAATTGTCATTTCCAAAGAAAAAACTTTCAAACAAAAAAGAATTTATTTTTTTAATATTATTTAGTGAAATTTTTGAAAAGTTCAATGTAAGATATATATCAGAGAATAGCTAAAGTGATTCTCATCGGCTTTGTTGGTCGTTATGATGATAAAATGAAAGATTAATTCATTCACTTTTTCACAACGTTTCGACGGTGGTTGCCGTCTTCTTTTTTTATTTATATTTTATAAAAAAAGAAGCGATTACATTAAAGTGTAAATGTATGCAGGGCGGACATGATATACACTTACATAAACTTGAACAATAGTCCTATAAGTACATTCAAGTTTTGGATCTACTGTTAGAAACTAGCTGAGATGTTTTGTATGTATTGTTTACGGTTCATGTTGTTCTTGTTATTGCTTATGTGTAGTGTTTCTATAGTGTAGCGTTTGCAAGTGTGTTTCTCCATTGCCAAGATCTCCACACCATCAAAGTCCAGTTAGTTGCCACTTTCAACGCTGTGGCAAGCCAGTCCCATTTTTCCAGAATTTTTCGAACGAATGTCCGACTTGTGACCCGACCAACAAAGCCAAAGAGAATCATCTTTAATTATTCTCAGATATATGTACATCAAAAAAGAATTTCTTGAAACGGACAATTTTTTATTTTTACCCCATTTCATCCTACGAATATCTAATAAAATTTGAAAAAAATATCCCTCAAACCATTTCCTAAGAAAAACTCTTCTTCAAACAAAAACGAATTTGTTCAATCGGGCGATTATTTTATTTTTACCCCATTTCACCTTACAAAGAAAAACAGTCAAAAGCCATTTCCTAACCGCCTACAGCGCCATTTGTTGAACGATAATGGAACTGAAAAACGAAATTTTCGCCTACAGCGCCACCTGTTGAGACTTTTCGACTTTTCTTTTTTCCTAACCCTTCGCGGTACAATTACGAACAAACCCTCAGAAGGAAGTACCCAATTTGGTGCAGTCGTTCTCAATTTTAAGCATTCGAACCCACCACGATTCAATTTTATGTATATAGATTGTTAGGTTTGATTAAAATCTTCCGTTATATTTTTTTTACGAATCCAAAACATGCCCTTTAGTATCTACATCTATAGCAAGTGACACTGATTTAGCTTTCTTTCCAATGGAAAACAGTATCAGATGTCAATATCTAGCCCATACATAGAACCTTTGTGTCGATAACAAAAAGGCAATATTAAAAGTGATCTGTTTAACTATTTTATTTTTAATTAATCCAATCCAAAGAGAAACAAATATCCCAATTGACAATCTTTATATGTAGATAACTGCAGATCTACCCAATGGTCATTTTCAAGCCAACCAACCCCTTGATTGCGACAACAAACTCCGCATCGAGTCCACTTTGTCCTCGAGTGTCAATAGAAATCCCAAAATAGCATTTTATTGTTTGCCTTTCGCAGTCGTTTCCTGCTCCCTAAAGTGATCCAAAAACACACTTACACACACACCCGGTATATATAGTCCTCTTTTAGTCGAAAACAGCATTCGAATCAATAGGTGCAGAAGGCTAAATTCGTGCTCCATATATTGCCGGTGTTGCTGAGCGATGAAGGACGTCGGCATGCAAATAACTAAAATAAAATAAAACTAAAAAAAAAAAAAAAACAACAGTCGACCTAAACTGCCATGACAATGTTTTATTTATATATCAACTAAATACATACCTACAAACATTGAATGCACAATGTTATTTTTAAGTGCAGTAGTTTTATTTTCGTGACACATGAGAATGAGATACTTTTGCCGATGTCACCGTTGAAGCATCTGTTTTTGACGCGTGCACAACTAAGTAGTTGATGTTTATATGCATACTTAATAATAATTCTTCTCCAATTTCATTTGCACTTCATCGCATTACAAAAAACTAAAGCTTATGTCAGCTTAATCTCAAAATTATCTAAAACGATGAAAAATTTATTTATTGCAGCTGGAATGATAGACATTCATTAGGGGTATTTAAAAGTTCTGATGCAGTACTATTAGATTTGTTCAGCGAGGCTGTTTGGAACAGTTTAGAACACTTTCGAAGAGAAAAATAAACCTTTTTGCTGTTCAGTGATGAATTTTCTGTTCTAAACAGTTCTGTTTTCTGTTCAATGAGTCTGTCTGGAAGACTTTGGTACAATTTAGAACAGGAATTTCTGCACTGGCTTTTAGGTAAAAAAAAACTTAGAACAGATGTGTAAGTGTCAAAATCATCAATTGAAATTTTTTGAATGAAAATAGTTTGTTTTTTGCATTGATTTTTTCTGAACAATTTTCTTCAATTCTAATTCTTTTTTTTTTAAAGTTATATTATTTTTAAGAAGTGTATTTGTCGATTTAAAACTGTTTTTGTTATTTACTGACAGCTAAGGTAGTAATTTCCTGTTCTAACTTATTCTGGCGTTTTTCACGAATCTGTGCTGTTCTGTTGTGTTGTGTTCTAATCTAACTTTTTTGTCACTGAACAAAGCTTTTATGTCTGTTCGTTTCTAAAGAAATTTATATAAAAATAGAAACACAAATTTAAACGTTTTTAGGTCTTTTCGCGTACTAGTTCAAACATACCCAGAACTACTTTTTAATACTGCTACTACATTTTGTTTAGTTTTTATCTCCCCCAAATTTCTTGGGGCAGAAATGAGATAGTTTGTGTTCGAAGTTAAAAAAACAACAAACAATCCATTGTTGTTTTTACTATTTCTTTGTTTTAATTAAAAGTGAAATTATAAAGGGTATTCATGCAAAGAAATAAATTTCTGCTTTGCAGAAAAATATAACTTTCCGCAGGACGTTTGCATGAACACCCCTTAGAAATACTTGTGAAATGTCACACCGAACACACCACAAATGTCATTCCTAAATTTATCAGGTTTAATTTTATACTACATTTACACGACTGACAAATTGGCAGTATTCTGGCATTTAACTGTCAAAAAAATGACAGAACAATGGAAAAATTCATTCTTTTGGCAGTATAATGACAGAAAAATGCCAATTTGTCAGTCGTGTAAATGTAGACTACGCTTTCTGCATCAAATTGATGAGATAAATTTATCAGATCTGCAGAAAAATGCTCCCATACAAATTTTGACAGTTCGTTTCTGCGGAGATAAAATTACCTGGGGCCTCATTACGTAAAACTAAAACGATCGGACGATATCGTTTCCACCATTGCTATCTCTATCATATCTGTAGATAAAAACAAAGATAGCTATCTGCAAAACGATATCGTTCGATCGTTTTCATTTTACGTGATGAGGCCCCTGGTTTCTGAGGTTTATCCGGGTTTTCCGCCCTTTTATGAATACCCTTATTGTCTCGTTTGTTAATCTTTAATTATTTATGAAACTACTGGAACGATAACTATTAGACTATACCTTTATACATTGATTGGATAAATCAGCCTTATTATGAGTTTCACTTGAACAACATTCCACCCCTTATGACCACCTCTCAACTATTGTGAGTTTCACCCGAAAAATGTTCGAAAAAATCTCCTTATTGTGAGCATTTCATTTCGAACGAAATTGATCGAAATTAGGAGGTTAAATTTTTACTTATTTTTAGGAGGCGAACGGAAGGGGCATCATGTAAAAATTATACTCATCATTCGGGCGAATCTCACAATAGTTCTTGAAATTCCCGGCAAACTAAATATTTAAGGTGAAATATTTTTCGGGTGAAACACAATAAGTGAACTTTTTTAATCATGTTTTCCTATAAATTTTAAAGGTTTTCATATTGAAATTATAAAAGAAAATAAAGGTTACAAACAAAAATCCAATGTTGTGGCTTTGTTTACGTGTTTGCTATCAAGGTTTTTGTTTACTTTTTTGACGTTTAAAATGTGGCAGACATTTTTGTTCATAAGCGTTCTTTTGCTTTTGGATAATTTCAATCTTTTTGAGAGAATTTCATACCTACTCCTCAAAATTTGACAGACATTACAAATTTAATGCAAAAATTAAACGTAACGGCCTAAGACTTGCGTGTTGCGACTTCATTTTGTGCATCCTTCTGGCTCAAAACAACGCACAAAAAATAAGACAAATTGTCATTTATGACTATGACTTACCTAAATAGGTTGAGAATCTCTGAAATATACCAAGCGCTCTCAAATTGTATTCTTAAAAAAAAAAAAAAACAGGCGAGACCATAGTGATTCAGATACGTGAAGAAAATTATGATGATCACGTCAAAGCGTGAAACAGATTAAACCAGCAAGAGCACTAGCGTCGTCAGCAGCAAACAGCACGCTGGCCAGCAAATATTTGCCATCAGCACCATGGGTCCAGGACCCATGTTCTGTAACTCTCGCAATTCGCGAAACGATGAAAATTGAAATAAATCATACGTTTCTCGACCTATATTATGGATATTCAGGTTTCCTCCCGGTAGAATCCATCCCGTATGCGCAAGCCCATTCTATTCCTTATCCGGAATAAATAAGAGTTCTCCCAATTCTCCAAATTTGACAGATTGCATTTTTAGTCCAGGAGTTATCTGAACGAACCTATTGCTATTTTGCAGTGCTCTATTGCGCTGCCTGCACATCACGGTATCACGCCGTTACCGAAAAAAAAATTAGTTTCCATACAAACTATAGATAACATATGCTGGTAACACAGTTTTCTCCGTGCTTAAGTTAAGCCCCTAAAACTCTGCGCTTAGCTAAGCCCGCAGGGGATTAGTTGTTGTTGTTGTATTTAATATGTCAATTTCATAGCCCCGACGTGGTTTCTTTCGACCAATTTCCCCCGGGCTGGCAAAAACACGCCTATTATTGAGAAGTGGAAAACGACAGTAACGAATCAAACTTTCCACTTATAAGTATAAAATATTTGTTTTAAACAAACCATTCCATTCAAAATGATCTCAAAACAAATCATCCAACCAAAATGACATTTAGTCAATAATTGTTTCAAAATTAATACCACGAAGTGCATATACCCATGTGATTAACTTGAAACCGATGTGCTGAAAAAACGAATGCTTGATTGTTTGCAGAACTGCACCTTGAAATGGTCTGCATTCCTTCTCACATTTTGAGTTCTCGCACATCAAGCAAGCTAATTTACATTTATTTCAAAAATTGCTTTTCCTGACGTCATCGTCAGAGCTTTTGGGTAAAAATAGATTTGTTTTTGTTAAATGTTTGTGCGTGTGCTTGAGATGAAAGCATGTTCTCAAAGACACGACTGCAATTTGGATTAGATGTGAGTGGGATGCAAAAGAGAATCGGACCGATAATGCGTTGAAAAGCTATTAATTGAGTCCTTGTACTTGCACTTGATTTCGTGGCAAAAAATAGATCTTCATTTAGTGGCGTTGATTCAAATTTTAATTAAAACTACATAAATGATCTATCTCAGGGGGCATTAACTTTGTGTTTGATGTAACAAATAAGAAATTGTGATAGGATCTATAGGTAAGGCGATTCAGGAAATACATTTAAAAATGTTCACAAGGTTCTGTTTTTTTTTCTACACTTTTTTGTGCTTTGACCCGCCCCCCTCACGGTTTTCGCCTTGACGACGGCGAGGGGGCTTACGTTTGACCCTCGAGTAATCCAGCTGCAGGGACATACAACTAAGCAAAAGCAACAAAAAACAGGGTTGTGCATCCAAACAAATAAATATGGACAAAAGTTTACAAAAAAAATGAAATTCGAGTGCGGATATACACTCAAGTGTCGGTAGAAGTTACGGATGTCGGCGAATGCTTGGCTTCGCAATAGGCTAAGTCGCCATTGACGAATATAAAAATATAAACGAAAATCAAAAAAGCCCGTCTTAACAAGACAACCCAACGCACTCAACCTCACAGCGGCTCTTCCTACTGCTCTAGATAGCTTCGTTATTGACGGTAGGGAGACCTTGGACAGACCTCCTTCTATAGGAAGTCAAACCGATGACGAGTTGCTGGAAGAATCGAGTACCGAAGAGACTACGCTGAAGCCTACTGCACCCCTCAAAGCTTCGAGGCAACGCACTAACTACAGATCCTCTAAAAGATTCGTGAGTGCTACGGAGAAAAAGGACCCAACTACCGTCAGTTCGAGAGACAAGGGTCTTTTGACAAAAACATAGGAAGTTAGTGAAAAGCTATGAACGTCAGTTTGCAATAACTGCCACTGTACCCATTTCCTCCCCCCACTCCCTAACAGTTGAACGCTAAAAAGCCAGACAGCGAAAGAGTAAATGCTGCCACATCTAGGTCTATCCCTAAAAAGATAAACCGTGAACAGGCTGGCAACAACTCTACTGCTCGTTCTGTCTCAAATACGAAACTGGGGACCTCCAGCCAAAAACAGCACACCAACGCTGCATCGATTTTGAAAAGGAATGAAAAGGTACATCTAAGAGAGCAAGATCGGAGGAGGCAACCAAGACTGAAGTTTCTAAAAAGCTAAGAACCAACAGTTTTGACACCAACCGAATCGATCTGCAGGTTACCATAATAAGTCGAGACGACCCGGATGGGAAAATCACATTGGCACAATGGCCACTAGATTTGGTGTATTAGCACCCGATTTCTATAGGAGCTGTCAGGATGTCGAAGAAATTGAAACCATTAAACACCTGCTCTGCGATTGTCCAAACCTTCAAACAAATCGCCTTCGATATTTTGGAAACAGATTCGTTGGAGAACTGGACAATCAATGGCTAACATGAGAAAATATATTAAGAGCACAGGCTGGTTAGCAAATGAACCAGTCTATGCCAGTCATTAGTTTAGGAGCATATCTGCTTTTTATATTAAGGGGATAACAATGGACCAACAGGCCCCCGTGAACGCAACAGCCTGCGGGCTATGCACGCCCCTCCTAACCTAACCTTACCTTGACTTTGATGTTGTCTTTCCTCTATTCTAGTTTAATATTTCAATGTTTCGTTTTTCTTCTTCATATCTTGCTAGTCATTCTGAGACAAGCTCTAAGACCCTTTCTCCCTTACACCTTCCTCCCTGCATTCAAATGGTGGTGAATTAGAGAACCACTTTGATGAAGTTTCAGTCATAGACAATACCGTCACCAAATTTAGCAAGAAAATTACAACAAGAAGATACTTTTCCAAATTTTTAACAACTGCCTGAGCAAGAACTGTGTTCCTTCACTGACCCAAAAATGTTAAAAGGCAAATGTCGCACATTTGTTCCATGAAAACAAAGAAAAAGTGCTCAACGAATAGAAATCTATTGAAATTTATTTATTACAAATAATATTCAAAATAATTATTTACCAAATAATCATTCTAATAAATCTTATTTTTTTCTTTTTTTTTTTAGGTTGAAGCTGGAGATATTATTGTTAAAGTAAATGGAACTGATGTTCATCGATACACAACAAAAGAGGGTAAGCAAACTTGGTCTTGGTAGGCATTTAATTCAATTTGATTGCTTACAGTTTTGAAATGTCTGCGATTATCCGACGATCTTGTCACTCTAGAACTTAAAAGAGGTGAGTAATTTGAGTAATTTTTCTTTTTTTTTTTAAATAAACTAACAAATAATTCTTTTATTACAGATCCAAAAATAAAAGCTCGCATCAAAGAACAACTAGCCAGCACAAAGAATCTTCATTATAATTCCGATTCACCACGAGAATCTCCAAATATCTTCGATATAAAAACATCACGTAAAACAGATCCTTTAACATCGTCACTACGTCGACCAACGCAATTAAGCCCGTCATCGTCGACGACGAAAATCCTTGTCGAATCACCATGTCGTCCTTCTCGCATTCCAACTGCTTTAGCTTTAAAGTGTCCAGCACCGAAGAATGTCCAACATTCGCCACAACATAAAAGGCCACGGCCATCGCAAATTCCAAAAGCCAATGCCAACGGTGGTGGGAACTTTCCACTCACCAATAGTTTCTATACTCAACAATCAGAACCAGGTAGTACGAATATAAAAGATTGTGATCAACTTCAAATAAGAGAGCCAACATCTGCTCCACCAACAACAAAGGCACGCTTTGAAGCGTACATGATGACCGGAGATTTAATCCTGAATCTATCACGAACACCCCAGAGTAGTAATTTGATTCCAGCTCACGCTAAAAAGGTACATTCATTGTCAATTTGAAAAAAAGGGTCATAGAGGTGAATTGTTATTTATCATATTAATTTATAGGTGGATAGCTTACGTGATTCTCCAAATCGTGCTGCAGCCCGCGCCAATGGGGCCTTAGCACCACGAGCCTCTGGAGAATCGACACCATCATCGTCGTCGGCCTCGCCATCGCACTCAGAGAGCTCTGACTCAGTGAATTTAATAAAAAAGAAAGATAAGACTAACAATCGAAAAGACCATAGTATTAACAACACATATAGTAGTAATAATAGCAGTGATAGACAATTCCGCAAAGACTCCCTAACTAATGACACATTGTTGCTATGTGAAGAGTTAGATAGGGACGAAGAGGAAGACGAAAACAACGACGACGAGGACGACGTCGACGTCGAAGAAGAAGCTGAAGCTGAAGAAATAGATCCTGACGAACAGGACAAACTGGACGAAGAAAGCCTCGACGAGTTCAACTACGAGATAAGCCCCGCTCCTTATGCTAGCGATAGCCAGCGAGGAGGAGGCGATGTACAACAAACACAACAGTGCTTAGGCAGTGACTTTAATGACGATTTAAGTGCCGGTGTTACATCGTCCTCCTCCTCATTTAAACAGAAACTCATACAGCAGCAACAGCAGAGGAACTCTGACCGAGTTCGCATACAGCAAACAGCAGCAACTGCAACCATTGACCTGGTTGATAGCTCCTCGGCCAGAGACTATACTGGGCCATCATCACAATATCATCATCACCATCACCACCACCATCATCACCACGCACATCATCGACAACACTACCAGCAACAGCAACAGCAGCAGCAGCAGCTACAACAACATCATAACTCGTCATCCTCCTCCTCGTCGACAACTGTGAAAAGCGAAGCGAATAGCTCACCGGACGAGACAAGTTTTTCGGTGCCTACGTCACCGATATCACTCTCCACGCCGCTGTTGGACGTTAAAGAGACTGCCAATTCAGTGCCAACTAGTCCAGAACCGAGTGGCATCAACGAAGCAGCCGTAATCCGACGGCAACATCATCACAACGGTGTTGTGCGCAAGTGTGATTCGGCTGGTTTCCGAACCAGCAAGTCAGAAGATCACTTGCAACAAGTGCAGCGCGAAGGTATTGCCGCTGTTATACCGATCGATATTGATGAGGATGTAAATAGCTCTCTTAACACGCTGCTAGATACTAGACAGGATTCTGAAGATTCTCAGGTAATTCATTGTTGTTCATGGGTGTGTTCTCAGACGTTCGTTTGCAAGTTGCACTGTTATTTGTATTAACGGTAGCAGCTAGCTTTAACAACTAACGACGACAAGAGAATAATATTTATTTTAAAATTAAAAAAAAAAAATCCTATAACCGTTGTTTGTAAACATCACACGCCAAATTACATACACTCCACACACAAAATCTCACTCGCGCATTTTAGAAGTATAAATATTTTAATTTTTCTCGTTTATTTTTTTTGTTATATACAAATATGTGTGCTTGTAGAAAAATCTTGTTGTTTGTAAAGAAAACATACATTTTTTATTATTGCCTGCGTTCTTTTAATCTTTTAGTTTATTTATACAATTTTCTCAACACAAGTGAAATCTATGAATCTTTTGTTTTTCTATACATATACATACATATGTATGTTAGATTCTTTATTTTTGCAAAAACCACAGATTATGTATTGTTTTTTTTTGATAATTTTGCTTTCATTCATAATAATTTATCGTCAAATGTTTAAGATTAGTTTTTTTTTGTAACTACGTCATACGCAGGAGTGATGAAAGAATAATCTTATTTTGAGGATAAATCATGGGCTTTTTGTCGGTATTTTGTATTTATTACATTGTTAAATAATTCTGGTTTTTAGCAGTACACTTGTTACCTTTTTCAACAGTAATTCTCTGATAAGGTAAAAAGTTAAAAATAAAAAATATAGTTAAGTAAAATATGCTTAAGAGCTTTTTTTTATAATTTTTGAAGCAATCCAAAATAAAATCTGCTCAACCGCAGCTCAGTTTTAAGATGCTTCTTATCTATGTATATCCAAACGGCATTGGTTGTTGTTAACTTCTAATGAGAAGAAAATAGAAAGCATGTTATTAATAAAGCATGTGATTTGATTTTGAACAAAAATTGGAAATTGCTTATTTTACAGTGATAATACCACAACGGCTTCCTATAGAGCTTCAGCTTCTATAGGACTTTTGTAATAGTTAATTATATGGAATGGAATTTGCTTTAAGTAAGACATAGTGCGCCCTTTTTCTAAGGACAGATACATATGATATTTTTTAAACAATTCACTTATGTGGGAAAACTATCTTACTTTGTCAACTGTGGTTTAGATTGAACATTTTTAATTTTATACAGTTGAAACTCTATTATCCGGAGATCTTTTAACCGGGACACTCTATTCACTGGGATTTTTCTTGAAATTTTTTTCATTTAAACAACTCATAACCGGCATTCACTCTAATAAAAGAAAAAAAAAAAGTTTTCTCTATTTGAATGCTCAAGAAATAAGAAAATTGTTGTTATTTATTTCAACTCTATAATCCGGAATCAACTCTACTATCCGTAAAATAAGAACAAGACCGAACAAGTTTACTGCACTTCTAAAGACTAACAGAATTCTTGTATCTGTTGGATTGCATTTAACAGAAACGCACAAAGAAGTTACGGGAAATGTAAATATACACATTTTGGATTGTGTTTGTTCACTTTGTGGTCTATTAACCGGGATTTTCGATTATCCGAGATGAGCTCTGTCCCATCCAACCCGGTTAATCTAGTTTCAACTATAATTTTTTCCAAAAGTCAAATGTACGACCATTTTGTCGTAATTTGATCCACAATTTTTGGGAAAGGAATTTTGCAGCTGTTCCCATTGATAAATCTTACAATTCTCTGAACAAAAATTAACGGGGCAATTAAAACGATCAGGAAAACGAAACAGGAAACATTTTCTAATAGATTTTTTACGATGTCTTCATTCGATTTGAAAGACAAATGATATAGTTAAAAATGACAAATAACTCAAAGAATTCGAAGAAAAAATAATATTTTCAATTGAAACATTTATTTTTTGTTAAAAATGTATTTTTTCTTATTTCAAACAAAATGGAAAAAATCTTTCGAATAATTTGAGTCCCAATTTCTACTCCTTCGATTGACAGGTTTGTGGACAGACAAATTTTTCGTGTGCTTTTCAATACGGACATTTTTGCGGTAGACTGGTCTATTAATTTTCCTGTTCGCTATTGTCATCGATCGTTGATTGATAATAATTGACAACGAGCAATCAACGATCGATTCGAATTTTCCTGAATAAATGCCAAAGTTTTTTTTAGCAGGGACGAAATGCCTTTGATGATAAATGTAGAGGCGCTAATTCAAATCTTCGAATTTAAGTACAAAAATTACTATTCTAACAAATATAAGGAAAGTTTTCAAGAAGACAGAAGGATAAATTTTTATTACGAGCGCTTTTTAATTTGAATTCAATATATCGCATTATTACGTCAACATGCATAGGACCATCCCTGTTTACATATATGTAGTTTGACATTTCAAAGATTTCAATTTGTTTCTCTCTCCTGATTATATCTCTTTCTTGCTCTCACCCACAGTTGGGTCGGTTGACATTACAGAGAATCTGTTTTATCGGTTTGGTGAAGCACTCACGTACACTGTAGGTCTGTTTGGTAACGTGAAAATTCTTGCGAATTTGCACAAATTTTCACAAAATTGCACAATTTGTCACAAATTCCTGTTTATTAACTCGAAAAAATTGCAAGTTATCCACCATTGGATAACTTGCTACATAAATTTTTGTGTGCAAGAAGAGTAAAGTCTGTCAAAACACCTATCTGTTAGCATCTTTTGCTTTTAAGTTGAAATTGCGGTTTCTGATATGTGAAAATTAACTTTTAAATAATAAATAACCTGGGAAATTAATAATTTATGTAATTTTTTTTTAATTAAACGCATATTGTTAACAAAACCAGACTTTTAGAATGTGATTGTTGATGCGAGGAGTAAAATTCTTACGTTTTGTCCACAAAAGTTGTTCAATGCGTTTGTTAAGTTTCTCCATTTTTGAGAAATTCGTTCTCAGTTTGGTGTTTTGACAGGTTTTACACATTTTGCTGAAAAAAAAAATACCAAAAAGACCTTGTATGTACCTGGACACTGGGCACATTGACGGAAGATCGCAATGCGTGACTGTACACTCTGGCCACACAAAAAAATAAACTTACTTGGTGATGCAAGAAAATTGACAGCAGGGAAAGCTGGAAATTGAAACACAACATATACCTTTGAAGTAAGGTTGTGCTTGTTCAAACATATCCGAACTTTAAAAGAAACGAAATAGTAACGAAAATGCAAATACAAGTGAATTTTTTGAACCTATCAGCTCGGCGATTAAATGAAAATGTAACTATATGTCAAACCGAAACGATATTAGAAAGAATCTTGCATCACTGCACAGAGTTTTATAAAATTTTAAGAGATTCGTCCAAATTTACATGTTCAAGCCTGATTCACAATGCGACGAAGAAACGGGACGTGAGCGTGACGAGAACCGATGTCATCTTTTTCTAGTTGCAAAATCGTCGCCCAATTCACAATGCAGCTAGCGTTTTTACGACAAAAATCATTTTTTGTAAAAAAAAAATCAATTAACTGTAAACAAAATACCTTACAAAACAAAAGATTTATCAATAACTTTATTTGTTAGACACAATTGATTACTTCTTTTGTGAAAAATCTGTAAATTACTTAAGAAAAATAAAAATCGTCGTCACGTCGCGTCTTTTTTTCAATATTTCGAATTCTTGGCGTGACGTGACGACGAGAAACGCCGCATTGTGTATAGCCAGATATGCTTTCATTGTTTGAAATTGGTTTGACAACTACAACGAGTTCTCGGCAAGCTCACGTCTCGTTTCCTCGGCGCATTGTGAATCAGGCTTCATGCAAGTTTCATGCGCAATTGAGTCAATGTATCCAGGCACATAGCGCATAGCTTTACTCTTTTACTTTATTATTTCAAAAACATGTCGATTTCGATTAGATTTTTGGACTCCCTTTCGATTCCAATCGAATATGAAAGAATCGCCTTTCAAAATTTTCACACACAACAAAATTTCGACATTTGAAAAGATGGCTTCTTCAAGCATTTTTCACAATTGACGAGTAATCTGAAAAAAAAAACTTTAAAAGAAATCACCTCTGTTCGTTTACTCCCCAAAACTGCCATTTTCTTCAAGTTTAAGTTTTTCATTTTCCATCATCTTTCGGCCATTTCTTGTCATCTAGGGTCAATGATTTGTTGACATCAACTTCGAAACTAGAGCAAAGGATGCAATAAAACGATCGTGGCTCGGGCTCTATAAGCTGTAGTGCCGTCCTGTTGGATCCAGTTGTCCATTAACCAAAATTAACATAAAATGGCCGATCCAACAACGTCTTCAAAGAAGAACTTCTTTCCTTGAACTATGTTCTATGGCCCAAATTCGCTCAACTACCGCTACGACTGACACTTCGACTAACGCTTCGAACGTGGGCGGTCAAAAGCCTTGGTGAAAATAGATGCCAAAGTTTAACAGATTGATGCCTCTGCAGTTCTGGTGCACAGTTCAAAGGTCTTATTTCTGAAGGATGAAGGTACACAAGGCTGAGGTTCAATTCATTGAGCATACTTTACTCCAAGTATATTTCAAAAATGAGTTTATGCACACTCTTAACTAAGTCATCGCCTAACGCTTTAAAAAGATCTTCAGCTCCAGCACCTAAGTCTTGATTAACGTCGTCTAGGCTAAATTGTTCAATTTGCCTGATAACAAAATTCAATACGTTATTTAGTTTGACGAAATGATTTTCATATCCCCAGCATCGATTGTGATTCTACCATACTGTCCTTGCTGACTTTAATTCGAGGTCTTTATACCTAGGCAGAGCTCTATCGAACATACTCCGAACGTCCTCTAAACCGACCTTTCGATTATTTTTTTCTGAGCTTTTAGAGCACGCTTTGAACATGTTCCGTTTATGCTCTGCACAAAAAAAGCTAGAAAAGAAACACAAACTTTTTCTGACATCTCACACTCTTTTCTGAATTAAAAAAAAAAACGCCTGTTTACAGGGTCTTTTTAGATTTCTGCGAACGACATTTTTACCGTAACATTTCTCGATCACGCGCTTCTCTTGCTCTTTTTTCTCCTCCTGAGAAACAAATGTTCTCTCTCCTTTCCTGCTCGTAGAACTCGCGATCAGTTTTTGTCCTTCTGTGCAGAGCCGCTGTAGATTGGCTACATCGAGGCAGTAGTACGAGTCAATGTTGGCCACTCGGAACGCTCGGACATCCATGATATTAGAGGAGTACCTTTTGTCGATCGTAGTGTGGTCAATCTAGTAGCCGGTTGATTGATAAAGATGAGGGGAACTACGTACCAGCTACCACAATGTTTTCCGTGCAGGAAAGTCAATGAAATTTGGTGACGCGACAGCTCGTGGAGAGCCAGGGCCTAGTGACTTGCAACTCTCAATCATTCCTGTGTGCCGGTTGTTTGTTATTGCACGAATGTAGGCGAATTAAAATTTTCTCCTGAATCTGAATGGCTAAAATAAGAGGCACTTAATAATGACAAGAGAGGAGGGTTTGTCACTTCCTCGAAAAGGGCAGTAAACGGTTTTTTTTTCTATTTAGGTGGACGAGCCTGTGAATCGAGGCCAGATTTCTGGCATGACAGCCCTCCTCACTAACTATTACGCCACCGCCTATATTATGAAGTCTGTATAATACAAAACTACTATATCCTTGTCCTTCATCCTTCGAACTCCCGACTAACTTTTCCAAAGGTTATCTATTTTCTGTTCTTTTTTTCGAATTTTTGGGTTTGGTACTGTTTTTGACTTGCATTTGACATTAGTGATAACATCTCTCTATAACATCCGTTTAAACTTATAAGTAGAAAACGTAAAAATTGCAGTTCTTTCCCGAATAGATAGATAGATAGATAATATAATTTTATTTTCCATTTAAAAAAGTTTTAACAAAAACATGATTAAGCTGGTATTCAAAATTAAGTTTGACAATAACTTGTTTTTAAGTTGTCTGTCAGGTTCCAAAAAAAAACTAAGCCATATTATTGACTTGTTTCAAAACTAGTTCAATAGCAAAACTAGTTTTATAGAAGTTTTTAGTCTCAAATTTAGCACGGTCTTATGAATTTAGAATTTTATTCAAAGCTAGTTTTATCTTTTCGAGTTTTAGGTGTCAAAATGTTTTTGAATTAAACCGATTTGTCCACTTCCAAACATCTTTAAAACTAGTTTTGTCATAAAACTAGTTTTGAAAAAGTCAATAATATGGCTGTAATTATATTGAAGCAAAGCTAAGAAAGTTTTAACTAAATTCGTTTATTATTATACTACGATATTTAAGCGATTCTTTTAAAAATGTATAGAGTTTTGGGTAGCAAAATCCGTTCAAAATGTTGAGGAATGTTGGCCGGTCTAGTATGACGTTTCCAAGATGTTTTTGTCGGTATCCTCTAAAGATAGGACACACACCAATGAAGTGGAATGTATTTTCTGTCGCATCCTGATTACATAGAGTACATATGCCCACCGTGTCATTGCGAAAAGCTTTAGCATTTAAGTTCAAAAGCCCGCACCTTGCTTTAAAGATCAAGTTGAGCATGTCACGACCGTTTTTATCTTCAAAATAATTCGGAACTTCAGTATGTAAAAGGTTGCAGTATTCATCGTGGAACTGTGACTGTTGTGCATTTCTGGTGATATCGTCCCAATGCTTATTAGCAAGCTTAGTCAGCAGCAATTTGTGCATTTTATTCCATTCTGAAACCGGAGTTTCGAAACTGAAATCAATTTCAGTCTCTTGGAAAAGGCCTGACCATTCCTGGGCCCAATAAAATTTTTTCTCGATGACAGCTTCAGAGAGGATACGTGGCAAGCGGTTACGTGACATTGACATAACTCTTCGAATGTACGACAGATGCATCTTTAATGTACTTAGGAAAGTCTTTGGGAGACCAGTTTCAATGTGAATTGCATAGTTAGGAGTATTATCCGGCAGACCAAAGCATCTTTTGACGAAGAAACGTTGAAGTTTTTCAGTTCGAATGTGTTCTTTGTATCCCCAAACTTGCGCAGAATAGTGCATTATTGACTTTGTTGCTGCATCATGTACCTTGTATTTAGCAGAGTGAGTAACAAATTTGTTCCTAACAAATTTTGACCATGTCGAGTTGATCGAGTTTTTCGATGATATAAGTCGATTTGTTTATCCCAGGACATGTTGTAGGAGAAAGTAACGCCAAGATATTTGTATTGGTTGGTTATCTTTATCTCACTATTGTTGAAATACCATTTTTCAGCTGCTGCTCTTCTACCACCATTCCTAAAAATTACTATCTCAGACTTTTCTAGGTTAACAGCTAGGTTCCAATTGTTGCAATATCTGCTGAAGCTATTGATTATCGTTTGTAGGGTATTGGGGCAGTCAGAAAGGAGAACTATGTCGTCGGCATATAATAAAACGTTTATTTGCGTATTATTAACGAGGAGACCAGTTGGAAGTTCGTGATGAAGATCGTCGAGAAATAGTACAAATAGAAGGGCACTCAATACGCATCCTTGTTGAGAACCTCTCTCAACAACCAAATTATTTAATGCTTTTTTTTCTTTATTTTAAAAGTATAGGCAATAATCAAGACTTGCTGATATGCGCAAAATATTGCCACCCACGACTAAATTAGTTCAAACTGAGATTTTTACTTTTAAATCGTTTGTAAACGATAATTTAATAAATTTTTCCAAGAGCTATACAAAAACACAACCACTCGCTAAGCTTTGCTCCGCAAGCAACCGAATATCTTGAGTCCTATTTTGTCTAGCCTTAACTTTGGCTGAATACTGGCTGAAATACTGACCGAAACTTGTCTCTTTAAGGGTTTTTTTTAAAAAAAGTATCCAGGAGCAACTCCAGATTGGTCTTGGTGTATATTTTTTCTTAATTTTTAGTTTAAGCTTAGCTGACATGGATCTGTCTATTAGTTTTGCTTACGTAAACAATCAGTATCGGAGCCTGCTCATCGAATCCAATTTCTCTTCGATTCCATGTTCGACCTTGAGCAATCCTTGATCAAAAATGTTAGTCATATAGAAAATACAAAGAATGCAGAAGTTGCTAAACAAAATTTAATAATATAAATCCTCTCACAAACAAGCGGTATATTGAACAATTAGAACAAACGAAGGTCTACGTCGTACCCTTTCTTTTTTCAGAAGTTCACACCAAGCGGAACAGTCCCTTCGATGTTGGTTTCAAAAGTGATATTCTTACAAATTTCATCAGGAGACTATAATCTTTTGATTTTTTTGATTATTTTTTTCACCGCGTTTTTTTTTTTTGTTTGTAGATTTTCTTTATTTCAAATTGCATCAAAGAATTTTCCTAAAAACCACATTATTGTAGCTATTGTTTAGATCCAAGTGTCCAAGTCTTGAGCTAGCATCTGCCATTTCAACTGTAAATACTAAATCATGGAGTTGAATTACCTATCTACTGCTATGTAGCTCAGTAATTTGTAAATATGTGTATAGTCTAGCTAGTGTTTGGCTTCAACAAAATATTGCACCATTCCAAGAAAAATAAAATATTAAAAAAAAATTTGACTTGCCAATATTTTTACTGAATGTCAATTTATTGAATGATCGTTAATACTAATTTTAAATATTTTTTTATGCGTCTCATTTTCTCTTTTGTTTTGTTTCGTTTCGTTTCATTATGATTATTTTTTTTTCTTTTTGGTTTTTATGTTTTCCTTTTTCCGTGCGATGTTTTGTTTCTTTTTAAAACTTCTTTTAGCCAACCCAAAAAAAGAAGGCTGACCCGACACCCACTGTCCTCAGTCCTAGAGATATTATTTTGAAGAGGAGGAAAAAAGTAAGAAAATGGTTAAAAATTATTTCTATATTTTTTATTTATAATGAATTTATAGACAAAAAAAAAATTTAAAAAAAAAAACATAAAAGTGGTTGGGTGGGAAATATTATAATATTATTTGTTTCGAGAACTGAATTGCGCCGCATGTGATTGATATTATAGAAATTGTTATAACCTACAATTATTACTGTTAATGATTCGCACAAAATAAAATTAACTTTTAAGTGTTTAGGTTTAGATTATTGGCTGTGATTATTAAAAATTTTAAGGAAGAAAAAAAAACTTTTCAAAACACCCGTAAACAGACAAGCAATTAAAAAAGTGAAATACTCTTTTTTTTTATTATTAATATAGTTTATTTTAATGCTTCTCCTCATCCTCTTTAGGCATCGAATCGTGATCGTATTGTTTGGACGTACAACGCGCCTCTGCCAACAAACCAGCAGCATCCCAATCACCATTACCCCCAGCACTATGCCACAACGACATCACCAAATTCGCATTCTAGTTCAATAAGCTCATCACCTCAGCACACAGATAGCCCGGCATCACCGACATCGGTTTCCAGTTCGGTAATGTCGTCATCGGGTTCAAAAGGCGCCATTGGTGGTGCAGCGGGTAGTAGTAGTGGCATGGCTGGCAATAGTGCGGGTCAGACTAATCAAAATCTTGGCTTCCTTCACTGTCCAGTGAATGGAGACCAAAGTGTTTCCGAAGCGATATCGAATATCTCTTCACCTGACTACCAGGACGATGATAACTTATTGAGTTCACGCGATCTAATCGGCGGAATGGTCCTGAGCGATCCAAGTGATTCAGATTCCACGATACTCGTTTCGGAAGCAGTACAAAGAAAGAGAGACCAACAAAAGCTACAGCAGCAGCAGCAACAACAACAACAACAACATCAGTTGCAGCAGCAGCAACAGCAACAAAATGAACACAAACTCGTTATACAAGTTCGCGGATTGGATAGTAACTCGACATCACCGCGATCGGCGTATTCAGAGTTGAAAGACTCCGAAGATGAACTGGCCACACTGACCGAAGAACCACCGACAGTTGTTACTGCTAACAATAGCAACAGTAGCAATGGCAATCAACAGCACCAGCTGCAACAGCAAGATTCGAAAGAATCATCGCCCCCGGTATCGGACGATGGCAGTGATGTCGAATCTTTGCACTCGTATCATTATTCACCTAAAGCTGTTGATATGCCATCGGCAATTCGATTGGCTAAAAGACTGTACTCATTGGATGGCTTTAAGAAGAGTGACGTATCTAGGCATTTGAGTAAAAAGTAAGTAGATTTTATTTAAATTTTATTTTTGATTGAAATTCTTTCATAGAAGTAGATTCTGTTATTGAAGTCATAGGTTTACCATTATTATGTAGGTAATTGCTTTCGGACATGTTTTGTAAAACTTTTCCCTCGTGACTTGTTTTGAAATTTTACCTCCCGTAGCTTTGTATTTCTCTGCTTTTGCCTTTCAAAATGTTCCATTACGATAAAGATACTTATTTCGAATATTCGCTTTTTTTCACAACTTTTACAAACATCTCTTTAGAAGCTCAGTAATTGGGCCAGTAGTTGCGGACTTAATGTCAATCCACTAAAGACAGAACTAGTTTTGTTTACAAGAAAACATAATATTCCGAATATAGATCCTCACACTATAAATGGGACTCCGCTCCAGAACACTGGTACGGCAAAATATCTTGGTTTGGTAAAAGACCGTAGGCTTAACTGGAAAGAAAACATTAAAGAACGAGAGAGGACAGTTTCAATAGCATTCTGCACCTGTAGTAGATTTTTTTGGAAAAATAGATGGGGTCCCAGCCCCAGAACCATTCATTGGATATACACAGCCATGATAAGGCCAATTTTGACATACGCATGTCTGGTTTGGTGGCCAGCCCTACAAAAGAAAAGCAATCTAAAAACTATAACATAAATTCAAAGACTATCATGTATTTGCACTACTAGTGCCATGAAAACTACTACAACCGTAGCCCCACTTCACTAGCCCCACTCGATTTAATTACGAAGAAAGTGGCGGCCAACAGTGCTCTAAGACTTTTTATTTATTTATTTATTCAATCTTTAAGTACAATAACTTAACTGTAGTATCAATTGGGTAGGAGGCAACTTTGGGCACGAAACCATAATGACTTTCATGGTCAAAGACATTCAAACAGACTATACTGCACCGCACATTGATTTCAACCCAGTGGATCTAACAGATATTCCCTCAAGGGACCTCTGGACGTCCAACCGGGTCATGAACACTGATCATGTTTCGGTTTTTACAGATGGTTCCAAGGCGGTTGAGGGGGTAGGGTCAGGCATCTTCTCAGAGAACCCACCCCTAAACAGATCAATTAAACTTCCAATTTTTTGCAGTGTTTTCTAAGGGAAAGTGCCCGCATTTTACGAGGCGACAAAAAGTCTTGCCACTTTTGAGCAAATAAATAGAAACATCGATATCTTCTTCTTCATTGGTAGTCAGGCGGCAATTAAATCCATTGCTTCAGTTGTCACCAAGTTTTAACTGGTAGAATGTTGCCGTATTGAGTTAAAATTACTCAGTGCATCAAATACAGTTAACCTTCGATGGGTCCCAGGACATAATTGGACACGAAATGGCGGATAAATTGGCCAAAATAGGATCTTCTCTTGAGCTAACCCAAACTGAATCCACCGTTTTTATGCTACTAGAGGTAGAAAAAAGTAGAATTCACAAATGTTTCCTCGAAGCCGCAAACGATAGATGGTCAGCAATTGATACTTGTAAGGTCCCGAGGAATCTATGGCCGAACCTCTAACAAAAGAAAACAGACTTCCTTTTCGAACTAAGCAGACCTCAACTATCCCTTTTGGTTGGAATCCTAAAGAGTAACAACACATGCGAAGAATGGGCATCAGCTCATCTGACTTATGCAGAGGTCGTCAAGATGAATAGGCAGAGGAGGGCTCTTATCACTTCCCTTGTGAATGCCCTAGCTTAGTAAGAACCAGGGGTGCCAGCACGTAACTTGATACAATCGAGTTTACTCGATGCAATTGAGCATAGGCAGTTCCTTGAATCAAAAACAATCGGCTGAGGCAAATAATGTACTACCTGTATCGACTGAACTCGATTGTATCAAGTTACGTGCTAGGCCCTCAGAAAAATACCCCTTGGAGATAACTTCTTTGAAGAACTGAGTGACATATCGTTTTTGCCACTAAGTACCATCCCGAAATTTATTCAGAGTTCAGAATGGTTCCAGGAGGCACCTCATACCTACACCTAAGCTCCACTAAATCCTTTCCTCACCCATCCTCTTTCACCTCGCTTACATATATCCTGGCGACCACAATGGATCCATTGAGATCCGAGTGCGATGATGCGGCTTGCCGTATTATCATCCCTTCTAACCTAACCTAACCTAGGTAAAAAAGAGGAAATTAATTTGAAATTTGTTTAAAACTAACATACCATCATTTTAGTAAAGACCTTTAAAGTTAGAAAATTGTTAAGTAACATCATACTAAAACCCTAACATAGGCTGTATAAAATTTTGGGGCGCCAATGTGTTCGATGAAAGGTCCTTCAAAGTCGATTTGTATTCTTTGACATGACATGAATGGATTTCCCAAAGGATGCTTAGGGGCTTCGCCTACCTTAGCAAAGTTGATTGCCAGTTGTTCCTATGCCGATCCAGTAAAAGTTTTTCTTCGCGAATGTACTTCTATTTTAACCCTTCCGTCATTGTCTGCTACATGCACATCCAGTACTTGCTTACATAGTAGTTTCAGAATAATAAATAACTCTTATCGCACGATTAATTAAATACATCTAAGTATTTACGTTGAGGGCTTGTTTCTAGTTATCCACATGAATTCACGACTGTTGCTTCCTTGACTCACCTTTTGTGAGATTATTTGACGCGACAGCAATGGGCCTCTATCCGTTGGATGTAAAAATAGGAGCGTATTGCTTGAAGTATCTCGTGTCGCTGGGACGAGAATTAGTTTAACTCATGACCTTTTAAAAATGTATTTTTAAATGCTTCTCACATCATTGTGGCGTCCAGTAAAAGTGTGTATATTTCTGTTAGCGGTCGTGTTAGTTGAGTAGTTTGGGTGGGTCGTTCGATATAAAGTGCCAAAGAATGCAGTTCTTATATTTGTTGATGCAGTCATTTAAAGACTTTTTGTAATTATTCTTGTGTAATCTATTTTAATCAATTTTCTGTCACATGTAATTCACAGACTTTGTCTTAATATGTCTTCACTTATTCCTCCTTCCATGCAACCAGTTGTAGGATTTATAAAATTGATGTTTTCCATTAACCTTCCGTACCTTCCATTTTTCATCGTTATTTGACTCTTAGATGTGTAATATCTAGATGAATGGCGTAATCGAATTTTCTCGCTGTCCCTGCCTTTCTTCATATTGGTTCCTAGCGATTGTAGAAATTTGGCACGAAATACATTTGAAGTTTCACAATTTTGTTACTAGTTCTACCTTTGGGATTTTATATTTGAGATTTCTTTGATTTTATTTGCATTTCTCATATTATTAATATTAGTTGACCCATTTTTCTATGCCAAAAAGGACAAGACATTTAAATATTGAATATATAATATTAATATTTTCTGAAAATTTATAGCAACGACTTCAGCCGGGCAGTTGCAGACGAATACTTGAAGTATTTCACATTCGAGAAAAAGACTTTAGACCAAGCGCTAAGAGAATTCTTGCAGCAATTTTCGCTTTCTGGTGAAACACAAGAAAGAGAACGAGTTTTAGTTCATTTTTCGAAAAGATTTTTGGACTGTAATGCAGGAACTTTCAATTCACAAGGTAAGCACGTTCATATATCTGAAAAAGATTTAATTTTTTTTTGTTGCTGTTGATGTTAACATGAATTTATTTTTTGTATATTTGTAGATGCTGTTCATACTCTAACATGTGCAATAATGCTGCTTAATACAGATCTTCATGGAGCTAATATAAGTCGTAAAATGACTTGTGCAGAATTTGTTGATAATCTTGCTGAATTAAATGATGGGGAAAATTTCCCCAAAGACGTATTAAAGTACTTGTATCAAGCTATTAAAAGTCAACCTCTTGAATGGGCACTGTAAGTTGAGATAACTATTGGCTATACATGCAAACATAAAACAAATCATTTTCCTATTTTTTTTTTTTTTTTTAGTGACGACGAATCTCCTGACCAGCAAAAACAACGAAATGACAATAACATGGGAGCTGGTCAAATTGGACAAAATCCATTCCTAGATATTCCAGAGCCATCAGCTGCAATCGAATATAAAAAAGGTTATGTGATGCGAAAATGCTGTTATGAATCTAATTATAAAAAAAGTAAGTTGAGCCTTAAACAAAAATCGAAGAATCCTGAGGGCAATTTTGTTTCCCCCGGAATGTTTTATTCCCCGAAAATTTTTCCGGTATTGTGAATCCCCCCCAAGAACAAATTTCCTCGAACAAAAAATCCAATGAAATGACTGCAAAATTTCCCTGAAAATTTTTATTCGCGACCCCAATTAAATTTCGATATTTATATACAAATACCACCTTGTCCTCGTTTCTAGTGCTTGTCTTCAACGATACTCCTTTTGTCAGCCAATTTGCTTGCAGCACAGTTTGCTGTTAATTCCTTGCTACCAGAAGGAGATATAACTCCTTCTGTACTTGAGAGCGTAAATGATCTTATGGGACAAATCTTCTTTCGCACTCGTGCAGTTACTTAAGTTCTGAAAGATCTCGACATTCACAAATCCGCTCTCCCGGATAGTATCCCTCCCATTCTTCTGAAGAAAATGTTCTTCAAGGCTGGCAAAACCACTGCGTAAGCTTTTTCATCTGTACTAACCTACGAGTCTCGTTCCTAGTGGATGGAAAACAGCATTTGTCCAGTCTGTCCCTAAAAAAGGCGTATCTTCTTGACCTTACAACTATCGACCAATTGCACTTACGTGCCTTCTTTCCAAGGTCATTGAAACGCTGATTAATTTTCAGCTCAAGAAATATCTTGAAGAACGAAAGCTTCTTAATGACCGGCAGTATGGCTTTCGTAGCAACAGGTCCACTGGTGATCTGATGGTTTATCTCACCGAACGGTGGCACAAATCTTTACATCGTTTTGGCGAAAGTAAGATTATTGCATTTAATATTTCAAAAGCATTTAATAGAGTTTGGCAACAAGCTCTCGTATCGGAAATGCGTGCATTTGGTGTTGATGAATCTCTTCTTCGTTGGAATAGAAATTACCTTTCGGACCTCTCAATACAAGTTGTATTGGAGGGTTTAAAGTCTGATACCTACAAAATAAATGCTGGTGTGCCCCAGGGCTCTGTTTTGTCTCCGACGCTATTCCTAATATTCATAAACGATCTTTTATCTGAAACTTCTAATCCAATAAACTGTTTTGCTGACGACAGCACCCTCAGCTTTTCATATTCGTTTCTAGATTCACATACATGTCCTTCAGATGTGGAACTCCAACGGCAGCGTATGATAAGCTCATTAAATTCTGATCTTGACAGCATTGTCCAATGGAGAATTAAAAATCGTGTACAGTCATCGACTAGCTCTCGAACAGATAGCATCGTTCTCAAGCTCACTGTGTGATTTTTTCTTCGCCAAGCGCGCAAACCGGTTTCTCCCTTTAAGCCGTACTTTCTATTGAATATCTTTCTCTTTCTTGCTAGTACGTGAGTGTTAGTGAGTTACTGTTTAAAATGGCACACGGGCCAAGCGTTATAGGTGGTCGTTTCGGGCTTCTAGACCCGGATCCTCCTGATCATCAACCCAGAAAAAAAACTAAATTCAACTCTTTACCCCTTAATTCCTTCCCAGAACTCCCAACAAATTCGAATCAAAAAAATCCACGTTTCGTTGTAATCTCCCCAAAAACGAGTGAAAAGCCCATATCAGACCTAAGCCCATTTATACTTAAAAAAGCTATCGATGCCATTAGTAAGGACTATAAAAGTATAACTCAACTTCGTGACGGTAGTCTATTAATCTTCGTCAATTCACAAAAAACTGCACAAGCTTTTCTCAAATCCAAAGACCTTGCTGGCGTTTGCCCAGTAAATGTTAAATTGCACGAACGATTAAACCAATCGAAAGGTATAGCTTACGCTCCCTGCCTCATAAAAGTTACAGAGTCTGAAATAGTCAGCGAAATGAAATCCCAAGGGGTTACAGAAATTTTCAAATTTTTGAAGAAAGACGAGGATGGTAAGCAAAAACCAAGTGGTTTAATGCTTTTCACATTCGATCTTTTCCAACCTCCAAAATCAGTAGACATTGGCTTCTATACAGCCAAAATAACGGAATATATTCCGAATCCCATGAGGTGTCGAAATTGCCAATTGCTTGGCCACACAACAAAACGCTGTAATGGTAGTCCAAAATGCGAGTCATGCAATCTTCCCCCTCATATACCAGAACCATGTAACCGCAGTAGGTGCGCCAACTGCTCCCTTCCCCATCCCGCATCATCCAAAGCATGCCCGTCTTACATACAGGCAAAAGAAATTATAAAAACCAAAACCTTGAACAAATGTACAATGGCAGAAGCCAGGAAAATCTACAATCAACAAAACGCAATGCAAACTCCCCTTCTAACGGAAAGTTTTGCTGATAAAACAAAAAAAACAACAAATCCTCCGGTTCAGCTAAAAGACCCCCAATCTTCTCTTTCACACAACAATAAACCGAATCGCACACCTCTTCTTCCCTCCTCATCACAATCAATTGAAAACAGTTCCACTCAATCAAATATCTCAACAACAAAACCCCACACTTCTTCCGCTACATCACTCTCAAACCTCGATTCTAACACACATTCTCTTTCTCACTCGCACCTCTCCTCAGCAACTAATACGTTCGCACCTCCTGCTACGCTCTCATACTCAACTTCAAATACACTTTCGCACACCACATCAAACTCCAACATTCCCATATCTATACAATCACTATCAACCTCAACACAACCTTCTTTAATTCCAAACACGCCTATACAAAAAAGTTTCAACACACAAACCACACACTCCGCACAATCCCCAATATCAGCTGTTACCCAAACTTTATTGGATAACAATGATTATTATATTGATACTACTAACCCTGAAGATGTCGAATTATAATCATAATTCTAATCACCAAACCACTGACTCTGCGGTGCAGATGCTGAATCGATCGGACTCTTTAGGGAGTCCGATCGCTTCGACATCTGGGTTGCAGAGTCTCAGTACTGAACAAAATACTTCTGTCAACCTCAATGTCTCACAACAAATTTATATTAAAAAAAAAACATCAACAAACCATCCTTCAATTATTTCAAATACAAGAATCTCACAAAATCAAACTCTAAATATTCTCCAGTGGAATATTAATGGATTTGTCAATAACCTAGATGAGTTAAAAATTTTAATAAAACAACATAAACCAACTATTGTTTCTCTGCAAGAAACACACTGTCGCTTCGATTTCACACCTTTTGTACCCAAAAATTATCACGGTTACTTTCTCAATCTTCCCAGCAATAATACCTCCAAACAAGGGATTGCCCTATTAATAAAAAAGAACATACCTCACACATTACTAAATTTAAATTCAAACCTACAGGTACTAGCAATAGATATTCAAACTAAAATTAAATTGACCTTTATTTGCATATACCTCCCACCCTCACTAGCAATCAGTAAAACAGAATTACATAATGTAATAAGTCAAGTAAATTCCCCAATAATACTAGGTGGTGATCTCAATGCGTGGAATACACTTTGGGGTTCCCCAATTACAAACAGGAAAGGAGCATTACTAGAAAACTTTTTTTCAGATTCTAATCTAATTATTTTGAACGACGGTTCCCCTACGCACTTTTCGACCCATAACACTTTGACACATGTTGACGTAACATGCTGCTCTCCCGAATTGCAGAATAAGATTTCTTGGCTAGCTTTGGATGATCTCCATAATAGCGATCACTTCCCAATAATATGCTCTCTTATTGTTGGATTAGTTGATGCTCAGACTACAGTAAACCTAAAATTTAAAACTGACCTTGCTGATTGGGCCTGTTTTCGCAAGCACATATCAGACTATTTGACAGTTAACAAACATTCATTAAATATCAACAAAGAAGCCGCTCTTCTCCATAAAGCCATTCGCACAGCCGCCAACATGTCAATCCCGCAAAGTAAAATAAAACCCTTGAAACGTACTGTTGCATGGTGGAATTCGGTGCTTAATACCCTACGGAATGAAAAAGTAAAAGCATGGAGGGCCTTCAAAAGATACCCTAACCAGGTTAACTTAATTCTTTTCAAAAAAAAAAATGCTGAATTTCGTAGGACACTAAAAACCGCCAAATCGAATAGCTTGCAAGACTTTACCTCTACTATAAACCCTAACTCCTCTACTGCCAAAATCTGGCATAATATTCGATGCCTAACTGGCGAACATGTACAACAAACTATAAAATTTATTGAAACCCCCACAGGACTTATCTCAAACCCAACTGACCTTAGCAACTTTTTTGCACTAACTTGGTCCAACAGCTCCAAAGATGAAAATTTCGACCATAACTACGTGACTCAAAAACAACTCTCGATTAGCTCTACTGTTGACGAAAATTCTATCTCCTCACCTGCTAAACTCATAAATGATAAAATCTCCCTTTTGGAGTTTGAAAGTTGTTTATCCAAACTTAATGGCAAAACTCCGAGTAGAGATAGGATTTCATATCCTATGCTGAAAAATCTTCCCGCTCTTGCAACCTCCAGGATTATTCAACTATACAATAGTATTTTAGAAACAGGTGTCATTCCTCAATATTGGAAACAGGCAACTTTACTGCCTCTGCTTAAACCAAATAAAACGATTAACAGTGTAACTGGTTATAGGCCAATATCACTAATACCATGCATGTCTAAGGTACTAGAAAATATAGTAGCCAAAAGATTGCTTTGGTTAATTGAATCTCGTAGACTAATAAAACCAAACCAAGTAGCCTTTCAACCAAAAAAAGGGTGCACTGATGCGCTTCTTCATCTTGACTTTTATATTGCAAATGCATTATCAGCACGCAACCATGTAACTGCTCTCGCACTAGACTTCGAAAAAGCATTTGACAGGGTTGGAATTCATATAATTTTAACGAAACTTAAAACTTGGGGTATAGGTCCAAAAATATTTAATTATGTGAAGTCATTTCTTACCAACAGGAAAATCTGTGTAAAAACAAATAACATCTTTTCATCCTATCACCCTCTGTTCAATGGAATTCCCCAAGGATCTCCATTATCTGTTGTGTTGTTTATAATAGCATTTGACGACCTAAGCTCAGTTATTTCTAACCATAAACAACTTGTCCACACATCTTACGCGGATGATTTTTTTATTCTTTGCAAAAATAACGACCTAACAACAACCAACTTATTGTTTACAAATGTTCTTACAGATATATTAGCTTGGTCTTCTTTGAGTGGAGCCAAACTCTCATTAGAAAAATGCAAAACCCTGCACATGTGTCGAAAGACTTCCTGTAACAATACTAATCTTTATTTGAATAACATAAGTATAAATAACGTTGATAGCCTGAGTATCTTAGGCCTAATATTTAACAAAAAATATAACTGGAAGACTCACTGTTTGGAGTTAAAAAATAGATTAACTAAAAGAACAAATGTTGTAAACTTTTTAGCCAGTAAGAAGTGTAATGTTCATGTAAATTCATTATGTAATATAACTAAATCACTTATCTTAAGTAGGATTGACTATGGGCTTTTTATATACGGAAATTCACCGAAATCAACACTAAACATCATCAAACCACCGTACCACCAAAGTGCACGAAGAAGTCTCAATGCGTTCCCAACAACTACCATTAAAAACATGCTTGTGGAAGCTGGTCTCCCCACCTTAGAAGAACGAGTAGAATCAACAAGGTTAAAACTATTTACAAAACTTTCTTTCTCTAATGGATCCATTATTGATAAAGATGTTATTGCTGCTTTAAATAGTAAAACCGTGAAACGATTACCATCAGCCATATCCGTTTCAATAACTTCGGCAAGTGAATTAGGAATCCCTGTGAGAAAAACCGGCAAACACACTTCAACATTCCCACCATGGTCTCTACAATCAACATCTTTCATAATGAATTTGTCAAGTTTTAACAAAAACAACACCTCAAGCGAAATTATTTGTCAAGCTTTTCTCAGTATTACGTCTGAACTCAAACAAGGTGGCTGGAACTTTGTTTACTCCGATGGATCCAAAACTTCACAAAACACATCTTTTGCATCAGTCTTCGAAAACGGCTCTTTAATATGTGTAGGACTACTAGATAACAAAGCATCCATCTTTACTGCAGAAGCCTTCGCCATCCTTAAGACCATAGTTCACCTCCACAGTACAATTGCTGGTAAATTTGTTATAGTCACCGACAGCCTATCAGTTATTAAAGCAATACAAAATCCGGATCACAATACTTTAATTGTATCAAAACTCCGAGATTGCCTCATTAGAAATCAAAAAAACATAAAACTAATGTGGGTTCCCAGCCATATGGGTATCAAGGGCAATGAGCTCGCCGATAAAGCTGCTACCCAAGCACACCGCACACCAATCTTCAGCTTTGTTGCTGACACTCGGCTTGATTTGCTCCGCGATATCAACCAAAAGCTGAAAACCAAAACCCAACTGGACTGGAACAATTACTCTCATCACTATGCTCTCATCAACAAGGAAAAAATACAGCCTATATTTCCAACGACCACTACCAAATCAATGCATACATGCTTCATTAGAATGCGACTTGGCCACACTGTCACTACGCATCAACATCTACTCCGCAAAGAAAATCCACCGATATGCCCAACTTGCAACGCTGAAATAGACATTAAACATATTTTAAATATGCAAAACTGTGCAACTTCATACTCGTATAATCATCAACAGCAATCAACATCCATCTTTCAGGCCTTAAAAAGCCCTAGTCATGAAAATATAACTAGTGTTTATTCTTTTATACAAAAATATAAACTAGATATCTAACTTTCCTTTCTCACTCGAAAATGTAATTATAATTTATAACTAATTATTATTACTCATAACCAACTATTATTATTTATAATCTAATTATTATTATTTATAATATATATTACATATTATTCATCTTGATACACCTAAACCATTTCATCTCAGAGCCGAAAGTCATAGCAGCTTATGCTCGTCCATATATTAGCATTTTAATTTTAATTATTATGTTAATAAATTATAATAATAATAATAATAAAAATCGTGTAGAATTTAATGCTTCTAAAACTCACTGCTATCTCTTGTCGTTAAAGCGGAACCCACCCTCAATGCTGCTATGCATGAGTGGCACTTGCATAGAGGAAACCGACAGCTGACAGCTTTCAGTAATCGGTATGAGTGTCACAGACGACCTGTTGTGGAACGACCACATATTTGACATCTCCAAAAATGCTGCTAAGTGTTTATGTTTTCTCCGTCGATGCAAGAAATTTTTCTCCCCCTCTAATCTGGCTGTAGTCTACAAAGCCTTTATTCTTCCAAATCATGAGTACAACTCCCATATTTGGGCAGGTGCCCTAAAAAAACCCACTTGAGCCTATTGGATAGAATACAAAAGAGAGCTCTTAATTTACATCTCTTGAGCACCGTCGCAATGTTTCATGTCGTATCATTATTTTACCGCTATTTCTGTAAACAGTGTTCTAGTGAAATAGCCAGTTGCATTCCTCCCCTTAAACAATTCAACCGTAATACTCCCACTTCTATGAATTCCCAACAGTTTAAACTTCCGACGTACTGTTAAGTACAGAGATTCTTTCCTTAGTCGCACTATACGAATGTGGAATGCTCTACCCAGCCCAATTTTATCCTCCCATTGTGATCTTCAGACAATCAAAACCAATGTGCATCGGTATTTCCTTTTCAATCCCCTCCAATCTACCTAATCGCTTGTTTTGTTGATATCATTTTAAGAGTAGTTACAACCCATTTAACTAAAATTCCAAACAAGGACACACATTTGGTGCCGCAATCACGTACACTCTGTGTATCACTTTACCCTTTCCATGTTTTCTTATATAGGGGTTTTTTATAAAGGGGGGTAGATGTTGAAATGGAACATTGCGGCATTCGGTGTGTGGTACGTACCGCGCGCCGTTATGTTGGAACCACATGTCATTCACATCCATGTTATCCAATTGGAGCCGGCAAAAATTGGTTACCATCGATTGGTAGTGCTATCCGTTGATGCTGATGGCAATATGCCATCGTCGTTTTCGAAGAACTACGTGCTCTCACAGACAGTGGTGATGTTTTCGGTTGATCTTGCGTTTCATTGACCCAAGGGCGTTGGCTGATTGTGCACTGAATTGGTCGACTCAAATTTGGCCACCAAACTTTGAATAATCGACTTGGAAGGACAACCATGTACCGAAAAATGGGCGCAACGCACGTATCGTTGACCCAGAAGATTTTGATATTAAAGTTTTATTATCGTGTAACTTGAATAATAAACAACATATTTGACAGATGTCACATTAAAACCCTATAGATCTCACAGAATATACGCACTTTTTATACAAAATTTAAAATTTACTTATTTTCTTGTATCTGTTTTGCAGCACCCTTTGGAAAACGTTCCTGGAAAATGTTTTATTGTACACTGCGGGATTTAGTATTATATTTGCACAAAGATGAACACGGATTCCGAAAAAGTCAAGTAAGTTGTTGTTAAATATTATCGGCAAAATTATTGTATTACAATTCTTCCAATTTTTTGTATTCTAGATGTCCGATAATTTACATAATGCAATCCGTATTCATCATGCGCTAGCAACCAAAGCTACAGACTATACAAAGAAACAGCACGTTTTTCGGTTACAAACTGCCGATCAAGCTGAATATCTCTTCCAAACGAGTGATTCTAAAGAATTGCAGTCCTGGGTGGAGACAATTAATTTTGTGTGTGCCTCATTTTCAGCACCACCTCTGGAGGGTGGTGTGGGCAGTCAAAAACGTTTTCAACGACCTCTATTACCGAGCACACATACAAAGTTACTTATGGTAAGAATTTGTTTTTGTTTTTGTTTTTTTAAAAACGATTTTTGTTATATGTTTCAATTTATCCAATTACAGAAGGAACAATTAACATCGCACGAGCACCAAGTGATTCAATTGGAAAATACAGTAGCCGAACATAGGAAAGGTCCGATACCAAGTAAAGGACTACCATTACAGAATTACAAAGAAAAAGAAAATTACTTACAATACGAGGTTAGTTTGGAACTTACAAGTTAAAAGAGTGAATGTCTCTATTTTTATTTCGTAACACACTTAATTTTTACCGCAGAATTCTGGTCAATATTTGTTCGAAGGCTTTTGATGCCTCTTATTCTAATTCGACCAATGGTTGCTGCAATTTGTCTTTAGGTTATGTTCGATCACGTATTTACTTTTACCCACACAAATCATTACGAAATGCTTACTTTCCCCTTCATATTTAATTTATAATTTTTCCAATCCTATATTATCCCAGGAAAATTAGACAGACAAATGGCGAAGCTCCTTAAAAAAAATCCCACAGGTTTTGTTACACAAAATCTTAATATACAGAAATGTGGAAAATTCAATGCACCACAGAAATATTTTGAATACTTTCTGCTCAGATGAGATATTTAGATTGATTGATTTCCAAAGTTCGACAGTTTTCCGACAGTAATTTTATAATGGAAAGAATTTTCAAAAAATGTTTGTCAACAAAAAATTTTGAGTATATTTTCACCAAACAGTAGCCTTTTTCCAAATGTCGGACATCGCATACGTTTTTTGTTAGACGTTTTGAGTTTAGACTCTGCAAGAGGTCCTCTTTGGGTACACAAATTTGACAGTATGTTCTTTGAAGATATGTGCATATTTCCGCTTATTTTTTGTTAGTTTAATCGAATCATTCCTTCCAACCATAAAAGGCACCGATGAATTTCGAAATACTACAAGGTGGCGCTAAATTAATCATCCAATTTTGTTTTTAAATTACTTTTTTTACAAAATTTACCAACTAAAAAAAATGATTTTGAGAGATGGAAATCGTTATTTGGACCTTTACAATTTTTTCTGTTAATTGGAAAAGATGATATCTGTCAAGTGGCTGCCGCCAGTGTTGATTCCCTTTTGTCCCCGTTTTATCGCATTTTCCATGACTTTCCCCAGGATTTCTGGTGATAACTTTTCGCATTCCTGTCGATTGTCTGAGCCATAAGCCAGCGACTTCAAGTAGCCCCAACAAAAAGAAGTCTTGGATGGTTAAATTATGGGATAGTGATCTTGCTGGCCATGGCAAGTCGCCAAAACTTGAGATTACGCGACCAGGAAACGCTTCCTTCACAACATCCATTGTGGCTCTTGATGTGCGCGGTTGCATCGTCTTGTTGAAACCAAATGTTCACCAAGCCCCGCTCATCCAATTTCGGCAGTAAGAAGTCGTCTATCATGGCCCTGTAGCGTTCGCCAGTAACATTGACCGTATTGCCGATGGCGTCCTCAAAAAAATACGGCCCAATCACTCCTCCCGCATGAACGCCGCACCACACAATGGCTTTAAGTGGATGTAATGGCTCTTCAGGCTTCACACGCCCCAAAAACGAAGATTTAGATTATTGACGTAACCGCATAAGTGAAAATGCGCCTAGTCGCTCATGATGATTTTCGATACAAAATCGTCCTCTTAGTTATTGAGATTGAAGATGACTTGACAGCGGAGTATAGCGCTCCATTGCTTGTCCGTCTAGTTCACAAATGTCAAATATGATTGACGTACGACGCCAATTGCAAAAATTATAACACCTTCCGATAGGGTGATTAATTTAGCGCCACCTTGTATAACTTAAGATGAATCATTGTACAGAGCGGATTGATAGCTCATTTTTTATGGCAAATTCCTTTCAACAGAAGAATCGATTCTGTTCAGATTTTTTTCTGGCAAAACAAATCTTGCCTTTGTAGCAAGATTTCACACTGATGAGGACTTGACATTTCTAATATGTCAAATTGAAAGACGAGTAGTTTATTTATTAGTTGCAACGAATTCTACATAATTTAACAAAATATTCAACAATATATTCAGTCAATATAGCTATACAAATAATTAATTGTGCGTTGTTTATTATCAAACAAAAATTTTACAATAAAAATACCTTTCGCGAGTGAAAGACGTAAGATAAAATCTTTCAGTCCAAGTGAAAACTTTTCAAATGCAACTAAGTAGAAGTTCAAACAAATAAAATGCACCAATAAATTACAGAACAATTCCAAGAACTTGGATACACGCTATCTCCAGATGTTTTGAAAAAAACCGCCGCGCCGCACGGGTGAATGATCATGCCACCTGCAGCTTAACCAGATCCGTATAGTAGCATTTCTGTATTCAATCCTTTTCGTTGCTGCTTGTTTTTTGAAATCCTTAAATAAAAAAAATCGTTAGGAAATTTTTGGTTTATTTAACTTTGTTGAAGTACAAACCTACACGGGAGGATAATATTGTCCAGTCTTTTCTGGATATGGCTGATCATTTGGCTTACAACCTTTTTGTAATGGGCTTGTTTCCAAACAGAGATTTAATGCCTGAAAAGTAGGTCAACAAAACGTTCAAATGCTATGATTCATTTTTTTAAAAAGAATAGAACCTTTTGCTCATTTTGAGTTATTTTCTGTTCGGCTGTTGGATAAGGTATTGTCCTCTTGTAAGATTTCACATGGGATTGAACACGAACTTCGGTTAGATTCCATACGGCGTAGAGGTCCAAGTATGGAATTTTTTAAAGGCCTGTTGACTGAAGCACATTTTCATTAGGACAAGTTTATTGTTTATTTTAAATACTTACACGACTTGGAATTAGAGCAAAGTGGTCAGGAAATGCTGGCCAGTTAAGTGTATCCTATTCATGTTGTTTTTTCTCTTTTGTGGATTTAGACGATTTTTTGTGGTATGACCAATGCATATTCTGACCGCCCCCGTATAAGCTGGCTTATATCAACCTTAATAGTTTTGCGAAAAATTTCTCTACGTTTTGCGTCAATTGCAGCAGTCAAGTTACACAACCACAATCACACAAAAAAAATCGATTTATTTACGAAATACGAATTCCTTTCAATTTACAGAAAAAATTCGATTCTCTTAAGAAAAAAATCGATTTTTTTGTTGAAAGGAATTCGCCATTACATCATTTTTGTATTATTTTTCATCTCCTGTCTGCGGTGCCCATCCTGTTAGTTGAGGCAATAATTCTGTATTATTTGTTCTTTTATATTCTGAATTATTCATCAAGTTTTGAATTTTGAGTGCTGAAAATAACATTGTCATCAATCTCTAGTATGAAATTTTCTGATTATCTCCAAACACACAAATCTAGCCTCATATTTCTACTTAATTTAAATTCCGTAACCTTAAACATCCTATCATAAGAACCGAAGTGTTATTTTTTTGGAAGTGAAGCATATCGTTCGAATTTGGATGTTTTGAATTTATTATGACAATATCGTTGGAAAACGACCAAACAGGCAACCCTTCCTGTATGCTTTTCCTAAGTCGGCAGGTATGGAGGGGACCTACAATATTCTGCCGGATCCGAGCAGATAAGATAAGAGACACTTTTTTTTATGACAAGCGAAACTCTTTGAGGGTTATTCACTCCATCATGAGAGACAGTAGCCCTAAAAAAACGTTTTTCCTTTGAGGTTGAATAGGATTTGATCCTAGATCTCTGGCGCTGCGAAACAAACATACAGTGTTGAAAATCAACAAACTGAATGTTATATTTTGAGACTATTTGCTTGATGTACTTGAGAATAATAATTTCCCTTCGACCCGTAACCAACGTAATGAAAATCAAATAAGCCCGTGAGAACTGCGGTAGCAGACTCGAAAGTCGAAGGGTTAGCATTCGTGGAATCGCCGCGCTAAGGATTCATAAAATTTATTGGATCAAGAGCTAGCAACGGATTTTTTTACTTCATTTGAGCAGGGATGAAACTTTGGCTTCTGAATGATTTTTCGTCAACAAATACAAAAAACGCCAGTCTGATACTCCGGTTGGATCATTCTAATTTTGTTTATTTCAAAACTAAAAACAGATCTAATCGACCAAATCGGAGTGTATGACGTGACCAAAGATTAAAGATTCATCCTGATATAATAATACATTTAAGATCTGATGAACTAACCCTATATTTTGGACTTAAAAAGATTGATCCTAAAACGTAGATATACGTATACAAAGGAATATGACGAGCATACGTCAGCCTTTGGACACCCAAGGCGAGATTTTTTGATATTTGCGATGTGAAATTTTGATAATGTGAAATTTTGATAATGTGAAATTTCGATATGCAATATTTACAAACAAATTTTTACATTGTGATCCAACCCATCCCAACCTCTCAAATATAGCGGAAAATTATTTTGTTTCGTAGTTGAAGATTACAATACCTATACATATCTCTAAAACGTGATCTAATGGATCAATTCTGGGGACCGATTCGAATTCAATGCCCAGATTACGTAAGACTAAAATGATCGGTCGAATGAACGATTATCGTTTTGACAATTGCTACAACTATCGTCAAAATGATCATCGTTCAATCGGCGGATTGTTTTATTCTTACGCCATCTTGGCCCATGGCATCAAAAACCTTCAGAAAAGTAAAGTTAAACTTTGTCAACCTCTTGAATTTTTAATCATTAAACTAATTTATGTTCGTTTCAATAACAGATTTAAATGTACAAATACATATTTTTTTTTTATAACAGCTACGTCGCTACAAAACCTACGTGTCAATCCTCAATGCTAAACTTCTTGCCGACCAGCAAATGGAGTTACAAAATAATTGCCTAATAAATCCCGACGATCCTGAAGGTATTTTCGGTGGAAATGGTAGTCGTACACTTACTACTGGAATCGGAAATCCAACACAACCGTCAAATAGCATTATTCTGCAATCAGCTGGCCAACAGCAGCAGCAACAGCAACAACAATCTCAACAGCAACAGACAACTACAGCTAACAGGTATAGTTATCGCGCTGCTATCTATCGCTCTGACGCACAGCAAGATCTTGGCTGACGGGTAATGGGAGTTTTCTCAGCTTGTGTGGTGTAAATTTTGTATTTTTGGGGAAATTATTGTACGTACACACTTGGTTTAATGCAATTCTTTTCACTCTTTCTTCTCTTTTGTTTGTTATTATTTTTTTTTATTTCTTTTTGTTTTTATATTTACTTTAAATTTGTATAAAATTATTGTTTTCTTTCTTTCTTTTTGTTGTTTAGTTTGTTATTTTTTTTTTTTTGTTTAATTGTTCAAGTTGAACAATACTATCGTGCTTAGATTTCATATTTATTTATTCACTTAAAGCTTTAGAATAATTCTGTTTATATATATGTAAATCGCTTTATGGTTATACATCTTAAAATCATCAAATAAAGCAATACTGATGCGAATTATTTTATGCCCCAATTCGACAACCCTTGTTTTAAATTTTCCACATTTAAAATTAATCTTTTTAACAAAAGGAAATATTTTTTTAAATTGTCTCATAGACTGTTTTCTATATTTCGTATAACGAATTAAAAAAAAAAAAAAACAAGAAAAACACTCACTACCTAGTTTCTTAACAAAAACAGAAAGTATATTAAAGATATCGAATCATCAATCTCATATATTTTTTCAACACATTCTTATTTAAAAAAAAAAATATTTATAAATGTACTATATTTTAAATTTAATAAAAGAAAAAATAAATCATCTACTATTCATTAAATTTTGTTGTAAATACTTTTCTTTAAAAACAAAAACAAATATACAAACAGACTGTTAACATTTTTAGTTTCTACACCAACCCGATCGCCTGCGATCATCCATTGTACAAAAAAGTAGCTCTTTTTTTAAACAGATAACTGCTTTGGAAAGTTTCGTTCATATTTTTTTTCTTCACATTGTAACACACATTCATACAATATATTATACTTATATATTTTTATTGCTTGAATAAATAATATTAAATGTTAATTTTGCTTTTGTATATAAAAGAGTAAGATAAATTGGAAAATGGAAATCCTCTGAATTTGTACTTGCAGACCACAATAACTGTGAAGACTCTCAAAATAATAATTCAAAAACGAAAAAAAACCTTAGACACTGTAGGAAAATTTTTTTTGAAAAAAATAAAAAAATTATAAAAAGTAGTTTTAACAATACTGAAAGTAGAAAACAATAATGTTTGTAAATTTTCATAAAAAACTATGGTGAATGGGTCTGAATGTTTGTATTTTCATAACTTTAATACACGTAGTTAGAATTGGGTTTTCGTGAAACATTATTTTGTTATGTGGAATCAAACAAAATAATAAAAAAATCAAAACAAAACAAAATACGCTGTTTAAACTCAAAAGAATTTGATCTCAATATTGTAATACATACAAACAAAAATAGATAGAATTCATTAGATTTTCCTAGAATATCATATTCGAATTATTGTTTTGTAAGAATGAACATGAACAGGAGTTTTAAACAGGAAATTTTATTTTTATTATTATTCGTAATGCGAAAAAGTGATGATTTGACAGAACAACACATTATCTAAACATGCATACATACAAGTCACAAATCCCCAAATTACATTTTTTTTTTCCTGGAAGTCTGCATACGGTAATTCCTTGTGGTTGTTAAATAGAATGGCGCAACATTTTAGACGGTTAAAGCATTTTGAGTATGTTGCAATGTTGAAAAAAATGATTTTCCAAATTTTAAAATGAGTTAGCATCGTTCTTTCTTTTTAACATTTAACTAAAGTTAAAATCACCAAACGCTTATTTTATCTTTTTAGTATCATACTAAATCCTAAAGGTATGTTTGGTTACTTTTTTTCCACGAACTCTCACTGTTTTAGGTGTGTTCAGGTGGAGTTTATTGAGCCTTAAGCTGGATTTATATCTTCGTTCTTCATTCAGTGAACTTTCCTTAAAACAACGAACGAAGAAGCATCCAGATTATTTATTTATATTCAGTTCGTTCTTTACAGCAAAATGGGTAACAACACATTGTTGGCCGTAGCGGCGGCATTGCGAATCAGGATTTACTTCTGTTAAAGGATTTAATTCAATGTTTTGTCTTTTTTTCTTTTGATTGTAATGTACACTAGAATTAATCTTTCGTAACTTAGCTACAGAGAGTAAAATTTCTTAAATTATTTCACAATTTTCTATCTGTAAAATTATTAAGATAATAAGAAAAACGTGGAGAGTGTCCCAATTAATTGCACGGCACTGAAAAAGAATGTTCGATTAAATAATTTTCACGTTTACACTCACGTTGTTCGTTGGTCGGATAACATTGAACACCGAAAATTCAAAGCCACTTTGAATTAATTCGTTCTTCATTCGGTGTTCATTCGTTGTTCGGTGTTATCATTTAGACCTTCGTTGTTCCGCGTACGACCGATAAAACCGAAGGTTTAAATCCAGCTTTATTGTGAGTTTCACCCAAACAACATTCCACCTGGAAAATTTGACATTTCACCTATCGCCTATTGTGGTGAGTTTCTCCCGAAATTTCATGATCGAAAAATTCCCCTTATTGTGAACATTCATTTCGGGTGGATTGTAATGTCATTTTCACTTCTTTTTTGTAGGCGAACGGAATATCGTTCTGGCGAAACTCACAATAGCTTTTAAAATTCCGTGCGTACAAAAAAATTTGAGGTGAAATATTTTTTTTTTTTTTTCGGGTGAAACTCACAAGAAGGCTGATTAAGAAAACAGGGTTAGTATGATACTAGTTAAATATTGTTTAAAATGCATTACAATCGCGACTTTTGTTACCTGAAAGAGCCCCGACGCAATTCGTTGGCAGCAATGCACATTTTTTTCTCCAAAAAGGTGATTTCGCAAACGGGTGATATTAAGCCGCCACCACCGATTCCTTGGCCCATAATTGAGGCTATCGGGAATCGCGTTTCCCATGAATATTCGAAAAATCGGTATCGTCACCCTTTTTCGAAATTAGGGAAAAATTCCGAGAGAAAAGAAATACCTATGGTGAACTATTTTTTTATGGGAATTTTAATGTTTTTTTTTCCATTGGAATATTCATCTGTCATTTTACAAGGCAATTCAAAACGTTACCAATGTAAGTTGAAAAAAAAATTTGAATTCTTTTTAAGTTCAAATTCGAAGCAAATAGATGTTTTCATTACTTAAATGTAAAGAAACCGAGATATTGCCAATGGATTAACGACAAATAGACCAAAAGAAGATTTCCAAAAGTTAAAAGTGATCTCAACAGCATTGGCCCTTGGGTCATTTGCATCCTGATCCATAACGGGCACAATTTGTTCTCAAAAAAATCCAATACATTTGAAAGGACTTCTGAAAATGAAGATCTAGCTTACCCAACCTCATGGTCCTTTTCCACTCCTGTCTGATACCCACCATCGGCAAAGAAACGCAAGCATGCACTTCTTTGATTGAGGCAAGAAATGAGACAGCGTTTCAACTCAATGTTCAAACCATGGCTTGTTACCTCTATAATAACGATGGAATTTGAATTTATCAATTGAAATCGGTATTGTGAAAATGAATTGATAAATTGTTGTGCTATTGTGAATGCCTTCAAAATATTTTCATTATTTTGAATAGGGATGTGCATCTGACAGAATCACAGCAGTTTGTTTTTTTTTTTTAGGAACGTACAAAGAAAATCATAATAAAATTAAAAACAAAATATATTTACCTACGTGAGTTTATTTGGTCAGCAGTTTGGTTTTATAATAACGATATCAGTTTGGCTTGAAGTTATTCCTTGCGAGAAGTTTTTTTCTTCTGTTGCTCAACACCTTCAACTGTAACCGGGTGAATCTGATCTGTAGATTTTTCAATTCATCGAATACAAATTAACGATTGAAAGAAAAATTGACAGATAACAAGAAAGTCGATGAAATTATTTTTCACAATACCGATTTTTTTCATTCAAAATAGATTATTGATACAAATTCACAATGTGCCTGTTTGGTAACTAAAACTTTCACCAAGTTTCCTAAAATGTTTTTTTTGTTTGTTTCTGACAGAAAATAGTGAAAAATTGCGAAAATTTGTGAAAAATTTCACGTTACCAAATAGACATATTGGGTCAACAATCCATTGACAGTTGACACTCACAATACCATTTAATAAAATTGGTTGATAAATATCAATTATTAGTTGATAGTTGATCTTCGCAATAAGGGTGAATGGCCGCGTTCGGGCAACTATCCGATAGGCTATCCACCTATCCCTAAAATGTTCAGATAGCTTGAGCTGTTGTTGCATCAGCTGAAATCAGATGTTTTTCAAGAAGGGATTACAACAACACAAACCTATCCGGATAGTTTTGGATTTTATTCGGAGAAATTGGCATTTTTTGGGAAGTAAACGTTTGTTAACTTGAATCTTCTTGCAACTTTTTACTACTTCTCAAAAGGTCGCATTGGATTTGACAAAATATTATGCGACCTCGTAATACGTCAAGTTACCAAACAGACTCTGTTTGTGGACACATAAAATAAAATACTATCTGAAAAATTAAATTTTATTAATGTAACTAATAGTATTATACTATGTTTCCATCGAAGGTTTATCTCAATTTAGATTAAATAAATCTGTGTAGTGTTTCCACCACACAAAATTAATTTTTTCGTATGAAGTTGAAGTGAGACAGAAAGTTTCATGTTTGGCAAAAGAAGCAAGAAGGGTTGGATTTTCCAATGAATGCGTTCAGCGCGACATAAATTAGTTTGGTTCGAGTTTTAAAACTATTTGCCCTATAAAGATTTAACAAGATTTATTTGAAATCTTATAGATTAACGAAATAAATTTGTATGTTAAATCTGCGAGATTTGAAGAAGATTATGGCAAATCTTGTCAAATCTCGGTTTAGTGGTCGGTGGAAACATAAAGGGTCCGCCAAATAACTTCTTTTTTTTTTTTGAAAATGGGGCAAAACATCGAGTGTAGCTTCGGCTGTCTGGCACGTAGCGCCTTCCTGTTGAAACAAAATGTTGCCAATATCCTCCTTTTCAATTTTTGTGAGCAAAAATTGGTTCAACATGGCCCGATAACGATCGCCATTGACTGTAACGGCCACTCCTTGCTCATTTTCGAAAAATGGCCCAATTATGCCTCTGGACCAAAATCTGCACCAAACAGTGACTCGTTTTAGGTGTATCGGCTTTTCAATGTATGCGTGCGGGTTTTCTGTGCCCCAAATGCGACAATTTTGCTTGTTTACTACCCGCCAAGATCAAAATGAGTTTCATCTGAAAAGATTTTTTTGGCAAAATCGGCATCTTCTCTAAGTCGATCGCAGGCCCACTTAGCGAAGCGTATACACAACCATATTCGTTCAGCGGAAGGATAAAACTTATTATCTGTTAAATCAGACATGAGCTAAGCGTTACCATCCACGAAATAAGCACTAGTTGAAAAAAAACGTTAGATGGCGGACCCTTTATAAGTTTGCCATAATTAAAAACAAAAAAAAACAAACAAAAACTGTATAGCCAGGCCAATTCTAAGTCGGCAATAATATTTTTGTGAATTAGTTTATACTTATGAAAATGCAAATGTAAAGTAAATAAGAAATCTTAATAAAGTTTACTACTACTACTCTGTTTGTTTAATGCCCCAAAACTGTCATTTTCTACTAATTTTAGTCCAAAGATCTGTCAGAATTTATATTAAAAAATTAAAGGTGTGCTTGTTAACGTGAAATTTCTTGCAAATCTTCACAATTTGCTGTCAGAAACCATAGGAGAAAAAACCCAAGTTTAGTAAACTTGGTGAAAATTTCACGTTACCAAACAGGCATAAAATTGGACTAAAAATGTCAGAAATGGGAAGTAAACGAACAGAACTATTGTTTGTGATCGTTCTTAACTAGGTCATGTTGGGAAACTTCAAATCGAACTTAATTTAACCGGCAAACGATCGTGATTTTGAGCCTGAATACACGATTCCTTTATTCGTTTGTATCGTCTTTTTGACAGGTAGGGTGAGAGGGTAAACTAACACCTCTTACCCAATCTGACAAAAGACGTAAGGCGAAACAACCGAAAAAAGTAAACGTGTAATCAGCGTCTTTATGAAGCAGAGACGAATCATTTATCAAAAATGCCCGCGTTCGGGTGGTAGTCTGATAGTCTATCTATCCAAAAATCTTCAAATAACTTCCATTTGTTGTTTAAAGCGGTGTCATCAGATCTTATTTAACAAGGGATTATAACAACATAAACCTATCCGGATAGCTTAAGATAGTTACACGAACGCGGCTAATTATTGTTCAGCTTGTACGAATGGTTTTTCTTCAACGTCTAATGATTTTTGTTTTGTCATCTCGTTTTTTTTTACTGCTCAGCTGCGCCGCAGACTGAATTATCGAAGTCAATATTAGTAGTGTTCCTTTGGAGGTGGCGAACTACTCATACATGAGTAGAGTAGACAAACAGTATTTTAGTACTACCAACTACTAGTGCCCTCATGACGAGAAGATGAGGTTTGTAACAAACACCAATTCTATGCGTGCTATTCAAAATGTCTAGCAAAGTACTCATGAGTGCTTCGCCACCTCCAAAGGAATAAGCCTATTAATACAGTTCTAGTTTTTATTTGCGTTTTCGATCAAACGATTTGAAGTTTGAATTGATTTTGCAAATGTCTTCATATAGTATAGGCTTATAATCGACTGCAGAAATGGTTTTCAATAACTCTACCACGATTCAGTATTTTTTTGGAATATTTAAGAAACAAATTGACAAAAAAATTTAAATGTGAAAGAATTTTAGAAAACTTAGAAATAGCACGATAAATATAAAGTCATGGACATTTTAGCTAACGTATATCTTAAAGCCTGCAAATTACTCCAAGCTAAGTTTTCAAATATTTCTTAATGAATCTAAGAAATAAAACATCATTCACAATCATTCATTTACATTTTAAAGTTTTTTGTTTTAAACCTACACTACTTGCTTATGTTGTACACCCTCATCGTCAGTCAGACATAACCTTAAAAAATTATAACTCAAATGCTGTGATTTTTTCGAAGACTGGCCTACTCTCTAAAGCTAAGTCTGGTTATTGGACTAAAAAATTCATATTTTAGATAGCGAAATTGCTTACATTTATTAATCACTACAGCTTCACACTATAAATCTAAAATTCTGTTTTTGTTTGTTTTGTTTTTTATGTATTTTTGAAATTAAACTTTAACCGTAAAATGAGTTTTTTTTTTAATAATTATACTGTTAAACTGTGGTTGTAACTTCGAAAAGACTTTCGATGAGGGTCATTTGAAAACATTTTGTAAAAAAAGTTCTTGTGTTGTACAGTTATGTGTCCTATGTTCGTGTCAACTCCAATTGAATTTGTATTTCTTATACAAACAACAACAACAAAAAAAAAACTTCTAAATTTTCCAGATGGTTTTGCGCATGTTGTGAGGAATACAACTGATGCTAAAGACTTTAACCAAATAAACAAAACCTAGGACATAACTTACAATAAGCCATGCCAAATTTTTGTGTTCAAGCGAAAATATATAAAGGTAAAAATTACTTAAGCCAGAAAGTATTAATTTTGCTAAAGTTTGTTTTTTTCTGTTGCATCAACAATATGAATGATGAAATTCTATACCTTCTCATTGTGATTAACCAAAAACAGCTTGATTCGTAAAAATTTGAAAGATCTACATAAATATACAAATATTTTGCTTTGTTTTTGTTTTGCCAATATACAATATGGCCGTGTCGTATGTAAGAGTTTGCTCTACTTTTATGTTTCTTTAAGTTGCACGTATTTTTTTAATTTGCAATATTTATATAAGCGTAGGCTTACATTTAATTTACTTCTTAACTTCATACACTTGTGGTTTTTTTAAAGCACATATACCTACTGGTAAAAGATAAGTACACTTTTTAACATAAGTATTTTAGAACAAAAAATTGAAAAACTTAGTTCAAAACAAAAATAATTAAGTTTGAACTTCTAACAAGGGGGGCAGGGTCTATTGCATATACAATTTCGTCAACATTAATGGCCATATTATTCACTCGATCCATCCAGATTACAAAATTTAAATCCAGATGTAAAGCATACAAATTCAATTTAAATACATCTGGATTTGAGTTTTAATCTGGATGTACCTAGTGAATAATATGGCGGTAAAAGATAGTATCTTCGTTCGTTGAACTTTACCCAGGGTTGAGCCAGGTTTTCTTGACAACCCCAGGAATTGTCGAATAAACCTGGAGGGTCATTCCGTAAAACGATTATCGTCAGACGATAGCGTTTCGGCGATAGTCGCGCTTCACGTAAGACGATAATCGTCAAAGTGATATCATCAAACCGATATCGTTTACACGATAGCTAAATAGGTATCGTTTGGCATTGAAATCTGTCAATTTAGTAGATAAATAGAAGTAAAAATGTTTCAGCGCAATTTATTTGTCTTGCAAAGTGAAAATGAAAATTAAGAAAAACTACAATTAATACGATTGCGAAGACAATTAAGAGATAAATCAGATCCTTTATCTCTTCCAACCCATATGTAAGCACAATGTTTTTATGGTTATGTACTATTGTAGAATATCTTTAATGACACTGATTGCTAAATAAAATTCAACAAACAAATAATCTTTTTATTATTGTTATAATAATTCAACCCATTTTAGTTTTGTTCAACGTTTTCGGCTATAAAAAGAAGTCTGTGATGGTACTCGAAATAATAAACTTGCCAGACGGCTTTTCAATCCATTCGGCGGCAGTCGTACCAAAACAAAACACAAAGCAATAAACAACACAAAAAAGTTGTAGGTGTGCTTTTTTACTATAACTTTTCTGTCAAACCCCATAGAAAAAAAAATTTCACTTCAGTTTGAGAATTTGTGAAATATACCAAACAATTTCAAACTGAAAACGATAGACGAGACCTTAGTGGTCGAGTTACGTGAAGCATATCATTGGGCACGTTCAATCACAAAATCTGAAAATTCAGATGTGAATTTATGTTGTTGAACGCACAAAAAATATGAATTTTCAGTCGAAAGTTGATCTGTCAAATGCTAGTCGTGTTCTATTGGGCCTTGCAAAGTACTTATAAGTACATTCCAGTAGATGATAAATGGAATGCTTTCATTTTGCTAAAAGTAAAAATCTAACCTCAATATCAATTTAATTTCCAACAACAATAATCTATTATGTAGTTTATTTTGATTGGCGATATCTTTTTCTTGTTTGGAAACATTCTGTTCCTAGATTAATGAACTGGTTTGAACTACTTCGACCACAGAGTGGAAGTAGTTGACTGCAGCCATAAGTACTTGGCAGTAGAACGGCTGTTCTAATTTCCATTCCAATTCTATATCCTCACGTTTTCGAAATTTTGCTGTTCCGAATTCCGTATTCGAAAAAGTTTTTCGGATTCGGCAAAATGAACGGATCTACAATCCGCCAAATTGACGTTTTAAATTCGGTTATCCTTTTATTGGCGGATTACAATTTCGTTTTTGACAGGTCTTACATGCATACATAATAGCTGATTTCGAAAATATTTTGTTGACCAAGTTGGTAAAACTTAAAAGTGAATCCGACTGGAAATCAGAACAATAGTTTTCAATCCCCACGGATTCAATTTTCGTTTCTGTTTTCAAATTCGACCGAATATAAGAACAGCCGTATATAACTTGAATTAAAAATTAAGCATCAGTAGTTCTGGACAATCAGAAGCTTCAGAATTCTGAAAATTCAGATGTAAAACGTAATGAGTTGAACGCGTCCATTGACGATAGCGTTAACGATAATCGTTTTGCCGATCATTTTTTTGAAAATTACGGAATGACCCCCCTGGGGTTTTCGGTTCCCAAAAAACGCCCGAGGACGGTTGGCATTTAGGTAAGGTTAGGTTGATGGGCTGAAGGTGGATCTCGTTCCCGTCACACTTGATCAATATTGATCCATTGGCATTGGTTGGCATTTAAGGAAGAAATAGAAAGTTGAGTGCTTGATAATTTAAACTTAAAATTTGTTTTAAATCTGTCTTAAAAATTAATAAAAACAACTTCTAACGTTCCCATTTTCTTTTTCTATTTATTAGAATTAAATTAAATTTGGGTATTCTTTCAATTTCTTTTTTAAAAATAAACAATAACCTGCAGCACGCGGATCCACAACAAAATACATGCTTCTCAACTTATGTCACTTTGGCAGTTTATTCTTTACCTCAACTCGCCACAGCAAAAAAGCTTTGGCGTGACCCCAGGGTGACTTCAGTGCTCAACGAACAAATCTAGTTTTTGAAGACTTCAAATTTACATGTATTGATTTTTGGACCTTGCCTTATAACGTCCGCCATCTTGTGTTTAATATGCCTCGAAATTTATTTGACATTTATCCCTTCGTGTGTCGTTTACGACGTCTCTCGTTTTCTCTATCGTATATTCAAAAATCATTCTACAACATTTTCGACTCGACACATTTGTAGCAGACGGGTAGACAATGAAAAAGTACTAAACATAATTAATAAATGCAAACTTAAGTAGTTGAAATTGAAATTTTTTTTTCAAAAATAGAAATTTTCATTGCTCAAAAAAAGAAACAATCGTGAGGGCTGCAAATGACTGATGAGTAGATGAAAACCATAATCGTTACTCAACTAACGCCCATATTATTCACTCGCTTAATCCAATTTAGTATAATCCAATTCCATTTTATTCACTCGTTAAATTCATTTTTATTTATAAAGGGTGTATTTTAAGTCTCAATCACACTAATATACCCAATACGTCGATTGTTGTTGGTATTTCAGTGTAGACTAGCGCATAGATACACCATATAAAGATAATAATCTCGGCTGTCATCCGAGTTTGCCTACAAGCTAATTCAGGGGAAATTCAGGAGAAACACGCACACATATGCAGAATTCGTCCATTCAACACCATTAATTTGCACACATAGACAGAATTCCTCCATTCACCACCAAAATGTCGGTTATTTTAAAAATATCATGAGTATGTTCAAAAAGTATAATAAATTCAGCAACGAGTTATCAAGTGCTAACGCGACCTTATATGGATAAGTTTGTGGAAACAAATTTTGAAAGTGAACATTTATAATCGATTTAAGTATATTCGATTGTCTTTAGTTTTTTAATCTCAATTTATTGAAACAAACAGTGAATATGATGAAAAAAAAAAACAATAGTATAAGAATGAGAAATCAGAAAATCAACGCAGCTGTCGTAAGACAATTTTAGGCGTGTTTTTTTTTGCAAGCCCGGAGGAATTAAGTCGAAAAAAAAATTGGTACGAAACCGAGTGAATACAAAGAATTCATATGTTTTGCCCATAATTACGATTTGGTACTGTTCGTTTAGTTTTCGTTAACTTTTGCCGTCGGGCGTGAAGAGCGCTCATCGACCGCTCATTCGTAAGTGGGTGGATGCAAAAAACAAAATGGTGAAAGTAAACTAAAAACACTTTGGCGCATGGTGCTTATTTTTTGACTTTTTTTCTGATTGATGAATGAGTAAAATGTTAAGTTTTCCTTTAATAAATTTATATCACATGAAATTTAAGTGGTTTCGCAAAGTAAATAATTAAAAGCTTATCACTCTGTGCTGTAGGGCTGTGTCAATCAGGAACGATTCGATTTTTTTGATCCGATCATCAAAAAGTATTGATGATTGAAATCACAAATTTTCGTTTCAATCGATCCCAATCTCAATCATTTCAATGATTCTCGATTTTCCATCCCAATCTCAATCGTTTTGATGATTCCCGATTTTCCATCCCAATCTCAATCATTGCAATGAATCTCGATTTTCGATATCAATTTCTATTGAATTATATAATAAAGAAATATGGGTCAGATTGCGTTTGATCAAAATCGGTACAGTATTCGTTAACTTCGAAGATTGAATTTCATCGAAACCGAAATAAAAAAAATTGTCTAAGTTTGACAGGTGTCAAAATATGCCAACATTTTTGGTACGGCGGATCGAAAAACGGAGTACGACAATCGATTTAGGACGTGGATATTACCCTAGTCTCACGGCCAAATTTCTGGGAACACTAGAACACTTAGTTTGACAGGTGTCAAAATATGCCAAAATGTTTGGTACGCTGGATTGAAAAACGGAGTACGTCAATTAAGGAGGTGGAAAGTACCTAATGTCACGCAAGTTCTCAAGGTCCATTAAAACACTTTTAATTTGACAGGTGTCAAAATGTCAAATCATTTCCGAGAATACGCGCTAAGTAACGTTGTACATCGTAACGTCGCACAGAGGAAAGTCCATGTTTTTATTTCACTCTACAACCGACATAGGTGTTTACACATCAAAAATCGAATCGGAACACTATGAAATAATGAATGAATGAATGAAAATGATCGAATGATAAAAATGATCGAATCATTTTGGTAATCGATTCTTGAACGATTCGATCATATGAAATGAACGATTTACACAGCTCTACTGTGCTGTGAAAATTAACATTGAACAAACTATTTGTTTTCTTACTTTCAACCACTTAAGAGCATTACGGATGACTTGTGAAATTGACGTTTCGGACAGAAAAACACAGTTCAGCTAAATGGCATTATGAGAGTAAAAGAATGAAGGCCAAACATGGTGTCATTCACGGCAATACGAAATACTGCTATTATACACGACTAGTTCTTAGTCATTACTTCTTTTTAAATAAGGAGTGGGTCATGTATGTCGTAGGCCAAATTTTGACCACTGATTTTTGACATTTCTTATTGTATTCCTTGTTTATTTAACAAGTCACTTCATTTATTTCTGTTGTTTGTAGGGCGTACAGGGGAAATTCCAAATTTGAGTCAAGATTTAAAAATCAATGTGCAGTAGCGCACGGCTCACAAGATGAATTTTCAAAAAAAGTTTAAAGAAGTTTCATCACGCCAAAGTCGTCGTTTAATAGCGGACTTAGTATCATTAAATTTGTGTTTCTTTCAACACAACCCGATATCCCACCTTACATCCCTCATTTTCATGGTGAAAAGCTGGTGAGTTGGAATTTTCTTAAAGATGGCTGCGTTATTTGCACATACAAAATGGCCGATCTAGCAAAACAGAACAAACCCACCCCATTAAATTGTTGTTGCAATTCACATCTATTCATCGACACGGGATGAAATTACAAATACAACAATGTAAACAAATGGGTTTTGGAGGGTGAAACGTACGAAAGATTGTCATCTTTATATGGTGTATCTATGGACTAGCGTCTTTACGTATCCTCTAAGAAAATCACCATGAGACGTCAAGAAAACAGGTTCTTGACTCAAGACTTGAGGCCAAGTTATTAATCATGTCTCGATAGCGAATATCGTTTACCTGACCGTAACACGCTGTTAAGTCTCATTTTTGAAAGAAAAAAATATGGTTCGATGACTCCACTAGGCCACTTATTTTTGGGATGTAGCTACAAAATAAATTTCGATTATCTTCGCCACAATTATTCTTATTGGCATTCTATCATCACGATCAAATTGCAACGATTACTGAATAAAAATGACATTGACAGTTTGCAATTTGACAATAGGCTTGACAGATAAAACTGTTTGAAACTACTGCTAGCTTAAAAACAAAAGGCCCATTACTTATGTTAATCTTGGTCTTGTTACTCTCATCTCCAAATAAATAGTGTCTCAATATGGTTTTTTTTTTCAGTACAAAGCAATATCTCTCTTTCTTGTGTTGACAAACGTCATAATCTTCACTTTGATAAAAATGACATTTGTTAGCTATTTTTTAACTCTAATTATTTGATTTTGCTTCGGGGCCTCATCTACTCAAGCTGCGGCCCTGCATACTATTCCCAGTTTTGTTTCAAACGTCCATTTTTATAACCTTTAGGAATGTACATAAAGAAAAATATGCTCTCTTGAATGCTTTTTTCATTCTCATGCAATTATTTTCCCCGTTTGACGTCTAATTACATTTGAGGTGAACAAGCATCTGCCTGTTTTTTCTTCTGACCACACCAGAAACTTGGCCAATTTACAAACGTCAAAATTTGGTGAGCTTATTAGGCCTATTCTGCCACATTGTTATTTTGCTATGAATTTTCTATTATTATTCATAAAAGGTTCTCACCGGTGAAAAAATCTTTTATAATTGGTTTTCAGGAGTTCGATCCTTTATTAAATTCTGTTATGAAACTTCGATAACGAAATCTGTTACAAACAAAGTGAACAGAACTAAAATCTGTTGTTATTTATATCAGCTGTTTAATACGTTTTAATGGCTCTGACGAAAATGAAGGAGACTGCTGAGGCTTCGAGATACGATGATCACAGTACCAGCTTATTTCAATGAATCAGAATTCAGCGAAATTAATGTTAAATATCCATTTTTTCTGAAATCTTTAATAATAAAAGTCACAAAAACTTGTCCTTTATTCTTTTATGATTCATAACAGATTTCGTAATAGATTTTGACATGCTTAATACCAAAACTGTGATTTGAAAAGATTTTTTTGATAGTTCGAACTCTTGACAGTTCATAATAGATTTTAAAGTAGATTTCATAACGGGGTTTGGCATGCCGAATGCCAAAATTATAATTCATAAAATAGTTTAAGACAGCTCAAACTTTTATATGGAAATTCATAACAGAATAAAAGATCTAGCCGAATAGGCCCAAATACTAGGTCATTAATTTCGTGGTTTCAAGTTGGTAGCGCTAGAATTTGACACCTGTCAAACTCAGCTGTCATTTGAATTAAAATTATTAAAACTTACTATAGAAAAGTGGTGATTCAAACGTAGCCACTTTTCGCGCATTACGCGATGATTATGGTCGCCATAATCGACCGACTACGCAAGCAATCGGTAAAATTGTGAAGAGATTTGAAGAGAGTGGAAGCGTTACTGATGCCGTAAGGCCTGTGCATCATCGTAATGCACGCTCAGTCGAAAATATTGCTGCTGCAAGTGCAAGTGTTGCTGATGATCCGAACTAACGATTACAGTCAATTCGGAGCGATATGGTCGAATGATAACCGATTTTTTTTGCCGGCGATTGAAGATAATCAGCCCTATTCTGCTAAACGTTCGCGTGAACATTGGCATTCTGCTATCAGCGGGAAGGAAATGATTGTTCCATAATGCCTATTAATTGCGATAAAAATAAAATGAATGTAATGAAATTCTCTTTAGAATTTCAAAAATAAAGAACTGGTTAAGATTTGCATTCGAAAGACATAAGTTTTAAATAAATGATTTGAAGAAAATTGAATAAAACACTCACGTGAATCGAAAGATTCGATCGAATCGTTTAGCAGAATAGGGCTGAATGACTTGGACGATATGTGGTTCCAACAAGACGGGGCAACAAGCCACACAACACTACCAATCATGACTTTATTGCGTGAGAAGTTATGGCCGAGATACTGCCCGAAAAAGTGGTTAAAAATTACCTCAAAAGAATCGCATGCTGCGAATCTTCCCGAGGTGGCCATTTGAATGATATTGTTTTTCACACGTTTCTGAAGAAGAACTATTATTCTGACACCAATTGAATAGGCTATTTATAAACGACTTTTGTCGTTTTAGTAAAACGACTGCAGTAAAAAGGTCGAACCGATGAGCCCTTTATGGCGCACATACCAAAGATACTCATTAATAAAGATGGGAAACTTTCGTACGTTTCACCCTCCAAAACCGATTTGTGTGCTTTGTTGTTTTTGTAATTTCATCTGCCGATGAATAGATGTAAATAGCACCAAAAATTCAACGGAGTGTGTAATAGGGCCCATACACCACACATGCCTGCATGGCCAAATAAAAGAATGCACAATCAAGCTTCAACATACACTACTCATGCAAACTGTACAATATTTAGTCGTGTGTTCATCGCTGAGTTGACAACTTCTTAATATTTCAAGCTTGACTGAGCAAATGTAGCACACACACCACACATGCTTGCATGCACAAACAAGAAAATATCAAAATTTTTTGAAATCACTCATGCCGCATGCACAACCACACATTCAACACCATACACTCGCAGTTTGCATGCGCAATCACTGTATTGCGCATGCAGGCATGTGTGGTGTATGGGCCCTATAAGGATCGCAACTGTTAATGTGTGAGGTTTTTACACATCCTTTCTAATTTTGTATCAGCAAACTGACATTTCAAGCTTGTAGACAAATTGAAATGATAACAAATTCAAGAATAACCTCTACCTCTGGCACATACTCTATGCACACAACCAATTTATGTTTGAATTATTTAACACAGAGAAACTTGATTTTCAGCATAAAGTTATATTTTTTTTTAAATTCTATTCACAATAACTTAACCTTTCAACACCCTTATCAACATTAGATACACGTTTTATATTCGTTCTTTTTTTTTTGTAATTTTCAAAACTTCCATGTGAATCCCGTCGCTTAAGACTGTGCTTTATGCTTATATTGATAACAAAACAAATCTTTTGGGGAAAGCGAGCATATCAATGTATCTAAATTTTCAAAGATACACGTCATTTTTTTATTCTAAAATGCTAATTGTCTATTTTTTTTTTTATTTCATATTCGAAATATTTTTTTTTTTAGCTTTGATGGGTCTTGAGCCCTACAAACAGTCCCCAAAAGTATTCATTGAATCGTGCTATCATCGGCAAATAAAAAGTAAAAGCAAACAAAAAATACAAAAATTCGATCAGACCATTTTTAATAATAAAAAAAAAAAAAACAACAACAACACCAACTCAACTCTATTCTAGATACATCATCTTCCAAATTCTACAAAATTCCCAAAACAACCCCGAAAACACTACAATCATATCTGGAAATCGAAATGAAATATTGCCAAACTCACCATAAAATTAAAAAAAAAAAAAAAAAAATCAGCACTCATATTATAACGAAGTAATTTTTAAGGCGAATAAAAAATATATAAATAAAAGTTGTTAAACACAAAAAAAAAAAATACATACATACATAATTAAAAAAAAAAAAGATTTAAAACGAACCCACGCTATAATCAATCTGTTATTAAATTACAAATTTAACAAACAAATAATATTACAACAGTAGCAATGTAAAACGGATTTTAATTCAAACATTTTGTTGGTTTCTTGCTAAATAGGTACCTACCTATAAAAAAAATTATAGGAACTTAAAACTTTTATAAGCAATAAATAAAAGTAAAGCTATAGAACATTAAGCACACCTTTTTCATTTCGTTCCGATAGGTAATCAAGAATTAAAGTTAAAACAAAAATAGTTTTTTAATATACATACATAAATATATAGTTAGGGCTGTGAAAAGAGAACATAATTACTAATCTAAGCGTTTTATGTTAAGAGACTATTCAAGAGAAAAAAACACACTATATAATTCTATGCAACACTCACTGCATAGTAAAACAAATAATAATAATAAAACACAAAATAAACTTATGTAGAAATAAAACTACTACTTGCAATGAATTCATTTAATTAAAATTTAAAAAAAAATTGTACAATTAAGAAAGTATTAGAATTAACAGTAGACAAGAAAAAATAGTTAGAATAGTTATAAAATAAATAAACAAACAAACAAAATAAATAAATAATTCTGAAAGTTTATAAATAAAATTTCAATAATTAAAATATTCGTATGTTTCTATATTTTCCAAAATAAACGTTAAATATTAAGTTTAGAAATCATCAAACAATAGATTTATTAAACAACCACAAAAAAAAAACATGAAAGCATAAAAATAAAATTAAAATTAAAACAAAAAAAAAAAAACTAACGAAAGAATATAAATCTTATATATTATAATGGGAAAGTTAGAAAAGTAAACAAAAAAAAAAAGAATATGACTTTGCATTTATTGTAAAATTTACATTAAATATATTGAATTCTTAAATATACACATTACGAAGAGTTGGCATTAAACAATAATAATCATGACTTGTGTTTGTTTAGTTGACAAAATAATTATTTTAAAACGATTACCTACATAAAGGGTTTTCCAATAAGAGGTGTTATTTTGAATAGCCCGCTATTTCGGTAGCTGTCACTTTTGAAGCTGTCATTTTTTGACATTTGACAAGTAGAAACTACGCCATTGATAAAAATCGAACGATACACGCTTCAACAACGCATTGAAATTATTAAAATTCACTATAAAAATGGTGAAAATTTGGCAGAGACCGTTCGTAAAACTAAAACATTTTTGGGTCGTCGTGAAGCACCTTGTCGGACCGCAATACAGAAATTGGTGGACAAATTCGAGCTGTTGGGACAAATTAGTGATGTGAAGAATAAAACCCGTGCACGTCGCTCAAGAACAACTGAGAATATTGCTGTTGTAGCCCAAAGTGTTGAAGAAAACCCAGGTTTGTCCATTCCTCGTCGTTCTTTGGAATTAGGCATTCCACAAACGTCATTACACCGTATTTTGCATAAAGACTTGGGTCTTAAGGCTTATAAAGTTCAGTTAACACAAGAACTCAAGCCGGCTGATCATCAACAACGTCGTGTCTTTGCTGATTGGGTCCTTGAAATGCATGAAAATTATCCGGAATTTCATCGAAAAATCATCTTGACTGATGAGGCCCATTTCCACCTCGGAGGCTACGTCAACAAGCAAAACTGTCGCATCTGGGGCTCGGAAAACCCAAGAGTTATTGTTGAAAAGCCTCTCCATCCTCAACGCGTGACTGTTTGGTGCGGTTTATGGTCCGGCGACTTTTTCGAAAATGAGGCTGGAGCAACAGTTACGGTCAATGGATTGCGCTATCGAGAGATGATTAATGATTTTTTATGGCCGGAATTGGATGGTATTGATCTGGACAACGTTTACTTTCAACAAGACGGCGCTACGTGCCACACAAGCAATGAAACCATCGATCTTTTACGGGAAAAGTTTCCGGACCGTGTTATCTCTCGAAGAGGTGATCACAATTGGCCACCGAGATCTTGTGATTTAACACCTTGCGACTTCTTCCTTTGGGGCCACGTGAAAGATAAGGTCTACGCCAACAGCCCAGCGTCGATTCAAGACCTCAAAGATGGAATTCGTGAGGCTATCGAGGACATAGGGCAGCCACTTTGCGATTTGGTTATGGAAAATTTCATGAAAAGGATATGGTCCTGTAAGCGTGGTCGTGGCGGCCATTTGGCTGATGTTGTGTTCCATTATTAACGGCATACCTTCCTCTTTATAATGAAATAAACATCCGATCATTTATCTCAAAAAATGCCATTTTTCTTTGAATATCAAAATAACACCTCTTATTGGAAAACCCTTTACAAGCTTGTTAAGGTGATGTTACTAACAGTCACTGCTGGTCCTTGCTGCGATTTCACGTTTTTCTATTGAATTTCGTTTGTCACGGTATCAGGCGTGTTCCGCTGGAAGTGCCATGAGGAGATGAAAATAATCTAATAGGTAACGGGTACTACCTACTCCACAGTAAACAAATCTAAAGTAAAAAATTGCGCAGGTTGTCAATAATTAAAAGTGTTAGGCTCGAATGCCCACAAAAACTGCACATCGCATTAGTAGAAACAACAACAAATATTAACATTTGACAAGAGTGAAGAGGCAATATGGATCCGCCCTTTTCACAGATGCGCAGAACTGAACAAAAATGGAAACGCTACAGCTAAGTGTAAACGATTGGAAGATCCTACAATATTGTCAGATCTGTCAGTGATAAACATGCTTACAATGTCTTACAACCGTGTAGTCTTACAATTAATTGTAAAATAATTCTGTGACAATTAATTGTAAGACATTTAGCAATCATGTGTGCGCTAACTGACAATTGTGTAGTCTTGCAATTAATTGTCAGAAAACTTTTTTTAACAGCATACAATTTGTTCATAGTCAGACAATTTACAGTGAATTTGGACGTTGATTTTAGTGGTGCAGTGAGGTTAATTGCTTACAATTTATTTAATTTAACAATTTCTTGTATATATGCAGCCAAAATAGTCGCGATTGCTGTAATTATTGTGTTTAACTTTTTGAAAGCTGGATTTAGTTTTACAAAACTGACAATAATTTGTTGTGTGTTTACACCGTTGTTAGAAAATAGATAGGTATTCAGCCAACTATCTGACAACAAATTGTCAGCCAACTTCTTCTGTAAATTGTAAGATATTGGTTTATTTTCTACTAACCGTGTAAGAACAAATTAATTGTCAGCTCATTGGTAGATAATTGTCAATATTGCAAGACCTTCCAATCCTTAGCTTAGCTTAATGATAGTACTTTTAATATGTGTACTGTGCTACCTACTGCTACTTCTGTTGGCGAGCTTCCACCTTTTCCTTTAAAAAATAAGTCGAAAGTCAAAAATAGCGGTTCTTTTTCTTCACTCTTAAATGGCAGAGTTGTCAAAAAATAATTAAAATTATTTTTACTCACTTGATAGATTACTAGCTGGCCTGCCCGGCTCCGCACGGCTAGACAAACTTAAGCTTCGCATAAGAATTACAAAAGAAAATTTAAATAATTATTGAAACTTCTTCAAATACTAATTTCTGTATTTTAAGCAACTTCACGTTATGAATGGCTATATTTGTAAAAATATGATTGTTTTCTATGTCCAACCTTTATTACTTTTACAACACAAAAAGAATCGAAAACCATTTGTTTGTTTTTATCCCATTTCAATCTATAAAAGCAATTTTTTTTAAAATAACCTTTAAAAAAAACAGAATTTTTAAAATCGGATATCCTATTTTTGTCATTACCCCACCTCAACCAATAAATAACGAATTTAAAAAAAAAAAAATATATTCCTTGAGCCATCTTTTAAAAATTTCCGTTTTCGAAAACGTCATCTGAGTAAAAAATGCGTTTGCAGAATGTTCTTAAATGCAAACTGCAAAAGTCTTCTGTTCGAAAACGCAAATCCAAATTCTACTGCATTAGCATTGTGTTCGATAATGCAGTTTGCTAAAGTCACGTGTTCGAAAGCGTTGCAGCTGTGCAGTAAAAAAATGGAGGTGACGAAAGAGACACACATGGTGGTTCGAGAGACTACCTCTGTTCGTTTATTTTCCAAACCTGCCATTTTGTGCCAGTTTTAGTCCGAAGTTCTGTCAAAATCCGTATAAAAAAAATTTTATTGGACTAAAAATGGTAAAAATGGGTAGTTTCGGACTAGTACGCGAACACACCTATTGTTAGCTAATTAAAATTTTTAGATGTCAGTCAGGGAGTCAGTAAAACGATAAACACGTCGCGGCTGAAAATGACGAGCGAAAGTAAATCTGAAAATTCTGATGAAATTGGAGTCTGTTCGAATACGTCAACTGCGCTTGCAAAAAAATCATTTGACTTTCATCAAAAGACATGTTTGCAAGCAGGATGATTGCATATTTGACGATTGCAACTTTTGCGTCATAAATGACGATCAATTGTCTGTCAAATTGACTTTGATTTGACGTTTTCGAAAACGGCCAATAACCTTTCAAACACAAAAAGAAATGTGGTTTCTGAGATTAGTCCGAACAAACAAACAAAGCAAGAGTTCCGCTTGATTAATACTTACTTACTTATCCGGCTCCCAATCTATGAAGGGTCTCTGCCTGATATATTGCGGTCTTCCATCGGTTGCGGTCCCTCGCAAGCTCCCTCCAGTCGTCTAGACCATGCTCTCTTGCATCTGTTACCGCCTGGTCCCTGGAGCTGAGGTTCGGTCTTCCTGGTCGTCTCGAACCTGGGAGCTGGGATTCGAAGATTTTCTTGGCTGGAGCGTTGTTTTCCATTCGCTCGATGTGGCCGAGCCATTGTAGTTGACGTGTTTTGGTTCTTTGGACTACATCCACATCTTGGCATAGCTCGTACAATTCACGATTGAATCTTCCCCTCCATTCGCCGAATATCCGCCGAAGAAATTTTTTTTCGAAAGCGCCCAGTATCAATTCGCGGCGGGTGTTGGTGGCAGTGCTTCGAGATACCTGAGCTGAGAGGTTGCGGATGTTCTTTTCTTTTTGCGCAGGACTCTTTTCTCTTTCCATCTCTTTTCAAATTACTCCTCTCTATCTGCTCTTATTTTCCGTTGCAACATTTGCATTCGTGCATTTTCCGTCTCCTGCGTCAATACTTTTTTTACTTTCAATATTTTTGGTATCGCCATGCCAAACTCTGCTATGAAATCCTATAAATTCTTTTATGAATTGTCACTCAAGGGTTTGATCTCTCAAAAAAATCTTTTACGAATAGCAGTTTTGGTATTCAGCATGTCAAAATCTGTTATGAAATCTGTTTTGAATCATAAAAGAATACAAGACAAGTTTTTGTGACTTTATCATTAAATATTTCAGTTAAAATGGATATTTAACATTTATTTCGCAACGAAATGTTCTTATAGAGAGAAAAATATAAGAAAATAATTTTAAAATACTACGAAGAAATAAGTAAATTATGAAACAAAATTATTTTTGTTCTCAAGCGTCGAAGTACTCCTGGATTCGATTTTAGATCCTTCTTAAGGTAGAACCGCACTAGGCGGAACTGCACTTCAGCGACATCGTGCGCACTTTCGCACGAAACTGAACGAAACTTCACGTCGCGACACAGTTGGTCAGATTACCAACTTTGTCGCATAGTGTCGCGTCGTGAAGTGCAGTTGTCGCTTAGTGCGATATAGCTCATACAATTTCCCACAAATAAGTCGTGAAGTTCAGTTCCGCTGAAGTGCAGTTCCGCCGAGTGCGGTCCTAGCTTTATAGTTGCGCTTGAATTCTTCTAAGATGTGATTCACCAAACGGTTGTTGAAGTCTTCACCTCCTAAGTGTGTGTCTCCAGCTGTCGATCTCACTTCGAACAAAGACCCTTCATCGATTGAGTATGGACACATCAAAGGTTCTTCCTCCCAAATCGAATATGAGCAAATTTCGTTCGCCAGACAGATTCTTGTCCAAACCATAAGCCAAGGCTGCTGCTGTTGGTTTCATTGGTGATTTTGAGCACGTTGAACTCCACAATGGCTCCAGCGTCTATAATTGCTTGGTTAGTCATTGAAATAAGCTGACACTGTGATCACCGCATCTCGGAGGGTCCCTTCCAAATAAGTCTCAGCAGTCTCCTTCATTGAGTGAATGGGTACGTTCAGTAGACACAAGGGACTACATATGTAGTCAAGTGCATTCATTGAACGCAAATTTTACCAAGGAATCTAGTTATTTTTTGAGATGTCATTCATGCCAAAATTGGAACTTTAGTTCCAACTACAGATTAGCCACATGAAGATGAGAATCCCCGGCAGCCATTTTAATTTGCCCACAAGCTTGAACTGTCAGATATCAGATTTAAAATGAGAATGTGTGTATAAGAACCTCACACATAGACAATAGGGATCTTCACACACCTGGTTAAATTGTTGTTGCAATTCACATCTATTCATCGACGCGGGAAGAAATTACAAATACAACAATGTAAACAAATGGGTTTTGGAGGGTGAAACGTACGAAACATTCTCATCCTCATGTGGCTAATCTGTGGTTCCAACCTTTACCTTCCGTTGATAGTGCAGATACTATTTATAATAATATTTTTATCTGAAAAACACCTCACACAAATCAATTACGAATTGTAAATTATAATTTTTCAATACTTCTTACTAATGATGCATTTTTTCATTAAATCTTTTCTATAATTTTGATAAAGAACTCCTCCACCCCAAACAATAAAACAAACGTTGAAAAAAGAAGTCACTGAACAATGAAGTTCAGCTTGCTGTTTAATGACAAAATATAATCAGCTGATATTTTGACATAAATGCATTTGACTTCAAATGAAGGGAGATATTTCTTGACTAGCTTTCCAGTCACTTTCCAATAAAAGTTGCCTTAATTGGAAGGCAATTTTGCGACAGCTGGCCAATCAAAGACGAGAAACTTGACTTGCCTTCAAGTCCCTACGTCTTCTGAACCTTCCCAACGTCTTTTGCTCCCCCTTGAACTCAACACTGATTTTTGGTTTCCACAATCGCCCAAAACTTTGATTGGCCAATGTTTCATGCCATCTTGAATCGTCTGATCGTCAATTTTTCGCCCACTCAAATTTCTTTGAGTCGAACACTGTGTTTTTGGAATTCATGGCAACTTGGTTCTTGGCGGCATCACCGATGAGTCGCTTTGAATCTGTGAACGCCACATAGCTGGGATTGTAATGAAAAAATTATCAATTTTCATTTATTAGGTAACGTCAGAAGTGAAGAAGCACCATCTTTAGGTATCCGTCGGAGCGGAAAATTCTCCAATTTCATACGAATCGGAGGATTTTTGCTTCGAGGTCTTCTTCCGAACAGCAAAAATTCTCCGATTCGTATGAAATCTCCGTATGAAATTCTTCGATTCGTATGAAATCGGAGAATTTTCCGCTCAGACGGATACGTCGCTAGGGCCGAGTAACTTGTAAAAAGTATGATAAATACTACTTTAAGAAGCCATTTTGTTGAATGAATAAATTATTATGGTCCAGTTTTCAGTGCGAGATTTAACTCAGGATTAACTGAACAGATGATTTCGATATTTTATCCACCGAGTTTGTTTGGTCCGCTAGTTCTAGAGCTAGCTAACAATGGTTTAACCCACCACTGAAAAACTCTTCCTAAAGCTACGATTAAACGGTCAGCGCGTTGACTCTATATGAAGGCAAATTCCGTCCCAAAGTTGTCTTGTCGTGAGATCTCTATGCGTTGACGGCTGCGTTGACACCTACGTTGACATTGTTTTTATTTTCAACGCATTAGGGCATATTCATAGTCACTTTTAAACTCCAGTTTATTTTAGACTGGGGTTTATTCAATGTTATTTAGATAGGATAAACCCAGGTCTGAGATAAACTGTAGTTTAAAAGTGACTATGAATATGCCCCATTGACTTTTTTCGTTGAACGTGTAATCACCCTGAGCAAATGTTAGTACACATTGACGCAAAGCGTTGACCATAATCCCAACGTTGACATGGTATTCTTTTCTGCCACGTCAACGTTGTCTGCGTTGACTTCCGTGTGGCATTGACCAACTTGCGTCATTCGTGTGATCGTCAATTTGTTATGCGTTGACATGGCCAACGTTGACGGTCCATTGGCAGTGTGTTGATGACTTCTTTGGTGACATCAAAGAGTCAATGCGTTGACCATTTACATTGACCGTATAATCATAGCTTAAGTGTGAGTCTAAATTTGAGAAGTTGACGATTTTCAAATTCGATTGAAATAAAAAAAAGTGAAACCGCCCAAAAATACGATTGAAAATGACATAAGTGAACGCTCAGCCATATAAAACTAGGCACCCCTATATTTTTCGTTCAGTTTGGGCATAGTTCGATATAACTGCTGGTGAATGTGTGATGTTTCTAAAAATTCGACGACACGCCGACCCTTGCATCGAAATCAAGGTATATATAGAATACATGGCATGTTAATGCGCACGTTCTTATCCTTGTATGCGGTTTCGTCACCAAGTGACGTAGATGCGCAGAATTAACGAAAAACACAGCGTTGAATATCATATCTGAGGAGGGTATCTCTACTCCATCAATTAAGTGGCATTAGAAATTTGAACTCTATGTCATAGACTTGTCGAGTTATTCAGCCCTATCACGAATTCCACCGTAATCGGAATCTTTCCGAATCCCGAAAAAAAGCTATCATAGAATCCGTTCGTAATGGCAATTTGTATGGGATTTTCCGATACGATGGATTCTGTGATACTTTTTTTCGGTATTCGTAACAAGTTTTCGATTACGATGGAATTCGTGGCACGGCTGATTTTTTTTTTTGAGATCTTAATCGAGACTTTTTAAATGCTCCGACTTTTTAGCGACGCACAAAAGATGATAAAGGTAAGCTTTATTAAACCTTGTATATTTGTAAAGCTTTATAAGTTTGTATGTTGCATCTTTATAACTCTCTAAAACTAAACTATTATTTTTTTTAATTTTCTATTTTGTATTCCTTATAGAGTACGTAGATATTGTTATATATAGATATATTTATTTACGTATTATATTCTTTGTAAACAATTTGTGTTTTTAACTAAATTTAAACTTAATTTCTTTTGCAGGAAAAAAGATAAGAAATAAGATTTTCTGCCAATGGCCATGGATTTACTTCGTCTAACCTATTTTTGGTGAGAAAAAATAAAAATAGAAATAATTATTATAAATTAAAAAAAAATATAATTACTTTTTTTTCTAGGATATCAAAAAGCACCAAAAAACCATCGAGGTTCGTTTCAAAATTTTGTTTCATTTTGGAAACATAATGACGATGCGCTCTCAAAAATGCAAAACAAAACTCTCAAGACACTCGTCTTCGCATCTCTTTGTTCAAAAATGTCCTTGTATAACTTGTTATGTGCGCGTGTGTGTAATTGAACGTGTAGATGAGTGTGAATGTCAGTTTACATTTCTTTTTAAGTTCGATTATCTGAGTTTAATCTTAGTTTTAGATGTGTTTGGTAACTTGAAAATTCTAACAAATTTTTACAATAAGCTGTCAAATACACATACATAGGAAAGAAAACCCAGTTTGTGAAAATTTGTAAGAATTTTTCAAGTTACCAAAACAGACCTAATAATATTATTCTATTGTTGACCAATATTCAGCGGATTTATCTATGCAAATTTGTTTATAAATGTCGTTTTGTTTTTATTATTATTATTATGCATTTTTTTGTTTGTTTAATCTCTTATAAGCGCTATTTCTATTTATATGCTTACAAAATTGTCAAAATCAAGTCAAACGCATTATAAACTGCTCTTTGCTTCATGTTTCCAATTTATATAACATGCAGATTTAGTATTTATATCTAAATATTATAATCCATTATATACTTTCGTATATTATGAAAAAAAAATATATGTTTAAGTATAGTTAGTTTATTTTTTATGTTATTTATTCCTAATGATCTTTATATATATAAATATAAATATGATGTATATTCTTAATATTAACTTCATACAAAATGAAGAAAAAAAACATGTTTTTAATAAATAAGTTATAACAAATGATATAGAATTTTATATTTTAAAAGACGAGTTTAGTGTATTAAATACAAAAATAAACACCCTTTTAATTAATAAATATATTTAGTATAATATTGAATGTAAATCAATAAATAAAATGACATATATAAGTTAATGGCAAATCTAATGAATCAATCATAAAGAATTCCAAAATGATATTTTTTTTTCGTACAAAAATAAAGTCAAACTTTGAAATGTTTAGTTTTTTTTTCGTCTAGAATTAACTTACAATTCGTCAGAAATGCATATGTACATTTATGAAGTTTCGAAATTTCAACTTTGAGAAGGAAAAGCTTTTGTGAAAATGCTTACGTCCTGTTACGGTTGTCCATTATCCATACGCTATTTGACTTTTATCAATATAATTGATGAATCGGTATTATCTATCGTTATCAAAAATAAACTTTGTTGATAAACTGTGAATGTGAAGTGTACCAAGATTAGATCTATTGTGAACAGTTCTATTGAAAAGTTGGTATTATGGATGTTAAAATTATTGTTGTGTATCAAGTTTTTTGCCAATTGCAAATTTGTTGTTGATAAAATTATTTTACGGATCGCTTCAGCTCAAAATTAAATTATTAAAATCGTAATGTCTTCGATAAAAAAAATTTTCGGTGAAAATAATATTGAAGAAGAAATAAGTTTGGAGCAAGCAAGCATTCGAAGAAAATTACGCGATGCTTCGAATCCGCTGGATTTGGAAGAACTATCTATGAAGATAAATATACTTTTAAAAATTTTCACTTAAACAATAAGCTATAATTTGGATGTTTTACAGCCCGATTCTCCCCTTGTGACGAGTCACAAGTCACAAGCTCTTATGACTATTCCTTGTGAGTATTGTTGTGACTCGATATCATTTTTGGAATTCTCCCCCAATAATCACAAGAAAGCTCACAACTAAACTCAACACGGCAAAGGTGAATTTGGTAGTGCCATAATTGCAACAGCTGATTATTGAAAACATAAAAAAAGATTTTCAATTGGGCCAAATATATTTATTCAAAACTTAATAAATCAAGTTTTCATCCATTTTTTTAGCAATAAAGTGAGTAAAAAAATTGTTTACATAAATATATGTTTGCAAAATGGAAGTGAAAAAAATATTAAAAAATGTTGTTTTCGAGAGCGAATGAACCATTTGTTTCCTGCGTTAAAGAAAAAGTCTGTGCCTTTGTGAAAATCTTGTTTTTTTTTTTTTGGATGAAAGATATACCGAAGAAGATACTCCCAATAATATCCACTTTAATTTTCTCTTTCCTAATCTAAAAAAATTCAATGTTGTTTAAAAAATAAAAAGATTATGATATCAAATTTTTAAAACACATGTAATCTGTGAGTTGTGACCTGTTATGAAGGAGATCACAATTTCGATTGTTTTTGTGACTCACAGTGCCTGATTACATGGGTCGTTTTACTGAAGAGCGCATCGCATGAGACAGGTAGATTTTATGTGCGTAAAAAAGAGAAGGTAGATTCCACCTTCTCTTTTTTACGCACATAAAATCTACCTCTCTCACGCGATGCGCTCTTCAGTAAAACGAGTAACGACCCATGTAATCAGCCACATAAGTTGTGACTCTGGGGGACATTGACTTATTATATTATATTATATACCTAATAAGTCAATAGAGGTCTTCCAAGATTTGTCTTTGTCTTTTCTCTTTCTAATTTGACATCTAAAAACAACATCAAAAAAAGTCCCTGGTTGGAAAATATTTACATCAAAAACACTAGAGTGTTTTTGTTGAGCAGTACGCAGCTGGTGATGCTCCTGCAAATAATAAAACAAATCAACCAACTGTTAATAATAACTCTGTGGTACGTTCTTTTTCTAACAATAGTTAACTATTGTTGTTATGTCAAAAAAAATTGTTGAAGTGTCATTGTTAGACATTGTTAGGATTTTACGATTTCATTAAGGAACGTTATATTGTTAGATATTGTTGATCTGTCAAACGAATATTAATGAAAAATAAAAATAATATTAATATTTTCATTTTTATGGCACAAAATCATATTTTTTGCAATGTTAATTCTGCTTTCTCATTTTCAATTGGAAAAAATGCATTTTAATCTTGTTCGTATTTCTAACTTCACAAAAAGCACCAAATATTTGATTTGTTTTGTAAACAAATCGGCTCACATGTGTACTTTGACAGATCAACACTTTCAATTCATATCATGGACATGAGTTGAAAATAGTTACAAAACGTAACTATTTGACACTTCAAAATGAATTTAGGAACGATGTTAATGTGTCAAATAGTTACAAATCGTAACTTTTTTTGATTAAAGGAACGACAATAGTCAACTATTGTTAACAATAGTTAACTATTGTTAGAAAAAGAACGGACCACTGGTGCTATTGCTGCTGCTGCATAAGTAAATACAAGTCCCACAAAATAATGCACAAGCAGCTTCTGGTGTCATAAATAATGAGATATATCGCAATGTCAATGGTGGTTCCGCCGGTATGGAAGACTCAATGTAGGTCCTGGAATCGGTCGCATCGAGAGACACTTAAGCTCTTCTTGCGGCAATATCGACCACTACAATCTGGGTGAGCACTCTTGGACCAATTCCATTTCGGATCTGTCGGACACATTCGTTTGAATACTAAGTTTAGAGTAAATGGTGCTCACTGCTGCCGGATTGGCACAGCAAATGGATAACAAGGTCAAGAATAGCACACATCATCGTTTTTCAGTTGCTTAAGAAGGGAAAAGTTACAGAGTTTGAATAGTATTTATAGAGCAGCTGGCGGAGCAGGTGGACAAGCTCCCCCAAAAGAAAATATCAATACTTTACATGGACCAAGTACATCTAGTCGGCCTTCAACGTCTGCAGCAGCTGGGATCTTATTCAGACAAACAGGTAAGAGCTTTGCATATTAAAATATTTCAACATAATTAACTATTCTTATATTCTTACAGGTGCAATTCCAAAAATGAACAAAACATCCCAGCTTACGCCAACTTCAAATCAAACTGCTCCTGCACAACCACCCCCTCAAAATGCAACAAAAACTCCCTTGAGTCCTGAACATTCGAGTAGGTACTTCAAACCGAACAAAACAAAATGAAAAAAAAAAACAAAAATGAGCATAAAGTTGTAAGCGCTTGTAGCTAGGACGTGCAGGCAGTATTATCTTATTCCCAGGAAAGATGTTACACCAACAGTAAAATGTCACGAGGCCAGTCCTTAAATGTTGACACTCACTTATCTTTTAAAAAATTTAGGACAATATTAAAAAAAAAACTAAATTGAAGCTTAAAAAACCATTAAAGGCTTTACTAATACATACTTTAAGTATGTAATGATGACACAATTGATAGATACAGATATAGCGTTTAAAAAATTTAAACGTGAACCTTGGTGATTTCTTGAATTCGCATAACCAAAAGTGAAACACAGCATATGATTTTTTTAATGACCTTCAAAATTATTTATTTTATTTTTTATTACGCAATTCTGTTACATTAAAAATTTTTTTTTGGAAATTGGTATCGATTTTCTTCGGATTGTGGATTATACTACATAATAAACAAAAGTCTTTTAAATATTCAAACGAATAACGTTTTTGTAAAGATGATTTACCTTGTACTTATAGACTGAATTTTTCTTCGGAAAATTCATTACTAAAAGTTTCTTTTGGTTGTCTTGGAATGAACAACAGTTCATTGGAGTCGCCATCGCCATAATATTGTTCTACTCGCACATGTTGCGGCAGCTCCTCCTGAGAAAATGACTATATTACGGTAAAGGGTAATTGAAATAATTGAAATAAAAATGAACTTACCATCAGTGCAACTTGGTCAATGATATCGTTAAAAGCCCGTCTAATTCTTGACCTGGCATATGCTCCTGCCTCTGGCCCTAAATTTTCCAGCTCTTCGGCCATGTAATCACAGAGAGCTGTATTTGCATTTTTTTTTTTGTGTTGCATTGACTGAAGTGCCTCCACTGCCATTAGCTTAAGATAGGAATTTCGGCTGGTATTTGACGATGAGGCCAATGGTGTGTCAAACTGGCGTTTCAAGCGTTTCCCAACATTTGATGTTGAAGTGGGCGGTGGCGGCGTATTTTGTTGACCAAAATTTTTCAGAAACGTAGTGTCGTCAACTGCCGAGTTCTGAAACAAAAAAGACAGCAAGAATTAGACCTGGAACTTGTAAAAAGAGGGCAGAGAAATATTTACATACCAATTCCAATGATGAAGTTGATTGTGTGGATTGACGCACTTTGTTAGATTCCAGGAAAAACATTTGTTGGAAATACTTCCAGGAGATCGAGATGCTTTCGTTGGAAGCTTGGCCCGACTTTTTTTTCCTGTATTTTTCATGGTTTGAATTGAATGTTGTACGCAGGTTGGACCATTTGCCCTTACACTCGTTTAGTGGCATTTGAGTGGCGTCTGCAACCTCTTGCCACAGTGCTTCCTTGGGTAGTTTATATTCTGCGCAGCTAGCATCCCACAAACTTCGCCGCGTCTCGATTTCCTGGATCAACTTTAAAATTTGTTCATGTAGCCATTCACTCTCCACTCTCTTTCGGTAGGACTTCTTTTTTTTGGGAGATGGTGGCTTTGGTGACTGCGGTGCATTCGATACTTCAGTACATATTTTTATTAATCCTGCTTCCATTATAATTAATAAGTATTTAAGTATAAATTTAAGTATAAATATATTACAAAAAACACCATGAAGAAATTGTCAGCAATTGTCAGATGTTTTAAACAACGATGTCTGACAATGTCGAACGAGTCTGACAATGTCCTGATCATCTGACAATAATAAAAATTGTATGTTCAGACGATTGTCACATACCTGACAATTTCATTGTCAGATCGTCGTCTGACAATGGCTAACAATGACGTTGTTAGTTCACACGGTTGTAAGACATTTGGGACAGCATTTTTACTGACAGATCTGACAATCGTCTGTACTTATGGCGAATTCCTTTCAACAAAGAAATCGAATTTTTTCTAAACAGAATCGAATTTTTTCTAAACAAAATCGATTCTTTTCTGTCAAAACAAATCTTGCGTTTTTAGCAAGATTTCGCACTGATTTGCACACACACTATGAAGACTTGACATTTCCAATACGTCAAATTGAAAGAAGCGGAATTTTTGGAAGACGAGTTGTTTATTTTTTGGTTGCAACGAATTCCAAATAATTTAACAAAATATTCAACAATATATTCAGTAAATACAGCTATAAAAATAATTTATTGTGCGTTGTTCATTATCGAACACAAATTGGACAAAAAAAAAATAGCTTTCGCGAGTGAAAGACGTGTTAAAAACTTTCAGTGCAAGTGAAAACTTTTCAATAACAATTGGCACCGTATAAGCTGGCTAATATCTTTTATTTATTAATTTAATTCTATTGGTAAAACATTTTTCTCACAACAGAAACAAACAACCTTAATAGTTTTGTGAATAATTTATTGACGTTTTGCGTCAATTGCAGCTATAAAGTAACACAAACACAATCACACCAAAAAAAAATCTATTCTTTTACGAAATACGAATTCCTTTCAATTGGCCGAGTTCAACGCACATCTGAATATTCAGAATTCTGAATTTTTGAAGCTCTTCATTGGCCAGCTGTCAGATCAAGAGCTTCAAAAATTCAGAATACTGAATATTCAGATGTGCGTTGAACTGGGCCGCTGACAGAAAATATTCGATTCTGGGGCTCAATTCCGCAAGTGTGAATAGTTTTTCGTGTACACTTTCTATTCACGCTCAAGATATGCGTGAATAAATTTGCCTATCTGTGTATACGCTTTATCTGTCAAAAGGATTGCACCTCACTCTTGCGGAATCGCATAATTTAATGTGCACACAGAAAAAACTCACGCTTGCGGAATTGGGCCCCTGTTTAGAAAAAAATCGATTTCTTTTTTGAAAGGAATTCGCCATTACTTTTGTTTTTGTGCAAAATGCGTCAGGGACTTTCCGATGCCATGTTCCAACATTCAAGTCGGCAGCAAACAAGCTTAGCTGTCTGTGCTGTTAGACGCTCTTTGATGCAACGTTTCGTTCCATTTTATGCAATAGATAGAGAAACTTATATATATAGAAGACATGTTACGGTTTTTGCGAATCAATTATTCAACCAAGAGGCTGAAATTCGTCGAGTGCCTGCCTGCATTGATGGTACATATAGCTTCATTCATAAAAGTTGCGACTTTCGAGCTCTTCGGAAATCATATTCTACTCATAAAGGTCGTCACTTGATGAAGCCCGTGCTTATGGATCTCTGCCACCAAATGTCAGAAGTGTCAATGTGAAATTAAAAAAAAAAAAAAAAACAATCTGACAGCACTCCCTGGTTGGAAAACAAATCCAAATGGCACGAAGGCGAGCCAAAAAAGTCGTGTGTTTAATAATAGTGATTAATATGTAATAAAATTAGTTTTTTTGTATCAAACACTTGAAAAAATGTTCACTAAAATGTTTAAACAGTAATAAATAGGTAATTCGATCGCAAATTTAAGTTTTCAGTTCCAAATACAATAAATAATCAAATAGCGGAATTTTTAACACTGCCAAGAGCATGTAAATATTTTCCAACCAGGGACTTTTTTTGTTGTTGTTTTTAGATGTCAAATTAGAAAGAGAAAAGACAAAGACAAATCTTGGAAGACCTCTATAGTTGCTCCTGATGGTAACATAACGGGTGATTTTTTGGCTGGTTTGGTTTTGACAACACTGGTTTTGACAGCTGACGTGTGTTTAGTACCTTGTGTCACTGTCAAACAGCTTCAGTTTGGTTTGCAATTTAACCATGGATCGTCTTACAAATGAACAACGCTTGCAAATTATTGAATTTTACTATCAAAATTCGTGCTCGGTTCGAAATGTTCATCGCGCGCTGCTTCCATTTTATGATCGGCATTCTCGACCTTCTGAGCAGTCTATTCGGAAGATTGTGACCAAATTTCGCACCAAATTTACTTTGTTGGACATTAAACCACCAACACGTTTACGTACTGTGCGTAGTGAAGAAAATATTGCGGCCGTATCAGCTAGTGTGACAGAAGACCGCGAAATGTCGATTCGGCGCCGTTCCCAGCAGTTAGGCCTTTGTTACAGCACTACGTGGAAAATTTTGCGGAAGGATTTGGGCGTAAAGCCTTTTAAGATACAGCTGGTGCAAGAACTAAAGCCAGCCGACCTACCACAACGCCGAATTTTTGGTGAATGGGCTCTTGGAAAGCTGGCCGAGGATCCGCTTTTTTATCGAAAAATTGTGTTCAGCGATGAGGCTCATTTTTGGTTGAATGGGTACGTAAATAAGCAAAATTGCCGCATTTGGATTGAAGATCAGCCAGAAGCATTGCAACAGCTACCAATGCATCCCGAAAAAGCCACTGGTTGGTGCGGTTTATGGGCCGGCGGCATTATTGGGCCATATTTCTTCAAAGATGATGCGAATCGCTACCGAGCGATGATAACACACTTTTTTTTGCCCGAAATGGAAGTTCTTGACTTGCATGATATGTGGTTTCAACAAGACGGTGCCACATGCCACACAGCACGCGAAACAATGGCGCAATTGCGAGGCGAGTTTGGTGAACAGTTAATTTCACGTTTCGGGCCGGTCAATTGGCCGCCTAGATCGTGCGATTTGACACCATTAGATTATTTTTTGTGGGGGTATGTCAAGGCTAATGTCTATAGGGACAAGCCCGCTTCGATTGACGCACTGGAAGCCAACATCCATGCATTCATTCGTGAGATACCGGCCGATATGTGTGAAAGAGTATGCCAAAATTGGACTCAGCGGATGGGCTACCTGAGACGCAGCCGCGGTCAACATTTGCATGTAATTATCTTTAAACATTAAATTGCAAGGTTCAAACTATCGATTCAAATAAATATTTCATTTATTTTTTCGAATTTTTTGTGTTTTTTTTTTTTTTAAAGTTCTAAACCTCTTAAAAAATCACCCATTACTTGATATCCAAGTTTCTTATTTCTCGGATTATTTTAACAATGATGCTGCTTTACTCTAAGCTGAATTTAAAAGAGATAGTGAAGGAATGCGAAGATGGTTCCAAGAAAATGATATTGTCATAGTTGATCGACCATACGGAGATAGCAGAGAGTTACTAGCCCGTTTGGGTATAGTATATAAAATGCCATCAATTCTTCAACGGGAAATGCGTCAATAAAGCACTGAAGATGCCAACCATTCCCGAATCGTAACCAAATCAAGATGGATAGTTGAAGTCAGTAATGGTCATATTAAGTCCATTTTAAAGTTTCTGCAGCAAACAATTCATATTCGTACGTTCCAAAAATCGGAGATTTTTATCAAATTGCTGGGGCAATAATTAACAAATAGCGTTCTACTATTCATATGGAAGGAGCTACACCTTAGGGACCTGTCAATAGGTGCATACCAAGTAAGGTTTGCACCGTCGTATACCCAGGGGCCAGGATACTATGCAAAGAGATCCGCAAGAACGTTGCTTACAAACCAAACGATGAGATTGAAGAAGAAGATCGTGATGAGGAGCCCATACTAGGGTATTACTGTACCTGCCAATCAGGAGCACTAACGGTCGGAACTTGTGCTCATATCACCAGTGTCCTCTGGTTCTTCGGGTACGCACGTCATGAATGTGGTGTCAACTAGACTTACTGAAACTATCTACAATGCAAGAAATCGTTCACAACATCAGCGCTAAATTATTTATGTTTTTAAACATTTCGAAACAATCAATCGTCCCTTTTCAGGGCAAAGATAGCTAACGCCGACGGTGTTTGAAAAGGAAGTGACTCTAGACAAGCCAATTATAACAGTTTTGGTATATAAAATTACTGTTTATGCGGCCCCGCAGGGCCAGGGCTTTCCGCCGGTGGGCATACTTCAGGCAACCAGAGTTTTTCCTCAAGTCACGCGAAGCGCGTTAACCCACGCCCATAAACATTACCTTCATTAACAAAACTGTTATACCCTCTAACTCTGAATCTATTGATTTTTGAACTTTCAGCCAATAGACATATTCGATCAAAAAAAAAACATAATGCATGACCTACTAAAATTTAAGCCAATTTGACTGCGACAAAATTTTCCATACATTTAGTGCGGGGTTCTTTGGAGAGTAGGTACACCAAAAATACCGCAGAGCTATTGAAACAAAAGTACCCTGAAAAATAAATCACACCTACTCTTCATAAAATGTTGGTTCTTATGTCGTTTTCGAGTGGACGTTCGGAGCTACTCCTTTTTCACTCTTTTTACTGCAAATTTTGCATCTTCAATAGGAATGGAACAGTTCCGAAATCCAAACGAAAACGACATTAGTTAAAATATCATCGAATACCAATCACTACCAAATATAGAATTGTCAAAAGAAGCCCAGAGAAGTCCAAAAATAAAGACTACAAGAAATAAAGATTTCACAATACGTGCAAAGTTACAAGCATGCGGAAGAAATAAGATCTAGTTAACCACTTAATTCTTCCTTAAGGCATGTAAAGATCTAAAGCAAAAAAGTGATAAGTTTATTACGCATTACCCCGGAATTCGATGATAGTTTCCAAGATATATATTGCTTTTATATTTTTTTCGCTGTTTGAATTGTAATGTACTCTTGTATACCAAAAAAAAAATCAATTAATAAAAAAAAGAAGTGAGTTTTTCCCCACTTTTTCACTTAAATTGGTTTGTTTTCTTTTTTCCCTATTGTTTCACTTAGATTACTTCGGAAATTGACTTTCGATCTTTTTAAAGTTAAGTACCAATTTAACCACCTTAAATTAAACTTCTTCTTTCAGCAAGAAATTCTGAAACACCCTGTGAATTTTTTTTTTGAAACTCACCACCATAGCCTTGGAAATTTTCTTCAAGATAGAAAATAGTTGTGGCGATATCTTGATTCGTTTAAGATGTATGATTTGTGCAACCAAAAAAGTCAATACGGGCCACTGTGCGCCGGTCGGCGCCGCACTGTGGGACGAAATGGGATTTTATCGCGCCAAAAGTCTTTTTGAAAATGGTTACCGATATGCATGAAATTTTCAGGAATGACTCTCAATACTTGACTCTGAATAATTCCAATAACGGTTTATGTACAACTTCATGCATATTTTTTGTTATTCGTCGTTCTTAGACGAGTATGAATAAATTGAATTTTAAATGTTATTTTCCTATTTTTCAACCTATCGTAATTATTCCAATCAATGAAAGAAAATCGGTAAGAGCACTTTTTTCATATCCACTAGTATTGTTTTTATTAAAATTGATCAAAATAAACAATATATTTACTATCAATAATTAATAAATAACATAATATTATGGAAACAAATTTTCCACAATAATTTTTTTTTAAGAGCCTGCCAAAAACTCGCAACCTCTTGCAACCTCAAACTTTTACTCCTATTAAGTTCGTTAGCCTTTGTAGCTACTACCATTTAGACAAAATTCATTCGCAGATACTCGCAGACTTAAACGATATTCGACTAATTGTGTACCTAAACAAACAAAAGCCGCGGGTATGCTTTGTTACAGGAAGTGCATGAAATTTTGATATTATTTTGTTATAAGTGTTTAATATTTTTTTGTAAAAAAGCAAAAGTTTCATAAACCATAAAGCGAAATTCATTTTGTAAACAATTCGGAAAATAAAAGTATTGATAAGTGAAAAATTGTTTTCAAGGTCACATGTGGACACTGGACAGGTAAATTCTGCCATCTTTGTAACAAGTATTTAATCAAACAAAAGTAAAGTGCTGCCATCCGTGAGGTATATTAAGAAGTATGTACATAATAGGTGCAGTTTAACAAAATGGCGGCAAACTAAAAAGAATCTGCATTATTTGATACATTAGCCGTGTTTTATTATCTACGGATCTGGATCAGGATCATTTTTTAACACTTAATACAACAACAACTTGGGATCCTGCTCTCTATCTGGATCTGTTTTAAAGATCCGAAAATTAGTTCCCACTCTTGCGGGTAGATGGCTTCTCATGGTAAGGTAGTGTGAAATGTTGTGTTAAGAAAAAAGACAACAAATACATGAAAAATAAACCAACGTAAGAAAATAGAGATAGGTATACAACACAGTTGTTACTAAGATCGTATCGTTTTATTTTCATGGGAAGATCCTGATCCAGATCCGTAGATAATAAAACACGGCTATTGAGGGAGAATTATACAACAGTACCGCCCGAAAAAGTGTGTTCCCAATAACATCTGAAGATCATACACTTATTTTCTCCGACCAACGGAAATCAAAACGTATCCGATTTTTAAAATTTTGAAAAAATAAAATAAATTTTTCTTTCAAAATTTTTAGTTTGAAAATGAATTTTTCTTAAACTATTTGATGAAACAATTTAGATTGAAAAGCAGATAGAAGAATGGCATTCTGGCCTTAAAACAAAAAAATGCCATAACGTTATAAGTCTTACAGCTGTTTTTTTCTAAATATTTTTGTCTATTTTATGTAATACGGGGGGTAATAGACTCCCACTCCTATACGATTTTGGCGCGCTAAAATCCCATTTCGTCCCACAGTAATTCATCACAGTCCACTAAAACAAAAACAAAAACAATATAATTTTTTTTCTATTGTTTTCGTTCTTCTTCTTTCTTAAAAAGTAGTTTTAGTAATTTTCAATTTTCTCAAAAACTAGAAAACATAAAACCATTCGGTTTATTGTGTTCGATTTGCATACGATATGCGTATTGGCCACAAAAAGCCAATTTAGTACTTTATTTCTCATTTTTTTTATCAAAATTTTGAGTTTTAAATATTTTTTTTTTTTCATTTTAAGTCATTTCTTTCTAAAATTGCCCCTACCTCCTAAACGAGGCGAGATAGACCCCCCCTGGCCCCTGATATAGTAAAAAAGGCTTGTTTTTGACCCCTCTACCCGTTACCAATTTTTGGCGCCAAAGTTATCGCACTCGTGCCGTCTTCTAAGATGGTTCAAAAATAATTTAATAATTTTACACTTAAGCGAATTTTGATTAAAATTACCTACATTCATACATACGTGATCACTGCTTTATTATCATAAGGAAAAAAGTTCATAAAATGTATAAAGGCTTAGGAATCTTGTCGAAGAGCTTTAACGAAATGTTTCATAAGCCCTAATTTTATATGTAATGGAGGCATCAACACATTTTTAGTCGCAACTATATTGGGTCCCATTTGACATTATGTTTTCCTGACTGGAACTCGGTTCGTCAAGGCCATGAATGGTTTTGGAAATGCTTCTCATCGGCTCTACTGTCCCATAAGCAAAGGTAGCAAGGGTATTTAGCATATATAACCGCCTTGAATTCCCATCAGAAACCCAATCATTTTGAGAACTCCTATCAATTGCCAGTTGTATTCCTTATACTTTATCCTCTCAAGTACCATTTTCCAACTTTCGTAATTTTCTTTAAGAATTACAGAATGGGCCAGTGGAAGAGATGGAAATTTGTTGCCATTATGAAGAAGGACAGATTTTAGGCTTTTGTTTGAGTTGTCTATGAAAAGACATTCAAATTTCATTGAACAAGCCCTTCACATCATTACATAAGCAAAGTCCATCTTCTATAATGAAACAGCAAGAAAATGGTTCATAACGCTTTTTTTGTGCAGTTATATTTACATTGCTTTCAAGCAAATTACATTGATTCAACCGAGAAGCTAGGATTTCAGCTTTACTCTTAGGCAAATTAACATCACTTAACTAATGTTCCGTTTCACAAATACTCAACAGGCTTTTAAATTTTTAAATGACGTATTTTGTATGGAACAAACGTAATTTTAAGATTTAAAAGCCTGTTAAATAGTTAAAAGGGCTTTATGAAATCGGCCATAAGTCGTTTAAATCTTTTGAGTTAATAAGGTGAGGATCAGAACTTACGGTTTGAAAATGAAAGTCATCAACCATTATCTTGAGCACAGATTAGCCATATGAAGATGAGAATGTTTCGTACGTTTCACCCTCCAAAACCCATTTGTTTACATTGTTGTATTTGCAATTTTTTCCCGCGTCGATGAATAGATGTGAATTACAACAAAAATTTAACCCGGTGTGTGAAGATCCCTACTGTCTATGTGTGAGATTTTTATACACACATTCTCATTTTTTATCTGATAACAGGCAGTTCAAGCTTGTAGGCAAATTAAAATGGCTGCCGGGGATTCTCATCTTCCTGAATCTGTGCTTTAGATTAACTTTGACAGTACCTCTCAAAATGCAAATGTTGTTTAATTTTTTCGTATGAAGTTGAAGTTAGATAGAAAGTTTCCTGTTTGACGTGAACGTGACGAGAACCGCTGGCATTTTTTTCTAGTAACAAAATCGTCACCCAATTCACAATGCAGCGGGCGTATTAAAGACAAAAATTAATTTTTGTAAGAAAAAACGATAAATTATAAACAAAATAACTTACAAAACAATAAATATATCAATAACTTTATTTAATTGATTACATCTTTTTCAAAAAATCTGTAAATAACTTAGCAAAAATGAAAATCGTAGTAACGTCGCGTCTTTTTTCAATTTTTCGAATTCTTGGCGTGACGTGACGACGAGAAACGCCGCATTGTGTATATCCAGGTATGCTTTCATTGTTTGAAATTGGTTAGACAACTACAACGAGTTCTCGTCACCCTCACGTCTTGTTTCCTCGCCGCATTGTGAATCAGGCTAGAAGGGTTGGATTTTCCAATGAATGCGTTCAGCGCGACATAAATAGGTTTGTTCGATTTTAGAAACAATTTTTCCATTTGTAAAATAAATCAATTTATTTTTTATTTGGATCTGTCAAACATCCGATTTTGACCATCTTTGCGTTCCATTGGGCAAAATAAATTGATTTATTTTTGATTTAAAATCAATTTTGCAGATCTAAATTTTTCGGCAGATTTACCCCTCCTTGTACTAACACCAACATAATTTACAGCTGTCAGTTTGCAAATGTATTTTTTTAATTGATTAATTTATTTCAGGTGTGAATATTGTGTTCAAAATATGTGAGAAATATTCGCTCATAATAAATGGAACCAGTTTAAAATTAATCGGTAACTTCAACAAGCTCATCTTTATCATCTAAAAGTGCATCAAGGGATGAAGTTTTTTTTTGAAATAAAAACACACCAACCAAACTACACGAATACAATGACAAAAATAAATCAATTTGAAAAAGTGTTCCCTTCGCCACGAAAAAAATTAATTTTTAAATTGAAATCTGAATTTACCAATGGAAAACCCCATTAATTAGATTTATTTGAAATCTTCTAGATTTATGAAATAAATTTGTATGGTAAATCTTCAAGATTTGATGAAAATGATTATGGCGAATCTTATCAAATCTCGGTTTAGTGGTCGGTGGAAACGTAGTATTAGATTCAAATAAAAGTCAAATTTAAATCTTACAAATACGTTTTATAGTATTAAACAAAAATACAGACCTACATAAAAAACATTTCTTTTAAGATTATTTTCTTAAATTTTAAAATAATACATTTTCTCAAAGAGATACAAACTTAATCTGAAGATATTTAAATATTTATAATAAAAAAAATTATTAAATCACTTCATCTAGTCTTAGCGATATGCGTTTTCGGGCAATATCGAGATCAATAACGGATGTTGACACTCTATCTCCTAAATTCAGCTTAACTCCGTTCATTTTAGTTCTATGAATAAGCGCATCAATACCAAGTCCAATGTTAACGAATGCTCCGTAAGATACTATATTCCTTACTTCACCTGTTTTTTTGTTTTTTTTTTTAATAAACATTCAAAACATTGCTTTTAGTAATTTGAACTTTCGAAAGTTATTGTACCTGTAACAATCTGTCCAATGAATAAATCATCGAGTTTTGTGATATCCTGTATAAAGACTTTTTTCTCAAAATCAGGTCTATAGTCTTGGAGTAGCTCCCTTTGAAGTGCATTCAATACAATATTCAGCTAGAATCATACAAATAGAAACAATCATAAATAAAAACAAAACTCATTTTCTAAATAATGAAGTTTAATCTTACTCGTTCGGTAGGAATTTCGAAATGATTGGCTAGAACATCCATTGGATGGGAATTAACAAAAGATTTTATTTCTTTTATAAAACCTTGATTTCCAATGTCCTTTATTTCTAGGTTGCATTGCTTTATTATGCTAAGATAAAATTGTAAAAAAAAAACCTTTGATTTCATACAGAAAATTTAAAATACAACTTACTTGGTTGCAACTTTATAACTTTCAGGATGTACCCAGGTGCAATCCAGCATATTTTCAAGTTTGCCACCAACACTTTTGGGTTCAATGCGAATGAATCTTTTTAAAATTAAAAAAGTTATACATAAATACCAAGATACAAACAAATTTAAGGTTCTTACCCAGCACACTGCACAAATGTAGCTTTTCCTATAGTCTTGACACGCAGTAAGTCCCTTCTAGTGCGGAAAGGTCCAATGTTTTGTCGATATTGAATTATATTCTCGGCACGATTGTGATTTAGACCAGCGATGTATCTTCAATGGGAATATTAAAATCTTTGTCTTTAATGTTAAGCCTTGAAAATGGAGCTTACTTAAGTGCACTTAAGCTAGCTGTGTTAATGTCAACGCCAACAAAGCTTACACATTCTGAGACGACCTCGTTTAGAGACTTTGATAATAGTTTTTCATTGATATCCATCTGATACATGCCAACACCAAGGTGACGGGGTTCAACTTTGACATATTCACTTAAAGGATCAATCAACCGACGAGCAATGGAAACTTAAAAGGAAAAAAAAAAAAAAAAAACAATTAACAATGAGAATATGCCAAATAAGTAATTTTACCTACCAGCACTGATTAGTTTTACATCAAGATGTGGAAATTCTTGCTTAGCAAGGTCACTGCAAGAATAAACGGATGTCCCTTGTTCCGAAACGATATCATACCAAATAGTTTTGCGATCCAGAATTCCTTTTTCAAAAAGTTGAGTGAGCCAAAGTTCGGTTTCTCGACAAGCGGTTCCATCTCCCAATGCAATTGTTTTGCAGCTAAACAAAATGTAAAAAAATAACCATGACATGTACATATGTGTGTATGTAATATTGCATATATATGTATTATGTGCTTCAAAAAATAATTTCCATACAACAAAAACGATAAAATGTTGCCTACATCATTGCTGGCTCAATTACACCCCGACTACTCTATGCAAATTATGTCATGTCGTTTCATTTTGTAGATAAACTCCACTAATGAAAGATAAAACCAGGGAAACACACAGACATTCTTTTCACCACTACTTCTACCTTTTGTCCTCAACATTTACCACCACATTTAGGGAGAACCAGAACACGTGAAACTTCAAATCTCATGGCCAAGCTTTGAACAGCGCAGTCTCAAATGTAACTAGTTCTGTATAAGTCTCAATAAATGAATCTGACGTCTTCAAAAAGTAGTTTTCGTCGACATGTTGTCTGCACGGACATGGGGTTTTTTTTTGCCTTCACCACCATTGGTTTTTTTTTAGCATGTTCATAATCCGAGAATCGCTCATGTCCAGTGGAGGTGGCATGTTAAAGTAGATATCTGTCAAAGGATATCGTTGGAGGGTTTTCATTGTACTTAATCATGAATAGAAAACCCTGATGGGTTGTGCTTTGACACACAGTGTTGCAAGTCCGGAAACACCACCGCACAAGCGACAGGCAAGGACACATGGACGACGTTCAGCACTAGCTACATTGACATATGGTGATTTTGAATCTCTCCCCATACTCCGTGCACCTCTCCCTTAAGAACTGAAAGTAATTTTTTTTTGTCTAAAAGGGGACATTGTATAGTTAGGTAGAATATAAAAAAGCAAATATGTAGGTAGGTAGAACTTTAGATTTGAACGAAAATAAAATTTGTTTGATGGTAAGGAAACGCTCGCACTCGAGTGCCCATAAAACGATCTCAGCTCATATTTTGCCCACCAGGGTACGCAGGGTTCGAAGGCTCACGAACGGGAGCGCGAGCGCAAAAACTCAATAGCGAAGCACCGGCTCATAGGCGAGAGCGAAAATAGCATAAGCGACACACCCGCTCATAGGCAAGAACCGAAAACATCATCAATGTCCCCTGGGGAGTGGGCGGTTGTGAGCGCTCTTGAGCAGTGGTGAGCATAATGGGTTTTCCTTTTTCTAATACAATATTTAGGATTTTGGAGGTAGATGTAAGCTAATGTCACGCCCGACGTTCTGGGTCCACTAGAACACTTTTAGTTTGACGGGTATCAAAATGTGGCAACATTTTTGGTAAGGCGGATCGAGAAACGGAGTAAGCCAATCGATTTAGGAGGTGGAAATTACCAACAACGCCCAGCTTTCTAGGTCCATTAGAACAGTTTTAATTTGACATTGACTGGGAAAATGTCAAATCAGAATTCCGAGAATACGCGCTACGTAACTTTTAACGTTTAATGTGTTTTTTATCTAAATTTTTAAAGGCTCGAGAGCGCTAAATTGGATCGCTCTCGTCTCACGCTCATGAACGTGCGGTTTTGTTATCGCACATAACGAGAGCGTTTTGCTATCACACATAATGAGAGCGCTCTTGATGTAAGCGTTTATAAATCGAGCGCTCGCTAGTGCGAGCCAAACTAAAAGTGCTCACACCTGATGGCTCATGGGAGAGCGTTTCTGGTAAGCGGCTCAATTACAAAGGCACGCTCGCGCGCCGCTCATGATCGTGCATTTCTGAACCCTGATTAAAAAAAAAAAAAAAAAATTAGATAACTATAAAAATTATATATTTGTTTCAAATTTCCGGGCCCCCTAATAAATGTCATGCCCGGGAGATTCCCCCTTACCAGCCTCGGTAGCGCTGGAAGACCATAAACCGCTCGCACTCAAAAAAAATGCAGAAGATCGGAACGAAAACCCAATCACAAGGTGCAACTTGGGTTGATGCTATACCACCGTAAATTTTTCGTAAAGTCGTGGAAAAAGTCTTCGAAGGAGTGCAACTTTGCGAAGCTGTGAATGGACGCCACCTACACGACGTTATTATCCACTTTAAAATTAAAAAAAAAAATTATTGACCTTGAAATAAATTTATAGATGAGTCAATCAATCTCTTTTAAGCTAGGTTTGCGTCAGGGTAGGGAGGTAGAAATGGCGGCCCAAAGCAACTTAGCTCAGTGACCCAATTAGCGCTTGAGTGCGCCGTTGGAGGTGATTTTATTACAGAGGATTGTGGATATACCCCTTTTTAGGTCTAAAAGTGGGTAAGTCCTCTGATCCGCTTACCCACGGTCAATGATAGGAGTTAGAAAACCGAAGTTATTCCTAGATCCACTTCCTCGCATTGAGGAAAGAGATTATCTCTTTGATCTTTATCTCAGAAAGTTCGTTCAATTCTTCAAGAAAAGCCTTGCCAAATGATTGTGCTGTCATTCTGTCCAGAGCGGGGCATTTACAGAGGAAATGAATGACTGTTTCCTTTTCCTGCTGGTGCCCAGCTTCACCGCATGTTCTCCTATTGGCCAGTGACCAGAATAGGTTGCAACGACCCTGGATATGTATTGCCTAGGTCTAATTATAAGGTGGGTTGTTCGGGATTTATTGTAGGTGGGCCATATCGTTCTGCATATAACGCAGTTCGTTAAACTTCGCCACCTTCGATTTGATTCTGTAAAAAAAATTGAGAACATATTGCCCTTCATAGCTCCCATCGGGATATTAACTCTTTCCGCAAGTGAGCAATGAAGGCTGATCCTTGCCTGGCCAGTTCGTCCGCTCGTTTCGCTCAATGCCACAATGAACAGGAACCTAGATAAGAGAGAGAGATAAGAGCTGAGGATGATATAGCCGAATCAATGGCTTTAACACCCGTCTGATTGCCTGTCAGGATAGCGGTATTTCGGTTTTGGTTAGGGTCTTGTTTGAGTATCTTGCATGCTTCCCTAATCGATAGTAGTTCAGCTTGAAATACACTAGCGAAGTCGGGTAGCCTTAAAACCTAGAGCTGCTTAAAGATTCGGAAAGAAGTCCTGAACAAACACCACACTCCATCTTTGAACCATCTGTAAAAATAGTTATGTCGAAGTCTTTCGTCACAACGTCACCATCCCAGTTCTTTCTGGATGGAAATAAAACTTTAAATTCCTTACTGAGATCCAGAGACAGAGTGCAGTAGTCAGCCTCAGTCGTTATTGAAAACAAATCATTAGGAATCAAATATTTGATATTGCTGTGACCATACGGTTTTTTAAACCAGCAATTCGACTCTTTAAGCCTCATCGCGCTGCAAAATATTAAAAATTTAATGTGTAAATCAGGTGCTAGGAGGTGCAGAAAGACGCTTATGGCATCCGTCGGGTAAGATCGTAGGACCTCTGTGGTGCCAACGCTGGGCCCGTATCGCGTAAGACTAAAGCGATCGCTTTATTAAGTGATTATCGTTTTTACGATTGCTCACTCTATCCTTCCCTATAGATAGGATAGATACAGCTATCGTGAAAGCGACAATCAAAAGATTGATAATCAACTATCACCTTAGCCGATTCCACCCCTGGTTGTTCTTTAAGTTTATTAATCTTATACACTTTCTTAAGTGCAGGCCACCACACAATAGATCCATACATGAGGATCGGTCGTACCACAGTTTCATCTTCGATTGGAGGCCCCACTTGCGTTAAGTAGAAGATAAATAAAATTTGCTGTGGTTTAATTCGATTAACAAAAATTTAATTATGTAATGTACTTTTGCTCACCTGTGTTTAGCAAGAAAATTAGCTAGTTTAATACCCCACTTCTCCATATCATTTTGTTTATTATTGTGTGGATACATAACTCCAACATCTAATACATCTGAAGTTTCTGAAATTAGCGCCAATTTACAGCCGTTTTTAAAACCGGGATCAATACCCAAGATACGTTCTCCTTTAAGCGGTGGTTTTAAAAGCAGTTGTTTCAGGTTCTTAGCAAAACATTCGATTGCATCGTTTTTTCCTATTTCAGTCAGATCAGCTCGCACTTGTTTACTAACATATGTAACAACTGAAAATTAAAAAAAAAATAGATTTTATGTCCAGGTTTCTATTTTTTTTTGTATCTGCTTTTAAGTTACGTTTTTCGTTGTAACAATTTTCGAAAGCCAAATCGAAAATCTCGTGTCTCAGGGCATATTTAATTCCACCGATCATAAACTGCCCATAAATATAACTTCTGATGGAATTCTTAAAACTATCCGGCAAGATAACCTGCACATTTAGGAACTTCATTTTTTCACCACGATTAATGGCTAAAATCTGATGTGGTCTAACATGTCGAATATCATTTTCGAATTTGAAATACGTTTCATATTTCGATTGTTTCAAACGATCGCCTTCTTTTACTGTCTCTGGGTTGTCTATAATAGCTTCATTACATTTGAGGACAATGTGGTGATGTTTTTGTCTGAAAATGGTAAATTAAGTTGTATGCTTTATCAAATAAAAGAAATAAAACACTCACAGCTGTCGCAACTCATCCAGAATACCTCCATGTTTGCTGAGAAGATCTGATATAACTTGACTCAGTCCAGTTTTGCATTTATCTATCGTGTCCAGGTTGGGATTTGTGTTGTTGATAATTTGATTCAATTGAACTACAGGACTTTGACCTAAAAGCAGCCGATAAGCATGAGTATCAATGCCCAGGGATTTAGCATTTAATCGGGATGGTCTATATACAGAATTCTGCAAATCGAAACAACAACAACAGTAAAAATCAACGTCATATCAGCTAAACAATTCTTTTGAAATTCACCAAATATTCGAGATCTTTGAAGGTTTTAGCGCCCAATATCTGAGTGCGGATTTCATTATCAACTTGTATTACTTTCCCCAATTCCTTAATAATAGTTTCAGCTCTCTTTCGCAGTTCGATAATATTTGTGTATGAGGTTTTAATGGCGCGCAGCTTGTTAGGAGTAATATTGCGATTTATCATATCTTGACGGTAGCGGCAAATGAATGGAATAGTGTTTTCATCTTCGAAAAGCTGAACAATATTTCTAGCGGATAAGGCGTCAATTTGCTCTACTTCTGCAAGTCGTTCATGAACGTTCCAATCATGTGTTACTTCTGGTGCAGGTTCTAAAAGAAAAAAAAAAAAAAAAAACCAATGTTACAAGTCAGCAGGAAATTCTAAGGAAAGCTCACCTGGTATTGGGGTGCGTGATCCTTCTGGAATAGAAGCAGGATTACGATGCTTACGTCTTTGTCTTTGCGGTGGTTTTGGTCGCGGCGCTAAAGAACAAAACAATATTTTCTTAATTAAACAACAGGTGATGGACATTAAAACTTTTAAACTTAAATACTTGTTTGACTCTGTCTTATAAGATCATCTGAAAAAAAACATTTACATATTACATTATATAGATCAATTGGGACTGGTTAGGTGATCTGGGGAAACTTACGTATTGGTCCTCTGATTTGTTCTTGTACTGAAAATTAAAAAATTCAATGAATAGTATTAACAAAAGGTAAGTTTTATGAGCTGCCATGTTAATTGTTTTGTTTGTAGCTAGTGACTTTGTACGTCATACCAGAGTTTTGGTTTTCATTAGATTGGCTAGACTTATTAAACTAGGTGGTGACTCTTCCAAAACCAACACGAATATTTCGAAACGACAACGAAACTTTCTTCTTCATTTTATTGATCAAGCAGACTATATACAATGTTAATAATATACAATCTTATAGACAAGTTGAAAAATTAAAAGCAACATACTTACAAGCTAACCACCAGGTTTTGAAAACTCGTCCTATGTTAAATAATGTAGACATTGAAAACCATGTTAATGCACTAACGTCAGCTATACACAATGCGCTTACGAAAGTTCTTGCCCCATTTCTAAAGGAAAGGACAAGCCCAACCCCGTATGGTGGTCCAAAGAGCTGTCTATCCTTAGGAAAAATTCAAGGAGGCTTTTCAACAGAGCTAAACATAGCAACAAATCTGCTGATTGGGATCTTCTCAAGATCAGCTAAAATGAATACAAAAATAGAACAACCTATGCAAAAAGAGCAGCCTGGCGGAAATTTTGTACTGACATCGAGTCTACAAATGATTCTGCAAGGAAGGCTGAGGAAGGTCATGTCAAAGGTCCACATACCCCCGGGCTTCTTAAAAAGACTGGACGAAACCTGGACAGATTTCTGCTCAGAAACCTTAGAAACACTTATGAGCACTCACTTTCCAGGCTGTGTGACATATTCAACTCCTATCGACGGAGGCCCTAACGTAAGCGGATTCTGTAATATAGGCAACCAAATGATAGATAGCATCAAAGTATCTTGGGCCATTGACTCCTTCTCGGCATACAAGTCTGCAGGGCCTGATGGAATAATTCCAATTATGCTCCAAATCTCTAAAGACATAATCGTTCCAATTCTAGTAGACATTTTTAGGGGATGTCTAAACAGAACCTTCATTCCGTCTAGTTGGAGAGAAGTCAATGTCATCTTCATTCCGAAAGCTGGCGAGCCCTCTCATACTGAACCGAAAGACTTCAGGCCGATAAGCTTATCCTCCTTTCTTCTCAAGACCTTGGAAAGGCTGATCGAAACGCACATTCGTCTAAAGCTTAGTGATGGTGTACTCTCACAGGCCCAACATGCATATATGAAGGCCAAATCTGTCGAGACGGCACTTCATGAAGTAGTAGGCACTATTGAATAATCAATCCAGTTCAAGGAATTTACCCTGGCTGCATTCCTTGACATCGTAGGGGCCTTCAATAACGTTGATAACGCTGCAATTCGACAAGCCCTCAACTCCATCCACATCGATCCCACACTGGTAAACTGGATTGACTCCATGCTTCAAACGAGAATTGTTTATGCTGAAATGGGTGATCGAAAATTGAAAATTAGGACATGTAGGGGTACCTACTTTACAGGGTGGAGTTTTATCACCTCTGCTGTGGCTTCTCGTCGTTAATCAGATCTTAGTTAAACTAAATATCAGCGGTGTCAAAGTCGTGGCCTACGCTCACGACATTGTGGTATTGGCCTCGGGAAAATTTGTTCCCACTCTTTGTGAACTATTACAAACGGCCCTTGACAAGTTCATCAGTTGGGCCAATAACTGCGGACTTAATGTAAACGCACTAAAGACAGAACTGGTTTTGTTTACAAGGAAACGTTACATTCCAAACATAGACCCACCCACCATCAGAGGAACTCCATTACGAGTTTCGGGGACGGCCAAGTATCTTGGCGTGGTTCTTGATCATAAACTAAACTGGAAAGAAAATATTAAAGAAAGAGAGAAAAAGCCACAATAGCATTCTACACTTGCACTAGAATTTTTGGTAAAAGTTGGGAACCTAGCTCTAAAACCATTCATTGCATAGGTATACACAGCCATAATAAGGCCTATTCTAATGTACACATGTTTGGTCTGGTGACCAGCAATAGACAAGGTTACCAATCTCACAACCAGTGCCATCAGAACTACTCCAACCGCAGCCCTAGAAACATTCCTTTTACAAACCCCGGTCGATCTATTTGCGAAAGAGCTAGCGGCAAAAAGCGCTTTAAGACTGAAACAGTGTAATAAGTGGACAAAGGATCACTACGGGCGCAGAACTATAATGCAATTCACTGTCATAAATATACAAACAGACTATATATCGCCATCCATAGATTTTAACCCAGTGGCTTTAGTAGATATCCCAACAAGGGAACTCTGGAAAGAAAATCGGGCCATAAATGAAAATCATGTTTCGGTCTTCACAGATGGGTCTAAGACAATATAGGGGGTAGGGTCAGGCATCTACTCAGATAACCCACCCATCAATGGATCAATAAATCTTCCAAATGTTTGCAGTGTCTTCCAAGAAGTGCTGGCAGTTTGCGAAGCCGCAAAACACCTTACTTCATGTGAAGTAGCTGACAGAAATATTGACATCTTTATAGATAGCCAGGCGGCAATTAAAGCCATTTCCTCAATTATCACGAAGTCAAAACTGGTGAACCGTTGCAAAAATAACTTAAGACTACTCAGCACCACAAACACCAGTTACCCTAAGATGGGTCCCAGGACACCGTGATATACACGGAAACCAAATGGCAGATGAATTGGCCAAAAACGGGTCATCTCTTGACCCAAGCCAAATTGAATCATCGATACTAATGGCACTGGAGCAAGAAAAGAATAGAATTCATCAAAGTTTCCTCAAAATCGCTAATGACAGATGGGCATCAATTGCTACCTGTCGGGTCTCTAGGAATCTATGGCCGAATATCTCCAGGAAAGAAAAATAGAATACTTACTTAAGATAAGCAGGCCTCAATTGTCTCTCCTAGTTGGAGTCCTAACTGGTCACAACTCAATGGGGAACCACATGATCAGAATGGGCATTAGCACATCTGACCTATGTGAGGGTGTCAGGACGAGGAGGCGGAAGAGAGCTCATCCCACTTTCTTTGTGAATGCCCCAGCCTAGCCAAAACCAGAAAAACTGCCCTCAAAGAATACTTTTTCGAAGAATTGGGCGAAATCTCAACCCTGCCACCTAAAAACATCCTGAATTTTATATAGAGTTCAGGATGGTTTAGGGAGATGCCCCATAACTCCTAACTCCTTTCACTATTCATCCTAATACCGCCTGGGGAGCGCAATGGATCCATTGAGATCCGAGTGAGAGGATGCGGCTTGCCGAATGAAAACAGTCTCAAAGTATTGTCTTCGAGTTTTTAATTGTTGAAGGTCAAGAAGATTACATCTATGTAGTACCGGCGGCGTAGGAAGGCATTCGAATATTCCATTTTAATCTACATATACCGATATTCTAGTAAATCGCTTTTGGATGCTTTCTAATCGATTAGAATGCAGAGCATAGTATTACCCATCAATACTCACGTACTGGTCTCACATAGCTGTAATAAAGGGTTTTCCAATAAGAGGTGTTATTTTGATATTCAAAGAAAAATGGCATTTTTTGAGATAAATGATCGGATGTTTATTTCATTATAAAGAGGAAAGTATGCCGTTAATAATGGAACACAACATCAGCCAAATGGCCGCCACGACCACGCTTACAGGACCATATCCTTTTCATGAAATTTTCCATAGCCAAATCGCAAAGTGGCTGCCCTATGTCCTCGATAGCCTCACGAATTCCATCTTTGAGGTCTTGAATCGACGCTGGGCTGTTGGCGTAGACCTTATCTTTCACGTGGCCCCAAAGGAAGAAGTCGCAAGGTGTTAAATCACAAGATCTCGGTGGCCAATTGTGATCACCTCTTCGAGAGATAACACGGTCCGGAAACTTTTCCCGTAAAAGATCGATGGTTTCATTGCTTGTGTGGCACGTAGCGCCGTCTTGTTGAAAGTAAACGTTGTCCAGATCAATACCATCCAATTCCGGCCATAAAAAATCATTAATCATCTCTCGATAGCGCAATCCATCTTTGACTTTAACTGTTGCTCCAGCCTCATTTTCGAAAAAGTAAGGTCCAATGACCCCGCCGGACCATAAACCGCACCAAACAGTCACGCGTTGAGGATGGAGAGGCTTTTCAACAATAACTCTTGGGTTTTCCGAGCCCCAGATGCGACAGTTTTGCTTGTTGACGTAGCCTCCGAGGTGGAAATGGGCCTCATCAGTCAAAATGATTTTTCGATGAAATTCCGGATCATTTTCATGCATTTCAAGGACCCAATCAGCAAAGACACGACGTTGTTGATGATCAGCCGGCTTGAGTTCTTGTGTTAACTGAACTTTATAAGCCTTAAGACCCAAGTCTTTATGCAAAATACGGTGTAATGACGTTTGTGGAATGCCTAATTCCAAAGAACGACGAGGAATGGACAAACCTTGGTTTTCTTCAACACTTTGGGCTACAAAAGCAATATTCTCAGTTGTTCTTGAGCGACGTGCACGGGTTTTATTCTTCACATCACTAACTTGTCCCAACAGCTCGAATTTGTCCACCAATTTCTGTATTGCGGTCCGACAAGGTGCTTCACGACGACCCAAAAATGTTTTAGTTTTACGAACCGTCTCTGCCAAATTTTTACCATTTTTATAGTGAATTTTAATAATTTCAATGCGCTGTTGAAGCGTGTATCGTTCCATTTTTATTAATGGCGTAGTTTCTACTTGTCAAATGTCAAAAAATGACAGCTTCAAAAGTGACAGCTTCCGAAATAGCGGGCTATTCAAAATAACACCTCTTATTGGAAAACCTTTTAGTTAAGATCGGTAAAAGTTTTTTGGGTGTTACGTGGACTTTGAAGGTACATTTCGTCCCAAGATTGATAATTTATTCGTCAGCTTTGGAAGAAACTATCGGGTTCAACGGCGGTATAACATGCCGCCTCCACTGGGCATTAACGATGCTCGGATTATGAACATGTCTTTAAAAAATCCAATGGAGGCAGAAAAATCCATGTCATGTAGTGACATAATCCATACAAGTCAGATTGTGGATTGGATTGTGGTTGTGATGTTGGACATCGTTGATACCCAGTGGAGGCGGCATGTAACGGAAGGCGAAGGAGTATGAGTAGACCTGTCCAAGCGGTCGGTCAATAATTCAGCAAGGATGCGTTCAAAGACTCGCATCACGCCAGTGTGGGTACTCTCTTCAAAACTCCATGTAAATAAATTTACAAAGGCGAAAGTTTCGTTGTTGTTCCAATTTCCGAAGTATTCGCATTGGTTTGGGAGAGCCATGTTCATTATTTCGTTTGCAGCTAGTGATTTTGTACGTTATACCAGAGTTTTGGTTTTGATTAGCTTGAGTATACACTTATTAAACTACGTGGTGAACATTAAAACTTATAAACTTACATACCTATTGGACTCGGCCTTATTGGTTCTTCTGTAAATAAAAAATGTAATGTATGTATTATGTACAATGTACATAGGTCAATATAGGGACTGGTCAGGTGATGTGGTGAAACTTACGTATTGGTCTTCTAATCTGTTCTTGTACTGAAAATTTAAAAAAATTCAAAGAATAGTATTAATAAAAAGTAATATGAATTGTTTTATGTGTGGTCAATTTTTTTTTATCTCATCAAAGCTTCTGAAAAAGTGGACACTTATCAATAGCTTTAGTCGAGACATTTAAAAAACCGCTGGTCGGGCAAATTGTTTTTCAGTTGCTATGGTCCGAAAATGGCCACTTCCAGTTGCATTCTTGACTGAGTATATAGCAAACCCAAAGCACTCATATTAAAGGTGATTAAGCGTTTTTGTGCATGATTATGCATGGGTTTTTTGCAGATAGCCATTTTACTGAGCTCGTGACTACACTATAAAGCAAATCCTTCCATTTCAATCTAGGTAGGTAGGTAGAAATAGCGGCCAACGAGCCGACTAGCTCCCTGTTCCAATTAGCGCAAAAAGCGCCGTTTAAATACTTAAACTCGTTTGATACTATGGTTGAGGAATGGGTGTGTGGAGCAACAATCTAAAGCCCCGAGTAAGACAACAAAAAGCCGAATTTCGTCTCAGAGGCATTTCGTCGAGTTTAAGAAGGAGATCAAGTCTTTGATCTGCAGTTCGGAAATTTCGTCAAGGTCGTCAAAGAAAGCCTTTCCAAGTGATTGTATCCTAAAACGGGCTAGGGCAGGGCATTTACAGAGGAAGTAAACTAATGCTCCCTTTTCCTGCTGGTTAGCACAGCTACGACAGTGGATGTTGTAATAAATACCCAGTTTCGCCGCATGCTTTCCTATTGGCCAGTTCCCGGTGCATGTTGCAACGACCCTGGCAATGTCTTGTCTTGGTCTACATATTAGATCTTTTGTTCGGGCTTTATTGTAGGCGGGCCACATATAACGCAGTTGTTTAGACTGCTCCACCTACTATTGGATTTGGTGAGAAAAATTGAAAGTATATTGCCCTTCATAACTCCGAGAGGAATGTAAACTCTTTCCGCAAGTGAGCTATGGAGGCCTGATCCTTGCCTAGGTTTTTCGTCTGCCCGCCCATTTCTCCCAATGCCTCAGTGACCTGGTACCCAGATAATAGTGACACCGAAATTGACGTTCAGGCTTGCGAGCTCATATCGGCATTGCTGGACCAATTTGGAGAATGATGTGCAGCAATGGCCGTAACAGCCGCCAGACTGTCTGTCAGAATTGCAATATTTTTTGATTTTCGTTTGGGTCTTGTTTGAGTATTTTGCATGCTTCCCTTATAGCCAGTTATTCTGTCTGAAAAATGCTAGCCTATGTAGTTAGGAAGTAGAAAAGATTTGGAGAAGGACTCAGAGAAGATTCCTGAACAAACACCACACTCCATCTTCGATCCGTTAGTGTAGATAGTTAGGATCCCCCTCGATGTTCAAAGTAGGGGTGCAGTAGTCGGTAGGAGTCGAAAACATATCATTGGGAATCAAACTTGCGATATTGCCATGATAATAGGGTTTGGCAAATCAGCAATTCGATTCTTTCAGTCTTATCGCGCTGCAAGATACCATATATTTAATGTGTAAATAGAGTGGCAAAAGATACAGAAAAACGCTTAAGGCATCCGTTGGGCAAGATCTTAAGGCCCCTGTGGTACCAACACTAGCTCTTCTTTGAATCTTTTTAAGCTTATTGATGATATTTGCCTTGGTTAGAGCGGGCCACCATACAATCGATCCATATAATATGAGGATCGGTCGTACTACTGCTGTGTACGTCCATAGTATCATCTTTGATTGTAGGTCCCACTTTTTACCAAAGGTTTTGCTACAGGCATATAGAAGGCTATGCAGGCCTTCTTAACACGTTTTTCAATATTTAATTTCCAGTTTAATTTAGGGTCGAGAACTACGCCCAGATATCTTGCACCGGTTGAATGCGACAGAGTTTGGCCATTGTTCTCTGGGTAAAGTGAAAGGGGGTATTTTAGTGTTGGTAGTAAAAAGCATCAATTCCGTTTTGCTTTGGTTAGCACCAAGGCCACAACTAGTAGCCCAATTATTAACTTTTCTCCATTTCCGTGATTTCACTTATTACGGGCGTGAACTTTCCTGACACCAGTATTACCAAATCATCGGCATATACGCAACAGCCTTCACTCCACATCTCTTCAGCTTGACGAGAATTTTATTCATGACTAAAAGCCACAAAGAGAGGGTGTCCCTCTACTGACATATTTAGTGGAATTTGTATTACCTAACATAGCATGTATCTTTCTATCACTGAGCATGGATATAAGCCATTTCATGATGTAGTCCTCTACACCTATGTCTACGAATGATTCTAGAATGGATTCCGTAAGGACATTGTTTAAGGCCCCTTCTACATCTAAAAAGGTAGCGAGAGTATATTCTTTGAAATGAATTGTTTTCTTAACTGCTCCATTTCACAATCCACTCTTCCATATCTCCCCCCTAAAATACATAAACATATAAATCTTACTCACACAATAAGAACACTTTCATGCTGAATCCAAAAATATTTATTTGAAACTGGTGTATCTGTGGGTTTTTCGTGGAATCTACCCTTCTCTTTTTTAGGCACATAAAATCTACCTGTGTCACTGGATGCGCCTTTCAGTAAAACGACCTACATGGTCGTCAGGCACTAAATTTTTGTTAAATTCTGTGCATCTGTAAAACGGCTGATCCCGCAGTGCCCCTTTAACTGTCAAAATGTCAATATTTGTTGTTATTAGCCGCATTTTATTATCGCTGATGATCCATATATGTAGATCATCTCATGAAAATAAAAAGCTACGGATCTTAGTGACAACTTTGTTGTATACCTATCCCTTTCTATACGTTTGTTTATTTTACATATAATCGCTGTTTTGTTTTTCTTTACACTACAGTTTACACTTCCTAACTAATTGCAAAGCTGGGAAGCAAGAGTAAAAACTAAAATTTTGACAGTTTTCATAAACTTGCGCCTGTTCTGCTCTGATGTTTCTTCATTAAACACAGCTATTTAGGCCTATTCGGCGAGATTTTTTATTCTAATATTCTGCTGAGCTGTCGAAAAATCTTTTATGACTTATATTACCTTATCGATTGCAGTCAGAATGACAGTTCTTCTTCTGAAAAGAAGATAAATTTGCTTCTAGTTTTGATTTCAGAATCGTTCCAGAAGGGTTCACACGTGTGTATCAAATCGTTCTCCCGGATTACCAATCGAAAAGACCAATAATTTTCACATTTGGCATGCCAAACTCTGTTATGAAATCTGCTATAAGATCTGTTATGAACGTTCAAGAGTTCGAACTGTCAAATAATGTTTTACGCATCGCAGTTTTGGGTATTGAACATGTCAAAATCTATTATGAAGTCTACTATGAATCATACGTGCCTGATTAGTTACATGGGTCGTTTTACTGAAGAGCGCATTGGTGAGATAGGAAGATCTTATGTGCGTAAAAAGAGAAGGTAGATTCCACCCAAATTTCACCGATGCGCAAGTTTCATTTAATATTTTTAGATTCAGCATGAAACGTGTGAGTGAGATATAATTAATAATTATAATTGTTGGATACACACAAAATCAAGCCGACGAACACAGCTTACAGCTGTAACTTGCTTAACAAGCCTTAATCTGCATTATTTAGAATTAATCTTATTTTAGGGTTCAGCGAATAAACACTAATTTTCTTAACGAAGAGTTCTTGTTTCATTTTTGCATACACAACTATATTAATATAATATGCATTTTAAGGGTGTGACAGAGGGAAGGGGAGACTGAAATGAAAGGACAGAACACTTTTGATGGAACTAAGATTTGATCTTCCCCAAAAAGGAATCTAATGGAAAAATTACTACGCAGGCCACAAACAGATATGACTTTTCAAATACAAGTTACATTTTATCTATTTTCTATACGAAGTTAACATCTGTTTCAGGAAATACTCACTATATCCATGAGAAAGGGAATACCATGTAACGTACAATTGTATTCGCAGGGTATTCATACTAGGGTTCCTTTTGTGTCATACGAAACATATGGTATTGCGTTGGTATTCCCTGAAATATAGGTGATAAAATCGTATTCCATATGGTATGGTATGGCTACCAGCAGTGCGTTTACTTTTATTTTGGGTATCCAATCCATTTTCAATTATAAGGCAACGCCAGCGACGAAATTTTGTACTTAAAACAGCTTATACATGACAACAGATTTTGGTTCTGTTTACTTTGTTTAAAACAGATTTTGTTTTCGAAGTTTCATAACAGAATTTAATAAAAGATCGAACTCCTGAATACCAATTATAAAAAATCTTTTAATGTGAAAATCTTTTATGGTTCAGAACAGAAAATTCATAGCAGAATATCAGATGTGCCAGAATAGGCCTAAATGTTGTTCAAAACTGTACTACTACAAGTTCATTCATTCCTTCGTTTCAAGTTGTTAGCGTTGGCATTTGACACCTGTCAAACTCAGCTGTCATTTGAAGTGTCATAATATTTGTTGAATGTTTGTTATTTAAGATAATGGATCGCTTATCAATCGAACAACGCGTTAAAATTATTAAAACTTACTATACAAATGTGCTGATTCAAACGTGTGAAAAGCCATATTTTGTACGCATTACGCGATGATTATGGTCGTCATAATCGACCGACTACGCAAGCAATCGGTAAAATTGTGAAGAAATTTGAAGAGAGTGGAGGCGTTACTGATGCCGTAAGGCCTGTGCATCATCGTAATGCACGCTCAGTCGTAAATATTGCTGCTGCAAGTGCAAGTGTTGCTTATGATCCGAATTTATCGATTTTCCGGCGTTCGTAGCAATTGGTGGAATGATAACCGATTTTTTTTTGGCCGGCGATTGAAGATCATGACTTGTACGATATGTGATTCCAACAGGGCGGGGCAACAAGCCACACAACACGACCAAATATGGCTTTATTGCGTGAGAAGTTTTCTGGTCGCGTAATTTCACGTTTTGGCGACGTCAATTGGCCACCAAGATCATGCGATTTGACACCGTTAAAATTTTTTCTGTGGGGCTACGCAAAAGACCGTTTTACGCGAATAATCCTCGAACTCTAGACACATTAAAAACAAACATTACTCTCAAGTAATGGCCGAGAATGTGCCCGAAATGTGCGAAGAAGTGGTTAAAAATTACCTCAAAAGAATCGCATGCTGTGAATCTTCCCGAGGCAGCCATTTGAATGATATTGTTTTTCACGCTTAATGGCAAAGTCCAAACCTTATAATGAAATAAAATGTTCATCAAAAATGTATCGCTGTGTGTTTTATTTTGATTTACTTTCGAAACCGAAAAATAAATGACCCTATTGAACAGCTGTCAGAAAAAGTTCTGAAAATTCAGATGATTTCTGACAGCTGGCCAATCAAGAGCTTCAAAAATTCAGAATTCTGAATATTCAAATGTGCGTTGAACTCGGCCAATAAAAAAATTGCGCTATTGAGTTAGTGAGTCAGTGAGTTACGCTGATACAGTAAAGTGCACTTGAGTTAAAGTATCAGCGCAGCAAATTTAGCTGAGCTACCCATGTCTAATAACAACTCATGCCTGATTCACGATGCGACGAGGGAGCGGGACGTGAGCGTGACGAGAACCGCTGTCATCTTTTTCTAGTTACAAAATCGTCGCCCAATTCACAATGCAGCGAGCGTTTTTCCGACGAAAATCCATTTTTGTAAAAAAAAAAAATCAATAAAATATTGTTACGGCGAAATTTTGCCGTAACAAGAATTGCTCTTTCGCTTCCCCATCCTAGGTTCCCTTCTTCCCAACTTTCTTTTACAGGTGCTTCTTTTTCAACTTACTGAGAGAGAGAAGGGCAGCAATGGTCCATCAGCCATTGTTTCACTCTCTCAGTATCGCGAAGAAACAATAATTGTAGTTGTCAAACTTGACAGTTCCGGTGGGTAGTTGGCCCACTCATCATAAAATTGACAGACGGACGGTCTGGCCATAAGAAATCTTAAATAAAGCACGGGCGACACTTGGTCCCCGATTGCTGAAGTCACTCTTTGTGAGAATGGCTGCAGAATGGCTGCAGGCCCAACGTAAAACTTTTGCTTTAATTTATACTTACAATTGTAAAAGATGGAACGTTAACAGCTGGACCCCATTCCCCCCAAATCTGCGCAAAACCCCAACGAAGTAGTTTAAATTCGCGTTGTGGAAATTTTCTGCCAAACTCCTTTCTAACTTTTGAAAAATTGATTTAACTCGTTCCAACTTTTCACAATTTTATTTTGTCTTAAGTATTGCAGGGGAAAATTGCACGTGTGAACACTTAGGTTTCTTTCGGTTTTAAAAGTTTTCTTTTTCATATTGAATTGGGGAAATTAGGTGGCTGAATGCGCTCATTGGATTGCTTACCACTGGAAGTCATGTCAGAGGTCGGCGAATTCAATGAGGATGACGATGCATGAAGCTGGGGTGTGAAGGTGCGAGTAGGAAAGGCTGCTGGGTTTCAACTGCGTTAGCGCGCTCACGCAAATATGCGTAGTGTTGCTGAATGATGACGTGATCGAAATCCCGGGCCACTGATTGGCCGAAAGCACGGGGGTTTGAAAACGAGAAGGTACCATCCAGGCATGGTGAAAGCCTGAAAGGTCACTTCTTGGCAAGTTACAAAGCGATTTACATCATAAAATAAATTTTGAGAAAAAGAAAAATTTTAAAAATTCGAGAGAGATTTAATTTGTCGATTAGAGTTTCAAATTAGGAAAATTGAAGGAAAATTGTGAAAAGTTGGAGGAAAAATTGTGGAAGGGATTTCGTGAAATTATCACGAGGAAATTAAATTCTTGAAAGGAGGAAAATTGGCAGGAAAATTCCAGATAAGTATAGTGATTATTGAATTGGTTGAATAGTGTTCTTTTTTTAATCGTTTATTGTGTGTGATAAAATCTTGACACAAATTCCGTTTGGGTTTTGCTTTCCGTTTTATTCCGGAAAATTACGGAACTCGTGACCCGTTTCAAAATCGTTATATTCTTTCGGGACCGAGTGTTAACGGTCCACCTTATAATATTAAATTTTCATTGTTCTCGTTGTTTCAAAAGATCTTGGGTTTTACTCCTACTCGTAAGGTTTCCCAAGCACCTTAAATTTTGATTAAAAATTATTTCATTTTTCAAATACAATTTCTTCGTCTTTTTTTTTATTCTAAAATACTTTCACCGTCGGTTCCGCTCCGAAGGTTTGTGATTTCCTTTTTTTTTAGGAAAAAAATCACTGGCGCCCTTTTTATTAATTTCAGCTACGTCCCTGTGTCCACACAGTAAGTAGTTTTAATTAATTACAATCATCCTTTTTTTTATAATCATAATCATAATCAATAAAATTACAAAAAAACTGAACCCACCCCTAACTGAGCATAGCTGTGGTGGCAGCACTTTTTTATCGCTGCCTGTTGCACTAACTTCGAATTCGAATTCGGAATTCTTTTGATTATTATTCGTTTGCTTCCTTGTGAGGCTAAATTTTGTTTTCTTATTGTCATTGTCGGTCGTGGTGTAATTCGTCGAATTAAAAATAATTGAATAATTCGGTTCGTCGCGAAAAAGTGCAACAATTGGCGCCCAACGTGGGGCTTTGATTTTAAAATAAAAAAAAAAAAAAACGTATTTCCAAAAAACCACGGTGAAAGTTCCCCAGAAGCAGTACATTGCTGAAAAGTTTTTCTTGTGTGCTTGTAGTTTTTAGGGAAGTTTTCGGTATATTGTTGTGTGCTTTTACTTTCCCTATTTTTCTTTTTCTTCCCCCAGGAAATAATCTGTGGTAATATTTGTGGAATCCGTGGAAATCTTGCAAAAAAATTCGCAATACCTACCTAACAATTGAAGGTGACTTTATACTTGTAGATGTGAATTGCATAGTGAATAGTGAATACTTACGTATACCTACAGTGGTTTGTTTACTTTGGTTCAAAGAGTGAGTACCTACAATATTATTTTTGTTGATTAAATTTTGGATTAAATTGGACATAAATTCTTCCATTTGTTGGAATACATATATATATTTTTCATACCCCTAAGTGTCGCATAGGTTTTTTTTCTAAATTTTACTTACGGTGCTCATATACTTGATAAATACTTCATTATTCCGTTTGATTTGTTTTTATACATAAGTGATCGTGATTGATATATTTATCTCAGTCTAACAATTGTCTTTGGCTTGAGTTTATTTTGTTTGAGTCTTTTTGTGACATTTCGCAAAAAAAAATTTTTGTTTACATTTTTATCGAATTGGATTTTAATCCTATTTGTTTTTCGGTGATTTTATTTATCTTGCTCGATCGATAATCTGAGTTTTTTTTGTGGTGGAATTTATATTATTTAACCTAAAGGTACCTGCAGTGTCGTGTGAAAGTGGAAAAATTAATTCAAAAAAATATTTTTTTTTCTTGGTTTTTTTTTGTTATTCGAGTGGTAATAGTAATTTCTTTTTGAAATAGTTTTTCTTCTGGAATAAAATCAACCGGGTGTTGATTTTATTTGCTTTCTGCAATCTATTGATTTTGATTTATTTATCGCGTGTTTTTCTTTGGAATTGGTACAATCAACTGGGTGTTGATTTGGTCCAATTTTTTTTTTTGTTTAGCATTTCAGTGGACAAAATTAAAAAAAAAAAAAGCAAATAGTTTTTACTGGCGAGTTTTTTTTGTGTTTGATTTCATATAGTTTTTTTCCTTTTGTAACAAATCAGCTGGGTTTTGATTTTTGCAATATTTTTGATTTTTTTTTGGCGTGGTTGTGTTTTTTTTTGAATTGGAATAACAATCAACCGGGTGTTGATTTAGTGGAGAAATTAATTAAGAGAATTGTTTTTACTGGCGAATTGTTTTTTTTTGTGTGTTTTATTCCATACAGTTTTTTCTTTACTTTTAGAACAAAATCAACTGGGTGTTGATTTTGTTAGCTTTTTGCAATTTTTTTTTACTTTTTTTATTCATTTATAAATTGGTAAAACAATCAACCGGGTGTTGATTCAACCCAATCTTCGGTTCTACAATTAATACAGTTTTGTAATTTAATCTTGCTTTTGGTTTTGAAGTTTTTTTTTACTAACATGGATGTGTATAGGCTAAACAAGGAGGAACTCACCTATGAGTTACAGGCTAGAGGTCTTAAAGAAGGAACTGTAGAAAACATGAGGATGCAACTACGGGGCTCGCGCACTTTGGAACGCTCGGGTTCAATACCAAGTGAAAGCCCTCATTATCCATTCTCTTTTGATGATGATGTGAAGGCTGTGCAAGCAAAGATTGTAGAGATTAGGGATCTTTTGAAAACCCCTCCGAAAAATTCAAAGTCCGGAGATTATTTAAAGGTTTTGACGAAAATTGAATGGTCTTTAGGTAGGATAAATAGGGCAAAGGCAGAATCTTCTGATGAGGTTAATAGTGTAGCTGATATAAGGGGGGAATTATTATTGCTGATGGCAAAATTAATGGAAGGGGGTGAGGAGACACCCCAACCTAAAGATAAAGCGGATGACAACACGTCGACAGCAGGCATGGGTGCGTTACCAACTGCAAAGGTCGACCAACGTGCGAGTTCAGGATTCCAACTACAGAATGAACCCTGTGACCGGAATCCTGAGCGTATTGAAAAATGGAGTGTTAAATTCTCAGGTGAGCAGTGCGGCTCATCTGTGAATTCTTTTATTGAAAGGGTCGAAGAACTTAGGGAATCGCGTGGGGTTTCGGAAGCAAGAGTTTTCAGGTCAGCAGTAGATCTTTTTACTGGGAAGGCGCTTCTTTGGTTTAGGGCGATTAGGGATTCAATTTCAACATGGGGAGAGTTGGTTAAGGAGTTAAGATTGGAGTTTTTACCCTCCAATTATGATGATCTCTTGTTGGACGAGGTCAGGCGGCGTACCCAGGGTAGGGATGAGACAATGGGTATGTACATTGCTCTCATGCAAACCCTATTCAAAAGATTCTCTGAGCCGTTGAGTGAGAATAGAAAATTAACTATTCTCATGAAAAACATAGCTCCTTTCTACCAAACGCAATTGGGCTTGGCTGATATCAAGTCAGTCAATGAACTGGTTGCGTTGGGTAGGAAGTTAGAGACAATTAGGTCAAATGTGGAATCTTTTATCCCTCCTCCTTCTGGTCGCAACAGGCAGTCTTTGGAGCCTGATGTTGCGTATGTTGCTTCAGTTCAGGAAGCAACAGTTGCAGTTAATCGTAATCCACCACCCAATAGGACCATTCGTTGTTTTAACTGCAACAGGGAAGGCCATTTTTCGAACCATTGTTCCGCTCCTAGGCGTTGTTTTGGTTGCGGTACGGTAGGTACCACCCATCGGAACTGCAGTCGCTGCTCGGGAAACGGGCAACGGACTCTTGGGCCAGCAGGTCAAGAGCGCCGTCGCAATTGATTAGGTCGCCTGCTGACGACCAGTTGGCAAATCAGGTTAGGTTAGGTTTCACTTTGGATAATAGTGAAAATGATACAAGGCCATATTTAGGAGTTAATATTTACGGGATTAAATTTTTAGGATTGTTAGATTCGGGTGCATCCCGAACGATAATTTGTAGGGATGTTTGGAGAGTTTTAAAGGACTTTGGATTAAATTTAGATAAATCAAGTTTTAGGCAGGTTCATTTAGCAGATGGTGCAGGTGTAGGAGTTTTAGGAGTTGTTAATTTACCCATTGTTGTCCAGGATAAATCAGTTTTATTGGAGTGTTTAGTTATACCCTCCTTACCACATGCATTGATACTTGGTGCAGATTTTTGGGCACTGTCGGGTATTGTCCCGGATCTTCGTTCAGGCATGTGGAGTTTTTCAAGCCAGGAAATGGTGGCTTCGATAGGAACTACATCTATCACAGAGGAATCTGAGCTAGATGAGGATCAAAGGGAGAAACTTAATTCTCTTATTGAAAATCTGTTTAGGGACATGCCAGAAGGGCTAGGGGTGACAACAATGGTAGAACATATAATTAGGACGTCGACAGAACCTATAAAGCAGCGGTACTATCCGGTATCACCTGCAATGCAGGTGCATATCGATAAGGCTCTTAACGAGATGTTAGAAGAGGGGGTGATAGAGAAGTCGAATAGTCCTTGGGCTTCTCCAATAGTTTTAATCAAGAAGAAAGATGGTACCTTTAGGTTTTGTGTCGACTATAGGAAACTTAATAGTGTTACGGAAAGGGATGCTTATCCACTCCCGATCATTTCAGCCATTTTAGATAAGCTTAGGAACGCTAAATTTTTAACGTCGCTAGACATTAAGTCAGCGTATTGGCAGATTCCAATGGCGGAGGAATCTCGCAAGTTTACTGCCTTTACGGTACCCGGTAGGGGACTTTTTCACTTTAAGCGAATGCCTTTCGGGTTGCATAACGCCCCTGCTACGTGGCAGAGGTTTATAGATAGTGTTTTAGGGCCAGAGTTGGAGCCATATGTTTTTGTTTATCTGGACGATATTATTATCGTCACAGATACATTCGAGAAACATCTCGAAATTCTCAACGAAGTTTTTAGGAGATTACATGAGGCAGGTTTGAAAGTAGGTCGAGAGAAATGCAACTTTTGCAGACCCTCTCTTAAATTTTTAGGTTATGTGGTTGATCGGAACGGGTTACATGTTGACCCGGAAAAAGTGGATAGCATGGTTAAGATACCTGCACCCAAAAATGTCAAAGAGGTTAGGAGTTTTGTAGGGACTGTTTCGTGGTACAGGCGCTTCGTACCAAACTTCGCAACATTAGTTAGGCCGTTGACCGATTTGCTTAAGAAAAGCAAAAAATTCGTCTGGACACAGGAATGCGAAGATTGCTTTAGGAAAGCAAAGGAATGTTTAATCACGGCTCCGATTTTAACATGTCCCGACTTTAATCTTCCATTCGTGGTCCAAACAGACGCATCTGATTACGGTATCGGGGCCGTACTCACACAGACTTTTGAGGAGGGGGAAAAAGTAATATGTTACTTGAGTAGGTCTCTTAATAGGAACGAAAGGAACTACTCCACTACTGAAAAGGAGTGTTTAGCAGTTTTGTGGGCAGTTGAGAAGTTGCGGCCGTACATCGAAGGAGTTCGCTTCACGGTCGTAACTGATCATTACTCATTGATTTGGTTGAGTAATCTCAAGGACCCACAGGGTAGACTTGCACGCTGGGCAGTTAGGCTTCAGCAATTTGATTTTCAGATCATTCACCGAAAGGGTAAAGATCATGTCGTTCCGGACATGTTATCTCGGGGAGTTCCAGTAGTGGCTGGGATTTCGGATGAGGATTCTGACCCTTGGGTGGCTAAAATGATTTCAAAGGTCGAGTCAAACCCGTTAGCTTTTCCGGCCTGGAGAGTAGATAGTGGCCGATTGTTCAAATTTGTTAAGTCCGGTCATGTAGTAGTTCATGATAGCAACGAAGAGTGGAAATTAGTAGTGGGCAAGAAAGATAGGTTAGCAATTCTTAAAGAATGTCACGATGGCCCATTAGCTGGACATATGGGAGTGAGAAAGACTTTTGCTAGAGTAGTATCAAAATATTATTGGCCTAAGATGAGAGGAGATGTAGCTAGATATGTTAGAAAGTGTAGTACGTGCCAACAAGTGAAACCAATCAACGATAAGCCAGCCGGTCTTATGACTGAAAGAGTAGGAACTTCTTCTCCGTGGGAGATGATAAGTGTGGACTTAGTGGGTCCTCTGCCCAAGTCTAGTAAAGGTTATATGTATATCCTCACAGTAGTAGATTATCTAACGAAATTTCCTTTATTGTTTGCATTAAGATCTGCAACTGCAAAGGCAGTATGCAAAGAGCTAGAAGATAATGTTTTTCTTTTGTTTGGGGTTCCAAAGATTGTCATTTGCGACAATGGTCCTCAGTTTAAGAGTAGGGAACTTAGGGCACTCTGTGATGGATATTCTTCAAAGCTTAGGTTCACTCCACACTACCACCCACAGGCTAATCCCGCGGAGAGGATTAATCAGATAATCAAAACAACTTTGAGGGCTTATGTTTCGGAGAATCACCGCATTTGGGATTCTCAGTTAGCGAAAGTTGCTTGTGCCATCCGCACATCCCAACACGAAGTGTTAGGAGTTACACCATATTATGCCAATTTTGGAAAGGAGATGTTAACTAGTGGTCAGGATAGAATAGGTATTAGTAATGAGGTTTTAGAAAGAGAAAATGGTGTACAATCAGTAGGAGATATAGGTGAGAGATTTAATAAGCTTAGGGCTGATATTGCTGCCAAGTTACAGACAGCATCAAAGAAATCAGCAAGTGCGTACAACCTCAGAAGGCGAGATGTGCAATATCTCCCTAATGACGTTGTATGGCGACGAAATTTTGTCCTTTCGGACGCAGCAAATTATTATGCGGCTAAGTTGGCACCAAAATTTGTGGGCCCCTTTAGAATCCGCAAAAGATTGTCTCCTTGGACATATGTCCTTGAAGACGAAAACGGTAAAGATCGTGGCACTTGGCACACCAAAGATCTGAAGCCTTTCACTTCGCTAAATGGAAATGATTGAGTCCATAAGTCCCTATTAGAGTAAAGAGTAATTGTTTTTTTTGTAACTTTTTTTAAGATATTGGTTTTTTATGCATTTTTAATTTTGTTTTGTTATTTTAAAATGGACTACCATATTTGGTCTGATGGTTTTCCTTCCTTTGTTGTTTTGTTGACCAAGATGATCCGCAGGAAATTGCTTATTTTAATTTTAAAATAAGCACATTTCCGAGGAGGAAAGGGTGGGATTTGTTACGGCGAAATTTTGCCGTAACAAGAATTGCTCTTTCGCTTCCCCATCCTAGGTTCCCTTCTTCCCAACTTTCTTTTACAGGTGCTTCTTTTTCAACTTACTGAGAGAGAGAAGGGCAGCAATGGTCCATCAGCCATTGTTTCACTCTCTCAGTATCGCGAAGAAACAATAATTGTAGTTGTCAAACTTGACAGTTCCGGTGGGTAGTTGGCCCACTCATCATAAAATTGACAGACGGACGGTCTGGCCATAAGAAATCTTAAATAAAGCACGGGCGACACTTGGTCCCCGATTGCTGAAGTCACTCTTTGTGAGAATGGCTGCAGAATGGCTGCAGGCCCAACGTAAAACTTTTGCTTTAATTTATACTTACAATTGTAAAAGATGGAACGTTAACAGCTGGACCCCATTCCCCCCAAATCTGCGCAAAACCCCAACGAAGTAGTTTAAATTCGCGTTGTGGAAATTTTCTGCCAAACTCCTTTCTAACTTTTGAAAAATTGATTTAACTCGTTCCAACTTTTCACAATTTTATTTTGTCTTAAGTATTGCAGGGGAAAATTGCACGTGTGAACACTTAGGTTTCTTTCGGTTTTAAAAGTTTTCTTTTTCATATTGAATTGGGGAAATTAGGTGGCTGAATGCGCTCATTGGATTGCTTACCACTGGAAGTCATGTCAGAGGTCGGCGAATTCAATGAGGATGACGATGCATGAAGCTGGGGTGTGAAGGTGCGAGTAGGAAAGGCTGCTGGGTTTCAACTGCGTTAGCGCGCTCACGCAAATATGCGTAGTGTTGCTGAATGATGACGTGATCGAAATCCCGGGCCACTGATTGGCCGAAAGCACGGGGGTTTGAAAACGAGAAGGTACCATCCAGGCATGGTGAAAGCCTGAAAGGTCACTTCTTGGCAAGTTACAAAGCGATTTACATCATAAAATAAATTTTGAGAAAAAGAAAAATTTTAAAAATTCGAGAGAGATTTAATTTGTCGATTAGAGTTTCAAATTAGGAAAATTGAAGGAAAATTGTGAAAAGTTGGAGGAAAAATTGTGGAAGGGATTTCGTGAAATTATCACGAGGAAATTAAATTCTTGAAAGGAGGAAAATTGGCAGGAAAATTCCAGATAAGTATAGTGATTATTGAATTGGTTGAATAGTGTTCTTTTTTTAATCGTTTATTGTGTGTGATAAAATCTTGACACAAATTCCGTTTGGGTTTTGCTTTCCGTTTTATTCCGGAAAATTACGGAACTCGTGACCCGTTTCAAAATCGTTATATTCTTTCGGGACCGAGTGTTAACGGTCCACCTTATAATATTAAATTTTCATTGTTCTCGTTGTTTCAAAAGATCTTGGGTTTTACTCCTACTCGTAAGGTTTCCCAAGCACCTTAAATTTTGATTAAAAATTATTTCATTTTTCAAATACAATTTCTTCGTCTTTTTTTTTATTCTAAAATACTTTCACCGTCGGTTCCGCTCCGAAGGTTTGTGATTTCCTTTTTTTTTAGGAAAAAAATCACTGGCGCCCTTTTTATTAATTTCAGCTACGTCCCTGTGTCCACACAGTAAGTAGTTTTAATTAATTACAATCATCCTTTTTTTTATAATCATAATCATAATCAATAAAATTACAAAAAAACTGAACCCACCCCTAACTGAGCATAGCTGTGGTGGCAGCACTTTTTTATCGCTGCCTGTTGCACTAACTTCGAATTCGAATTCGGAATTCTTTTGATTATTATTCGTTTGCTTCCTTGTGAGGCTAAATTTTGTTTTCTTATTGTCATTGTCGGTCGTGGTGTAATTCGTCGAATTAAAAATAATTGAATAATTCGGTTCGTCGCGAAAAAGTGCAACAATATAAACAAAATAACGTACAAAACAATAGACTTATCAATAACTTTATTTGTTAGACACAATTTGATCACATATTTTGTGAAAAATCTGTAAATTACTTGGGAAAAATGAAAATCGTCGTCACGTCGCGTCTTTTTTTCAATTTTTGACGACGAGAAACGCCGCATTGTGTATATCTAGGTATGCTTTCATTGTTTGAATTTGGTTTGACAACTACAACGAGTTCTCGTCACGCTCACGTCTCGTTTCCTCACCGTATTGTGAATCAGGCTTCATGTCACTTTGGCAGTTTTTGCTTTACCTCAACTCGCCACACTGCCACAGCAAAATACCTAGTTCTACTTCAGGACGTGTTCAGGGCGACCCCAGGTCTCAAAAAACACAGAATTTTTTCACCAGGGTGACTTTAGGTTTTTCAAAAAACGCATTGGGGCGACCCCCAGGATGATTTCAGGGATCAACGAACAAACCTAGTAACTGCTGGTGCTGGGTCGAAAGTGGCCGTCTACTGAATTTCAGTAATCGAATAATGGTGAAAAAGTTTAGTTTTAATTACAGAAAAGCAAAGGTATACTTTCTAATTTTTTTATTTTACCTCTACCTACATTTAAAAAAAAATATTCTGAAATCCTATACCTACGATCATTCACATGAATTTTTTATCCAACTAAACTCCAAAGAAAAAGAACCCTTATCTATTTTTTTTTTTTTTAATTTCAGCACTTATTTTACATTCCAAACAAAAAAATCGCAAAAATGTATGTTCATATATGTGTGAAGCGTAGGTAGATATACCTACAATAAATACATACAGTAGTGGTCATAATTTAAGGGATAGTATTTAATTTTTAATATCATAGCATTTTTAACAAACAAATTGTACCAAAGTTTCTTAAACTATTATGGTATTTTGATAACACATTATAGAATTTAATAAACAATAAAAATAAACTTCAGTATTATTCACAGATTTTACTTAAAGTTAAGATATAATTTATTTGTCCCTGGGTCTTATTTGTAGGGACATCATTTTAGTTTTCTTAAAAAACAAAAATAGCTTAATTAGTTTTAGTTCTGAATTTATATTTATAAAACTCACTAAATACACCTAGTACTTAGTTGCATGGCCACCGTTTGCTAAAACAGCTTGGCATCTGCGAAGCATAGATTCAATAAGTTTATGACAGGTTTCGATTGGTATTGCTTCCCATATCTTTTTTTTTATGGACTCTTTTGCAATACGATCCTCAACATACTTTCATAGATTCTCTATTGGATTTAAATCCGGTGACTGTGCTGGCCAAAACATTGGAGGAATATTATTAGTGTGGAAAAAGTCTTTTGAAACGTTTGCCGTATGCTTTGGATCATTATCCTGGTTATAAGATCCACCGAAGAGGCACTTACCATTATGTTTTCCATTTAAAATTTGGCAGTCATTATTTTTTGGAATTTGAAAATAGGTCCCACTTCATGCGTCAAAAACTACCCCCACACTTAAATATTACCGCCACCATGTTTAACGGTTTTGATAGTGTATTTGGGGTCAAGCTGTTTGTTTGTTGGCCTTCCGACATAGTGTCTACCGTCTGATCCAACTAAATTAAAGTTAGATTCATCATTCCACAAAATATTATTCCATATTTTAATTTCTTCCCCTCCTTTTCAATTATGATGTTCTCTAGAATGTTAGACGATCTCTTTTTATATTTTTTTTGCTCAGCAAAGAAACTTTTGCTGCTGATCTTCCAAAGAGATTGGCTTCTTGTAAGCGTTTTTGCAATTGGTGACGCTTTCAGTTGTCATACTAGGCTTTACAGTGTCCTTATTAATGTGACCAGGGCCCATGTTCTGTAACTCTCGCATGGTTAAAAGCAGTCGAGAAACGATGAAAAAAAAAACAAATGGAGAATGGAGAAAATTGAAACAAATCATGAGTTTTGTTCCTTTTTCCATCGTTTCTCGACTGATTTTATCGATGCGAGAGTTACAGGACATGGGTCCAGGGTACGGTCAAGTATAACTTAAATAATATTAGTATAACCTTATTAATAATATACAGTCGAAATAAACTAATCATTCAATGTTTTTCGGATGAACTTATTTGTTAAAAATGCGATGATGCTAAAAAGGACATACTGTCCCTTAAATTATGACCACTACTGTATACATACTTCATATGAAAATAAATATGAATTTATTTATCTACATATGACGAATCCCGAACGAAATATTAATTCAGCATTAGTACAAACAAACAAACCCGGCCAACGACGCACAATTCAAATTTTTATTGTTTTGATGTGGAACCAAAAGTAAATTAAAAAGAACCCTAAATTCAAAAATTAAATTTTATGGTTTAAATGACGAGTAACATCTTGTTGACTAATGCAAGCCTTTAGAAACACATTAATATTTTATGCTCACCAGGGCACATAGGGGCATTTCATGTGAAAAGCTGATCAAAAGTCAAAAAACTAAATTGAGACTACCTACTATGTACATCCTAATTTTACTGAAATATGGTAAGTCTCGAATTCTATTCTCAGTTTCATAGCCCGCGTTACGGTGGTAGTCAAATGGGCCACCTATTTAAAAATGTTCAAATCGCTCTGATTTGCTGTCGTATCAGCTGTTTTTTGATAAAGGATTACAACAAAAAAAACTTAACCGGATAGCTTTGAATAGTTACCCGAAATCTGCCATAGAGTAAGTGGCCGTCTTCGTGTGGTAGTCGGATAGGCCATCTGAGATACATTACCAGATAGGTAACATTTGCTGCCAAAAGCCAGAACAGCTAACAAAAGGGAAAACAATTGAGTTTGCAATGCGACTTCTGAATCATCAATTAAGTATTTTATTCGGTACCATTCCATGTGACACTCGTATACATTTCAAACCTTGTTTTTATATTTTATTCTTTAAACAAACAAAATCAGACGCAACACCACAAAGCAATATAAGTAGTCGGTTGTAGGTATAATTATTGGAAGTGACTCTAGACATGCCAATTATTTATAACATTTTTGGTTTATAAAAGTAGTTTATGCGGCCCCGCAGGTCCAGGGCCCTCCGCCGTGGGCATACTCAGCCACCAAGAGTTTTTTTTTTTTTCAATTCGCGCGAAGTTCTTTAACACGGGGTCTCCACCTGAAATATTTCATAGATTACCCTCTGTCACTTTTGATAGAAAGAAAGAGCGATAGTATGCCATAAAATGTTGGTTGGGCATTTCATAGCTTACTATTTCATTTGCGAGAATAGAACAACATCACACAAAACAAACAAAATTCTAACAAACCAACGTAAAATTGCTTGCTCATAGAATACTATCCATAGCTTTCTATGAGCCGAGCAATAGGCGTGTTTTTTTGCAAGTCCATATGGATTTGTCGAAAAAAACGACATCGGGACTTAGGAACTTCTTACTTACAGTACGTAAGTCCCGATAATTATCTGGACTTAGCTAAGTCCATATGGATTTAAGTTGTTGTTGTATTTACGTGTAAAACTATTAGTCCCGATGTCGTTTTTTTCGACAAATCCATATGGACTTGCAAAAAAAACACGGCTAATATGTGGCAAGAAATTTTTTATAGAATACTATAAGTAGCCTCCATGAGCAATTTTCATAGCATGCAATATAGTATTCTATGAAATATTTCTCGTGGAGTCACCATGTAACGCACGCCCACTTTTAATGGCATGTCTCTAGTCTCGTCCATAATTATTAGACTGCTTTTACACGAGAGACATTTTTAATCTTCGTTTCTTTTTGGGTTTCCTTCTGAAAAGTTAACTTTGTGCAAGTAAAGAAGTATCATCTCTTTGCACTCTTAGTGCCTGATTACATGGTTCATTTTACTGAAGAGCGCATCGGTGACACAGTTAGATTTTATGTGCGTGAAAAAGAGAAGGTAGATTCCACCCAAATTTCACCGATGCGCCCCCTGCTGCCCCCTGCAACCCCCCTGCTTAGCTTCACTATAGGATTTGGGGTAGGTGCAAGGTTGGTTATATGCAGTTTTTTCGGATTTAAAGAACCCTCACTGTAAGTATAGGTATGAGAACAAATTTCGCGTACGCGAAACTATGTGCCTTTAGACAGTTTCTAAGGAAAAACATAAAGAAGAATGAGCGATATGCATCTCCAATTTGTTCAGCCACAGCAATTTTTTCTACCCCGTCCACCACATACATATGTACGTCCCTCGCCCAGTGCTTAAAAATCGCAAGAAGAAATTGCATCGTTTAAAAGCAGTCTTAGCTGTGATCAGCTGTTCCTCAAATTTCAATCGGAGCGTTTAGTATACCGAACATGTTTGGTTCATCAGCTGAATCTTTCTATGGGATTACAACAACACACATCAATAGATAGCTTTGAATAGTTAGGTACCCGAACGTACCCCGTGAGCGTGACAAACGAAATCAGTTTAATAGATTTTGCAAATACAGCGATAGGTGCAAAATAGAAACATACGGATAGAAAAATAGACAAACTCTGTAACTGACAAATTAACTTTTATTGAAATATTGATGGAAAAGTTACTTTTTGAGATATTTTTTTTTTTAAATGAAGATTTACATTTAATAACATCAACAAATAATTTTGATCACTAATTTGTACAAAATGCCCTAACGTGCGACAATCGACGTGGACATGGTCTTAGCTTGCTAAACAATGAAAATCGGTTTGTTTTCGTTGCCGATAGACCCGCGCACAACAGCTCTCCTTTAAAATGTAGGTATGGGTATGGGTACCTACTAACTAGGTATTAACACTTTCATTTAAACTTAATTTTTAAACCATAGCAACTAAAAGACGTTTCATAAATCCTCTACCTACATTAATTTAGAGCTACCAGCTACGTAGGTACCTTGTCAAATAAAGCTACTGCTTTTAAGATGATAATAAATGATAAAGAGATGATAATTAACGATTATAAATTTATAATTTTAATTATGAGATAATAAAACAAAACTTACTTATTGGTCTTTGCGATAATCTTGTTCTTTGGACATACTCTTCTTCTGGTTCGGATTCTATACTTTCGCAGCAACCCATTGCGAAAATTCACCGGGTAAAACAATAATTACCAACTATATAACACAACACAGAAATGAGAATAAATTGCCAAGCAAATTGCAATAACACCGCAATTAAATTATATAGGTATTATTTTCAATAATTTTTTATCATTTAGGAATATACTGTCACGATTCATGCACATCGGCGCAGGTATTTAAATGGACTATCCTACCACAAATATTAATCTTTTGCTATATATAAAATCAATTTTACTTCTAACAATAACTTGCAAAGTAATCCGTCCGATTTGAAGTGCACACAGTTAATAAATTAAAATGTTTAGTCCAGCATTTTTTTCACTTTATCGCCGACGAGGGTTTGTTTTTGTTTATGTTATCCGAATCGTAAACCGCTTATCTATGCGCATCGACGGACGGCGACGAGCGACGATTCGACTTCAACATCGACATCGCACAGCTATCACTACGCATACATATACATACATACATTGAAGTGTTCTTTTTCTTTTAAAGCGCGCTTAACTGAATTTTTTTGCGAGTTGAGCTAAGTAATTAACTACTTATACCTGCGACCCGGGATGCCACTTTTTATTTTATGAACGTTGAATAGTTTTTAATGTGGGTTTCTATTGGGAAAAAAACCATAAACATGTTTTTCGTGATTTTTGATAATTAATAGATTTTAATAGATTGGGTCACATGTAACTTCTTACTTATTCTTATTATATCGAGTGATATAAAATTTGATAGATATGTACCTACTTACAAAATCGATAGGTAGGTAAAGACAAAATAGTGGAGAGGTCATGGATCTTTACTTTAGCAGTATAATGAAATGAATTTTAATAAAACCTGTAGGATAGTGTTATTTTTTAATGCCCAACACTAAAATGTATACTTTAAACCCTACCTAGATTGTGACTCTTAGGCCCAGTTTTTCAGTGGTGAGTTAAGTCGGATTTACCTTACTCAAGAAGTAAATTAACCCACAGTTAACTGAAGAAGCAGTTTATGGTGGAGAATGCATGCGGTACAACTAAACAAACTCGCGGATTAAATATCAAAAGCATCTGTTCAGTTAATCCTGAGTTAACTCGGGTCTAACTTTAATCTCGCACTGAAAAACTGGACCTTAAATACACAATGGCGATGGTTTTGTGGGCGAGATTGTCATGGCGTAGTGAAGAATCACAACCTGGGTCTTATAATTTGTATTTATTTAAAATACATATCGTCGACTAAGGCCCAGTTTTTCTGTGGTAAGTTAAACCAGAGTTAGTTTACTATAGAAGTAAATTTTTTAAATTAAATTAATTTAAATTAAAGTAAATTAAAATAAGGAAACAGTTTTTTGGTGGAGAATGCATGGGGAACGACTAAAATAAACAAACTCGGAGCGAATTAAAGATCAACAGCATCTGTTCAGTCAATCCGGAGTTAACTCACCAAATTTGATGAGTTAACTCGGGTTTAACTTTAATCTCGCACTGAAAAACTGAGCCTTAGAATGACAAACAGCTATGTTAACCTGTTTTTGATATTTTAACAAAAAAAAAAACTCAAAAACAAATGTGTCCGTAATAAATCCAAAAATAGTGAGTTAAGCTTCAATTAGAAATGGTCAACGCGTTGAGTCTCTGACGTCAAAAGGACATCAAATTCCGTCCCAAAATTTTCTTGTCGTGTGATCGTCAACGCAAAATACTGTATATGCGTTGACGGCTGCGTTGTTGACACCTACGTTGACATTGTTTTTACCTTCAACGCATTGACTTTTTCGTTGAACGTGTAATCACCCTGATAGTCGATTGGAATATTACATTGGCCTTGCATTTAGTGTTGATGTTACATTGACTTTGCATCAACATTTTTTCTGTGAGACCTATGGTTCTCAAGATATAGCCAAAAAACATTGTACACCACCTTTTACAAGATGGTAAGTGGTATGCTCACACTGACCCACCCTTCTCATTAAAATAAAATTTGTCCTTTCCAAAATTCAAAGTCAATGTAACATTTCAATGGACGAACGGGGGAGGGGAGAAAGTTTTTGGCAACAAATTTCAACTTTATTCAAATTTTTTATGTTTTTGGCAAAAAATTTCAACTTTTTTCACTGACCAATGGTTCTCAAGATATCGCGAAAAAAAACATTTTTCACAACCTTTTCCAAGATTACGGCCAAATGGGGGGCTTTCAACCCCGAAATCTAAATGGTATACTCACACTGACACAACCTACACATTAAAAAAAAACGTTGGCCTCTACTAAATGCAAGGTTCGGCCAAAATTCTGTAACATTTCAATGGACTAGAGTAAATGTTAGAATACATTGACTCAATGCCGAAATCACATTAAGATGAATCTAATAAAATAGTGAAAGTTTATGAATAAACAACAAATAAAATATAATCTATAAAATAAAGGGTTTTCCAATAAGAGGTGTTATTTTGATATTCAAAGAAAAATGACATTTTTTGAGATAAATGATCGGATGTTTATTTCATTATAAAGAGGAAGGTATGCCGTTAATAATGGAACACAACATCAGCCAAATGGCCGCCACGACCACGCTTACAGGACCATATCCTTTTCATGAAATTTTCCATAACCAAATCGCAAAGTGGCTGCCCTATGTCCTCGATAGGCTCACGAATTCAATCTTTGAGGTCTTGAATCAACGCTGGGCTGTTGGCGTAGACCTTATCTTTCACGTGGCTTCAAAGGAAGAAGTCGCAAGATGTTAAATCACAAGATCTCGGTGGCCAATTGTGATCACCTCTTCGAGAGATAACACGGTCCGGAAACTTTTCCCGTAAAAGATCGATGGTTTCATTGCTTGTGTGGCACGTAGCGCCGTCTTGTTGAAAGTAAACGTTGTCCAGATCAATACCATCCAATTCCGGCCATAAAAAATCATTAATCATCTCTCGATAGCGCAATCCATTGACCGTAACTGTTGCTCCAGCCTCATTTTCGAAAAAGTAAGGTCCAATGACCCCGCCGGACCATAAACCGCACCAAACAGTCACGCGTTGAGGATGGAGAGGCTTTTCAACAATAACTCTTGGGTTTTCCGAGCCCCAGATGCGACAGTTTTGCTTGTTGACGTAGCCTCCGAGGTGGAAATGGGCCTCATCAGTCAAGATGATTTTTCGATGAAATTCCGGATCATTATCATGCATTTCAAGGACCCAATCAGCAAAAACACGTCGTTGTTGATGATCAGCCGGATTGAGTTCTTGTGTTAACTGAACTTTATAAGCCTTAAGACCCAAGTCTTTATGCAAAATACGGTGTGGAATGCCTAATTCCAAAGAACGACGAGGAATGGACAAAGCTGGGTTTTCTTCAACACTTTGGGCTACAACAGCAATATTCTCAGTTGTTCTTGAGCGACGTGCACGGGTTTTATTCTTCACATCACTAACTTGTCCCAACAGCTCGAATTTGTCCACCAATTTCTGTATTGCAGTCCGACAAGGTGCTTCACGACTACCCAAAAATGTTTTAGTTTTACGAACCGTCTCTGCCAAATTTTCACCATTTTTATAGTGAATTTTAATAATTTCAATGCGTTGTTGAAGCGTGTATCGTTCCATTTTTATTAATGGGTACGTTCAGATGACGAAGGGACTTGAAGGCAAGGCAAGTTTCTCGTCTCTGATTGGCCAGCTGTCGCAAAATTTCCTTCCAATTAAGGCAACTTTTATTGGAAAGTGACTGGAAAGCTAGTCAAGAAATATCTCCCTTCATTTCAAGTCAAGTGCATTTATGTCAATATATCAGCTGATTATATTTTGTCATTAAACAGCAAGCTGAACTTCATTGTTCAGTGTCTTCTTTTTTTCAAGTTTTTTTTATTGTTTTTGGGTTGAGGAGTTCTTTATCAAAGTTATAGAAAAGATTTGCATTATTCGTAAGAAGTATTGAAGAAATTATAATATACAATTCGTATGAGTTGTGAGGTGTTTTTCAGATAAAAATATTTTATTATATTTATTATTATAAATAGATACTATCTGCACTATCAACGGAAGGTAAAGGTTGGAACTAAAGTTCCAATTTTGGCATGAATGACATCTCAAAAAATAACTAGTTTCCTTTGTAAAATTTGCGTTCAATGAATGCACTTGACTACATAATGTAGTCCCTTGTGTCTGCTGAACGTACCCAATGGGAACTTGACTTGCCTTCAAGTAGTAGTAGTAGTTTCTACTTGTCAAATGTCAAAAAATGACAGCTTCAAAAGTGACATCTACGGGCTATTCAAAATAACACCTCTTATTGGAAAACCCTTTATAAGTTATAAGTTAAGGGCAGTATATGAAATCAATTCAACGCTTTGGTGTCAGCAATGATTTATCGCCTTTACTGCGGTGCGGCGGTCGCGAGGAATTGAAAGGAAATGAAAAAAAAGGTATCCATTTTACTTTTATTTTAACTTAATTTGTATTTAAAACAATTAAACAACACGATTCATCAATTAAATACTTCAGAAGATTATCACATTTATTATCACTTCCAGCACGAAAGTTTTCCGAATGCAGTAACATTTGATTCATACATCTTTAAGCCCTCTATCAGTGGCCACGTTCGGGTGCCAATCCGATAGGCTATCCAAGATACCTTAGTATCCGATATGTTTTCGAACGACCAAAACCAGATAGGTTATATTTGCTGTCAAAAGACAAGGCAGCTAATTAAAGGGAAAACTATTGAGTTTTTAACGCGACGATTTGATTTTAATTTTATTGCAAATCCCTTCTGAATCTTCAATTAAGTATTTAGTACCATTTAATATCACACTGGTATACATTTTAACCCTTATTTGTTATTTTATTCTTTAAACAAATAAAATCAGACGCTACACCAAAAAGCAAAATAAGTAGTCGGCTGTAGGTATAATCAGCTGTGATCAGCTGTTCCCCAAATTTCCATCGGATAGTTTAGTATCGCGAAAATTTTAGGATAGCTTGGGATTTGTTTCTGACAACAGCTGATTGGTTTATCAGCTGCATTTTTCTATGCGATTACAACAACACAAACCTATCCGGATAGCTTTGGATAGTTGCCCGAACGCACCCAGTGATTTCAATGATATCACGTCACGCTGGCTGTTCTCTCGATATATATAATATATGTAGTGCTAGTGACTCTCTGCCAACTGTGATTTAAGATTTAATGATAACAAAAAGGTTTTATTTATTTATTCATGAAATGCTGATATACATTAAGACAAAATTTCTTTTAACTTAGATATAAGCTATGATTTATATAACAACGTTTAATATCAAAGACTGCTTTTAAACCATGCAATTTCTTCTTGCGATTTTTAAGCACGTGGGCGAGGGACGTATGTGGTGGCCGGGGTAGACGAAATTGCTGAGGTTGAACAAATTGCAGAGTTATCGCTCATTCTTCTTTGTGCTTTTCCTTTTTGTTCGAATGTGTTTTATTTTCATTCGTCGTCCACTCAGATAACTTCGCTTAATCAAGTGGAGTAAAGAGTGCAGTGAGATGATACTTCTTCACTTGCACAAACTAAACTTTTCATTAAAAATCGCTGTCGTGTAAAAGGTATTTGCAATTAGAAGGAAACCAAAGGAGAAACGAAGATTAAAAATCGCTGTAGTGTAAAAGCAGTAAAAGCTAGAATATGACAATTTTGTATGAGGTTAAAAAAGGAAAATTGTATATAATGCCAAAAAGAAGAATTATAAATAAATAGAAAAAAACAAAAAGAAGACAAAAAAAGAATACAGTAATTGAAAAAAAAAATTGTGTGAGTGTCGGGACTCACGGTTAAGATGTGTAAACCACAGATTAGCCATATGAAGATGAGAATGTTTCGTACGTTTCACCCTCCAAAACCCATTTGTTTACATTGTTGTAATTTCTTGCCGCGTCGGTGAATAGATGTGAATTGCAACAACAATTTAACCGGTGTCTGAAGATCCCTACTGTCTATGTGTGAGGTTTCTATACACACATTCTCATTTTTTATCTGATATCTGACAGCTCAAGCTTGTAGGCAAATTAAAATGGCTGCCGGGGATTCTCATCTTCGTGTGGCTAATCTGTGGTGTATACATCAACGTGCGCGGATCCAAAACGGACTTGTTTTGCTTGAAGGGGATCTTAAGATTTTTTTTCGAACGTTCACGTTTTTTTTTTCACTCTACCGCCAGCATAGATGTTTACACATAAAAAAAAAATATGTATATATTGAAACAAAAAAAAGAATAAAGATATAAAGAACGAAAGAACGAAAGAAAGGCAGAAAAATAGAAAAAAAGGGTAAGAGGGGAAGGTTAAACTTGCATTGCATTTAACTTATAGGTTGTTATTTTATAATTGAGAAAAATGAATTCTTATTTTATTCTTTAATCTCGCAGCGTTATTAATTTCTCTTATATCGCGCGGTAGAGAATTCCATAGAAGAGGAGAGTAGACAAAAAACTGACGCTCGGATGTAAGAGAAGCACAACGTGGGTGGGCCAGCATTCTAGTTCTTTGCGATGATGCCATACTTATCATATGGCTGAGATACTGCGGTTGGTTGGATAGAACAATGTTAGTGAACATAGTTAGGGCACGATACTTAAGAAATTTTTCAAAAGTCATATTGAGTACACACTTAAAAAAATTTGAAATATTGTCGAATCTGCCTAGTCCAAAAATGTAGCGTGTGATATTATTAAATGTGACATTAAGTTTCCTTTTATTGGCGGAGTCACAATAAGAGTAAATTTCACAGCCATATATCAAGGTTGGTATGATCAGCGTTTTAGCTAGCAGCACCCGCACTCTTAAAGGGGTGAAGAGCTATGTTGCCCACAGAGTTCGAAGAATGTTATTCCATGTTAGAGTCCGGTTAAAAACCAAGCCAAGATTTTTAGCGGTTTCAACATATGGGACGTTTTGTAAGACCACAGGAGGGAAGTAGGAAACATCTATCGCTTTTTTAGATGTCAAAATAGAGACAGATTTTTTGGGATTCAACATGAGACTATTTTGTTGGGTCCAACGTGAAACACACACCGTCCTCTATAAGCCCTAACGGACAACTGAAATATAATTGTACATCATCGGCATACATTTCTATAGAACAATATTTAACTATAGACGGCAGTAAATTAACGTAAAGAGAAAATAGAAGAGGACCCAGGATAGAACCTTGCGGCACTCCACGCGAAGTGGAAAGAAAATCAGACAGAGTGTTATTTAATTGAACCGACTGTTTCCTACCAGTCGAGTATGAGAGCAAAAGCTTTACAGCACAAGTTGAAAAATAAAACGCAGGGGTCAACCATATCAAAGGCCTTAGAGAAATCTAAAAGAATTAGAAAGCTTACGTTTCCCTTGTCTAAACCTTGACGTAAATCTTCTGTAACTTTTAACAAAGCTGTTATACAACTATGTCCTTTTCGAAAACCAGATTGTTTTGGTGTTAGAAGATTCGAAGAATTCAGGTATGATGTCATTTGATTTTGCAAGATTCTTTCAAAGACTTTAGATAAAAATGGTAAAATTGCAATAGGCCGATAATCATCATTCATTGAATTTTTGGGAACTGGTATTCTTTTAGCTATTTTCCACTGCATCGGATGTTCTCCTGTAGTTAAAATGGTGTTAAAAATGTGAGTTATGTACGGTAGAACAATAGGTAGAATTATCTTGAGAAATTTAAGGCTCAACTCATCGAGGCCCATAGCATTTGATTTAAGGGATAGAATACTTTCAACTACTTCCGTGTGATCAACTGACCTAAAACAAAACAGGAATTAGAGAAATCGTTACTCACATTAGTGAACGACTGAACGTTGGGTAAGCTGTAAGATTTTTCAAAAGAGAACTAGAAAAATAAAAGCACAACTGTTTTTGACCACTTTTTTGGTAGTTTACGAGATTCACAAATTGCCAGATAAAATATGCGTCTACTCACTAGCTTTCATATTTTAGAAGTGATTCTTCTTGTCAAGTGCTTTTTGCTTTATTTGTAATTTAATTAATTTAAATTTTCTCATGAATTTTTATTTTAAATTGGGTGAATGAATATCTACTACAAAATATACCTATCTACATACTTTGTATTATATACAATGTTAAAATTGGGCACTGATTTTATACAGGGCCGGACCAACCATATGTGCAAGATGTGCAAATGCACGGGGCGCAAAATTCTGGGGTCACATTGCCAGGAGCAAGAAAATGTAATCTGATCTTGCGCAAACAAATATATACTTCCATTTGCATTTCAACCACAAAACTTGTTCAAATAATCCAAAAATAACATCCATCACAACTGTTCTAAGTTATTTCCTGCACTTCAACTTCACTTTCATTGTTGGAGAATTTAACTCAAAATATCGTAAATATAATTAAAGATCCCACTAGATCTACGCATTGAGCACCTATACCTCCTGGGTAATGTGGGAAAGTCTTATGCATGTGTACCAGTGTATGTATGTATGTATGCAAATATAAAAAAGGGGCGCTTTCTACAAATTTAGCACAGGGCGCAAGTTTAGCTGGGACTGGCCCTGATTCTATATGGCTTGGCAAAGTGTAAACAAATTCAGCATTTTGCTGTTTTCTTTTGGCAAATTCAGATTCCAATTTGAATATTTTCGTGGATAATGAGATACGATTTTAAATTGATTTCTTTTTGACATTGTATTTGTGTAGTTTTGTTTCTGGTTTAATATTTCGAAAAATCTTCATCCATTGATGCACTTTTAGAAGAGATAGAAATAGAACTTCATATTAAGTTCCCGATTTATTTTAAACTACGTCCATTTATGTGTTATGACTTATGAGCAATTATTTCACACATATTTTAAACACAATTTTCACATGCGAAATAAATTAAAAAAATAAAAGAGGTAAGTCCCCTTTCACACGAGGAAACAACTTGCTGGAGATTTTTTTGACGTTTTTTTTTAATTTCCTTAAAAATCTCCTGTACCTTTCACACGAAGAAACAAAATCGTGGAAACTTCCTGTAGTTTCCTTTTAAAATAGCTTGGTTGAACACACTCTAATGTGTGTGTGAAGAGGAATGTCTAAAAAATCTCCTCGAATTGTTGACCGGGGAGATTTCATTTTCCCCTCTTACTTCTTGCCCTTCTCACCCACAAACTGAATGTTGCTGGCAACTCAGTTTCTTCGTGTGAAAGGGGACTAACAATTGTTGGCAGTTGGCCAGTTTTGTATGTAATGCTGGATTCACACGACTGACAAATTGGCATTTTTTTGTCGGTAAACTGCCAAAAGAATGAATTTGTCCATTCTTCTGACAGTTTATTGACATAGTAGGTACTGCTAATTTGTCAGTCGTGTAGATCTAGTATAAGTCGAAGATATCGATCATACATCAATTATGAAACAAAACATTTCGGATTTTTTCCAATATTACTAAAAAAAAATACAGTTTTATCGGTAAATTCTAGAATTTCCTAATTTTGTAAATAAAAACAACGGCAACTCTGACAATATCATGCAATTACAACAAAAATCCGTGTACGTAAGTCAGTGGCTTGCTAATTTTTTAAGTGGCATTTTTCCAAATTCAGTGTCGTGAGCGTGCTTCAGAACGGAATATAACTACCGCCAACAGATTTCCTCAATTAATAGAAGATTAAACACCGAAGACTTGTTTTTAGCGTTCGATTACAAATTAAGTTAAGAGACATCAGATAAATACTTATTCTTCAGATAAAGCAAACATTTTGTTTCTATCTTTTCCTCTAATAGTTAACTGAATGTTTAATTGAGGACTGAAAAATCTCTTAAAAGAAAAATCTGCAATTGCAATTTTCTTTTCATAATTTTGAATTTGAATATTTTTTTTTCAAAAGCTTATTTAAAAATAAAACATAGAATTTCTGGCTTTAAAAACGATATTGCATGATATTGTAAGAGTTGTTGTTCATTTTATGTCAACGGTTTTGAAAATAGCCCCTCCCGCATAAGTGGGGTGAAATAGAACCTCCCACCCAAGGCCATAGCCAGGGGGGGTCACAGGGGTTCTTTCCAGTGGAATAAGGAAAAATAGAATCTCTTCTGTTACTACAGTCTCAGAAGCCAAAGCTAAACCACATCTTATATTTATAAATATAAAGCGGAACTCTTACTTTGATTGTTTGTTTGTTCGGGCTAATCTCAGAAACCACATGTCCGATTTCAAAATTTCTTTTTGGGTTTGGAAGGTTGCTTTTAGGAGATGGTTATTTTTAGGGTAAAATGGGGTAAACATAAAAATTGTCGGATTTTTTTTGTTTTTTTGGTTAAGATTTTGATTTTTTTTTTGGGGCATAAAAGATATTTTTTTACATTTTATTTATTGGAAGAAATGGGGTAACACCAAAAAAAATATTTAATTAAACATATTCTTTTTGTGTTTGAAAGGTTATTTCTAGGGTATGGCTTCAGAGATATTATTTTTTAAATTTGATATTTGAAGTGTGAATGGGAGACAAAAAAGTTATACATATGTATTCGATTTCAAAAATTCTTTTTGTGTATCAAAGTTTTTTTTCTAAGGGATGGCGTTGGGATTTTTTTTTTTTTTTAATAATATTTATAGGGAGAAGTGGGGTTAAAATAAAAAGGGGATATCTGATTTATAAAATTCTGTTTGTGTTTGAAAGGTTATTTTTAAAGATTTGATATTTATAGAGTGAAATGGGATATATATACACAATTAAGTGGTTTTCGATTCCAAATTTTCTTTGTGTTTGGGGAAAGTAATATTTTTAAGAATTTAGCATTAATAAGGTGAAATGGGTTAAAACCCAGAAAGTAGTATAGAATTACAAAAAGTATCTTAAATATTTATTTATATTTTCTTTTGTAATTTTTATGCGAAGCTTAGGTTTGTCTACCCGTGCGAAGCCGGGCGGGGCCAGCTAATTGTTTTATATATCTGGAACTCGTGATACTAGTTTGAACTCCAACCACTGACGCCCTAGAGATCATTTCTGCTTTTGGGTCAACGTGTAAGGCAATATGTCTGACGTGTCAGGGAGTTAAACCTAGGGAAATCCCACACAAAATTTCATATCGTTGTCATTTTTAAATCGAAAATTAAATGATTACATGACTCTCTTTTTCGGTCGTTTCTTTTTCACGAATTGGTTGAAAGGTGTATATAGGTAGGAATGCAGGGAGAACGAAGCTACGTTTCTACACCCCTCACCCAATCTGTCAGAAATATAAATTGACCAAAAAAGCGAATCGTTTTCACACTGGTCTCACTCCTCTGACTTTTTTTGACGTGAATCCAACTTCTTTGGATCTGAACACAAACTAATGTGATATGTGAACACATTCGACTAAAGTGAGTTCAGCAGTCGTTAAAACATAATTATGCCCGTTGAAGCATTAATTAGTGGAGACCACAGATTAGCCATATGAAGATGAGAATGTTTCGTACGTTTCACCCTCCAAAACCCATTTGTTTACATTGTTGTATTTGTAATTTCTTCCCGCGTCGATGAATAGATGTGAATTGCAACAACAATTTAACCAGGTGTGTGAAGATCCCTACTGTCTATGTGTGAGGTTTTTATACACACATTCTCATTTTTTATCTGATAACTGCCAGTTCGAGCTTGTAGGCAAATTAAAATGGCTGCCGGGGATTCTCATCTTCATGTGGCTAATCTGTGGTGGAGACCGATTAGTGCTGGCAAACAAAATCTCCGTACGACACATCCTCGCAAGCAAAATTTTGGGTGATAACACATTCGCAGTTAGGCTGCAAAGCTTACGCACCATCATATTAATAAGGAATGTTTTGAATGAAACAACCACTTCAGTGAGCTACCACCAAGTCATTATAGGCTGGAGTTATAGCTATTTCAAGGCTGCCAGGCCGATCATCCGACTCTGTTTAGCGGTGCTTAGTATATTAAGTTCAACTTTTATTTAAAAACTTTTTGCCCAGCTGAGTCTTGAACATAGACTAACGGCCAATTTCTTCACAGAGTCCTAATTTTAATACCGGTACTAGTCCTAAAATTAGTATTCAAATCGGTATCAACTCATTTCTTCACACAAGGGCTAGTCCCTCGTCCTGTCAATTTGGTACCGAGTATCAGTTAGGACTCGGTACTAGCTGGCTCCTCAAAATCAGCTAGTACCTTGTTATTATACCAGTTGTTAGTACTCAAATTGGTACCAAATGATTTCTTCACATAAGTAGTAAGCCCTAGTTCTGTCAAGTTGGTACCGAGTACTATTTATTACTCGGTATTAGCTAGGACCACAGATTAGCCATATGAAGATGAGAATGTTTTGTACGTTTCACCCTCCAAAACCCATTTGTTTACATTGTTGTATTTGTAATTTTTTCCCGCGTCGATGAATAGATGTGAATTGCAACAACAATTTAACCATGTGTGTGAAGATCCCTACTGTCTATGTGTGAGATTTTTATACACACATTCTCATTTTTTATCTGATAACTGCCAGTTGAAGCTTGTAGGCAAATTAAAATGGCTGCCGGGGATTCTCATCTTCATGCGGCTAATCTGTGGCTAGGACTTTCAAATCGGCAGTCTAGTGGCTCTAATACCTGAATTTGAATTAGAGAAATTTCATTCATTTTCTTCAATGAATTCGTTGCTGATTTTCGATATATTTTTGGTTATTGGTTAATAAATAGGTAATAAATTCGGCTTTTATTGATTTTGTGGATTTTTCGTTTTATTTTTTTTAAGGTAGGTACATACATTATGTATGTAGGTGTACCTATTTCGTAATGGCCTTATAAGTGTAGGGACTGAATTTAACTGTTGTTGGTCGCAATTTAAAATATTTATTATGCCAGCGGACTTTGTACTGACCCGGCCTTTACTTTAGTACATTTTAATAGTTGGACCATTATGAATTATATTTTAACTCCAACTGCAACTTTACGTTCAACTGTAGAGTGAAGAATAATTATTACATTTATATACGTGGGATGACATAATAAGAACGGATATATGTTGTACTGCATGGACATTAATGCAGTCGTAAAAGTATATATTGCCACGGTTTATATCGAGGAACAACGTCATATCTAAAACGATTAATAGTGTTGTAGTTTGTAGATAGTTTCGTTTCGACAAGGTATTAAAAAGGCCCTCCGCACATATCCCAAAATTTTCAGATATGCATTGTTTTTGCATTAGCTGTTTTCATAAGGGATTAAAACAAACACAAAACCTATCGTGATAGCTCTGGATAGTTCCCCGAACGCGACCAATGTATTGCATAAACCGAACATGAAATTCACACAATAAAGGGTATTTCTCCAAGCCTTTCACACACATACATACCTAAATATAAAAATGTCCAGAACTCCACAAAAAATAACACACAATGTTCTACTTAAATCAAATGCTTCATCTGGAAGCTGATTCAAAACAGAGCAGCACTGATCACTCCTGTAAATATCGGCAGGACTTTATGTGCATTCTTCATCTTCCCAATCTCTATAGGTTTGTAGCAACGACGACGACCATTTTGCTACTAACTGCGTAAATTGAAGACCGGAAAATTGTGGGTCACAGTGACAAATTTCATAGTTTATGTTTGATGAGACAGGTATCGTGAAATGGATATTATGTCCCCCTTTTTTGAGAAATTAATATAATTCATTCGAAAATTGAATAAAAAAAAAATCGTTCAGTTAAAATAAATATCAAAATAATATTTGAAATGCCAAACTATTGTAAAAATCAGAATTAGACCAGTTTTTAGACGTATTAAGTCCTAGTACCGCTTGGTGAATTTAGATCCGGTACTAGTGATGTGAAGAAATGCTCAGGTACTTACTCTTCATTAGGACCGAGTACGAGAGCTAGTACCTGGTCGAGCTAGACTGGGTACTAGGCTGGCATAGTAATTCTGTGAAGAAATTGGGCGTAAGCCATATGCACTACGCATTGCGCTGCCGAAATCACTTGAAAAGGTCCAACCCAATGTATGATTTATTGTTTGACCAATGAATTTGAATCAACTAACATTAAATCAACTTAATTAATGTTTATACTGTTGGGAGTATTTTTATTGAATTCAAAGTTTTCGGGCTGAATACCCCACTGTGGGTCGAATCGCATCCAATTTCAAGAATTTTAATAATAAATTAAAAAAAAAAAACTAACAAAAACTATATTTATTCCTTTTTTATAGAGCTTGAAACATACCTTTGAAAACTTCTTCTAAATCTTTAGATGATTCTCAAATTAGAATTTTAACTTTTCATCTGCAACCTGCCCGAGCCCGATTCTATGCAGTATCATAACAAAAAATCTTTTGAAATATTAAAACAATAAATATATTTAAAAATAAAGAATACATTTTATTCAAATTTATTAAAAATATTAAAAAATACAATTGACTTTAATTTTTTTCAAAAAAGTTCTAAACTAAATGATTTTTAAAGAAGTACAAATAACATTCAAAATCAAATGTCATAATCGTGTTTGCATTGTACATACATATTTTGTATGTGTATGTATATTACTATGAATAAATGTGACAGCTTAAGAGGGGTAGACATTAATTAGAAAGAGAAAATAGGAAAATAAATTATATTAGTCAATGGTTTAAAGATTTCGACACTATATTCGCTGAAGGTAAAAGAAAATTCAACTCCTACTTTTATTTGGATGTTGGCCTAATTTGGTTTTTGAAAACAAAATTATCTACTTCAAGTTTCTAACTCTTAATATTTTGAAATAATGAGAGATGTGAATAGGTTTCCTGAATCAGAAGTCAAAAGCATTTCTATCGAGTTGATTTCCTTGCAACGAAAAATATTGAGCAGGCGAATTCAAGCAAGTGGGAGATTTTAAGAAAAAAAATTGTTTTTTGATTTCTGAGAAAAACGAACATTACTGCAATATCAGAAACTTAAATTCGGCTTAATTTTTCAAGACAATATTTACACGAAAAGTTGTCTATTTGTAACCATTTGAAACACAAACAAAAAAAATGTGGGAGTTGAGTTAATCAAAATTAACTGCATTTCGCAGTCAAATTTCCGACTTTTCTTTTAAAAAAATATGGGTAAAATAGTTTGCATTTCTCAAATACAAATTTTCCTTCATAAGAAAAATCAACAGGAAAACAACAGGTTAATAACTCGCATTGAAGTTATATGTACATTTATGTATACTCGATCTCCAAAAGAAAAAAAATATATTTTTCGAACCTTTGAACTCTGATAAAAATCAAATAAGCGAATTTCTTTAATGGCGTTTAAATGTATGAAGAAAAATATTTTTTGCTTGATTTCATTAACAGCGAAAGTCTTTTACTCTGACTTGGGCAATATGCAACATTTAAAAAAAAATAAAATCTTAGAAATAGCACAGCACACGTCGACAGAAATAACAGTACTCTAACATAAAAACTGAATTAAATCAATTCGTCTAGTCTCAAAGCAATCCGCCTACGTCCTTTGTCAATATCAATAACCGATGTATTCACACGATCCCCGAGATTCAAGACAATTCCATTCATTTTGCTGGAGTGGATTAGTCCATCACATTCGATTCCAATGTCAACGAAAGCACCAAAATGGGTGATGTTAGTAACTGCTCCTGAAATTCAAATATTTCAGTAAATCCAGAAAAAAAAAACAAAATTAATCCGAAAAAAGTAATCAAGTTCTTACCGGTAACAATTTCCCCAACAAATAAATCTTCCATGCGAGTTATTCCCTGTTTGAAAAGTGGTTTCTTATCGAAATCAGATCGATAGTCTTGGAAAAGTTGTCTCTGAAGAGCCTCCAATACGACTTGTAACTGGTAAAATGTAAGGTTAGTTTTTTTTTTGTAATTCAGTTAAATCGATTCAAAAAAAATTACTCTTTCAATTGGAATGCCAAAATCTTTAGCCAAAGATTCATGGGATTGTGCATTGGAATAACTTTTTATTTTAAAAATAAATTCCGATTCTCCAATGTTTTTTAGATCAAGTCCACACTTTGAAATGATTCTTAGAAAATTTGAATTATGAAAAGAAAGAAAAATAATTTAAGTAACAAAAACTAACTTTTTGGCAACTGTGTAACTTTCTGGATGTACCCAAGTGCAGTCTAACAAGTTATCTACTTCCCCTCCCAGACTTTTTGGTTCAATGCGAATGAATCTGTCACACAAAGAGGATACAAGTTGGATTGTTTTTTTTTTTTGTAAATTATCGTTCTTTTCAAATTACCCAGCACATTGCACAAATGTCTTCTCTCCTACAGTCTTAACTTGAAGAAGATCCTTTCTGGTTCGGAAAGGTCCGTTCTCTTGTCGATGCTGGATTATCTTCTCGGCACGTTTCTCTGTTAGGCCAGCAATATGTCTAAACATCAACAAAAACAAAAAAAAGAAGAGCAAATTCTTCTAGGGAACCATTTTTTGCAAATTTGATTTCTCATCAACTTACTTCAAGACACTCAAACTGGCTGTGTTGATGTCAACTCCAACATAACTAACACATTCCGACACAACTTCATTTAGAGACTCGGAGAGATTTTTTTCATTTATATCATGCTGATACATACCAACACCAATGTGTCGTGGTTCAATCTTAACGTACTCACTTAGAGGATCATTTAAACGACGTGCAATAGAAACTGAAAATAATAATTCAAGATTAAATTAATTTGTTTGTAATTTTTTGTTGAAATTCTATTGCCAACACATACCGGCACTTATTACATTCATATCGAGATCGGGGAATTCTTTTTTTGCTACCTCACTACATGAGTATATGGATGCCCCTTGTTCCGAAACTATACTGTATCTTACGTACTCTGGGTCAAGAATTCCTTTTTCGAACAGTTTTGTTAGCCAAAATTCAGTTTCACGACAAGCTGTTCCGTTTCCCAAGGCAATTATTTTGCATCTGAAAAAAAAAATATATTGTTATCTAAATTAATAAAGGATAGAAGTAGTTTTGTTCGTTTCTTCGGACTAATCTCAGAAACCACATGTGCAATTTCAAACAAGCCGTCCGTATTCGGGAGTAAATTGTAGCTCCCCTCCATTCCTGCAATCAAAACACGCACATAGGAATGGTTGAAAGTCACAAGGCCTTGGCTCTCTTGTCTCGTACAAGATTTATATATTTTTATTTTAAAAAATGTAAAATTTCGTATACAACAAAGATAAAGAAAAAGGCAAATTAGATGAGAGATATCAAAGGAGACACTATATTTCCGCTGTCGGTGTTCATGACATTTATTGTTTTGTGGATGTACAGTGACTCATAGGCATCTAATTTTCTCGCATCACGTATGTACATGCTTTAGAAGCCGAACAATATGGTCGGAGCTGCCGATTTTGTGTGGAGGGGTGTTCTCGAAATACGCTGTAAATACATGAGCTAAAAGTGCTGATTGACTAATGTGGTTGTGTTTGACATGAGATCTGATGTGTTCTTTAAACCGAGTCTCAAATCCACGTACATGTGTATGTACTTAGCTCTGCAACTGACTTCCCAAATCCCACTGTTCGAAGCTTTTGCCGTTTCGTTGTTTTTCGTATTTTCTTTTTCTTTTTTGTGTTTGTGTGGATGGTTATAGGCATATTTTTTTTGAAAATATTGCTATTTGTAGGGTGAAATGGGGTAAAAATATAAAAATTGTACGATTTAGGAAATTCTTTTTTTGTTTGAAAGGTTTTTCATAGGAAATGGCTTTACGGATATTTCTTTTTCATTTTTTAAAAATAAAATCCGATTTAAGATTTCTTTTTGTGATTGAAAGGGATATGCTTTTTTTTTTTCCAAAAATTCGGTATTTATTGGTGGGGTAAAAACAAAAATAGGATATCCCATTTCAAAAATTCTGTTTTTGTTTGAAAGATTATTTTAAAAAAATTGCTATTTATTTAGTGAAATGGGATAAAAACAAACAAATGGTTTTCGATTACAAAAGTTCTTTCTGTGTTGGAAAAGTAATAAAGGTTTGACTTACAGCCATGTCCAAAATAATAGCAAACCCCTAATTTTTAGTAATATTTTATGTAGTACTTATATTAGGCAAATATTCAAAAGTGTTTATGTTGTATATTTGCAAAAATTTTTGAAACCTTAAAGGGGTTTGCAAAATTTCCAAGTTCGTTTTGCAGTAAGCTTTCTCACAAGGAGGTCATAAAAATAGCAACACTTGATTTATTTAATAAAAAACAAGAATTTCTGATGACCGATGTTATTTTTCTTTACTTAAGAGCAGAGAAAATTTAATATTTAGTTTAAAAAAAAACCTTTATTTTTTAAAACTGCATGTTTTCGATTCGGCATAGAGCCTACCGACTTCTGGCCGGGCCGACTTCATTTCATGGACAATTCTCCAGAAATCGGCTTTTTTGGAAGGTCTATGTTTATTAATAACAATCTTTGGCTCATTTCAGAGGTTCTCAATGGGATTAAGGTCCGACAATTGCTAAGGCCACTCAATAACGGCCATTTTGTTTCGTTGAAACTAGAGCTTTATTGGCTTGGGGTTGTTGTCCTGTTGGAAACGCCATTTAAGAGGCTTATTTTTATCGTCCCACGGCAGCATAACAGTCTGCAGTATGTCCACATACGACACCGTTGTCATTATACCATCTATAACAAATATTAGACCAACGCTCCACCAAGAAAAACAACCCCATAGCATTATGCTGCCACCTCCATGCCTTACGGTTGGCTTTGTGTAGGTCTCACAATTTGGGCGGTATTTTAGTTTCATCACTCCAATAACATTACTCCACTGTTTGTTGGCCTTAAGGGGATCTTTTTTTATAAGGTAAATTTTTGAAAAAAACAAATCCGCTTCTGGGTATGTATTTTTTTTAGCAATGATACCTTCAATGGATATAAAGCGTGAAGTTCAACATCCTTTAGGATACGACGAATAATTCTGGCACTGATTTGCGTTTCTATTTCGCGCTGCAGATCTTTTGAGGACATGAAAGGATTCACCTTAGCTTTTCTTACCAAAGTGATTCTATCTCTTCCAGTAAATTTAGATGGTTTCTTTGGTTTTTCTGGAGTTTATAGCATTAAACACAAATCTTGCAGAGCTTCCAATGACTGTTTGCTATTTTTCTAATAGATTCTCCCCTGTTATGCATGGATAAAATGGCTTCACATTGATCTTCAGTGTTTCGTTCTACCCATTTCGAAGTGCCATTTAAGAAAAAAATTACTAAAAATTTCAAAACTATTCTTAGAACAAAATTTTGACTTTTTCAATCAACAACCTAACTTTTTTAAGCTTTTTTTTTAATATGTTGCTATTTTTTTGATCAGCTTATTTTGTAGTTGCAATCAACTGCTTAACCCCCCCCCCCCCCCCCGTTAAGGCGGAGGAAGGACAATTTTAAAGATTACAATTCAAAACTCACCGATTTCGGATAAGCATTTTTGCCAGTGTTATCCCACATTGATCGGGATCACTACGTTTGCTGTGTGGATAGACTACACCAGTTTCTAAAACATCAGCAGTTTCCGAAACCAGTGCCAATTTGCAGCCATTCGTAAATCCCGGATCAACACCCAAAATTCGTTCTCCCTTGAGCGGAGACATTAGGAGTAGTTGTTTCAGATTCTTAGCAAAAACATCAATAGAGGCTTTCTTTGCTGATTCACTCAGATCAGCTCGAATTTGTCGCGAAACCAAAGGAATAACTGAAAAATGTAAAAATTTAAAAGAATTTAAAAATACCAATAAAAAATAAAATAAAAAGGTTTTACGTTTTTTAGTGTAGCATTCCTCGAAAGACTTTTCTAAAATCTCAGTTCTGAGCGGATAATTCTGTTCGCAAGTGAAAATACTGCGAATAAATCGTTTGATTTCAATCTTAAAGTAATCCGGAACATTGACCTTCACCGTCAAAAATTTTGACTTCTCGCCTCGGTTTATAGCCAAAACCTGATGGGGTTTTATGTAACGTATACCATTTTCAAAATTAAAGTACGATTCATACTTTGACTGGTCGTTACGATTACCATGCGATGAAGTGAATGCTCCCGATTTGGGCTTTGAATCTTCTTTTGGCTCAACTACCTTTGCTTTAGTGCACTTGAGTGTGATATTGTGTACTTTTTGTCTGAAATGAGAAAAAAACGTATACATCCTAGGAAATATCAAATGAATAAATTTATGCATTTCTTACAGTCGTCGCAATTCCTCAAGTATTCCGGTGTGTTTTGCGAAATTATGCGATATAATGTTACAAATTCCCTCAGTAACTTTATCAAAATCATCCAAATCAGGATTTTTATGGTCAATAACCATATCCAGGTTAACTGGTGGCAAGTCTCCGAAGAGCAAACGATCAGCATGCTCTTCTAGGCCTAATGCTTTAGCACGATCAGCTAGGGATCCCTTGCTAGCAGGTTTGTACGGTGCATACTATTTATCAGAGGGAAAAGTTAAGTCATTCAATGATGATGAATAACTAATAAGAAGCCGTTACTTACCAAAAACTCCAACTCTTCGGCACTCTTGGCACACAGCATCTCCGCACGGACCTCTTCATTGACTTCAGTCTCCTTTTCCAGTTGGCTAACAATAGTTTCGGCTTTTTTTCGCAGCGCCAAAATTTCTATATAGGTATTTTTAATATCGCGCAACTTCTCCGGTGTGATATTGTGACTGATGAGATCTCGACGATAGCGGCAAATGAACGGAATTGTATTGTCATTCTCAAAGAGGTAAACAATATTCTTTGCCGAGAGTGTATCGATATTTTCTGTTTCGGCCAAAAGTTCATAGATGTCCCAGACTTTACGGCGTGCTAAATTAATTTCAAAGAAATAAGAAGAAATTATTCATATATGTATGTATAACACACAGATACATAAAAAAGCCAAGAACTGTACAATTAGACTTGTTGATCGTATTTAATCAAACAAGGTATCAATTAAAATGAATTTGAATTTTTTGTTAAATGAACTAACATTTATGATCGACATCACTCGATATAAAGTTTCGTTTTACGGCATCCACAAGATTTTTCCCGAAGAAGTTTCCCATTGTAAACTAAATGAACTTTTTGATTAGCATGCTCGATCGGCGATCGTGAAAACAACAGCAAGGAAATTATATTAATTAAGTTGTAATACGAGTATGCCTCAACTTTGCGACCAGTCATATTGATTGCACAACATGTTTTTTGTTGTGACTAACGGAAGGTTAGTACTTTCACAAAAAAGGTCATAATTTGCATTATTTGAGAGGTTTAGTAATATAATTGATAAGAGAGAGGGAGAGTTCGAAGCGATCTGATTTTACTTTTGTGATTAATGTTAGCAGTGATGACAATTTTGTTGTTTAAAATATGAGTATCGTTACTGTAACAAATGATATTGCTTTAATATCTACATATTCTAATACGTGAACACAAAAAGACGCTGTATCTTTTTTTTGTCTAAGTGGAGGGCTATATACTTTTTTACCTTTATAATGATAAACATATTGCGAGCGTTGGGAAAATACTGAAGGGTTTAATAGGAGATACCGATGCACCAGTGGTTGGTTGGTTTTGAATTTCTGGGTATTACAATGGGAGGGAAAAATAGAGCTAGGTAAAGCATTCCACGTTCGAGTTGTGCGGCTAGAGAAAGAATCCTGTACTTGACTGTACGTCCGAAATTGGGCTCAAGAGTAAGCTGATGTGCATTCCTTGAAGCGCGAGTATTACGGTGGAATTGTTTTAGGGGAGGACTGCAACTGGCTATTTCTCTAGAAGGAGCACCTGCCCAGATGTGGGAGTTATACTCAAGCTTAGGACAGATAAAGGCTTTGTAAATTATAGCCAGACCAGAAACAGAGAAAAATTTCTTGCATCGCCGAAGAAAACCTAAACACTTAGCAGCGTTTTTGGCAACGTTAAATATGTCGTCATTCCACAAAAGGTGGTCTGTGATGTACATTCCCAGAACTGAAAGCTGTTTAGTTTCTTCAATACAAGTACCGCTCATGGATAGCGGCATGGAGGGTGGGTTTCGATTCAACGACAGGAGACAGCATTGAGTTTTTGAAGCATTAAATTCTATGCGGTTTTTGATTCCCAATTGCAAAATGCTATCAAGATCAGAATTTAATGAGCTTATCATACGCTGCTGCTCTTGTTCCACATCCGAAGGACAAGGATGTGAAAATAGGAACGAATATGAAAAGCTGAGGGTACTGTCGTCAGCAAAACAATTTAATGGATTAGAAGTTTCAGACAAAAGATCATTGATGAAAATGACAAAAGAGAGTCGGAGACAAAACGGAGCCTTGAATATCAGACTTAAAACCATCCAATACGACTGTATTCAGCGGTTAGAAAGGTAATTTCTAATCCAACGAAGAAGAAGTTCATCGATACCAAATGCACGCATTTTCCATAAGAGAGCTTGATGCCAAACTCTATCCAACGCTTTTGAAATATCAAGTGCAATAATCTTACTTCGCCAAAACGATGTAAAGATTTGTTCCACTGTTCGGTGAGATATACCATCAGATCACCAGTGGACCTATTGCTACGAAAGCCATACTACCGGTCATTTAGAAGCTTTCGTTCTTCAAGATATTTCTTAAGCTGATGATTAATCAGCGTTACCATGACCTTGGAAAGAAGGGACGTAAGTGCAATTGGACGATAGTTAGAAGGTGAAGAAGATTCGCCTTTTTTAAGGGACAGGCGGGACAAATACTGTTTTGCATCCACTCGGAACGAGACCAGTAGAGTAGGACAGATGGAAAAGCTTACGCAGTGGTTTTGCCAGCGTTGAAGAACACCTCTTCAGAACAATAGGAGGGATACGATCCGGGCCAGCGGATTTAAGTACATCAAGGTCTTTAAGGACTCCTGCAACTGCACGAGTGCAAGAGAAGATTCGTCCAATGAAATAGTTAGCGCTCTCAAGTACAGAGGGAGTCATAACACTTACTGGCAACGTCGAATTAACAGCAAATTGGCTTTCTCTAACGAGCTGACAGCAGGGGTGTCATTGAAAACGAGTGTTGGAACCGAAGACGAGGTAGTATTTCGTATTTTTTTTGCAAATGACCAAAAATGTTTACTACTTTTGGGACATTGTAGTATTTTTTGCTCTAACTTCGGAAACTTACTTCTCTAACCCGGATAACTTCCTTACAGCTCGAATCAAACCATTAGTTTTCTTTTGGTTTGATAGATTTTTCCCTATTCGGGATAAAATTTCTCATTGCAAAAAGAATTAAGTTTGTAATCATATCTGCACTGGAGTCTACGTCACTACCGAGGAAGCATAGTGACCAGTTAAAGTTCTTGAAGAAATCGTTGAGCCCGTCCCAGTTGGCTTTCTCGAATTGCCAAACGGTTCTCTTGGGGGATTTTTCTTTGACTGACACAATGGTCTGACGTGCCTAGAGGCGATAATACACTGATAGTGTATTTACCAGGGTCAGAGTTAAGAAACAAGTCTAAAGTGTTGGCGGTTTGACCTGCAAAGTCAGGTATTCGAGTTGGCTCGTCAACTTTACAGTGCATTTTGTTGGAAAGAATTGGGCCCAGTTTTATTCACAAAAAAAGTATTTTTTTGGCCGTTAAGGCAAGTAAAAAACTGATAATCTATTATCAAAATGTCGAAGGAATGAAAACGAATTTATATAATTTTTACATGAACTGCCTGGATGGAGATTTTGACGTTGTAATCTTAACAGAAACTTGGCTTAACTCTTCTATGCTTGACGCTGAAATAGTTCCACCTGAATATAAACTGTATCGTTTCGACAGGAATTCTTCGAATAGCCTACATAAACAAGGAGGTGGAGTTATAATTGCTGTTAAATTGTATGACAATTCTAAGGTTTAAAATCTACAATTGTACACAGACTTGGAACTTATTACTGTTGAGTTATCGTCTTCACATTCTTCGTACGTCCTTGTTGCAGTATATATCCCTTCAGGGACTATATCATGTGTATATTAGAAATATTCCTCCGCTATTACTGAAATAGTTCAATCAACAACAAACTCTAATAAGTAAGTAAGTAAGTAAGTAATTCATTTATTGAATCGAAGTTTAGATACATTTGTTAACAATTGAATTAATTTAAAGCTATGGCATTGCCGTCAGCTCGGTTAGCAATTTTGAATAAATGTATATAAATGATTATTTTCATTACAAAATAAATATTAAATATTAGTTTTCAAATTCTGATATTATCAACCTCCTATACTTGGAAATATCTTTCAGGAATGATGCGAGAGTTTTCTTGTCAGTTTCGTTCAAAAGCTTTATTGTTTCTTGCATTGTTATTAAAGTTTTTTTCCGCAATACGATATCCGTTGGGATACAAAAATGAGACATATACTAATGAAATGAAAGCATTCTTCTTTGGATTTAAGATTACATAAAGGACATAATTGGTTGAAACTTCCATTGTAAGGTGCTCCGTTGAGTCCCAAGAGTTCACATCTTGCTTTAAAGATTAAGGAGATTTCGTTGTAACTCAGTGAGTCTTGGAGGTAATTTGCTTGATTTATGTTCATATTGAGTTGGGAGTACAGTAATCTACTAATGGATTTGCGAGCGTTAGCTTTAAAACCATCCCGCACAGAGTTTTCATATTTTCCAATTAAGCGATAGAGCTGCTCCTTCAATTCAACCAAGTTTCTTCCATCCATCAAAACTTCCTCTTCTAAACTGATGGACATATTTTTCCATTTCATCATCCACCAATCCTCATTTCTTATTTCGTAAAGAAGCATTTTTTGGACAGCCGCTCATCTGGTTGATTAAAAACTTTTACCATATTATCCGCCTGAGTCTTCATTGTGTTGGTAAAGAGTTTATTAAGTCCTGTTTCTATATAATTATAATATAGCTTGGGGTATTCAGAGGCATGTTGAAAAGTTTTTTTCAAGAAATTTCTGTGGAATTTTTCAATCGCCTCGTACTCTTCCATACCCCACACTTGTGCACCATAGAAAAATGTAGTCTTCACAACAGCATCGAATATTTTGTATTTTGCAGAGAGTGGTATTCGTTTGTTTGAAAAAACATTTCTCCACGAAAGATTTAGCATACTTTGGCATGTATTGGTTTTTTCAATGAAATGCTCGTTAAAGTCCATCTTCGAATTAAGTTTCACTCCTAAATACCTATATTCGTTTACTACCTCCAGAAGGTCACCTTTTAAGTACCAATAAGTTCTGGCTCCTAGAAGACCTCGAAAATACCATAATCTTAGATTTTTTAGAATTAATAAGGAGATCGCTTTTGCAGCAATATTCTGATAGACGATTTATCATCAATTGTAGTACTTCGGCTGATTCTGACAGTAAAACCAAATCATCGGCATACAGCAGTATATTGATTGACGTTCCGGAAATCCGAATTTCATTGATAAACAGTGCTATCAAAAGAGCACTGAGGGGGCATCCTTGTTTGACACCATTGTTCGTTGTGAACCATTGTGAGTAGACTGACCCATCCCAGACAGTTGCTTGAGAGTCGAAGTACATTTCTCTTAATAAGTGGATAAATTTAGTTGAAATACCTATTTGCGAAAGCTTATAGAACAGAGCATTCCGATTTACCAAGTCGAAAGCTGATTTGAAATCAGTAAAGCATGCGTAAACCTTTTTGTTCCTAGCTTGAAAAGCTTTGACAATCGAAGTTATAGTAAAAATGTGATCGGTGATTGCATAGTTTTTTCTAAAACCAGCTTAAAATTCAGTGAGGATATTGTTGACCAATCAACCCACGATTTCAATCTGTCTGCGAGAACTCCACAAAACAATTTCGTAAGGACATTCATAAACGAGATTCCTCGATGGTTTTCAAACACGTCCAGAGCTCTTTTTTTGTGAATCGGGAAGATCACTGACCTTTTAAATGAGCTAGAGATGTCCTTGTTTTAGAACGCTTTATTGAACAACGTCTTCAGTTGGTCTATGAAGCTATGAGGAGCGTTCTTGAAAAATTCGTATGTGCTTTCATCTTCTCCCGGGGCCTTTCCATTCTTCGCTCTGTGAATAACAGCATATATTTCAGACTCTAATAAGTATTATGTTCTTTGGAGACATTAACTAAACAAAACTCGACTGGCAGCTTGATGAGGATGATAAGTTATCATATAATGTATTCGAACGTGGTCCTCTATTTGAAAGAAATTTTACTGAATCAATATTTCTTACCGGAAGGAGCCAAATCAATGGAATTCCAAATGAAAATGTGCGTTTTCTTGATCTCGTTTTTACTGAATGTCCATTAGGGTGTCCCGTCCATGTATGAGAATTTTTTTTCTGAGCTATACTATTGCAAGAGGTATCGAAATTTTTGTAATTTTACACAGATAAAGAAAAAAACTGGAATTACATGTCATCTTGAGGGCTTTACCGAGCTGTGATGTTTTGTAAATTTTACATTTTAACAGACCATATACCAAATGCCTAAAATAATTCAAAAACCAAGTTCTAAAGGTATTTTATTATTAAAATTAATGAAACAAAGCACGAGAAAACAAAATAGAGCTTATAACTAATTACAAAAACTTAGAATTTAAATTTATTTTTGTGTTTAAAATTTGGCATTTCTTCTAGAGATTGCAAACTGATCTTACAGATTAGGTGTGACAAGGAAAGTCAATAATTTCCAAGCATTTTTTCTTTTTCCATGATTTGAATGTCTTCATAAGAAATATGTCGAAAAACCGGCGGCGGTGCTGTAACCTGACACTCGTGCCAAAAAATAATTTCAGTGTAATCTCTGGCAGAGAAGTTAATTATTGGTTGTTCATTATATCCTGGGTTTGCTGCTACTTTCAGCTCCTCTAGCTTATTTTATTCTTCGCTATGCCAGCTCTCCAATCTGATCTCTTCCATCAAACAAAAAGCATTTCTTTCTTGCGCAAAATAAACATTTCTTTCTATAATAGAATCTACAACAGATCTCACATTTTCGGGTAAATATCGAGATTACCTACATAATGAGATGAAAAATATATATGGCACCGTCCTTAAAAGACGTCTTTTGCTTGATTATACGAGTATACGACTAGCAGAAGTAAGCCATCTCGTCTGAGCCATTTTTCCAGGTTGACGGTTTACCAGCTCAGGAGTAAAAGGACCAGTTGATACAGCTTGACATATCTGATAAAGATATTTTTAAACCGTACTTAGTTCATCGATCACATTTTCGGCAAGTCAGGCATATTACCAGCCTACGCACAAAAGCACCAGCTAACTGTTTTCCAATAGGTCGAGAATATTCTCTAAGACCAGAAGTGCAACTGTCTAAGGTCAAGAATAAAAGATGAAGAGGTAACTTATTGGCATGAAGCATGCATACACACCATTGTAACGGTCTCTGCAAAAACTCCTCTAAATATTGAATCACGCCACCCTTCCAACCATTGTTGGTTGCAGTTCCGTCACATCTAACGCAAATCACGTCACCTAAATTCCAACTTTGCGCTTCTAATAAAGTTATGATCGAAGTAAAACTTCTCTTTGCAGTGCCCCGACTTGGCGTTGTGTGTCCCAAATAAATTGATCCAGGTTCTGCCAAAATTGAGATGTGCTCTTCAAAAACGATGGGTACGCGCCCCTATTTTTATCATTTATCAGGGTCTTATTTTTGCTTTTTATTACAATATCTTAAATATCTTTTGAAGCTTCTGTACGGGCTTTATCTTGTTTTTGTCAATAACCAGAGTGATATCTGCCGTAGAAACCAAGCCGACATCAGCCAAAACAGCAAAAGCAACAGCAGCAGCAGATCGCGTCGATAAACCGTATCGATCGATCACAGACCTTAGCAACTGTTGGCAACAGCAATGTATTCCGATTCGCCCTTGAAGTCGATGCTGTATCTGTCGATTGCGTGTTTGTCGGGGATGCATCTGTAATTGGATACATTTCTGAGGAAGATTCACGCACTGCATCTTCATCACAATTTTCTGAAATAGAATTGGTTTCTTGAGTAAAACACACATGACTTCTTTGCTGCCCTAATTGACTCTTCAATTTGTCACTGCTGTCGCTTCATTAAAATAACTGTTTCTTTCTTTGATGCAACAAAAAACTTCTCTCATTCTTAGGTTTGCAACACGAACAGGATTCAAACGAAGTGCATTTACAAGGAGCAACGTCGAAGAGTTTCTCAGGTGACTCTAAAAAAAAAAAAATTCAGTTTATTTTCAAAACTATTGTTTTGTTTGCTTTTAGGGTATCTTTGCAAAGTGTTGTACTTTTCGAAATAGAATTTCAGTTATTGAATAACTCGTTCCTTAGTTAAGATTGGTATCCAAGCTTTGGTCCAAATATTGTTGATCTCTTCAGAAACAATCGCATATACAGCTGCGAGCAAAAAAATAGCAGTGCAACGAAAAATAAGTTTAGACAAAAATGAAAAAATCAAAAGAAGTCTGACTTTAGAAATCATTGTTGGTAAAACTTTGTACGTTTTATTGAAATGTTTTTTTTTTTTTTTATAAATTGAATGATAATTTATTGATCATTAATGTAGTAACTATACAAAAAAAACAAAATATGTTCGAAAATAAAGGGAACAAAATAATAGCAGTGTTTGTCTCATTGTGTATAATTATGTAAGTCCAAATAAGGGTTCAAAAAGTTCAATTTATTGTAACTTTAGTTAGTATTTAATAGCATGACGCGACGCTCCATTGAGTCGAAAGCCCCCTCACATCTTTGCAATGATATTTATCTCCAATTCTGCTGAACTACGGTCAATATCACTTTGTTTTTTTTTGGTTTGGCATTCCAGAATTCTTTTTTTTATGTCCGCCCAAAGATTTTCAATGGGGTTGAGGTGCGGAGACTGAGCAGGCTACTCCTTGACCTCAATCTTCTAGTCCTGAAACTATTGTTTAGCTGTTCTGCTGGTTTGCTTTGAGTCATTATTCTGCTAAAAGACCCATTTAAGCGGCATTTTGAAGTCTGCGTATGGTAGCATGATGTTCTGCAAAATTTCCACATACGAGTGTTGATTAATTATACTTTTCATCGAATATATTGGACCAACTCCATAGTATGAGAAGCATCCCCATACCATGATACGAGACCCTCCGTGTTTTATCGTTTTGGTGGTGTATCTAGGTTCATATTCCGTACATGGTGATCATCTTACATACTGCCGAGATCCTTTACCACCATAAAGTACAACTTTAATCTCGTCAGTCCAAAGAATATTCCTCCATTTTTCAGGAACCCATCCGAAATGATCTCGCGCAAACTTTATTCTTTTAGCTATGGGCATTTTCTTCAGAAGTGGGGCTTTTCTTGGACTGCGAGCATTCAAGTTGTGATCCCTCAATCGTCTTCTTACAAAATGGATACCGCATGGTAAATCAAGTTCACCCACAATCTGTGTAGCTGCAGCAGTAGGATGCATTCTTGAAAACAGAACAACACGATTTATGTAAGATGGCGTAAGAACTTTTGTACGCTGCCGTGTTTCCACTTTCCCTCAAACGTTATGTCATTTCTTGCCATTTTCGCCCAACAAGTTCCTGAACTTCCTCATTGGTATTGCCGTCCGTAATTAAGTTTTTAATGAGTTGGCGCCTTTGTGGTTTCCAGTGTTTACCACGACCCACTTCATAAGACCAAATTATTAATTTTTTTAAACAAATTCGGTTGAAAATTTAAAACCGCTAGTAACGTGTTGCTGCATGCGAAACGAAACGTCAATTATGTTTTACACAAATAGTAAATATTAGATTTATTTTTAAGAATATTGGTCCTGATAGAACTGAGGAGTGAACATTGTCCTAGGTCCAGAATGTGTTTTATATCGAAGTCTTACAAAAATTGTATTCGCTATTTTTGTTGTAGATGTAGGATATACTGGCTTGTCGCGTTCTAGGTTGATAGGGGCGTAGTGGTGTACATTTGATTTCCATAAGTCTTGATTATTTTGGATAGAATTAGCGAGATCTTTTTTAGTTCTTTCAAGGTCATTGCACTTGCTCAGGAATTAAAGGTCGTCTGCGTAAATGCAATGATCCAGAAGACTTTATCTAGCTAGTATGTTTGATATTTCTTGAAAGGCAATTAGAAACAGAATCACTGATAGAGGAGATTTTTGAGGGATACCATTGTATAGTGTATATGTTGAAGAGAAGAAGTTATTTGATTTAACACAAAATCTTCAGTTTGTTTAAAACGATTTTAAATAATTTTTGCGTTATTTTAGGGCCTATGTCCCAAGACTTTAGCCTTTCACGGTGATAGAGCGTTTGTTGTGTAGGTGTCTATATTTAGAAGTGCATCAATGCAACCCTTTTCTGGTTTGAAGGTTACTTGGTTTGGGCTAATAAGATTTTTTTTCTTTGTGTAAACGATTGGAGGCTCTTTGCAATTTTGGTTTCGATAATTTTGGAAATAAATGGAAGAAGAGAGATTGGTCGGTAGCCACTAAAAGCACCTATATATTTTTTTTAGTTTTATGGGATTGGAATGACGCAAGCAATTTTCCAACTGAGAGGTATAAATCCAGATGACAAAACATTGTTATATAAGTTTAAGAGCCTCATTTTTTATTTCAAGAGGTAGGATTTTAATCATTGGGTAAGACACTTTATCACTAGATGGGGTTTTTCCTTTGAGTTTCGACAGACAGATTTCAAGTTCTTGGGGTTCTATTATTATTATTATTATTATTATTTAACATAAAATTACAAATTATATGCTAATATGAGAGAGCACTAGCTACAAAAGCTTTCCACTCAAGGTGAGAATTATTTTTAAACTTATATAATTAATTTATTGGTGTGAAGGTAGTTATCTATCTTTAAGATATTATCAATATAAATAGTGTTTAAAAATAAATATATAGTTTGGTTAATGTTTAAGACAGTGTTAATTTTTGTTGGAGGTTACGCATGATGATAGGCCAAGTAGATGTGACATGTTTATAATGTTACTGCAGGATGGGCAAAGAGGTGGATTTTCCTTCCTTAAGAGGTGTTGGTGGGCTAAAGCGCTGTGTCCTAATCGAAGACGAATGAAATTAGATATTGCTGCTCTGGAGATTGATGATGGATAAACGGGAGCATGTCCGTCAGTGTTTATTTTGGCATAGTGGTTTTCGTAATTTTTCCAATTCAGAATTTTCTTCTTTTTTAGAATTTGATCAATGTTTCTTTGTAGGTCTTTTTTTTTGAAAATGTATCAAAAGTATACAGAGGAAATTCATTGCAAAACTTTGCTTCTTTATCGGCAAATTCATTACCGGGTATACCAATGTGACTGGGAACCCACATTAGTTTCAGTTTTGTTGGGTATTTTATAACGTGTGTTTTTTTTAGAGGTATAGAACTTTAATATGGCAACACTATTTTAACTGGCGGCCATTTTGTCAGTTGTCAAGTGATTTATTATGGAACTCGCTCCCGCCTTCAATTAAATTAATAATCAACCATACAAGATTTAAAGCTGCAATCTTCCTTCACTTCTCCTCTGTCTCAATTCAACCATAATTTCCTTCTTTTTTACCTCTTGCCTTTCCACTCCAATCTCAATGATAAGTTTCGAGTATCAATTTAATTTTATATTATTTGGAGTGATGATAATCCTCAAGTGTATGTTGAGACACCGTTACATCCACAAAAACAGACTGTTTGGTGTGCTTTATGGTTTGTTGGAATAATTGGTCCGTACTTCTTTAAAAACGATGCTGGCCAAAACGTTACAGTCAATGGTGACCGCTATAGAGAAATGATTAATGACTTTTTCGTTCATCAAATGAACAACCAGATGTGCAGGAGCTGTGGTTTCAACAAAACGGCGCGGCGCAACATGTCCCACAGCTCGTGCCAAAGTTGATTTATTGAAGGAAACGTTTGGTAACCGCATAGTTTCACATTATGGACCCGTGAATTGGCCTCCAAGATGGTGCGATTTAACGCCGCTTTTTTCTGTGGGGATATGTGAAGTCGCTAGTCTACGCCGATAAGTCCGAAACGATTAACCACTTGGCGGACAACATTCCCCACGTTATTGCCAATCGAAAATTGGACCTCCAGATTAGACTAAGTCCGAGCCCGCCGTGACGGTTATATGCCAGAAATCATATTTAAATTATAATGCCAGAAGATTATATTTTGAATAAAGTAAATTTCATGTCAATTTAAAAAATTCATCTTTGTTTTATTCCATTTCAAAGTTATATTCCTCTAAAAAAAACACCCTTTATGTTCATGACTCAATATTTTAGTAGGAACACAATGCTCAATACAGCTATTTAATATACCATTCAAGTTTTCAACAGACTTGTTTACATCATCCGCAATCAATATTCTAGTCCAGTCAACATTATTAAAAAATTCATCAATTTTAGCAATATTTTTTTTTTTTGTAAGTTAAAGGCATTTTTCTGTGCGCTTAGAGTTACTCTGTTCAGCTCATCACTAAGTGTAAAACACACTGTTAAGCACAATGATGAGTAACCTAAGGCAACATGTAGCCTTTAAAATTAGAAACTTCACACACAATAATGGACAGTAGGGTGTCCCGAACATTTTTTTTTTGGTTCTCCCTAACGCAAGACCTTTCAAAATTTGCGGAATAGATAAAAGATTACAGAAGTAATTAAAAAAAATAAAACTACATTCTGAGGGCTCTACCGATCTTCAAAATTTTGAAAAATTTTCATTTTTAAGGTGATATTTCGCTATGTTTAATTTCAGCTCCTGGACTACTATATATTATTATTACAATAATACCAATTAGATTACGTTTTTTCTCCAGTCAAATGTGATTTTCGATGAATACTTTGGAACAATTCGGAACTATGGAATTCACATACAAAAAGAGCTTTATAACCCAATTTGTTCCCCATCGTTTTGTTGCAAAGCTTTTAGTATGCTTATTTTTGCAGCTTGTGCTCTTTAGTTAACATTGGCTTAGTAATTATATATGTAATTATTTTGTTAATAAATAATAATAATAATAATAATAAGAGCAAGTTCGTGCGACCCAGTCGTTCATTTTATTTTATCTTGTTTTAAGAAAGAAACTGTCTAAAGGCACGTAGTTTCCCGTTAGTTCTCATACCTAAACAGTGAGGTATATATACCTTTGCATATAACCAACGTTGCACCTACCCCAAATCCTATAATAAAGCCAAGCAGGGGGGGGGCATGCTGCCCACCATACATACCCGACTGTTTTGGTACGGTAACTAATTTCGCGTACGCGACACTACGTGCCAGACTCTATTTTAAATAGTAATTCTGAAATTTGTGACGCAATTGTAAATGGGATTACAAGGAATATCCAAACTCACCCATAAAAGATGAATTTAGTGCACTGGACATCGATGGCCTTGCAAAATATTTCTTTACCACAGATGCACATTGTCCATCTGGTACCTCATTGCTCGGTTCATCACTGTTCGGGTCTTGATTTTCACTTTTGACTGCCTCAACTGTTGAAGTCTTGGTTTGCCGTGGCTTTCGGGGAGCAGCTGGTTTCTTGGGAGCGGCAGCCTTCCTAACTCTCGGTTTGCTAAAAACAAAATCTAACCATTTTAAAATATCTGTTGAACCGCTGAATTACCATTGCCTTACACAACTTTTGCTGGTTTTTCAACTTCATCGATGACTTCTTCTTTTTTGACTTTTTTTGTTGGAGGATTTTCATCGCCATCATCATCATCGGAAACATCTACGGCTGTAATTTTCTTTGGTGGTCTTCCTCGACGTTTTCTATTAACCATTATCGATTGTGCAAAAACATTTACATAAGCTATGAATTATTTAAAAAACTAAATAGAGGAGTTTATTTACTTACACGGCTTTTATAGGCGATTTTTTAACTTCAAAGCTGGCATCTGGATCAACTACCTTCTTGACTCGTCCTCGTCGAGGCTTTACCGGTGTTTCAATTTCATTATCCGACAAAATTATGGGTGCAACTTTAGCGGCGGCACGTCTTGTTGGCCTGGTGCTCATGGTAAATTAAGTAAATAATTAAATACACGTTTGAATTAATAAAAAATTGATTGAAAAATAAACTTGGTACAAACAAAACACAAAACAGCCGCCAAAGAGCAAAGAAATAAAACGGTTACCCCGATTTTGCTTCAAATCAAATATTTGACAGATCGAATGACAGATGGTTTTCTTACCACTGATGTTGATTAGTTGTTCGGATATGTCTATGACCTCCTAGGTCTGTTTGGCAACGTGAATTTTTTTGCGAATTTGCACAAAAATTGTCAACAATTTGTTAACTAAAAAAAGTTGCAAAGAGAAAGCATATTGAGAGAGAAATTAATTCCCCTACATACGATGTGTTGCGAATTTGTTTTACATACATTTCTGTGAACTGTCAAAACATCCAGCTGATAGCATCTTTTGCTTTTGAAATTGTGGTGTCTGATATGTGAAAATTAACTATATAAATAAAAGATAACTAAGAAAATGAAATTAAGCATTTCCTAAGTTATCCATTAACCGTTTTTTATTATCAGATCATCAAAATACATGCATTACAACAACAACACGTGATCCTGTTCTCTTTGTGCCTGATTACATGGGTCGTTTTACTGAAGAATGCATCGGTGAGACAGGTAGATTTTAGCAGTATTTAACTATCGCAGATGATCCATATAGATCATATCGTGAAAATAAAACAATACGGGTCTTAGTGACAACTGTATTGTATACCTGTCTCTTTTTTCCTTACTTTATTTATTTTTAATTTATTGGTTTTCTTTTTTCTTTACACTATACAATTCACAATTCCTAACAATTCGCAAAGCTGAGAAGCAGTAGCAAAAATCATTTCTGATAATAAAAAACGGCTAATGATCAATCTACCCATCTCACACAAACTTCCCAAAAAAATCCCTCCGAAAAAATTACCCCTTTTAACGAATTAATTAAATACACGAACCATTTTCGACCAGGTTTTTGCTTCCGGTATGACTTTCCTTGGTATGAGTTCATATTTCCGGTATGGGTTGCCCTGGATTGGATCTTGGGATTAATGGTTGGGGATTGGTTGTCTTGGGACCAGTTGTCGTAAATCATCTTCCGTCAGTTTTAAAGTATTCAAATTGTCTTATCTATACAGATGGTGTCAACATTATATTAAAATATATTTCTAATAATCTTGACCCTGAAATGCTTCAAATTGATCTCAAAGCTTTCTATAGTTTATGTAAACGAAATGATTTGTTGGTAAATATTTTTATTTATTTATTTATGTCTATAAGTAATATTACAACTCTCTTAGACTTTTTACATAAGATTAATTTAAATAATTTTTTCCATGTTAATGGATTTGAAAATATTTCTATTTTCATCAAGGTCGATGTAAAAGAAACCATAACTTCTCGGTCTTAAGGCTCTAGAGGGCGCATATATACCGAACAAAGCTAGAAGAAGGGCGCAATCAATATGTCCATTATGACATCTCTTGCGAATGTTATAGAATAGTAAGTTCTTCTACAAGATAGAGGCTTTAAACCAATTAATAAGCACCTACTATTATAAGATGGCATGGAATCAGACCAATTCAGTTTTCGAAGCGCATATTTGGTAAATCGTTTTTGAATTTCATCAAATCTTTTTTAAAAAGAAGAGACCATACGACACAGCTATATTCTAAAATTGGACGAACTTAAGCTACGAATAGGGACTTCAATGTATAAGGATCCCGAAATTCATGAGAGTTTCTAAATACAAATCCAGCGTTAGCTCTCGATATATCATAATCAATATGTATGTGAAAAGAAAGATGGCAATCAAAAATGACTCCCAAATCTTTTTGACTTACAACTTTTTGGAATACAACATCCACCATCCTATACTCAAACAATATCGGCATAACGGACCTTGGAAAAGACGTGATTGAGCATTTATTTATGTTCAAGTTTAAGGCATTCATACAACACCATTCAGTCAATGCATTTATATCTCTTTGAAAATTTTCACATCATCCGCAAGCATCAGACATTTTGAAAAAATAATCACTGTCTGTAAATCATCAAAGTAGAAACAACAATGGTCCAAGGCGACTGCCCTGTGGAACACCAAAGTAATTTCTTATTTTAAAAGATAATTTAGAACCGATTTTAACAAACTGTGAGCGATTACATAAGTAATTACTTATCCATTTAAGGAGTGTTGAGTGAAATCCTAAGAAGGAAAGTTTCTTCAATAAAATTCGGTGGCTAACCCTATCGAACGCTTTTGAAAAATCAGTGAAAACAACATCGGTTTGACATTTGTTTTCCATGTTTTTCAGGCAAAAATTTACAAAGAGTGACAAATTAGTCGCCGTCGATCGCCCTTGGATATTGATAAGTTTAAGATTATAAATTTAACAAGAAAATTATCTGTTTTGTCTTTTGACTATAGCAATATTAGGTTGGATTAACAGGGAATAAAGTAAGTATTCTGACCCTTATATTATCAAACATCTGTTTTCCTCATTTGTTAGACCCATCATTTACTAGGATAGCCTATCTTAGATACTCGAGTATTCATGTAGGGGAAAGTGGCCTAAAATGGCCCACTTAAGGTAAATTTATTTTAAATATATCTGATTGTGGATAAGATTAAAATCTTATTTTTCCGTTGGCTTTATGGTCAGAATGGAGGTGACAATGAAACAATTAAGTTAGCATTAGCTTTTCCCGAAGTTTCGGCAGAGGTTGCTGCCTTCTTTAGGGGAACTTTATTACACTTTATTAAAAAATAAATAATAAGCAATGTAATAGTTTAAAAAAAAACAACAATCAGCAATCAGCAATAAACTTACGTTGAGTATACAATTGAAATATATAACAATGGCTTTACATCGAGAAAAATTCTTTTAAATAAAAATAAAGTTTGTACACTTCAAAATATAATATACTGCTCTCTAGTCTCTGACTTAGCGTCATATAATTGTTTTTATTGTATACTTATATTAAGTACTAAGACAAAGCTTCATTTTGAAAGAATTTTACTCAATGTACAGCCATTGTTATATATTTCAATTGTTTACTCAACGTAAGTTTATTGCTGATTGCTGATTGTTGTTTTTTTTTAAAAAAAAGAGCTAAATTTCTTTTAAAATTTGACTTTTTTCCTTATACATAATGTTATATTCTTTTCAAAGTGTTATCAATACCGCTTACTTGTTTAGCTTACCGAACTCCAATAGTTCCAATAAATATTTAAAAAAGTTAATTTTCAAAATGTCATTAAATTCTAATCACCAAATTTGCTTGGGTATAATGGCATAATAGTGTGCCATTTTACCCCAGTAAACCAAAAACCGTTTTTAATTAAATAAAATCTTTATTTAAAACAAAATCAATGATCAAAGTAAAACAAACAAGGATTTTTTGTGGTTTTCGTATTTTGGTCAAACCAGACTCGTCCACATTCCAAATTCTGGTGGCATTGATGTTTTCTTTTTCCATCAAGTTGGACAAAATGTCAAAGAATTTTTGCACGAGCTATACTAGATATGTTTGGGTTCCTTGATCGAAACTCTTTCAGCCTGGCTGAAGCGATGCTGGGTGTTGTTTTTTTCGGCCAGCTTGTGTGCAAGTCTTCGAATGTCCTGGCATGTGAGTCCGAAAATACGCGACTCTAAAAGCAGGATATGTAGTCAACGAGCTCCTTTTCCATTTGTCAAGATAAGGTAAATCTCCCCAGACCTTTCTATACGCCGTACGCACTATAAAACTATATTTTTGTTAGCTGATTTAGATTTAGATTTATTTATTTCCACGAGAATGCTTAAAACTGTAAGATACAATATCTTATAAGATAGTCCTAAGCTAAAGTTAACAAAAGAGCTTATAATTACTTCAATTATTTGATGTTATTCTTTAATAAATTACAAAGAAAAATAGTTTGAACTTAAAAGTTAAATTTACAAAATTTCTGAAAAAAATAATTTAAAAGTTATGCATTTTCTGAAAAATATCTTTTTAGAACTTTTCTCATGGTTGTTGTGTCATGTACATTTTTAATATTACGCGGTAAGGAATTCCACAGACGAACAGCATGGACAAAAAATTGTCGTTCAGATGTTAAAAAGGAACATCGAGGATGAATCAAGTGATGAGATCTATTCGAGGATGATAATCTAATTCTTTCAAAGCAATAATTTGGTTGATGTGTCAGCAAAATATCGGAGAGCAATGTTAAACTACGGAGTTGAAGATAGTTTGCAAATGACATTTTGAGAGGGCGGATAATGAAACTAGACAATCTGCCATATCTTTTTAGCCCATAAACGTAACGTACAATACTGTTAAATGCGACATTAAGTTTTCTCCTGCTTACAGAGTTACAGTTACAAAAGATTTCGCATCCATAAGTTAACAACGGTATTACCAGAGTTTTCGCAAGAAACAAACGAGTTTTTACTGGTGTGAATGAGTGAGACACCCATAAATTCCTGTAGTCTCCGTAAGATGCTTTTTTGCACTCCAAATGATTTGAAGGCCTTCATCCAGCCCATTTCTTTTGTTTGAACTGCCTCGAGTGCTTTTAACAGTGAATCTTCCACCCAAGACTGTCTGCCAGTGGACCGTTGATATTTTTCAACCATTTTTGTCAAAAACACACTTTGCCATTTTAGCCAAGTATTTAGTAGGCCATTTTGCCCGTTGAGTTATTTTTTTATTAAACATTTAACACTGAACAAACTGAAACAACTGATGATTTCGGTTAAATAACAAGAATCGCTTTATAACGGGTGATTTTTTGGCTGGTTTGGTTTTGGCAACACTGGTTTTGACAGCTGACGTGTGTTTAGTACCTTGTGTCACTGTCAAACAGCTTCAGTTTGGTTTGCAATTAAACCATAAATCGTTTTACAAATGAACAACGCTTGCAAATTATTGAATTTTACTATCAAAATTCGTGCTCGGTTCGAAATGTTCATCGCGCGCTGCTTGTGTTCAGCGATGAGGCTCATTTTTGGTTGAATGGGTACGTAAATAAGCAAAATTGCCGCATTTGGAGTGAAGATCAGCCAGAAGCATTGCAACAGCTACCAATGCATCCCGAAAAAGCCACTGTTTGGTGCGGTTTATGGGCCGGCGGCATTATTGGGCCATATTTCTTCAAAGATGATGCGAATCGCTACCGAGCGATGATAACAAACTTTTTTTTGCCCGAAATGGAAGTTCTTGACTTGCATGATATGTGGTTTCAACAAGACGGTGCCACATGCCACACAGCACGCGAAACAATGGCGCAATTGCGAGGCGAGTTTGGTGAACAGTTAATTTCACGTTTCGGGCCGGTCAATTGGCCGCCTAGATCGTGCGATTTGACACCATTAGATTATTTTTTGTGGGGGTATGTCAAGGCTAATGTCTATAGGGACAAGCCCGCTTCGATTGACGCACTGGAAGCCAACATCCATGCATTCATTCGTGAGATACCGGCCGATATGTGTGAAAGAGTATGCAAAAATTGGACTCAGCGGATGGGCTACCTGAGACGCAGCCGCGGGCAACATTTGCATGAAATTATCTTTAAACATTAAATTGCAAGGTTCGATCGATTCAAATAAATATTTCATTCATTTTTTCGAATTTTTTGTGTTTTTTTTTTTAAAAAAGTTCTAAACCTCTTAAAAAATCACCCATTACTTACATACATTTACTTCCTTCTAAAAAATACAATATTTTTTTACGAAGTTTTCAGGTTTAAAAGTTTTCACAAAAATATTTTTTGTCGTCCTCTGGGTGAAGTCAAGACACATCTTTGACCTGTAAAATTTTAAATATGAGCTCGAAGTTGGAAATATTTCGTTTGGTGTCAGTGCTGTTTGATAAAACTAAAGAACTGATTCACAAAACATATTGTAACGATTTAAAAATTACTCAACTACTTTGAATTTGAAACAAGAGAAATCCTCTAACTGTTTGCAGCGCCATCTCTCGGGAAAACTAAACATCAACCGTTCACAGTGCCATCTTGTGATTCAGCTGAGTATCAATTCCAATGTTCCATCTGTCAGCGACTGGAAAGGAAACTTCCAGAAGGAGATATTCTCGAATATTCCAGTGGATACTAGTGAAGACTAGAACTATTTACTTCCCTATATAAGGAGAGGTTTTTGAGCGAGTAGAGACAGTTTAATTTTGAATGTGATAACGTAAAGTAAGAAGTAAAAGTGTATCCGGAAGTGAATTTTAGATTGCATACTAGTGAGATTGAAGAATAATAAAAACGATTTGAACTGAAATAAAGTGTGTTTATTCTGAATAGTAAATACGTGGAAGTTATTATTTAAAGGAAATAAGTTTTATTATCGAACCTAGGTAGAACATTACATTGGTGTCAGAAAAGTGGAATAAAACTTATTGGGTAAGATGAATTGAATTGTGTTGAACTAAAAGCAGAACTGAACAAAAGAGGCCTTCCTACTGCTGGAACGAAAAATGACCTCATTATTCGTCTGCAAGAAGAGTTAAGACAACACGGAGAAAACCCAGACACGTTTCTCTTTGAGATTGAAATGGCCGAAGAACAAGTAAGTCCTAGCTTAGACATGAGTAATATGATGACTATGTTGCTTGCTCAGTTTGAAGAGCAAAGAAAAGAACAAAAGAATGAACAACAGAATCTTCTCGAAAGATTTGATGAACAACGCAACCAACAAAAGAATGAACAAAAGAATCTTCTCGATAGATTTGAAGAACAACGCAACGAGCAAAAGAATCTTCTCGAAAAACAAGAAAACAATATGCTGGAAAGATTCCAAGAACAGAAAAATCTCCTGGAAGGTAAGCTAGATGCATTCCAGAACAAATTTATTGCTCTTGACGAACGTGTCAAGCATTTCAAATGAATTGGATACAGTAAGAAAAATGAAGGTTCGAGAAAGTTCTGGGGACTTTCCAAAGCGAAAGGAAATGCATCCACCAACCTTTGATGGACAAACTTCTTGGTCGATCTACAAGAAGCAGTTTGAGGCAGCCGCAACAACAAATGGCTGGGATGACGAAGACAAATATATAGCTCTGACGCTTGCCCTTAGAGGATCTGCTGCTGAACTATTGCAAACCATACCAGCAGACAAGAATGGCAACTTCAGTGCTCTTGTTCAGGCTATCGACAAACGTTTTGGAGATGGCCATATGCAAGAAGTCTTCCGCGTCCAACTCAATACTAGAGTTCAGAAAAGAGGAGAGAGTCTGCAGCAATTGCAAGCAGATATCGAAAGGCTTGCCCATTTGGCATATCCAACTGCAGGAGACGAAATTACAAGTCAATTAGCAACAGAAGCCTTTGTCCGTGCTGTATCCGACATCAACCTACAGCGAGCAATTCGAACTGCTGGAAAACGGACGCTTCCGGAGGCATTAGCATTCGCTTTGATTATGGAAGCAGCAGAACAGGCTTCTCAAGGAGTTCATCGAGTAAGAGAAGTGGAAGTTGAAGAATGCTTTTGTCAGAGAATTGCATTCCAAAGAAGCAGGCGAGACGGACCAATTCGTTGCTGGAACTGTAACAAGACCGGACACCTCCAGCGCCAGTGCAGACTGCCACCGAGAAGAGCTGCATGTCAACACTGTGGAAGCAGAAATAATACTCGAGAACGACAACACTGGTGTTCGACATGTGTCTCAGTTGGGAAACGAAACGAGTAAGAACCAACTTCGAGGCGCAGAAGCTGGATTCTGATATCAATGGCCGCAGAACCACCATCCAAGTCTCGCAAGCTAAAAGAGATAACAAAAGTCTGACAGTGGAGGCGTTCTTAAACAACAAGAAACACGTGGCTACAATTGACACTGGATTTGGACGAAGAGATTTGGTCAAGACGACATGGCTGCATAACACCAATAGCTATCGTCTGAAAATGGCAACTGGAGAAGCAGCAAAATTGTATGGAGAAGTTCGTCTTCTTATCCGCTTGGCAAAGCTGGAGTTTACACACGTGTTTCTGGTAGCAGACATATGTGACGAGTGCATCATTGGAATTGATTTTATGAAAGAGCATGGAGTAATCCTGGATTTCGGTAAGCAAGTTCTTAAGTACCAAAATGTAGACATTTAAATGGTTTACGGAGACGAAAAAACATCAACACTAAGAACTGCCATCAAAGAAAGCATGTGCTTGGCTCCTTCTTCAGCAGAGTTGGGTTCAACAAAAATAAACGTTGATTTGGGTATTCATCGAAACCTTATGGCGGAACCAGACACCGAGACTCTTGTGGCACCAAAGAACAACATGGTGCCTGTACGGACATTGAACATTAAACCAGACAAAAGTAAGGTCAAGAAAGCAAAAGTAATTGGGCCATGTCCATCTGCGCCCGCTATATCAAAGATCGAATATGTGGATAACCTTAAAGAAAGACTTAATGACATTCACCAAAGAACAAGGACAAGCATAAAAACATGCAGTGACCGGATGAAAACACGATATGACGCACGAGCAACATCGACAGGATTTCAAGAAGGAGACCTTGTGTGGTTTTATAATCCCCATCGACAAAAGGGGCTGTCACCAAAACTTCAACAAAACTGGGAAGGCCCTTACACTGTTGTGAAAAGAATTAATGATTTGGTTTACCGTATACGGAGAGGGGTGAGAGGCAAATTAAAAGTAGTTCATTGTGACCGTTTATATCGTTATAATGGTGAAAGTAGTGATGGAATTGTTCGGGACGATCAATCCTAAGAGGGGGGCAATGTAACGATTTAATAATTACCCAACTACTTTGAATTTGAAACAAGAGAAATCCTCTAACTGTTTGCAGCGCCATCAAAGGTAACTTCCAGAAGGAGATATTCTCGAGTATTCCAGTGGATACTAGTGAAGACTAGAACTATTTACTTCCCTATATAAGGAGAGGTTTTTGAGCGAGTAGAGACAGTTTAATTTTGAATGTGATAACGTAAAGTAAGAAGTAAAAGTGTATCCGGAAGTGAATTTTAGATTGCATACTAGTGAGATTGAAGAATAATAAAAACGATTTGAACTGAAATAAAGTGTGTTTATTCTGAATAGTAAATACGTGGAAGTTATTATTTAAAGGAAATAAGTTTTACTATCGAACCTAGGTAGAACATTACAATATCAATTCTATTCGATTCTAAGTTTTTTAGCAAGTGTGCCATTTTACCATACTAACGGGTATTTTTTTGTCAGCTGTCAAGTGATTTATTTTTAGTTTGGTTTGGTATTTCAACATGAATAGACTGAAGCCTGAACAACACTTCCAAACATAGCTTTTATCGGCCTTTAGTCCATAAAAATTGGCGTTTCGTCCCGGCGATCTCACTTGGACTCATCAGTTGACTAGTGAGTGCCTTGTCAATACGCAATTTTTATTAAGTTCAGTTCAACTTACATGAACTTTTTGACAAAAATCCAATGTGAACTATATCCAACAAGATTAAAATTCTTAATCATTAAGCTGGAAATTTTGCCCAGGGCCAGGCTTTGTTTTTATATGAAGGTTTTTATAATACAAATTCTATATACTACTGAAATACATCAGCCAAGTAGAAGACTTAGCACTATTTAATTGGACTTGTTGAATTATTGATTCAAAATAGCTTTTATCGGCCTTTAGTCCATAAAAATTGGCGTTTCGTCCCGGCGATCTCACTTGGACTCATCAGTTGACTAGTGAGTGCCTTGTCAATACGCAATTTTTATTAAGTTCAGTTCAACTTACATGAACTTTTTGACAAAAATCCAATGTGAACTATATCCAACAAGATTAAAATTCTTAATCATTAAGCTGGAAATTTTGCCCAGGGCCAGGCTTTGTTTTTATATGAAGGTTTTTATAATACAAATTCTATATACTACTGAAATACATCAGCCAAGTAGAAGACTTAGCACTATTTAATTGGACTTGTTGAATTATTGATTCAAAATAGCTTTTATCGGCCTTTAGTCCATAAAAATTGGCGTTTCGTCCCGGCGATCTCACTTGGACTCATCAGTTGACTAGTGAGTGCCTTGTCAATACGCAATTTTTATTAAGTTCAGTTCAACTTACATGAACTTTTTGACAAAAATCCAATGTGAACTATATCCAACAAGATTAAAATTCTTAATCATTAAGCTGGAAATTTTGCCCAGGGCCAGGCTTTGTTTTTATATGAAGGTTTTTATAATACAAATTCTATATACTACTGAAATACATCAGCCAAGTAGAAGACTTAGCACTATTTAATTGGACTTGTTGAATTATTGATTCAAAATAGCTTTTATCGGCCTTTAGTCCATAAAAATTGGCGTTTCGTCCCGGCGATCTCACTTGGACTCATCAGTTGACTAGTGAGTGCCTTGTCAATACGCAATTTTTATTAAGTTCAGTTCAACTTACATGAACTTTTTGACAAAAATCCAATGTGAACTATATCCAACAAGATTAAAATTCTTAATCATTAAGCTGGAAATTTTGCCCAGGGCCAGGCTTTGTTTTTATATGAAGGTTTTTATAATACAAATTCTATATACTACTGAAATACATCAGCCAAGTAGAAGACTTAGCACTATTTAATTGGACTTGTTGAATTATTGATTCAAAATAGCTTTTATCGGCCTTTAGTCCATAAAAATTGGCGTTTCGTCCCGGCGATCTCACTTGGACTCATCAGTTGACTAGTGAGTGCCTTGTCAATACGCAATTTTTATTAAGTTCAGTTCAACTTACATGAACTTTTTGACAAAAATCCAATGTGAACTATATCCAACAAGATTAAAATTCTTAATCATTAAGCTGGAAATTTTGCCCAGGGCCAGGCTTTGTTTTTATATGAAGGTTTTTATAATACAAATTCTATATACTACTGAAATACATCAGCCAAGTAGAAGACTTAGCACTATTTAATTGGACTTGTTGAATTATTGATTCAAAATAGCTTTTATCGGCCTTTAGTCCATAAAAATTGGCGTTTCGTCCCGGCGATCTCACTTGGACTCATCAGTTGACTAGTGAGTGCCTTGTCAATACGCAATTTTTATTAAGTTCAGTTCAACTTACATGAACTTTTTGACAAAAATCCAATGTGAACTATATCCAACAAGATTAAAATTCTTAATCATTAAGCTGGAAATTTTGCCCAGGGCCAGGCTTTGTTTTTATATGAAGGTTTTTATAATACAAATTCTATATACTACTGAAATACATCAGCCAAGTAGAAGACTTAGCACTATTTAATTGGACTTGTTGAATTATTGATTCAAAATAGCTTTTATCGGCCTTTAGTCCATAAAAATTGGCGTTTCGTCCCGGCGATCTCACTTGGACTCATCAGTTGACTAGTGAGTGCCTTGTCAATACGCAATTTTTATTAAGTTCAGTTCAACTTACATGAACTTTTTGACAAAAATCCAATGTGAACTATATCCAACAAGATTAAAATTCTTAATCATTAAGCTGGAAATTTTGCCCAGGGCCAGGCTTTGTTTTTATATGAAGGTTTTTATAATACAAATTCTATATACTACTGAAATACATCAGCCAAGTAGAAGACTTAGCACTATTTAATTGGACTTGTTGAATTATTGATTCAAAATAGCTTTTATCGGCCTTTAGTCCATAAAAATTGGCGTTTCGTCCCGGCGATCTCACTTGGACTCATCAGTTGACTAGTGAGTGCCTTGTCAATACGCAATTTTTATTAAGTTCAGTTCAACTTACATGAACTTTTTGACAAAAATCCAATGTGAACTATATCCAACAAGATTAAAATTCTTAATCATTAAGCTGGAAATTTTGCCCAGGGCCAGGCTTTGTTTTTATATGAAGGTTTTTATAATACAAATTCTATATACTACTGAAATACATCAGCCAAGTAGAAGACTTAGCACTATTTAATTGGACTTGTTGAATTATTGATTCAAAATAGCTTTTATCGGCCTTTAGTCCATAAAAATTGGCGTTTCGTCCCGGCGATCTCACTTGGACTCATCAGTTGACTAGTGAGTGCCTTGTCAATACGCAATTTTTATTAAGTTCAGTTCAACTTACATGAACTTTTTGACAAAAATCCAATGTGAACTATATCCAACAAGATTAAAATTCTTAATCATTAAGCTGGAAATTTTGCCCAGGGCCAGGCTTTGTTTTTATATGAAGGTTTTTATAATACAAATTCTATATACTACTGAAATACATCAGCCAAGTAGAAGACTTAGCACTATTTAATTGGACTTGTTGAATTATTGATTCAAAATAGCTTTTATCGGCCTTTAGTCCATAAAAATTGGCGTTTCGTCCCGGCGATCTCACTTGGACTCATCAGTTGACTAGTGAGTGCCTTGTCAATACGCAATTTTTATTAAGTTCAGTTCAACTTACATGAACTTTTTGACAAAAATCCAATGTGAACTATATCCAACAAGATTAAAATTCTTAATCATTAAGCTGGAAATTTTGCCCAGGGCCAGGCTTTGTTTTTATATGAAGGTTTTTATAATACAAATTCTATATACTACTGAAATACATCAGCCAAGTAGAAGACTTAGCACTATTTAATTGGACTTGTTGAATTATTGATTCAAAATAGCTTTTATCGGCCTTTAGTCCATAAAAATTGGCGTTTCGTCCCGGCGATCTCACTTGGACTCATCAGTTGACTAGTGAGTGCCTTGTCAATACGCAATTTTTATTAAGTTCAGTTCAACTTACATGAACTTTTTGACAAAAATCCAATGTGAACTATATCCAACAAGATTAAAATTCTTAATCATTAAGCTGGAAATTTTGCCCAGGGCCAGGCTTTGTTTTTATATGAAGGTTTTTATAATACAAATTCTATATACTACTGAAATACATCAGCCAAGCCTGGCCCTGGGCAAAATTTCCAGCTTAATGATTAAGAATTTTAATCTTGTTGGATATAGTTCACATTGGATTTTTGTCAAAAAGTTCATGTAAGTTGAACTGAACTTAATAAAAATTGCGTATTGACAAGGCACTCACTAGTCAACTGATGAGTCCAAGTGAGATCGCCGGGACGAAACGCCAATTTTTATGGACTAAAGGCCGATAAAAGCTATTTTGAATCAATAATTCAACAAGTCCAATTAAATAGTGCTAAGTCTTCTACTTGGCTGATGTATTTCAGTAGTATATAGAATTTGTATTATAAAAACCTTCATATAAAAACAAAGCCTGGCCCTGGGCAAAATTTCCAGCTTAATGATTAAGAATTTTAATCTTGTTGGATATAGTTCACATTGGATTTTTGTCAAAAAGTTCATGTAAGTTGAACTGAACTTAATAAAAATTGCGTATTGACAAGGCACTCACTAGTCAACTGATGAGTCCAAGTGAGATCGCCGGGACGAAACGCCAATTTTTATGGACTAAAGGCCGATAAAAGCTATTTTGAATCAATAATTCAACAAGTCCAATTAAATAGTGCTAAGTCTTCTACTTGGCTGATGTATTTCAGTAGTATATAGAATTTGTATTATAAAAACCTTCATATAACACTTCCAAACTGTGCCCAAATGGGCCCTAAACAAGATTGCCGTTGATCGCAATTTTTATAAGCGAATTTTGTTTAGTGATGAGCTCGCTTTTGGTCGACTGGATACGTCAATAAACAAAACTGCCGTATTTGGAGTGATGATAATCCTCAAGTGTATGTTGATACACCGTTTCATCCACAAAAACTGACTGTTTGGTGTGCTTTATGGTTCGGTGGAATAATTGGTCAGTAATTCTTTAAAAACGATGCTGGCCAGAACGTTACAGTCAATGGTGACCGCTATAGAGCCATGATTAATGACTTTTTCGTTCATTAATTGAACAAGCATCATGTGCAGGAGCTGTGGTTATTCGTCAACAAGACGGCGCAACATGTCACACAGCTCGTGCCACAATTGATTAATTGAAGGAAACGTTTGGTAGCCGCAAAGTTTCATGTTACGGACCCATGAATTAGCCTCCAAGAACGTGCGATTTAATGCCGCTTGACTATTTTCTGTGGGGATATGTGAAGTCGCTAGTGTATGCGGATAAGTCCGAAACGATTGACCATCACACATGTTCGCCCCGTTATTGCCGATATACGGCCACAAATGTTGGAAAAAGTCATCGAAAATTAGACCTCCAGATTAGACTACGTCCGTAGCCCAGAAATCATATTTATATTATAATTCCAGAAGATTATCTTTCGTATAAAGTAAATTTCATGTCCATTTAAAAAAATAATCTTTACTCAAATCCCTTTACTCAACCAGTGACGTCCAATTGTTTTGGTCAGTTTGATTTTTTTTAAATTGTTGGGTGATCTGAGATATAGTGACAGCCAAAAATTCGACACCAGGCCTTGGATTATGGCCGATTGTTCGACAATTTCTGATAGCATAAATTAATCACTATTTTGATTTTTTTATGAAGGTTTATAATACAAATTCTATATATCACTGAAATACATCAGCCAAGTAGAAGACTTAGCACTATTTAATTGGACTTGTTGAATTATTGATTCAAAATAGATTTTAACGGCCTTTACTCCATAAAAATTTGCGTTTCGTCCCGGCGAATTTTTCTAATATCTAAAATTAAATTAACACTCCTCGTTATTTTATCCACATTATTTATTTTTCATTTTAAATATATCACATTCGAATATTTACGGAACATTAAAGTTTAATTTCTTTGGTTATCTTATTTGCGAGTAAACACACACTTCAGTGCAACATTTTTTTTTTGTTCTAAACAAATAATGATTTTTGTATAATATTTTAATAATAAATCCGCTTACAAAAAAAATACACAACATCGATTGAATTATAAATATTTTTTTTTTTCATTTTTACGGCATTACGTGTATAATGTTACAATGTTACTGATCAAAGTTACATTTATTCATTTAAATTTATTGACATTTATTTTGCACTTTTAAACTAACATTTATGTATTTTTGTTGTTCATATTTTTTTATTTTTAAAAAAAGGTATTTAATAATTTTTGTTTAAATGAACTTTACCGTTAAGCTCATATTTTCAGGGTGGGGAATCAAAATATTTGTAATTATTTACTTATGTACATCTTAAAGAAAAACAATGAACATATTATGTCTTTTATCAAGAACTTAATAAATCATAATTAAGTTTTACTACATATTTAACAACAATTATTTAAAGAATGTACAGTTAAAACAGTTGAAGTTTTATAAATATAAAGTTACTTATACATACATTTTAAGCTTTGAATGTTAAAAGAATTCACGGCCGAATGTTTAATCCAAAAATTTTCAATCTTTTGGAAACGAATATTTAATTTAGAACACTTAAATGTTTTATATATTAGTTTTAAATTGAAATCAAATGATTAAATTTAACTTAATTTTATACAATTGATATATTTTCCATTTTTTTGTAATCATCTTCAGAGGCCTTATTATTTTACTTTTAATTTTAGTTAAGTGTATCGCTTTGGCTACTATAATATGTAAGTAACTTTGCGGAATACACATTTAAATTGAATTTAAAAAGATGCTTCTTTTATTTGCTTAAAATAAAATAAATTAAAAAAAAAAAAACGTAAATTAAGACTTTAAGTAGGGAGAAACTTAAATAGAACTGGACGGAAGCTATATCTCACTTCTGTTTGTTGTCGTTTGAAATAAACAGAACTAACATTAAGCAACAATACAGCTGGCTAAGCTATACTTAAAATAGTATTTTTATTTTATTTTAAATTCTGTTGGTACTTATTTCTAATTTTAATCACTAATTATTAAAGTGCTAAATGTATGGTAAGATTCACGGCCATATTTAGTTTTTATTTAACTAGAACTTTTCATAGTATTAGCACATAATATAGAGCTAATAATTATAAGTTTTTGTCAACATATATATCTAATGGAATAAAGTCAGCTTTGAGAGTATGAGAAATGCTTGCTAACTACATATATCAAGCTAAGGACTAATTTTAAATAATATTTTTATAAAAACAACAAAGTTTTATCACTTAGAGCCGTTTGCTGATACGAAACAAAAATATTTATGTTCTACTTAAGCGCTATGTTCTACTTTTTCGTAAGCATAAACTGTCACAATAGCTCGAATGTTAAACTTAAATACTTAAGTTTCGTTTCAGCAAATGGGCCTTAGTAATTGACCTTATAGCATACCGCGTCAGTTGGCATTGATAAATAAAAATAAACGTGTTATTTTGATCAGAGTGTTATCGGAGCTAACCGATTTTATTACACTTGAACACTGAATTGTCATTTCATTGATAAATCTGTAAATTTACATGAGAATTGTATAAAGTTAGCTATGCTTTTTCCACCATTTGCTTGGTCATTATTAGGGATTTTTCTTTTTTCGTTCCGAACAGAGTCCGATAGGTTTAACACCAAACCCAAAACCCGGTTTTCGCAAAAAAATCGGGTTTGACGTAAGACCTACATCGCAAACACAAGTTTTCCCATACATTTTTGTAAACCACAAGTTTTCGTAAACTTTTATATAAACCTGTCGAAAACCAGTTCGAATTCAGAGTTGAACTAAACAAACACACCTTTCGATAAATTCAGCGCTAAATTAAATGTCAAAACGAAAGCCGACGGGATGCTGTCACGAGAAATTAAATTAAACACAGTAGACGGGACGTGCGTCCTAAATTTTAAATTGAATTAAAAAGCCAGGGTTTCCACCACAGATAAGCCACATAAAGATGAGAATGTTTCGTACGTTTCACCCCCCAAAACCCATTTGTTTACATTGTTGTTTTTGTAATTTCAAACCGTGTCGATAAATAGATGTGAATTGCAACAACAATTTAACCAGGTGTCTGAAGATCCCTACTATCTATGTGTGAGCTTTTATACACACATTCTCATTTTTTATCTGCAATCTGAAAGTTCAAGCTTGTAGGCAAATTAAAATGGCTGCCGGGGATTCTCATATTCATGAAGGTAATCTGTGGTCGGAACTGTGAACAAAAATATTAGCCGTGTTTTTTTGCAAGCCCGGAAGGATTTGGTTGAAAAAGACGACATCGGGGATTAGCGACGCCATTACAGAAACAAAATGGAGTTTCTATACAAACTATCGATAACAAGTATGCAATTCACGCCGGTAACACAATTTTTCTCCGTGCTTTAGTTAAGCCCCGAGAATTCTTCGTGCTTATCTTAGCCCGAAGGGGATTAGTTGTTGTTGCATTTAACATGTAAATTGTATGACAGAACGTTGTTTTTTTCGACCAAGCTCATCGGGGCTGGCAAAAAAACACGCCTATTGTATTTCTTTTTTTGCTCAGTGCGTTCAGATTTTTTTAACCCGATGTTGGCTTCGTCGAATCACAAACAGAAATGATCAAATGAATGAACCAAGTTTGGGAAGCTCGTTAGGAAAATATTTATATGTGGCATCTCTTTCTGATGTTGGTGTTGTTTTCTTTTTCTAACGATGCTGAAAAACTGTTTAAGTTATTTCACCGCTAGATGGCGTTGTTGATGTTATTTGCAGCATTGCCAACAGCTAGTTAGAAACCGAGCTGGGTGGAAAAGCTTGTTGGTTGAGATCCAGATCCACATCTGAGTGGGCGCCACCTTAAGTAATTAAGGGGAGGTTATTTTATAGAAAATAAAAATTAGAGGATGCTAAATAAAAAGATAAAATCAATTCAATTTTATCTAGGAATCTCCGTTACTTTTCTATTTTAGTCATTGACTTATTATAATATAAATATATACATATAATAAGTCAATGATTTTAGTATTGTTGAATTGGAGGCAACCTTCAACAAGTTGCTGGCAATTATTATTTGACAGGTTGAAGCAATAAATTGAATGGTAAAATTCGCTAGAAAATTTGGGCAGATATATGTATATAGTTGATTTAATTAAATACAAAAACAATGAAAGTTTAATCAGAGTGCCGGGCTCAAGGTTAAGATAATTTACAAGCTGGATTTTCGTTATTGAACGTACACAACATACATATAATAATGCAACCGTATCGTAACGTTCTACACTGAACGTATTACGCGTAATCCACACGTTTTTAGTTAAACCTACCGCGCGCTGTCATAAATGTTTAGACATCAACATTTTAGGCTGGAGACTGCCATTGCCATCTTGTAGTCATTTAATGAATTAACACTGACCGCTGTCAAATATGGCTGTTAAAAGATTCTCTTAATTTATTATAATGATATTCCCGCTGCTATCTGAAGATGCGAAAATTCTACATTGGGCGCCACTTCAAGTACCATTAATTTTACTAAATATTTTTGAATATAATGGTGCAAAGTGAGCTTGTCGTTTTAGATGCTCATCCAACCGCCTAAAGTTACATTAAGAAAAGTTAAATAACATTGTAAAAGCTAATTTATAAAAACTAATTTATGTGTATATCGGGGACTTTATCAAGAACAATTACAAAGTTGATTCTAGAATCTCTCAAAACCGACCAAAAAGCTGAAGCTTAATACCTAAAAAAAATATACATATATATAGTTAATTTCCTCTTAGTTTATCTAGAAATTTGCCTAATTTTTTATAACAATTATATTGACTAGAGTTTTTAATTAATTAAATTATAACATGAAGTTAAGTTTAATATACTGCAATTATTAGCAATCTTACATACATTTTTTGTTTTGATTTTTTTGTATAGGTGTTTAAACTGTTGTCTCACGTAATATTGGCGCCGTTTTAGTTTCTTGGAAAATTTCTTCGAAGCTATCTTTTGAAGCTCCATCATCAACGGGATGTATTTGAATGTAACGGGTTTTTTCTTCTAAATCCGTTGGATCGTTACTTTGAATTGTCCAAATACCATCATCGCCAAGTACTTCATCGATTATACACTGAAGTGAAGTAGAAACTTTAGGGTTTTTATTTATTATTCCTGCAATTGATATAAGAAAAATAGAAATTGATTTTGGCTTTTTATATTTTTTTTTTAATTTTCGTTTTATTCGTTTATTATTATTAGTAGTATTGTTTTTTTATTACTTATATATGATTGTTGACTTTGCTTTAAAAGAAAAGAAAAAATGATTAATGTTTATTTACATGTATTACATAACGTACACCCACACAATTACTATATATTTAATATAAAACACGTATTAAAAATGTATAAGTTAGTGTTTATGTTAAGAAAACAAAAATGAATATATAGAACAAAAAAATTACCTTAAAATCAAACTTCAAGCTAAAAATTTATCATCGCGTGATATTTTTATTTCATCCAGAATTTTTTATTTTATTTCGATTATTTCAAAAATGTTTAAGTTTCGCTGATATCGTTAATTTCTTTTGGTGAACAGTCCACAAGAGGTATTAACATTTTCAATAATAAAAAGTTGTCGGAAATAGGAAATAACTCTTTTTACCAGATATTTTATAGCTTAAACAATCAAAACATATTCAGCCCAATTCTAAACATTACCCGGGAAAATAACTCAACGGGAAATAACTCACCGGGAGACGTGTTCTCTCGGGAGAAGCAGTACCTACTCTTATGCCGAATTCCCCGAGAGAAATTCCCGGGATTTTTTTGTTGAGAATACGGGAGTAGGGAAAAGGGAACAAATTCCCGGGGAATTGTTGTCATTTAGAATTGGGCTGATTATGTAGGTATATTTTGAGGATTCCAGTTTTATTACTTTCTATTTTGTTTTGTTTTTTATAATATAATTATATATATATAAAAAAAAAATGTAAATGTCAACAATGTCATTGGTATTTTCGACGTACGATAAACAACATAAGTCATTGTGAAATGAACCCATAATTTGTTTCGCACTAAAAATTAATTTCCGACCAGTGTGCCAAGGTATATCGAATACATGGTATACCATTGCGCATATTGTTACCCCATCTCTACCATGTGTATTGTCATTGAGTGACGTAATTCACTTCACATTTGTTTTTATTTCTCTTTTTTTTCTGTATGTAGTTTTGTCACCAAGGGACATAGATTTGGCTTATGTCGTTTTCGATTGGACGTTCGGAACTACTCCTTTTTCACTCCTTTTACTCCAAATTTCCCATTTTAGATAGGAATGGAACAATTCCGAAATCCAACCGAAAACGACATTACTGAAATGATAGCCAAATTCCAATGCCATTAGATTCCGGTGGATACTTACAACCATTATTCACGTTCCAAATTTTCGAAGGTGGGAAACATTCCCAGGGAAATTTTATTTACCATAGCCCCAATTTACGCAAAGCGTTGACCATGCCCTCAACTTTGACATGGCTTACTTTTCTCCCACGTCAACTTAGTCTGCGTTGAATTCCGTGTGATATTGACGGACTAGCGTCATTCGTGTGATCGCCAATGTGTTATGCGTTGACATTGCCAACGTTGACGGTCCATTGGCAGTGTGTTGATGACTTTTTTAGTGACGTCATAGAGTCAATCCGTTGACCATTTACATTGACCTTCTAATCATAGCTTTACAAATTGGCAGTATTCTGTGAGTAAACTGTCAAAAAATTGGCAAAAGAATGGAAAAATTCATTCTTTTGGCAGTTTACTGACAAAAAATTGCCAATTTGTAAGTCGTGTAAATCCACCATTAAGTGTCTGAATGAAATCGATTTGACGTTGGTAGTTGAAAAACTTAATAGCAAAGGTCCTCCAGTAAGAGATGGTTGTGGTTAGCAAAAGTCTTGCATCGGAAATTCAAATATTAAAAATTCTAAACTTTTGCTTTCATCAGTTTAGGTCCGATATGAAACTAAATATGTACATATAGGAACATTATGTAAAAAAGATTAGATTAAGGGCACAGATTAGCCACATGAACATGAGAATCCCCGGTAAGCCATTTTAATTTGCCTACAAGCTTAAACTGTCAGATTGCAGATACAAAATGAGTATGTGTGTAGGGATCTTCACACACCAGGTTAAATTGTTGTTGCAATTCACATCTATTTGTCAACACGGGATGAAATAACAAAAACAGCAATGTAAAAAAATGGTTTTTGGACGAAACTCTTTCATCTTCATATGGCTAATCTGTGATTTAAAGCTTCCGAACACAAATCGTCTCGCGATACAGGCGTACTCCGATAGTTTGTGGCTTTTGTGCAATTTGTGTGTAGTCCACGTTTTTTTTTCAATAGACAACCGAGGATGAGAGTTAAACTGCACGTTTTCGTCTTAGCACTCAAGCTGCAAATCAGTGTCCATCAGACGTACAGTTTGAACAACTATTTACTGAATATTTTGCTGAAATGTTGGATGCATTGAAGCAAAGAGTAAAATTGTTTGAAAATTTTCAGTGTTTTTTCTAAGATGTGTCGGTTTGTATATGTACATAAAGCCCCACCCACACTACTTTCGTGTGTTGTGTTGTGGAGTAGTGTGTCGCTGTCATTCCAATGTATTTCATAGATTTCGACACAACACATCACACAATACAAATATGGCTCTACGCATATGCAATACATTAGAGCGATAGCGACACGCCTCCACAATACACTACACGAGAGTAGTGTGGTTCAGGCTTAAGTCTAATCGTGGAGGAATCATCAATGTCACTGCATGAAGTATCTTGTACGCATTTAAAACTAGACGATTCGTATGCAAAAGGCTTAACTCTTTTCATTTTAACGCATAGTGGCTAATTTTGCTGTATAAAATGTAGTATGGTAAAAAACGCATACGCCCGAGTGTACCAGTGTTTGTCAGTTCGTTTTGGGATATTCAAAAATTGAACTATTTTAATTTGTATTCTGCAAAAAGTAAATTATATTTAGAGTTGACTGTTCGTTTAACGCCTTTAGCTTAAACATAGAAGTTATAAGTTCAGAGATGCATCAAATGCGTATTTGATGCAAAGCCATAAATTCCACAACTCAAATGAAATGGGCTTTTGCACATCATTTCGTGAGTTTAAAAAATGTGGTTACCGTCGAAAATATATGTATACATACATATATAACTTTTTCATAAATTCATATTTGCACATGTTCTCCATTTGGGACTAAATCGAATTGAAATCGATTTTCAATTCGACGTGAAATGAAGTTCCATGTTCTACAGTTCGTTCGCTTTTGAAAATTTCGCAATTACTTCGAACTGTCAAAATTGAAGGTGCATCCATTTTTAATTGTTTTATGAAGTGAAATTACACTGTGGATGAAAATGGATTCAATATTATTGGCACATCTAAGGGAAAAAAGTAGGCGACAACTTAGAGAAAAAATTAGACGAACAATTTTGCGAGAGAAATCTAACATATTAGATTTGCCTGACATAGCGTGAGTACCTTACTATGAAATATTGTTTTGATGAATTGTTTATTCTTTTTTTATTGAAAGTCTTAAAGGTGATTTCAGATTAAGCAAAGATGTGTTTTTAGTGAAATAGAACCAACTTATCATGGATATAACTGCAACTGTGTCAATTCCACAATAGTTCAGCAAACATTAACAAAATGAATTGAATATGGAATGAACCGAACTGCCAGAACACCAATTTTCATTTTTGAAATTCACAATTAGCTTTTCCCAAGAATTGTGGCAACACCCAAACTCACTTTCGTCATGTGAATTCGCAATAAGAGAAATGCAGAACATGGACAATTATGTTTGATATATAATAGATCTGTCAAAACACCGATTTTGACAGTTTTGGCATTCCAATCGGCAAAAAAATCAATTTTTTTGTTATCAAAAATCAATTTTTAAGATCTGTGCCTACGTTCTGTAACTCTCGCATCGATAAAATCAGTCGAGAAACGATGAAAATTGAAATAAATCGTATGATTTTTGTTCTATTTTTCATCGTTTCTCGACCAATTTTAACCATGCGAGAGTTACAGATCGTAGGCTCGCTTTTTACTAACGCACCAGTTTACACTAATACAATTGGCACCCACCAGTTTAACAGCTACCAGCTCGACAGACACAAATATACACTACAAAAACAAAAAAAAAAAACAATCTGTAACCGTAATCCAACCGCCAAGAAAAAAGGTTCAAATTTATTATCGAAATCTGAATTTTTCAAAGGAAAACCCAAACACCATGTGTTTGGCATAGGTATGTATTAGTTTTCATAAATAACTGGACCCATGATCTGTAACTCTCGCATCCATAAAAACAGTCGAGAAACGATGGAAAATGGAACAAAACTCATAAGATTTGTTTCAATTTTCATCGTTTCTCGACTGCTTTTAACATGCGAGAGTTACAAAACATGTTTCCGGTCTCTAAATGCGTCCCACAACTGTTATCGATTGGTCTTCCAGGAGCCAACAAAATTACAGTCCTTCTTCTGAATTTGCAAGCAAATTTAAAATTAGAATCACTCATGCAACATGGCATTTGTTGCCAATCTGTTATCTGTGTAACATTTTACAAATACAACGATACCCAAACTTGAGAACCGACTTGATGTGCTTCGCGTACTAGTCCCAAACTACCCAAAACTACTAGATTCTTCCTTTTGCGAAGCCAGTTGAGCAGCCAGTAGAGAAGCCAGTAGTGCGTTTATTTTTAACTATAGGCAACCATCATCGTTCCTTTTATTAAAGGGAATGCCCATTTTACTATGGAGCTTTGGCCCAGAGTGTACAGGAACGAGTTTGGTATCAAATGAAAGGTGACGTGAAGCCCGATTTTTTAAAAACTGAATGAATTTCTTTCACTTTTGCTATCTTGTGTATTATAAAAATCAATAAAGAATGTAGAATTACAATAGAAATTCTAATTTTTGTCGTATTGTTTACGTTATTTTTTGCTCTTTTGTTTACTTTTTGCTGACGTTTAAAAAGTGGCAAACATTTTTGGTTGAAAGCGTTCGTGTACTTAAGGGTAGTTTCACTCCTCCCTGAAAATTTCATTCCCTCTCCAACGAATTGCCATTTTTAGTCCAGAAAGTCCCCGAACAAACCTAAGGTATGTTCAGAAAAATAAGATCTCAGAGACTTCAGCATTTTCAGTTGTTACGTGAACAGGATTCCTCCCGAAAATTTCTCAGTGTATAGCTATTAAAATCCCGAGAATTCGCTTGCTTACTTTTTGATAAAGCGAAATCTCTGAAATGAGATAAAATTTTCCTGAATGCGCCTATTATAAGGTCTGTTTTGTATCTTTTTTCAGTAAAATGTGATAAGTGTGTTGTATAACTATCTCTTTTTTCCTTACGTTTGTTTATTTTTCATTTAACTCGTTGTCTTTTTTCTTTACACTATAAACCACAGTTCCTAACCATTTACAAAGCTGCGAAGCAAGACCAAAAACTTAACTTGTCGTTCATGAAATGTGATCCCGATAGAGAGCAGGATCTCGTGTCTTTGTTGTAATGCATGTTTTTTGATGACCTATGTGGATCATTTCATATAAAAAAAAGTATTAAATTTTTACTGAGAACTGATCCAGTGGGCAAGTGACTTTGGCAATACATACAAATCCCTGCTTATTTGTACATAATGCAGATCTAGTGAAATACGTCTTGTGATTTATGTATGGTGTTGATGGTTATTTTGGATCTCATTGAACATTTAAATTGTTTTTTTTTTTCTTTTAATCTACTGATTATTTCGTCTCTATCAATTGATTTCAATGTTTACCTTCTTATTGATTGTAGATATTGATTACGGTTAGTTTTTACGAAAGTTTCATAACATTTTATGTGTCAAAATTTAGCTATGCTTGAAGGTAAATATGATCAGGCTGGTTCCACAGGTTGGCAACAGGTTAATTCCCTGTTCCGTAAAACAAGAAGAATTACGAGACCAGCAACAAGCCTCGGAAACGGACTGATCTCACGACGACAACCCACGCAAAGAAAACGGAATAACGATTTACGAATTTTCTTATGGAACGTGCGATCGCTCTATAGAGCTCGAGCTGCTCAGCAGCTAGCCGATGCCCTGACAAAATATAAAGCTGACATAACAGCACTTCAAGAAATAAGATGGACAGGGAATGGTGTTCTACAGAAGAAAGATTATGACTTATACTACAGCTGTCATACAAAACACCATGTGCTCGGGGTAGGCTTCCTAGTCGGCGAAAAAATGAAGTCTGCCATCATCGGCTTTAACGCTATAAGCGAAAGGCTATGCACCCTTCGCGTGCGAGGCAAATTTAAGAACATCAGCCTCATTAACGTTCACGGACCTACGGAGGAGTCCTCAGACGAAGAAAAAGAGACTTACTACGAACAAGTCGAGAGGGCCCTCAATGCCTGTCCAAGGTATGACGTAAAAATCATCCTTGGGGATTTGAATGCAAAAATAGGTCGGGAGCCGGTATTCAGGCATTACGAAGGCACCCATAGTTTGCATGAGAACACTCATGACAATGGACTTCGAGTCTTAGAATTGGCAGCATCGAAAAACATGGTCGTTGCGAGTACCAGGTTCCCGCGTAAAGATATCTACAAAGCCACCTGGGTATCACCTGATGGAGTCACTCGTAACCAAATTGACCACGTGTTGAAAGACCGTCGCCACTACTCGAACTTGATGACGGTACGAATGTACCGAGGTGCCAATGTCGACTCGGATCACTATCTTGTTGGTATGGTTTTCCGAGGGCGGATTGCCTTGCGAAGACGTATTGCATCCGCCGATCAGGTTCGAATCAACACGGCTGCTCTGCGCAATGAAAACACCAGTAACACCTTTGGTAATGCGTTAGGACTCGCCCTAGAACTGGGTAGAGTAAGTCCTGGAGCCAGTATGCTGGGCGTAGATGAGAAGTGGACACGCCTTAAGAATACTGTCATTAGTACTGCCAACTCCATCTTAGGCAGCAGTCGTAGAAATCGGAACGACTGGTTTGATGATGAATGCAAGCTAGCGACTGAACGTAAGAATGTTGCGTACAGAGCAATGCAACAATCTCATAGAACGCGGGCACGCGAAGACGAATATAAAGAGCTCAGAAGAATTGAAAAACGGCTTCACAGACAGAAAAAATCAGCCTGGGAGAAGAACATAATCTGTGAAATAGAGAAAAGCCGAGAGCGAGGTCCGCACCAGGCGCGGAAGTTCTACCAATCCGTCCGAAACATGACGCAGTACACACCACGCTGCACATACTGCAAGGACGGAGAGGGAAATCTGATCACCGATCCTCAAAGCATACTGGAGCGATGGGAAGTGTACTTCAATGAATTGCTAAATGGTCAGCTCACTGCAGAAGTGGAGGCTCCACTACTTCAAGAAGAGTACCCTATGTTGCCGCCACCAAGCATAGAAGAGGTTGAGAAGGCTATAGGCCGGCTAAAGAAAAACAAAGCCCCGGGAGCCGATGGTATACCAGCCGAACTATTTCAACACGTTGGGCCAGCTTTACGTCAAGCAATTCATGAGATTATAGTGCACGTGTGGGAGCATGAAGAAATTCCAGAAGACTGGCGAAAAGGTATAATTTGCCCCATACATAAAAAGGGAGATGTCACATCGTGCAGCAATTATAGAGGTATCACGTTGTTGAGTACCGCCTATAAGATACTCTCCTCTATCCTACAAGACCGGATAACCCCATACGCTAAAACCATCATCGGACAATATCAGTGTGGTTTCATTCCAGGCAAATCAACAACTGATCAGATCTTTACCCTTAGGCAGGCGATGGAAAAATGTCTAGAATTTAACATCCCAACATACCACCTGTTTATAGACTTTAAGGCCGCCTACGACAGCATAGCCATGGTAGAACTTTACAAAGCCATGAGAGAATTCGGCATCCCAAATAAATTGACACGACTATGTAGGTTGACCATGACCAACGTAACAAGCCAAGTAAAAATAGCCGGATTGCTATCCAAACCAATCAACATCTTTAATGGACTCCGAAAAGGGGATGGTTTGGCCTGCCTCCTCTTCAACCTGGCGTTGGAGAAAGCTATCCGTGACTCTGACACGGCGACAAGAGGGACCATCGTCAACAGGTCCAGCCAGATACTGGCTTACGCAGACGACATCGACATCATCGGAAGAACTGAGCAAGCTGTACATGATTCCTTCATCCAGATCGAGCAGGCGGAACAAAATCTGGGGCTGCACATTAGTGAAGGTAAAACAAAGTACATGGTGGCGTTGAATGCGAGAGGAACAGTTGGTCAAACAATCAAGGTAGCGGAGCACGAATTTGAAGTGGTGCAATCCTTTAAATACCTTGGGTCAATAGTAGCAGCCGATAACAATATAGAAGAAGAAATACGCGGGCGGCTTCTCAAATCCAACAGAGCCTACTATAGTCTGTCAAAGCTCTTCAAATCCAGAAATCTCACCATAACTTCAAAACTGCTGCTGTACAGGACCATGGTCCTGCCAGTACTCACATATGGATCCGAGACTTGGGTGCTTAGCAAAAGGCACTCCGACCTCTTAGCCGCGTTCGAGAGAAAAGTCTTAAGGAGAATTGTTGGCCCCATATGTGAGGAAGGACGATTCCGGAGACGGTACAATCATGAATTGTACGCAATCTACCTTGAAGCAGATATCGTGACAAAAATTAAGCTCGGTAGACTCCGGTGGGCAGGGCACCTAGCTCGCATGAGCGAAGAGGAACCTGCTCGGAAAGTTCTTTGTGGTACATTCTATGGTAGACGACAGCGTGGTAGACCATGCTTGCGCTGGAGAGATGGCGTAGACCAGGACGCCCGGAGCCTTGGGGTGCGCAACTGGATGGCGGCTGCTCGAGACCGGGATGGGTGGAGATGGAGAGACTTGTTGAAGGAGGCCAGGACCAGACCCCGGTTGTCGAGCCGACGATGATGATGATGAAGGTAAATAAATACATTTGGTGTCACGACACTACTTGTGGAGAGCTAGGGCCTAGTGATTTACAACTTTCAAACATTCCTGTCTGCGTGTTATCCGCAAGAAGCTATGGGACCTACAATTTTCTGCTGAATTCGAGAAGCTGATGCGAAACGAAATTTTTGGGTGGTCTCCAACACGACAACGAAATGCTTGCGGAAACCACAACGAAAAAATGACAACTGAAAGCTTCACACCAATAACAAAAAAAAAACAAACACAAACGCAAAAAAAATCACAGAAAGCCATGTTGTATTGAAAGAAACAACAAATACAAACACGAACAAACCTCAAATGTCACTTTTCCGCACACAATACCTCTGTTCGTTTACTTTCCAAACCTGCCAGTTTAAGTCCGAAGTTCTGTCAAAGTCCATATAAAAAAAATAAAACTGGACCAAAAATGGTAAAAATGGGAAGTTTCGGACTAGTACGCGAACACACCTAATTAATGGCCCGGGCAATTAATTGAGTGCGAAAAAAGAGCGGAGACCTCTCCAAATAGCGCTGACTAGAGAGTAAATTTCCTTCCTGCTAATTTCACATTTCTGTCTCAAAGGTTTTTTTGAATCTACCGACTACCCTTAAAATGATAATTATACAGTGCGAGCGTTTAGGAAATTTGGATAGGATTTGAAAGGAGAAACCGATACTCATTGGTTTTAAATGTCTGAACATCGAAGTGGCAAAGAAAAATTGAGCCGGGTAAAGGATGGATTCCACATTCGTGTAGTACGACTGAGCAAAGAATCTCAGTATTTATAACAGTTCGTCCGAAGTTGGGCTCAAGGGTAAGCCGATGCGAAATTAGGGCTACCAAACGTCATGATTTACCCTGACACGTCAGGCATTTTACGCCTTTGTCAGGCTCAGGCCAGACCTTGTGCTTTGTCAGGCTTTTGGACACCAAAAGAAGGTAATATTTACAATTTAAAAATCAATTCAATTAAAATTATCAAAAAAAATGTAGCTGAATGCAACCAAATATGAAATCAAATAGTTCAATGTGAATGTATTCATTTATCTTTATTTATGCCGAATTCCTTTTAACAAATGAATCGATTCTGTTCAGAATTTTTTCTAAACAAAATCGATTCTTTTCTGTCAAAACAAATCTTGCGTTTTTAGCAAGATTTCAGACCGATTTGCACACACTATATAAAGAATTGACATTTCTATCACGTCAAATAGAAAGTCGCGAAATTTTTGGAGGACGAGTTGTTTATATTTTGGTTTCAACGAATTATACATATTTAAACAAAATATTCAACAACATTTTCAGTGAATATAACTACAAAAATAATTAATTGCAGCTGTCTAATAACACAAACAATCACACGAAAAAAAATTCGATTCTTTTAATTCCTTTCAATTGACAGAAACAAATCGATTTGGTTTAGAAAAAAATCGATTCTGTTTAGAAAAAAATCGATTTCTTTGTTGAAAGGAATTCGCCATTAGTAAAAAATTATGATTGTGGTCTAATATCTATCTCAAAATATGAAGGCTGGCCGCCTTGGTGTTCCAAGTATATAGGGTATCCTTAAAAGGGTCAATTTACCACTGGGCTTAGAATAATCGTAAGATTAACAAAACATAGACAAACAGTTATACACAGAATGACCCCTCCAATCTACCCAATCGCTCGTGCTGTGTATATCATTTTAAGGGTAGTCACAACCCCTTTAGTGCGCGCTAAATATAAAAAAAAAACGAAAGCTAATTGCTGAATGTATATGTCACTAGGGGGGTTCACATTCAACGACATGTTCATCAACACGTGTCGTTATGTCAGATTTTTGTAGTGTGAACACCAGTCGAACGACCGTCGATCGACTTACTCTGTAGTTCAATTTTTTTAGGGGGGTTCACATTCAACGACGTGTCGTTCGACTTAAGTCGTTTTGCTAGCGTTCATATTCAACTACTATGTTACCGACATCATTTTCAAGAAAATTTTTAGAGAGCCAACATGCTGCGAATTTGGTTATTTACACCAATTCTACTGCATCCATTTAATTTTTTTCCGCTTTCTCTTTGTTGTTTACTTCGATTGTAAACCATTTTCTTCAAATATCACTTAAAAAAAAGAAAAAAGATGTTAAATTGAAATCATCGGTTGTTCGACTGGAGTTCACATTTACTACAGCGGTCGTCCGACAGAGAAAATTATTAAAAAAATTGAACTACAAACTAAGTCGATCAACGGTCGTTCGACTGGTGTTCACATTACAAAAATCTGACATAACGACACGTGTTGATGAACATGTCGTTGAATGTGAACCCCCCTTTTGAAAATTTGCTCTGTCGGACGCCCGCTGTAGTTAATGTGAACTCCAGTCGAACGACAGACGATTTCAATTTTACATCTTTTTTTCTATATTTTATGTAAGATTTGAAGAAAATGGTTTACATTCGAAGTAAACAACAAAAAGAGAGCGAACAAAAATAGAATTGATTCATTAGAATTGGTGAAAATAATGAAATTCACAACATGTTCTCTCTTTGAAAATTTTCTTGAAAATGATGTCGGTTAAAACAGTCGTTGAATGTGAACGCTAGAAAAACGACTCTGGTCGAGCGACACGTCGTTTAATGTGAACCCCCCTACTGCTGTTAAGTAACGTCATGTTGAAAAAGAGGGTTACCAACCGATATTTTTATTGCAAGCATTAGCAAAATCGCAGGTCGGTTCTTTCGGTTAGAAAATACTCTTTTCGGTTGACCTTTTGGCCAAGTATAACTGTCCAATAAGGGATATCAATAAATGGGGTATCAAGTAACTTATTTTTCAACAGCTATGATGATGTAGATAATCTTGCTGTTGCGTCCCGGACTTATAGTTTTAGTATTTTTATGAATATTAAATTAAACTTTTTTCCTTTTCTCTCCTAACCGCCCGGCTTTTAAATTTTTGTTGATGGTAACCCTATGCACAATCCTTACAATACGAGTATTTAGGTTGATTTATTTTAGGGAAGCAATGCAACTGGCTATTTCACTAGAACACTGTTTATAAAAACAGCGATAACATAATGGAAAAAAACATGAAACATTGCGGCTGTGTTCGAGAGTTGCAATTCTATCTATCGTTATATTTTATCACCGGATACAATAAAAATAACTCGTAGGTAAATATGTATTTTCTTTTGATTATTAAATTGACTACACATTGGGTGTATACTGTACAGTACAGGTAAACAGATATGTGCAAGTCCATCCAAATAAAACTAATTAATTGTTTGGTTTAGACAAGTAACATTCGTCAACAAAGTACCTACCTTGGCTTTATAAATAAAAATAATAAAATATGTTAAGGTATTTAAAAAAAAAAAAAACAAACAAAAAAAATAAACCATCAACACAAATTTAAACACAGTAAACAGCTGAAAGTATAAATAAAAATAAACACAAGACCAAACAGAAATAAAACACAAAATTTGTTTTTTTTTTTTTTTGTATAACTACAAAAGTGTAAATGTTAAAATATATTTAAGAACAATTTTACTTTATAAGTACATAAATATATGTAGGTACAACATTACAACAAACAACATAAAAGTTGGAAAATATATATAATTATAGTACTAAATAATTAAAACTAATATTCAAAACATATTAACAACTACATTATCTCCGACATTATAAATTAAGACTTGAGCAAATAAATAATAATTCCTAAACAAACAGTTCAAAATATATACAATTAAAATTTTTATTCTTACTTAAAACTGTATATGTATGTATAGTGTGTATCAAGGACCTATTTTGTTTACAACTAAGATTAAATTAGCATGAGGTAAATTTAACTTCGGAAAAAGAGATTCAGTGTTTTTTTTTTTTGTTTTTAGTATTTTGCTAAACAAAAATTGCACATGGAATGGTTTAGTTTAACAAAACACAAAATAAATTTAAAAATAAAAACTATTCACAATAATAAACACTTCAAAATCATTTAGTTTTCTTAATATACCTACATAACTTAAAGCAAAAAAATTGTTTTTTTTTTCTTTTTTTTTATAAAAATTCTTCAAATAAATTTGAAGAAAAAAATAACCACAAAATGAGATTTAGATTAAAAGAATTAATATCTATTCTTCAGATATTCATAATAAAATTAAGGAAACTGAAATGATAAAGCATGGCACTTAAAATTATAGTTTTCGATTTTGTAAAACACAAAATATACGAGTAGGTGGGCAAATATATTGTTACGGAAGAAAGATTGATCATTGAGAAAGCGTTTATTTCCTTATTTAATTAAATTAAATTAAAAACTTTAAGTGTTAATTATACTTACCCAAAATTAAAAAAAAAAACTTTTATATAAAAGTAAACAAAAAAAAATATTATTACTGTGGCAACACTACCAACAAAAAATAAAGAAAAGAATAATGTGAGGAAAACAAAGAAAAAACTAAGCGGAATAGGCTGAATACAGAGAGACTGTCGGTTACGTAGGGATATTCATATTCAAAAATAAAGCATTCAATGGTGACCATTCAAACGAAACGGACGTGTTATTTTCTTTAAAACTAACAAGAGTGATTGATAATTTTTTACGAAACAAAAGTTTACATTATTGATTAGGTAATTTAATTTAATTTTTTGTTTTTTTTTTATTATTTAACTTGATGAAATTGTTTGATGTAATTGATTTTTTTAAAGTTCCATAAGTTGAAAGTTGAATGCCTACAAACTTTAAATTTGCTGTTTTATTTTCAGAATTATTGATATTGTAGTAGAATTTATTGTAGAATCTCGCGTTGGAATAAAGTGGTGCTTTGGTACCACTGAGTAGTAATGCCCGGCACCTTGTATCGAAAATGCCGGAAGTATAGAAAGAGAAAACTAAAGAACAGTCGTTGACGACTCGTTTCAGCAAGGCATGAATTATGATTTTACATTCGACCCGAGACACATCTGACAAAAATTTTGATAGATAAATAAATCTGTAAATAAAAGTATAATCTAACAGCAATATTAATAAAAAACTCTTATTCCGCCTTAACTCCACGATTTTACTAAACCATAGAATAAGCGTTAAGCTACGCGTTAAAATTTTACATTAATACAAACAAAATGTTCATGGAATAGTAAAGTGACGTTTACGAAAAATTCTCTAAAAAAATCTACTACAATAAGTAAGATGCCTGTTTGTTTGTATGAGTTTTGATAGCAAATTATGATAATTTCTAAAAAAAAAAGGCTCACGTTATACCAAACACACATAACAATTCTCTTATTAATATATTATGTTTCTGTCCAAATTATTATCATTTTTCTGTTGTTTAAGTTGTGTCTGTTGTGTGTTATGACCACCTCTTGTATCCCCATTATGGTTATCTTTATCAATTGCTATGAATTTTCTCATATTTTTCTTGGAAAACCTATATTTCTTCCCAAAATTCTCCTCACAAAGCACTTGCATTTGATCATATCTGGGTTTGTATATTTTTCTTTTTCTTTTCGTTGGTGGCTGATTGTCCAATATAATTGCAAATAGTTTAAGAACTCAATAAATCTAGTAGAAATCATTATTTTTATTTAAAACTAAATTTGCAATCTTCACTTATATTTTTTTAAATTTTAGAATAAATTTGACACATTTAGTTCTTATTCCTTCGCTAAACCACCTACTTCGGTGATTTAGCTTAGTAAACGTCACTTAATAGAAATTTTGTTTTATTAATAACACTTTGCACTTAGTCCAAGGAATAAGGCCTAACCCTTCGCTATTCCACGTTTATTAATTTGGCTGTGAGAGTTTTATTATAATATCTTAATCCTTTTTCAATTGAATATAATAACCTATGTAGAATGGAATTGAAAAACGATATTGAGGGTTATCGCGAATGAAATGTTCCTGGAAGTGTTTGTCGCATTCAAAATTTGGCAACGTGAATCGTCCCGATTGTGGGTGTCACAAGAGTAACGGGACGACTGAATATACTTTTTGACATCGGCAATCGATAAAGCGCAACTTTTTGTGTTCACAAATGATGTACTAAGGTCATTGCTACTGTCCAAATATATAGTCAAAAGTCCAATCATACCCTAAGCCTGCCCATCAGTCTGGCTACTCCCATCCTGACGAAACTTTTTTGTATATTTGAACGCAATTATTTAAACGAAAGTATCTAAACGAAACTGATCGAGAACTGTTGAGAAGAAAAAAAATACAATTCAATATGAACGGACAAAAGAGCAGCGTCAGTAAAAGACAAATTTTTCAACTCTCTATGTATGATTTAATCTTTATAATTTATTAAAAAGAATAAAATTATTTAAAGTAAAAGATTGTGTTAAATTAAGTCTCTCTCAAAGTTATTGACAATTAAAAAAAAAAATTGTCGTTGAGTCATTAAAAGAACAGCAAGATGAGCAGCAGGAGTGTAGCAGACCTGTCAATCCAATGGAAAAGACACCAAAAATAGCAAAGAGATCAATGTTATGTGACCAGCCCTATGAAGAGGAAAATATGATTTACTGCGAAGGGGTATGTAAAAAATGGTTTAATTACTTATGTGTAGGATTAAGCAGGGGTCGGGCTGATGGGTTAGGCAAGTGGATATGCGACGACTGCTCTCCGGGGCATAAGAAAAGAGTTGCTAAGGCACTTAAGGAACTACTGCAACAGTATGAATGTCAAGGGACCACCCCAGTAATCATACAAAATAAATAAATTAATTCAATACTTAAATTCATATTTCATGTAACTTGTCACTACCTCAGGTATTCAGGTTTCCAACCACCCAATGTGCTGCCTCAGTTTATGACTCTTAATAGGTCAATTTATTAAATTAATTAATTCAAAAATAGCTGATATGACAGTATGTATAAGAAGTAAATTAGGTTTAATTATTGAATATTATAAAAATTGTAATTAATCGTTAAGGTATAAATAAAGAACAAGAAATAAAATAAAATGTATTCAATTCTGAACGATCAAATTAAGTGGCTATTTATTGAAGGGCTCTTTAGCTCGATAGTAACTCCGTTTCCATTTACCTGTTCTAAACTTATACCTGGCTAAATTATAGCAAAACATTGCTAACCAGTTCATAGCGATTAAGCTTAACTACTAACGCAAATATGGGTTCTGTTAGCAGACATCACGTGTAAACCTCAAGTGAAAACCTCTCAGAATTTATTGTATATCCACCCTGTAACTAACTCACATAAAATGAATATAAGTATCTGGCTTAGAAGCCATTATGAAATCAATTATTAAAATGAAGAACCTAAGTCTAGACAGATGCAAGTAAAAATCTTTTTATAAGAAAATTGTTATTATAATAAACTTAATTTTTATTAAATAAGGATTATGTAACTCTGAAACTAAAAAACTTGTTTGAGTTCACAAAAAAGTCTAGCTGTTGGCTTTCTGTGCCAACAGGTTCATAGAAATCACCTAAAATCACTCGAACCACCCAACATTACATGGCGATCTTGCCAGGAGACCAGAAATAAAAAAGAATACGAGTATATATGGCTTCTCTGACGACTACAGAAGACCTAGCAAAAGCTGCGATGTAGAGAGCAGAAATATATTAAACCAATCTGCACAACCCCTGGTCAGAGCGGAAGATAAGTCTTTGGGACATAGGCCCCTCAGAAAAGAACAGATTGAGGAGGACAGCCAAGAAAGCGACTAAAGCAGTTGACGCGATACACAGCCCACTCAAACAAAAACAGTCCCGATGGGGTAAAAACAAGCCCAATTTCGTAAGAAATTAACTTAACTGTATCGTCTCGCCAGCATTCCCAGACTATCCACGGAAGCCCGCAGTACCTTCAACACCGCAATAAAGGAAATTCGACAAGAAAGACGACACGAGCAGCAGAAGCGAAAAAAAAAAGAAAAACGACAACAAGACTGCCTTTTTAACACCATAGTTAAAACCCACCTAGAATAGGCACCACAAAAAGTAATCATGAAACAATAAACTCCAGACCCCAGATGCTAAATGCATCATTCATGCCACACACCACCGACACGACCCAACCATATAGCCGCCATACTACTGATGATGTTTATCACCACCATACTCGTAGGATTGGTTTACCTGGGTTTACAACACTTCCGCCGAAAAATAATAGCCGATGTCCTAAAATATTTAGAAAAAAGGCCCTCGACCTTATATCTACATAAACAAAAAATGTTTTGTACATGAAATATTATGAATATACAACATTTTTACTTTCAGTACTCCGCAAAAACTGCCAGTACTTAACTGTGACGTAGACGCCAAACGATTTGGTATTTCCTTAACAGCATTGAATTTTACTATGATACCCTAAACACCAGTGGCCAAACCATCTTGATAAAATCTTGCTTAAATGCAAAATACAGGGCAAAGCCTTAACTTGCAACACCTGAAAACTTTTCACAACTCGAAACAGCGCTAGTGAGGAAGTGTAGCCCAAAAGAGACAAGTGAAACTATTCAAGCCAAACTTGATAATACTCGTCAAGGGAACCGTCCTATGCGTGAATACGCTTCGGAAAAAGAAACATTAATAACAAAAATGACAGAACTTGAAGTCAATCTTCAAGGCGAGTCGACCAGGTCTACCCCCACAACTGCTACTAATCGCAGCGGCCTTGCATTTTTAAAGAAAGGAGTTCTCGACAGATATAAAAAAGTTTTAGAGAGTGCCCGACACAAGAATTTATAGGACGCAATCGACCATTTACTAGAACTTGATACAGGTAATACAGCTACAACAAACTGGTGTTACGTACCATCTGACTTAAATGTATGCAGCTGACGACGCCACAGGATGGAAGAAAAGTCCGACGATTAACATCGATGATCAAAGGTTCACAGCACCGACGAAGACGAAATAAACTGGCCATAAGACATCCCATTAGAAGCAAATCTAGAAGCAGAAATCTTGGAGACAGTTCCTCATCAAGTTCCTCAACCAATAAGATGATTCAATATGGTACGATAGAGGTATAAAGAAAATTAAATTTCCAAAATATCTTCAATCAAAAGAATACAAAAGTGCTGAGATCTCTTTGATTAAATTAATTCAAATTCTGCCAATACGAAATCAAGTGTTTATCTTCAATAATGGACTTAATCAATGCAACAAATATATCGTTATTCCCAAACCGTATCTTGATGAAGACGGTGTGCTACGATCTATGAGAAGAATTGACAAGACGAACTGCTATGGCATAGCCACAAGCCGCACTATAATGTTGACTTAACATCAAAGGTGCCACTTTTAATAGCAAGAGAGTATCACAAAAGATGTCGTCACATTAATAGTGAAACTTTAAAAACTGTAATCGCTGTAAAATACTTAAATCTTAATCAACATTTTCAAAGACGGCAGCGCCTCCATATCCAATAATAATAAGTAATACTATAAAGGCATAAACGCCTGCATTCAACTTCACAGCAGTTGACTATGTAGTGAAGCTCCTATGCGCACTCAACCTTAAAATTAAAATGCATCATATGTTCATGTGCCTTAAGAACCCTAACTCAGCATAAAACTGAACTAACCTTAAGAATCTTGTTTTAACCTTTAGCATACAGCTGAACTGACCTAATTTAGAATTTTGAATTGTGAATTGTGCGCATCGTAAAATTTCATTAAATTAAGTTTTTATTTTAATAATTAGTTTAATAAGACATCGATTGTTTTATTTTGAACTCTTGGCAAATACCACAGACTATATGGTGGTCAATTCGAAATCTTCAACGGCCGAAAAAGAGAAATGATGGATTTTTTTGTTTACGTGTTTGGTAGTTCGAGCGGTCCACCTCCACATCGAAATAGCGTATAGTTGCAGCACAGATTCCTTTCTTCCGAGTTTAGAAATTTCATAATTCAACGAGGATCTGTTAGAGCAATGTACAGTGACCGGGGAGAAAATTTTGTTGAAGCAGAAAAGATACTAAAAGAAGATTTAAGAAATGTTAATTCTCATCTAATAGCTTCAAAATATGTTAATGCTAACTTCGAATGGTACTTCCATTCACTAGGTTCACCCCATATGAATGGGTGTGTTGAAAGATTAATTAAATCCGTAAAAATAGCTTGTATGTATGCTGTAGGTAATACCCAACCCAACCCGTCTGCCAGCAGTCACAGAATCTTCATGGATACCGTCAAGTCACATCTGGAAATTCTAAGTGAAAACTGACAATGCAATATCAATTATGTTTCCTGGAGGTCCAAGCTGAATTTAACTTTAAAATCGAAGTTGCAACTGGACTGAATGAAAGTTAAACCTGAAGGATTAGACACTGCTGCTGTAGTTCAATCATGGATCGGTAAGGATCTTGAAGCATAAACACTGATTGGACTGAACGTAAGTAGCAACATTGCTATACAAATTTCAAATTGTCAGACAGCATATCAAATGTTAAATAAATTAGAATCATTATACGGTAGAAAGTCAGATCTTAATATTGAGGGCTTGCAAAGACAATTTTTTAACTTTAAGTATGATAACAAATCAGCTATTGAAAACTGCATGCAAGTACAACAGTTTGCCGACGAACTGGCAGTAAGTAAGTAAGACGTTCTCTTTGTACTAAGGATGACATTGCACCTTTTTTCGGTTGCTAAAATGCTGGACAATGGTTATGTACAGGCTGCTGATTCAAGTGGATCTATATTTAAGACATCAGATCAAGAAATGACTGTAGCTATTTCAAAGCGTGATGGAAATTTGTTCAGGATGATGTTTCGTCAGGAAATAGATGCGAAGTGTATGATGACCGTCTCAATTGAAACATGGCATGAAAGACTTGCCTATCAAAACATTAAGTACCTACGTCAGAGATGTTTGGAACAAGCATAAAATAAAATATATCAATGATTGGAATGATAATGTTTGTACTGGGTGCGTTTTTGGAAAGCAACATCGTATCTCACATTCAATAAATCCAAAAGTTGCTGAAAATGTTTAGGACATGATTCATGTTGACTTATGTGAAATGAATATGACGTCATTGGGAGGAGCCAAATACTTTTTTTTGTTGAAGGATGATTTTTCACACTATCGGACTTATTAACTTATTGGCAACCGTTGGGCTTACGTTCAGGTTTGCAATACTTTGTGGTGCTGCTGGGCGCGATTTGATTTCAGCCCACTTTTGAGGATCTTCTCCATCGTCATCGTTTTATATTTCCATATAGTGATCTGCCGTTTTTGTGGAAAGGTTGATTTTCAGCTGCTTCATTTTTAGTTTTGAAGAAATAGACTGTCCGATAGTGTGAAAAATCATCCTTCAACAAAAAAAAGTATTTGGCTCCTCCCAATGACGTCATATTCATTTCACATAAGTCAACATGAATCATGTCCTAAACATTTTCAACAACCTCAAAAGTGGGCTGAAATCAAATCGCGCCCAGCAGCACCACAAAGTATTGCAAACCTGAACGTAAGCCCAACGGTTGCCAATAAGTTAATAAGTTCACAATACTAAAAGACTTAAAACTCTATAAGAGAGCCAAGATGTCCAAGAAAACATCTTCACTTATCCTAAATCAATCAACGGACGATACAGCTCCACCAGCAGAACGAAGAGTGAGACTATAGTGACGACAAGCAACCGAAATTGGATTCATCAACAGGAAGTTCAAACCCCTCCCATCCTAAAATTAAAGCTGATAAGTACTGTCCTCCTATTCGATACAAATGTCCGTGAGCTTGTTAACGATCTTAAAAGATCTTCGGGTGATTTCAAGTTTTACATGTAAAAATGTAAAAGATGGCTTAACCAAACTATACGTAGACAGAGAAGAAATCCATCAGGAGTTGATAAAAAAAAATAAGGCTAAGCGAGGAAATCCAAGGCTATGAATAGCCTTGAAAAAAAATAAGACACAGAACCTCATCCTAAGAGTCATAACGTCCGACTTCAACCCTGATGAGATTCAAGACGAAATTGAATCAATCTTACCGGGTCTCTGGTTAAAAAAGTGTCGTTCTTCACTACTGAAAGATCGAGGAGCAAACAGATTTATATTAATTTGTTCCTCGTTAGACTAAAGCTCGGTTTTTTGTCAACCAACATCCTTAAAATGAATCTTATCTTTAACACAAAAGTGTATTGTGAAAAACCCACGGGTGCTCTACAGTGCAGACGCTGTCAAAGCTTCTGACACCTGGCAAAAAATTGTGGGAAAACCAACAGATTTGTCAAATGTAGAAATAGCCATGCCCCAGGAGAATGCCCCGTAGCCCCGGGAATAAAAGCGCAATGTGTATGGGACCATACCCGGCAAACTACAGAGGTTGTCCGAAGTATAAATCATACTAACAATCTAAAAAAAAACAACGGCGCAGTTAAAATCCAAAAAAGAAAAATAATGACTTTGCCCTTGTACATGTACTGTACGTGCCATCTCTAGCCATCTCTAGCCCAATCCTCCCACAGGTTTCGTACGCTAGTCACTTCCAACAAAAGATTAAATCAAAACCGACTCCGTCCCTGCCTAACGGAACAAAACAAAACTTCCTTGGCCAGTTCATAGAACTCTCAAATGGACTCTTCGGCATGGGGTGACCGAGCTGCTGCTCAAGCTGGAGAACTTTGTTAAGAATGTCCGCAATCCTGGGCCAAGACTAAAGCGATCGCTCTATTAAGTGATTGTCGTGTTAACGATTGCTCTCTCTATATTTCCTTATAGATAGAATAGAGACAGCTATTGTCAAAGCGACAATCAAAAAATTGATAATCAACTACCACCTTAGCCGATTCCACCCCTGGTTCTATTCAAAGAATGGATTACTTAGATATTCTTAACGAAGTACTTCTAAGCAAACCATAATGTTAATGAAAATCCTAACATACAAATTTTCCGGGATCAGTGGTTAGGTCCCTTAAAATCATTTTTTTTTTTAATTTTAAAATCCGTTAGTGGCGCCCGAGCAGGGACCCTTCTTACATTACAAAAAACACGTAAAACGAAAAACGATTGAAATAAGAATAAAAACAGTGAACAAGAAAAAAACAGTGAATAAACAGAAAAAGAAAAAAAAAAACAGTGAATAAACTGAGAAAGAAAAAAACAACAGTGAATAAACCGCAAAAGAAATAAAGAAAGAAAAACACTTAACAAACCGCAAAATTAATAGAAGTAAAACCAGTGAATGAAGTGCAAAGGAAATTTACCTTTGAGGAAAAAGGAAAAAAGTGAAGGAAAGAGAAGTTTCTGAACGATAAATAAAGACTCATTAAGTGACATAAAGGAAAAGCTGTAACCCCATTGAGATAAGAAGAAGTGACTGTGATCCTGGAGCTAGTCGTTAATTGAAGGAAGAATTTTAGAAAACATACATCAACTTTAAAATATAAAAATGAAAGAATACTTACAGCCATATTATTGACTTGTTTCAAAACTCATTTCATGGCAGAACTAGTTTTATAGATGTTTAGAAATGCTCAAATTGGTATTATTCAAAAGTATTTTGACACCTTAAACTCGAAAACTTAAATCTAGCTGTGGATAAATCTCTTATTTCATAAGACCGTGTCAATATTGGGACTCCAAACTTCTATAAAACTAGTTTTGCTATTAAACTAGTTTTGAAACATGTCAATAATATGGCTGTTAGAGAATTTTATCGTCATAAATTGACTAAATGTATAATTTCCTTTTTACAAACATAATAAATACTCTTGAAAACATTTTCTTTTACGATTGATAATTTAAAAAAAATGTATTTTTACGTTTAATTCAAAATCTACAACCCCTTTAGTCTATGGAAGTTAACACACGCCTCTTAAATGTTAAACTAATTAGTAATTTTGCAGGTTATACAATCGTTGTTTGGACAACTTGGGCTTTAGAAAATAGGCTAAAATCAGTTGAAAACATTGGTTAAGTTGGAATTTCGAGGCTGTCTGAAGAACCTCAATAACCGATCGTGAGGTAACCTTTTTCGTCCTTCCAAGTCTTACATCGTTCGATGGAATAATCGGCGATGATACGCTGAAAGAATTAAAAGCAATCATAGACAGAGATAAGAATGAGTTAACCATTAACTCAATGGTAGTAATTCCACTTAAAAATAAATCCTCTTGTATAGTAAATAATCTAATTATAATTGACCAAAACATTTCTTAATCCACCAAGGCAAGGCTTGAATCCTTATGTACGAAATTTAAAAACCTGTTCGGTCCAGTGGGCAACGAGAAAGCTAGAAACAGTGTGACGGCCGAAATACATACCTCTACGGAAGAACCAATCTTCACGAAAACTTATCCGTATCCGGCTGGCATGCGAGAAGAGGTTGACAGACAACGAACTTCTGGCGGAAAATATCATCCGACCATCGAAAAGCCCATACAACTCGCCAATATGGGTAGTGCCCAGGAAGGACAAACGGGGAAAAGCAGTACCGGATGGTAATTGACTTCAAAGGCTAATAATACACTTGCAAGCCTCGGAAACGCAAGGTTTTTTACAACTCTTGACAACACGTCTGGTTTCCATCAGATTCCCATGAACGATAAGGATGTTCCGAAAACGGCCTTTTCCACAATGAATGGCAAATACGAAGACTACCCTTTGGGCTTAAGAACGCCCCCGTTATCTTTCAACGCATGATAGACGATGTGCTTAAGGAATTGATATGAAAAATATGTTGTGTTATATCGCTGACATAATTATCTTCAGTAAAACTAAAGATGATCAGCTTAGGGACATAGAAACGGGTTTCTTAAGAATTCAAGAACTTGGCCTAAAAATTAACATTTCCTAGCAACCAGTGTCGAACTTTTAGGGTTCGTTATCACCTCAGCTGGAATTCTCTTTAATCCTGATAATCAATAACAAGAACAACATGAACCGTAAACAAGACACACAAAACATCTCAGCAGTTTACTGCTCCTTAGTTTTCAACAGTAGATCCAAAACTTGATTGTACTCATTGGACTAAACTTCATCTGAAGTGTTTAATTACTAATTTGCTCTTAAATTATTCAAGTTTAAATTATTAAATATTTCCAAATATTGTTTTTTTTTTTTTATATACATAATTGTTTAAAACTTTAATGTAAGTGTATACCACGTCCACCCTACATACATTGACACTTTTATGTAATTACTTCTCTTTTTTTACAAATAAAGATCCCCTGAAGAAGACGGCAACCACCGTCGAAACGTTGGGAAAAAGTAAATGAATTAATTTTTCATTATCGTCATCAAAACGACCAACAAAGCCGATGAGAATCATCTTTATCTATTCTCAGATACACATAAAACTAGTGTTAGATAATAAGAAACTAGATAAGAAATTAATAGACCTAGTAGAAAAGTTTGAAAACCAAAGTAGCCCCTTACGAAGTAGTAATTTGGCAGACAAAATATCTCTTTCCGATACTACGTTTTCACCAAACACAAAACCGAGATTTACTAAGATTTACCCTAAATCTCCTCCAAATCCTCATACAAATTTTAATCACCTCAAATGAAGATCAAAAATAAATCTCAAATTAAATGTCTTGCAAGCAGAGGTTTATGAAGTCAAACATACCTTTTTACCATTCCATTTAATAGAACGGACCCAATTGAACGTCATATTGACAAATGAAAATGACAATCAAGAAAAAAAACTTTCCGACTCTTTTTCGTTTCCATTACGACTGCGGGAAAAATTAAAATGTACGTAAGTGTTAATAAATATTGTATATACAACTTTATATATAAATTTGTATATTAAACCTCACTTGCAGAAGATTGAACAACAACAAAAAACTAAAAAACACCGAAAAACGTGGGCGGCGGAGGAAGAGGCACTGTTGGTGGAGTTGTGGTCCGAAAAGCAGGCAGACTTGGGCGGCCTAAGAAAAAATTCCTATAAGGAGATGGCCGAGATTATGGGAGGATATACTCCCGGGGAGATAAAAGTAAATTACATAACTTGACCAATCACTACAACTAAGTACTTTGTTGCCACGCGGCAACGTTTATGCAGAAAGGGGATTCAATTGAGCCCGCTTTGGGTCCAGTCTTTGTTCGTTTTTTTGTCGCCATAACCGAGTACGACTATACAACTTGTTAATAAAAACAAATGAAAGTTTTCTATCCATCGATGCTACTGGAGGAGTTGCAAAAATGGTTCCCCACATTAATGGGGAGAAATGTCAACACATTTTTTTGTAACTCGCAGTCTTATCATCGTGAAATATCCAATGCTGGCGTAGATACCGTTAGTATCATCCCCATCGGCTCAACCATGTATAGGTCATGGGTTCAGTCAGGTTCCAATTACCCCAAACAAGTGGTAAGATTTATTATTCAACGTCTAATTTCTTCTACACTATTTTAATCCACGAAAACTGACTCTGAATTTCTTATGTGGCATGAAGTCAGGTACAGGCAACGATAATTATAGAATCCTTTAAAAAAACGATTACCGAGGTTGACACAGAGATGGAAGACATTTTATGGCAAACTCTTCTTTCTCACTCTTTTCATCCAAAATGAGATATTGATGAAAGGAAATAATTAAAAAAATGAATATCCAAAATGGAAAAAAGGCTACCTCGGTAATAATAAGTGATAACAGATGATCTAAACCCCCGATTTTCCCCGAAATTTGCAAATCGACGGATGGAGCAAATTGCAACAATTGCATTATGGTCAAGCATTTGCCTGGACCTTTTCTTACGGGCGGGTGCCGGGCCAGCAGTGCCCCTGTCGAAATAGATATCAAGAATTTGAAAAAATAAATTTTCGTAAATCAAAAACGGATTGTCATGGTTGTGGAAGACCTTGTGAACTACTATCATGGTAAGCTCAAACTAATAGATTGTTCTTTAACGTCAGGAAGAAACGAAGCTAAAAATTTGTTACATCCCATAATACTAGAACGTCAGGAGGTTCTACTTCGGATTGGGGGCTTTATCTTCGAATACAATCCATTCTGGGGGATCTGCAAATACATAATTTGAAGAATATATAATAAGTTATGTATGCTCCAGAACAGCACTTAGAAGAACAAGCCGAAGCCAAGAAACATGATATCATATTCAATCGAAAATAATCAACCGGACATGAATAACACTCCAAAGCCATAAGTTATCAGGACCAGCCGGATGCAGCTGCGACCACAAGGAAATCACACCACTTGAAGCCGAAGGGAATTAATATATTTTAAGATAAAAATAATGTATACAAAAAACACCAAGAATAAATATTGTAGTCAGACTTTAAGTTATCATCAAACTGTAAAGAACAAAGTTTCAATAAATGTTTTTAAAAAAGCACTTCGAGTTTTAAAGAACAAAATTTTTACGTTGTGACACTAAAAGGTTTAACTTATTAATACTCATTTTTTAATAAATTTTGTATCCAATTTATAATTTTGCTGCGCAGAAATGATTTTTCCTTTTTAGTTTGAAAAAAAAATAATAACATTAACATTTTTTTTTGTCAAATGTCATTTAGAATGAAAACGTCAAATAAATCTCCTTTTGTTTGGTGAAAACACTCAAAGATTAATTCTAAATCTACTGTCTTAAATACCGGATTATCTTTTGGTGAAAACGTAGTACGAGACATATAATTCATATTGAAAAATACAAAGTATGTACTCTCTAACACTTTTAACTGTTGGAGATGCAAACATGGTCTCGAACAGACCCATCATCCAATGTCATAAACATGTCCATCCTCTGTATCTATTTCTTTCTAATCCTTCCTTTATTATCCTTACTTGTTCTTTATCTTTTGAAACTAACTGACTCTAAAACTTTACGCTCTATAAAATTATGTTCAATAAATAAATCATCAATTAAATTACATACGTGTGTATCTTTTATTTAATAATTAGCTGGAACTCTGTAGATTTACTTTATACAAGTTTATCAAAGTTCAACAGGTTATGGTTCCAAACCATTAAGGTAATTTAATTGCACAAAATATGTAGACATAAACACAATGGCGAAGACTCGGTTTTCTTTAAAGAAACTTGGAACCGATAAAATAAAGGAAGGGCTATGGTGTTATGTATCTAGCATCAAACCACATCCGATGCCTCCGGAATGGAGTGCCAGAGACGACGAATCACGATCAACAATTGGGACAGTCTGCGAAACTACCACGACTACAATAATGGACTTCTCACAAACAAACATGGAATTAACATAGAGGAGAACAGTAATTCAAAGTCTCAAACAAATGTAAGTTTATCAGTGACATTATCAGCATCAAAAATTCCAGAAACAGCCATCGTAGAGCTGATTACAAACAATGGACAAAGGTTAGAGTGCAGAGCCATATTGGAATCCGGTTCACAAGTGAATCTAATTACAGAACGCCTGGTTAAGAAACTAGGTCTCCATTCAAAGCATACATCAATTAGCATCCAAGGCATTGTCAATGGAAAGAGAGAATCCCATCAACGTGTAAACGTCCAATTACAATAAAGAACAAGCTGTAATACCCAATTAGAAGCTTTTGTTCTACCACACATCATATGTCCACAACCATCTCAACACTTCAACATTTCGTCGTGGGCAATTCCAAAGAATGTTCCATTGGCGGATCCATTCTTCAATCGACGAGACAAAATTGATACTCTTCTATCATCAATTACTTTCCATTGGGCAGATACGTTTATCAGACGATCTGCCTACACTACAAAACAGAGTTCTTGATATAGATATGCAACATGTGGCATATCTACTTATGGTGACAATGACCTTCATAAAATGATTGAACCATTATGAAGCCTCGAAGAAAAAAAACACAAGGTAGGAACTTATCAAGACAAGAAGAGATGTGTGAAGCCCATCAAGCAATGAAGGACGATTCATTGTCAAGCTTTCTTTTTATGAAGATACATCCTCTTTAGGAAATTCCAAGAACATTGCAGTCAACAGGATTCTAGCACTTGAACCAAGATTGGCCAAGAACAAAGAAGTAAAAGACCAATATATTCAATTTATGGAAGAGTACGAAGATTTAGCAAAAATTGACATCAATAACAAACTAATGCCTAATTACTTCATACTCCATTACTGTGTTTTTAAAGAAGACAGTAGCACCACCAAGTTTCGAGTCGTTTTTGATGCATCATCAGGAGTGTCATTAAACGATATCATGCACACAGGACCGACAGTGCAAGGTCAACTATTTACATTGTTACTTCGGTTCCGATTACCAATATATGTTTTTTGTACTGATATCCAAAAAAAGTATCGTCAAATAACTATGCATCCAGACGGCCGAAGATATAAAACCGTTGTATGGAGAACTAACGAAAAATCACCTCTTAATTACTATCAACTTAACACAGTGACCTATGGAACAAGAGCAGCCCCATATTTCATATTTGGTTACCAAGTGTCTGCAAGAGCTCGCCAAAGAGAACAACGAAAGATTTCCACTAGGATCCAAGGCCCTACACAATGATTTCTATGTCGATGACTGTTTGACTGGCGATAACAGCTTGGTTACAGCCCTAGAAATGCAAGACCAAGTCACACAAATATTAAAAGAAACAGGATTCAAACGAAGAAAGTGGTGTGCTAATCATCCTCGACTACTTCAAGGCATTGCAAAAGATCAAGAAATCGATCTGGATTTTGGAAATGAAGGTAACGAATCAATTAAAGTACTTAGTTAAACATGGCAACCAAACAACCACAGATTTCGTGTTAAAACAAAATAAAATTCAACAAATCGAATAACAAAGCGGATTGTCACTTCAGACCTTGCCTAGTTGTTATAGCTAAAATATTCGTACAGGAACTATGGTTAATAAAGTTGTCATGGGATGAATCATAAACAGAATCTGATGCATCAGAAAAGTCGAGCAATTCTGATAAATGGAACAATAATAGTTAGGCTACTATGTTCAAAATCTCGAGTAGCTCCACTAAAGAAACAGACATTACCTGCGATCTTGGGTGCTCAATTATCAGCCAGAGTTAAGAATTACTTAAATCTTAAGGACGTTCCTGATATCGTGCTGGCATGGATTAATTCACCATCAGCATCATTTCAAACATTTGTGGCCAATCGAGTTTATAGTATACAAAGACTTACACTCCCCGAGCAATGGCGACATGTTTCATCAAAACATAATCCAGCAGATGTGATTTCAAGAGGTCTTCAACCACAAGGTTTTACATCATGCACACTGTGGTTCTACGGTCCATTGTTTTTACACGGCCAAGAAGATATGTGGCCAGCAAAATATTCCAAAAATCTGGCAATTGCAGAAGACATTGAAAGAAAAAGAAAACTACCGACTGTAGCAACAGTGACATACAATTGTGATCAAAATATGATTTATCAGATCAATTATTGTCACAAAATAAAACGCTGAACGTAACCATTCAAACTTTCTGCCTGGCTGCAGCCGGTGTTTGACATTAAGTAGTGTACCATTTTCTTATTCATTCCATTTCTTTTCCATCTGATTCTCGAACATTTGAAAAACGGCGTTATAGCGTCATTGTCTGGCGGAACATTCTGATTCTGTATTTGACGAGGCAACCAACGAGACCAACGAAAAGAGACGGAATTTTAATTTAATTTTTTGATTGAGAAGAAAACTAAAATTTAAGCCATCACTACGAAGGATTATTAGCCATTAATAGCCACTAATAGGCTGTAATAAAGTAAAAGTTGAAAGTAGCTTTAAATTGGTTTTGTTTTTATTAAAGTCACAAGACTTTTTATGACAATTATAGAAACTCATTCACCACACTTTAACTAATAACTGCATATATCCTCCGCTTCTGTAATCATGCTAGAAACAAAGAAGGTATACGAGAAGAGGACATCCAATTAACTACGCGAGAATTAGACAGTGCATTAATTGTAATAATTCGAGCAATACAGGCATTCGATTTTAAGGAAGAAATCAGTGACCTGCAGAAACACAAAGAATCGAAGCGGAATAGTCATTTCTCTAGCCTGTCCCCATTTTTGGATGACAAGGGAATTGTTCGAGTTGGAGGTCGACTAGACTCTGGATTACTTCCATTTGACACTAAACATCCGATGCTTCTGCCATACAATAATCCATTATTAAAACTATTGGTACAAGAAATTCACGAGGAACATAATCACTGTGGTCCTCAGACATTGCTTGCTCAGTTAAGGCAAAGGTTTTGGCCTATAAAAGGAAAAATAATGGTACGATCAATCGTGCACCAGTGTGTAAGATGCACAAAAGCTAAACCTCAATTACTTCAACAGGTAATGGGAAATCTGCCATCAACAAGAATCACACCGGCACGACCTTTCATCAACTCGGGAGTGGACTACTGTGGACCATTCTGGATTCATTATAAAATCCGTGGTAAGCGACCTCAAAAGGCTTATGTGGCAATGTTAATGCGACAAATTTTGTAGAAGCAAATAATCAACTGTCTGAATTATATGACACAATCTACTCTGAAAGAGCTCGTGAAACCATAACAAAGGAATGCAACGGTCAGGCGATACAATTCAACTTCATTCCGCCTAGAGCACCTCATTTTGGAGGACTTTGGAAAGTAGCAGTAAAATCGGCAAAACATCGGTTTAAGAGGAGTGTTTCCACAGCATCTCTAACATATGAAGAATTGGAAACTGTTTTGGTCGGAATTGAAGCTTTTCTGAATTCAAGGCCATTAACACCACTATCAAGTGATCCCAACGATTTGACTGCAAAAACTGATGTCAACGCAATTCCTATGAAGCAGACTCTATTGACAAGATGGAATCTTGTATCACACTTGAAAAACGAATTTTGGAAACGATGGTCACAGGAATATCTCCAAGAACTTCAATATAGGTACAAGTGGAAGGAATGCTCGGCGAACATCAAAATAGGAGACATGGTCATCATAAAAGAAGATAACGTCCCATAACTTCAGTGGCCTCTAGGTAGAATCATCAAGACTTTCAAGGGTAAGGATGGCGCAATAAGAGTTGTGGAAGTTAAAACAGCATCTGGGGTCTGGAAACGCCCGATTCACAGATTAGCACCACTACCAATCGAGGAGAAAGTAAGCGATGATATAACATTCAAAAACAAAGAAGAACAAGTTGAAAATAAAAACAAATCATCTGAAACAGTGAATGAGATTCCTAACAAAACACGAAAAACATCTAATACAATAGGTATTACCTCATTGTTAACAATTCTCCATCATCCAGGTCAATAAGTTAAAATCAAACCTCGGAATACATTTTGAAGGAATTGGGACTGCAAAAATAGCGACAAGTGAATGGAACTTTATAATTCATTATAGCTTAGAACTTAGATCCATTATTAGACGAATATGCAGCCTTTGCGAACGGAACATTGACATTCAATCATTTATGTCAACAAATGCTGCAACGAAGTATATGCATCAACACATTAAGTTAGTTTCAACATATTCAAAATTAACTGAAAGCCGAAAACACTCTTTTACCAATCAAGAGAACTAAAAGAGCTGCAGCTAATATCATTGGAAACATAGCAAACTCGCTCTTTAGAGTCTTGGATTCCGAGTATGCTGATCAAATGGCAAAGACCATAGATAGAGTGAAGGAAAATGAAAACCACTTACTTCATCTATTGAGAAACCAAACGTTAGTCATAGATTCCACAATTCACATAGTGAGCTAAAACGAAGAAATCATTACCCATAGGATGAGCCAAATCAATAATCAAACAAGAGAAATAGAAGCAACAATACGTGATAATGGAGAAGAAAGCCATCAGCTCTGGCGAAACCAACTCCAAAAACCCGACACACAAGACCAGAGTCAGATTTCGTTGTCACAGTTACCTAGATAGTTGAACCATCGTTCAACGCGGGGGAGAATGTTTAAGTCAACACAAAACTATTTTACAAAAAAATAAAAATAAATAAAAGGGCAAGCCAACAACCTACAGTGCCGGCATATTAGGTCACAATAACTTCGTCCACATATCAACCTGCAATTGGTTTCAACTGCTGATGGTGCACAACAATCGACGCACGGCAACAAACTGGTTTGCTGAATTTTTACATTTTTGTTTTGTAATTGTAATTATTGTTTTGTTATTGTTACTATGTATTTTGTAACTATGTATACGTAATAGTTAAGATATTTTAGGTATAAAATGAATTGTAACTTTTGAATAAACGTCCAGTTATCAATAGAAGTTGTATTATTCTTGTTGTTATTGATCAGATTGGAATTCAACAGTGAACAGGTTAAAGTGCTTGTCTCACTATTTTAAACATAATATCAAGTTAATGTGCTTGATGTTAATCAGTCCAGACAAACGAGTCTGAACAGACATCTTCGAAACAATTTCGAGTTCGGAAAGCCTATTTTATGGCTTCGATGAAACATTGGAAGCGCAGGGATTTCTCCAGCGCTAGGGGCTGGACTATGACGAAACATTGGCGCCAATTGTACGTCAAACAACTTTATTGGCTTTAGCGGGTTATAGAAAAATGCACGTTTTACATCTGGATGCTAAAACAGCATTTCTCAACAGTAATCTGGAGTAAACGGTGTATAGGCGGCAGCCAATGGATTTCGCCGAAGAAAATAAAGAACATCAGGTATGCAAATTGAACAAAACCATCTACGGGCTGAAGCAGTAAGCAAAAACTTGGAACCAAACTACCAGCAATACTCTTCAAGAGAAAAAATTTTCTCAGAGCAGCTTTGACAATTGTCTTTTTAGGAAGTTGGAAGGTGAGTTTCGGATTTATATTCTTGTTTACGATAACGATTTGTTAGTGATGAGTAAAAGTCAAAATCTTATTCCGGAGCAGTAAGCTGGACTTGTCGCAAGCAAACATGTGTGGCATTGTCTTCAACCGAAGCAGAATTTATCGCTTTAGCTGAAGCGAGTTTAGAAGCAGTGGGGCTAACAAGGTTATTCGCAGATGTAAATGGAAACTTCACCGGACCTGTTCTCATACGAAAAGCTGAAAGCAATCGATCCAAACATATCGACAATAAGTACAACTGCATTAAGGACTACATAAGTAAAGGCATTATAAGATCTAAGTATTGTCGAACGAAGACATATTGGCGGATCTTCTTACTAAAATAATAGCATCAAGTAGAGTTTTGGATTTGAGGATAAAGTGTGGATTAATCGAACTCGTTCCAAGAGGACTATTGGAAATACAAGCGTGTTCTGTTTCATAATCGAACACACCCATCACCCAGTCATAAACATGCCTATAATCTATATGCATCTCTTTCTAATCCTTTCTTATTTTCTCACCTGTTCTTTACTCCTAAAACTAAAATATGAAAAAATGTTGCTCATAATGTTAACAATTAGCTTAATCGATTATTACAGAAACAAAAGAGGTAAAAAAAAGTTTTACTTGTTCTGAATTGGACAATTAATCATTTGTAAAAGTCAGGCACAGGCAACGATAATTATAGAATCCTTGCTAATCATTCAAAAAAACGATTACCGAGGTTGACACAGAGATGGAAGACATTTTATGCAAAACTCTTCTTTCTCACTCTTCTCATCCAAAATGATGCAGACCTTCTGGAAATGATAACGGCACAGCGGATATTGATGAATGGGATTCATTAAAAAAATGGATATCCAAAATGGACAAAAAGGCTACCTCGATAATAATTATTGAAACTACAGATGATCTAAACCCCCGATTTTCCCCGAAATTTGCAAATCGACGGATGAAGCAAATTGCAACAATTGCACTATGGTCGAGCAATTGCCTGGACCTTTTCTTACGGGCGGGTGCCGGGCCAGCAGTGCCCCTGTCGAAATAGAATTCAAGACTTTGAAAAAATAAATTTTTTTTAATGAAAAACGGATTGTCATGGTTGTGGAAGATCTCGTGAACTACTATCATTGTAAGCTCAAACTAATAGATTGTTCACGCGGGTTATGTCGAGTTCAGCAACCCGAACAACAACGGAAATTCCGACAGTTGGAATTAAAAATAGTCAAATATCAGAAATAACAAAAACGTCGATGACGAACAATCAAGTTCATTTGCCCATCGACTGGTCTCATTAGAGATACCAGAAATTGGGCAATTATGCTGACACTGAAAAATGAACTTGATTGAGCTGAACTTTCTTTACTTCGCTGCCCTCAAGTATAAATTCAATTCGAAAATAATATCGTAAGAATTCAGTTGGTCTAAATAAATGGTTTAAATCTTTTTTAAAAAGGTGTTTTCTTTCTAAAAAGAACTTAAATCGGGCGATTATCCTGTTATTGAAGAACTAGAAGATGAGCTGGAAGTAGAAAAAGAATATTTAGTTTGCAAAAACGGAAATTAGCCAAGTGGGTGTCATATTTGTGCGATTTGTTTGGATCAGCTCTTTTAGAATTTGAAAACAGGAGGGGTTTCTGAAAGCTTAAAAAAATAATCTTACTATTTAAGTAAAACAAAGCAAGACCTGAATGATTAATAAAATCAGACAAATACCGAATATTGCCGATTTTGAAAAATGGCAACGATCTGAAGTTGGGACTGATAAATTTTGGATTATGCAAATTATCAATAACAAACACATGTGCTCTGGACAGCATTTTTGAAATTTTCCTCGCACCTGTGACAGATAACGGCAAGATATTGGAACACTTAAGAAGCAGGACAGCTAAGAATTTATTACATCCCAGGGTACTTGAAGTAGTTAACGTCAGGAGGTTCTCCTTCGGATTGGAGTGTTTATCTCCGAAAATGCTTTCAAAGCAGTCGCCCCCCTGATCCCGATTTGCCTAAAAAACATTTAATTCTTCCATCGAATTTTTTGTCTAACGTAGACAAAAAAAGTGTTATAGATTCATTTGTTGGTATTGGCGACACACCATTACTTAAAAATACTGACGCCGATGGCTTGGTGGAGGTTGTTGATGAAGATATACCCGAAAATCGAAAAAGAATGGCCAGCACATCAAAGAAAGCTGAAGAAAAAATGCAAGTTGAGGAAGCAACAGTGCAAGAAGTTGAATTGACAACTACAAAGAGAAGGTTGGTAGATGTTGATGGTGCAGAGTTGCCCGATACCAAAAGATCAAGAGCTAAGCCAGATGATCAGTTGAAATTAAGAGCAATTCAAGTTATATTGCATTGGCATGAGGCTTTGATAAAAAATTGTTGGTTCAATTGACAGAAGCGCTATTGATGAAGTTGCCGATTTAACTTCAATTGTTTGGACTATTCATTCAAAATTGAGACAAGATGCTAATGGAACTGGTTCAATGAGAACTCGAGTAACGGATGAATTTGAATTCAAGCAAAGAGAAACAGTGGAAACATGGGGTCGAATCGGCCCTCAAATGAAAGCTTTAGCCAAAATTTATGGATTCAGTTATGGGACTAGAGATGTTGATAGGGCTAAAAACAGGTACCCTCGATTCAATCTTGAGCATAATGGTATCATTCAGGCCAAGATGCAATGAGGTTAGAACCGGGACCAATAAAGTAACCTTTAGCAAGGAACCTGGTGTTGTTAATGACATCTAGACACGCTACGCTAATGTCAGGTTGCACTTTCACTCCTACTTTACAGTCAAGCATGAAGCAATTATTAGCACTGACCCACCAGCAAATATTTATTTTAAGAAAACGAATTGGCAATTCTTTAATAACGACCTTAATCTTAATTTGCTTAATATTCCAACTAATAGAAACCTCTTTAACGAGGAAATAGATCATTTTGTACAGTCTTTCTCCAATGGCTTCTTCAAGCATTTATCCATTTTGACAAGAAATCAGACGAAAAACTTTGTGTGCATGTGTGTGTTCCTCGTCTACTCCATTATGAAATTGGGAACAGAAAGACAGCCAATCAAAAGCTTTTAGAGTAGTTAGAGTGAAAAGGGAGTACAAAAGGAGTACTCCGAACGTCCAATCGAAAACCACAAAAGTTGCACCAAGTTAGCAAAGCAGCACAATATAAAAAAAAACATATAAAACAAAGCAGGACAAAATTGAAATTATCACACTAATAAATATAAATATTCAGGAGAAAACAATTCAATTTCAGAACTTTTTACCCATTTTCACATAGAAAACATGGAACGAAAAATTCAAATTAATCACAAGTAATTAACGTCAAATTATCCACCTAACCACTTTTCGATTGTTCGTGTTATTGAGGATGTAGCAGCTACCATGTGCACTCAACCTTACAATTGCACAATTGTAAATGTGCCTTAAGAACCTTAACTCAACATAAAGCTGAACTAACCTTAAGAATCTTGTATGTTTTAACTTTTAGCATACAGCTGAACTGACCTAATTGAGAATTTTAAATTGTGAATTGTTTCAACGTTTATTCGACTGTTTGGCTGAACTTTGTGCGAATCATAAAATTTCATTAAATAAAGTTTATATTTTAATAATAAGTTTAATAAGAAATCGATTGTTTTATTTTGCCCTCTTGGCAAATACCACAGAGGACATACGGATACGGCCAAAATTTTTTGAAAAAGTGCTCGAAAGGTTTGGCTCTCGGATGACATTCATCAGATTCAGCTCTGATGGGCATATGCTCGAAGTTGGGTTTAAAACTAATAGCAAAATGTATTCTCTCAATTGGACACCAAAAATGTCTATTTAATGGAATTTCAGGCATTTTGTTCAAAATCAAAATTAGTACCTACTGGCTTACTTGTATCTACATATTTGCTTTGCAATTAATGAAGTAACTTTTTATAAACTGTAATACAATGATTCGAAAATAGAAATTAAAATAGATTGTTAGTTTGGTAAATAAAGAAGTTTTCCTTAATATTATTAAGCAATCTTACGGTTAATTATTATTTTTATAAGGAAATTTCGTACTTCGTCAATGACATGGATGCAATATGATAGGTTTTCACTATTTTAACGAATTATATTCGATTTGTTAGAGCAAAAATTAAATGTATTAGGTATGTTTTTTTTTTAAACTTCTTTGGTTGGTTTACAAGGAAGGAAAACAAGGGCTTGGATCTTGTTTTTGTAAGATAAATGAAACATCCTCGTTAAATAGTAAAAATATGTACAATACAGATTCAATTTCATTTATCTTCATTTAAGAGCATTTGTATGGCAGTTTCATTTCCCCGGAAAACAAAAAAAAAAAACTATTGACATACATACATATACCTCAGATTTAAATAAATATAATATTATAAATATCACGTAATATTAATATAAGTTTAGAAAAAAAGAGATATATTAAAAAAGACTTATTTACAAATATTTAAAATCCATAAAAAAAAAATAAATAGCAACAAAAGCAAAAAGATCTAGTGAGGAATTTTGTGTGCGTGTACGTGTGTTGGGGACTTAATTCATGGATATTGAAATTTTTTGAAGTTTAGTTTTGGAAAAATGCAACAATGTTTTGGATTTTTTTTTTTAGAGAATCGTACAACAACCATCAATACAGCGATTATTATGTTTATGTTTATGTTTGCCAATAATACCCGCCTCATTTAACTCATCTGAATCTTCGTTTTGCAACTGCTCCAGCCGGGACTTCAACTGGCCCGGCGAGACAATTCCACGCAATTCGAGGGCTTTCAAATTGACCCCACCAGCAGCAGCAGTAGCCACGCTAGCTGTAGCCGTCGTCGCGGCGGCAGTTTTCATGGCCTTCGGTGATAGAAGTTTAGCTTCGGTATTGTTGTTCGAACGTAATGGTTCGTCGGTGAGTTCATCATTGGGACTGCTGCGGCTACTGTGGCTGGTTTCAAACTCCGGATACGGCGAGTGTGATTCGGCGCTCTCAGGGGTGTACGGATCCTGGCGATTATCAAGGTATGTATTAAGGTAATGTGTATCAATGCGATTAACAATAATGTTATTGGCTAGAAGCAATCGTTTTGATATTAGTGTGCAGCGGTGTTCGATTGGCTGTCGCTTTATAATATTCTGGCACTCGGGACAAATCTTTTTATTATTCAACGCAGTCTGCTCATTATCTTCGTCATCGTTATCGTCATTCGAATCATCATCAGATTCCGTTGATCGTAATGGAGTTGTACGGCGGCGTCTTGACAACCTTTCTTCGGAAATTTGCGAGCACAGACATATGGGAAGATTGTCCGAATCGATTAGATTTATACTGATTTGCGGCTGTTGCTGTTTGAAGGGTGAAATCGATGTTGATGATGAGTCTTCTGGCTTTGCAACAGTGGCTGTGCCTTGAGCAACAGCAACAGCATCAGCTGTTTTATCAGTAACACCAGCAGCGGTTTGTGTTGTTAGACTAGAATTGTTAGCATTGCGACTATGGCAATTATTAGTGCTGACGACTGAGGGCTTAGGGCATAATTTTTGACATTCGATTAGGATGGTATTAAATACATTACTGTTATAGGGACAATAATTTTGCATTGCATTGTCCTCATTGGCATTGAGTGATTGACTAATTTTATCAAGCTCGTCTTTACTTAGTATGCTATTTGGCGCACTAGCATGCTTAAAGCAATTACAACATCTAAATGTACCTTGTTTAGCTTTAAGTTGTATGCTCAATATGATTGGCTGTGAAAATATAGAAAATATTTATTTAATAAACAAAAAAGGATACAAACATTCATTTGTGTACAGTAATTTAAGACTTTGATCTAAGAATAAGTTTTAAAATGGGCCCACTTAGTTTGACAGCTGTCAAAATATGCCAACATTTTTGGTACGGCGGATCGATAAACGGAGTACGCCAATCGATTTAGGAGGTGGAAATTACATTAACTCACGCCCAGCTCTCTAGGTCCATTAGAACACTTTTAATTTGACAGGTGTCAAAATGTCAAATCATTTCAGAAAATACGCGCTACGTAACGTGTGCATCGTTACGTCGCAGAGATGAAGGCCACGTTTTAATTTTACTCTACCGCCGGCATAGATGTTTACACATCAAAAATCGAATCGAAACAGTAGATATGAATCTTTGAAATAATGCATTGAGTGGAATGAAAATGATCGATTGATTAAAATAATCGAATCATTTTGGTAATCGATTCTTGAACGATTCCATCATTTGAAATGAACACAGCTCTATGATCTATATGGATCATCTCTGATAATAAAAAAACGGCTTTAAGAAAGAAAAACAGACTCAATAATTTAATAAAGAAATGGCAGAAACGAAATATTAAATTGAAATATTTTATGTGGAAATATAAAATGGAAATGTTTCTAATGAGAGAAGGCTTATAAGGAACAATATCCGAAGAAAAAACCTAAGACCGAAATGATCGAAAATGTTCTACAGCGAAGGTAGTGTCGTCAATTTTGCAATCGTGCCACGAGCGGAGCACGTTAAGCAGTAAGGTGAGCATAATGCGGTACATTTGTAGTCTTCATCGGGAAGAAAGTGGAAATGTTGAGAGCCATATCGGCACAATGCGGAATTTGTTCACTAAATTACGAGTAGAAGGAGAAAAGTCTGTAACCGAAAGCTGGAACGTTGCAATGCTTCTTAGCAGTTTACTACTTGGACACAAGAGAATGCTGCAACTGAAACTGGAACTGCAGATGCAATATTTGTCAAAAAGTGTCGTACATGCTTTTTTTTATCACATTCTGACTGCAGAATCACTGATAGCTATAACCACAGATTATCCACATGAAGATGAGAATCCCCAGCAGCCATTTTAATCTGCTACAAGCTTGAACTGTGGTTAAATTGCTGTTGCAATCCACATCTATTCATCAACACGGGGTGAAATTACAAAAACAACAATATAAACAAATGGGTTTTGGAGGGTGAAACGTACGAAACATTCTCATCTTCATATGGAGTATTTTTGGCTATAACATGATGCCTATTTGGGAACGTGAAATTTTCACCAAGTTTCCCAAACTTGTTTTTTTTTTCTCCTACTGGTTTCTGACAGCAAATACAGCCAAAAATACTCCATATGAAGATGAGAATGTTTCGTACGTTTCACCCTCCAAAACGCATTTGTTTACATTGTTGTTTTTGTAATTTCAACCCGTGTCGATGAATAGATGTTATCAAAACAGACCTATGAGGAATTGAAGCGAACTTGAAACTCATTTCAACCCCCATATAAACACTCATCGAGTTGAAATGGGCTTGTTTATGTTCACCTCCATCAATTTTGAAGTGTCAAAAATGCAGCACGCAAAATTTAAAAGTTGGTGAACTCTTGCAGCTGCAGCTTCGTTTGCAGCTACGTTACGTTGTGTTCGCAACATTGAAATTATTTGTATCCAATATTTTGACAGCTACTCCGGCTGCAGCCCCAGTTGCAGCTCCATCTCCATTGTCACAGATAATTATAGAATGAATTGATAAATCACACATTGAATCAACCGAGGGGACTGGCACATTATCGATAAAATACGTCCTAGGAGGAAGTTTAAAGCGCTGACGGGAGTAGGTGATAGCTGAACACTTGTTAACATTGAGTTCAAGAAAGTTTTTTAAAACACCATGTTGAGAATCGGTTAAGATCATTTTGTAGAAGAAGCGCGTCGGCAGGGGATGCTATGCACCTAAATATTTTCTTATCGTCGGCGTAGACTGATATAAAGTCTTTTATGATACAGTCAACGTCGTTAATTGTCAAAATGAAAATCAGTGGGCCTAGGTGGCTTCCTTGCGGGCCGCCAGAATTTGCAAGGATGGGATCAGATTACGAGGATCTAAATATTACTCTATATTGCCGATCTTTGAAGTAGCACTGAATCCAAGAAACGAAATCTTAAGGCATTTAACTTGAAAAGAATCAGATTATGGGAAATTATGTCAAAGGCTTTGCTGATGTCAGTTGCAGTTACATCGACCTCATTGCCGTTTTCAAGAGAGCATAAGGTTCCAGAAACAAATTTCATCAAATAAGTGGTGGAAAACCTACCTTTGACGAAGTCATGTTGGTTTGGGGAGACTATTTGCTTGCAGTGGAACAGCATTGTATCATAAATGAGACTTTCAAAGAGCTAAGGGAAACAAGACGGATTAGCAATAGGGCGGCAGTTGGAAATTTATTTTTTGGGTGCATTTTTATGGATAGGGATTATAAAAGAATTTTTCCAAAGGGAAGGAAAAACTCCAAGCGTGAGTGAAAGTTGGAATAAAGCAGTTAAGGCTTTAAACAAGTATAAGAACTTTTTCAGAATTATAGCAGGGACACCATCGGGGCCAGCAGAATACTCATCTCTTAGATTTTGTATCTTGTCTTCAACAATGCCTGATGATATGGAAATGGAGTTTAAGGAAGAAGGGGTGCAAGATTTTAAGTAGGAGAAGTATTCAAAATCAGGCTGTAAGTCGGTATCAGAGAAAGATTGAAGGAAGAATGGGGCAAATAAATTGGCGACTATTTTGGGATCATCGGAGCTAGAATTTAAAAAGGTAAGGGTAGCTATCAGATTTTCTTTTAGCATTAATAAAATAAAAGAATATTTTGGGGTCTGTTATAATACATGATTGCATTCGATTAAGGTTATCTTGGTAGAGAAAATCACAAAGTTCAGAAAAGAGAGAGTTGGTGTTCTGATAACTTACAAGATCAAAATCGGAGCGAGATGTTAAGTAAATCCACCATTGTTTATTCCTTTTATTTCTTAAAGACCGCTTATCACTATTGTACCAGGGAGGCGATGAAAATGTACTCTTTTGCTGAACCACAGTGACAGATAGAGTAAGGCAGTTAAAAAGAATAGTATAGAAAATGTGAAATGTCAATGTCAGCGGTATGAGCGATGCTATTGAAGTCAACAGATTTAAGCAAGCTGTTGAGCTAAGGGAAGTTAGCTTTACGAAAATTGAATGTCAGTGGATTTTCAGATAGATTTGGCTTTGTCGTAAAAAAAGGTGACGAAAAGCGGAGGGTGGTAAGAATCTAATTTAGAGAGTAGAGTAGTAGTACCAAGCAAGCTGATACCACACAATTGTCAACATCAGAAGAAAATATAAGATTGAGTTAACACCACTTAATTGATAAATGTCTAAGTCTGAAAGGCAATCGGTAAATAGAATCTCTTTGTCCTATGTGGGATTTTAGGATTTCATCAGAGAGAACCCATTAAAGATTTGGAAAGTTAAAGACACCAAAAATTATGATGACATCAGAAAGGTCAGCAGCATCAAAAATGGAATCGAAGGCATCAATAGCTAACTGATAGCAATGAGTGGGCTGAGAAGGTCTGATATAACAGCAAATTATGAAGAATGAAGATTTTGAAATATTCGATTTGACACACACAAATTCAAAAGAGGTAGAAAGGGAGGTTTTTTAAAAGCGTTGAATCACAGCGAATGTGAATTTCCAATAGAACACCACGGCCACAAGACTCAGCATCATTCGAGGAACCGTCAACCTGGAAGATATTGAAATACGATGAAAAAAATTTTGATGATAGAGACATACATTTTGGAGGGTGATTTTGGAGTAGAAAAAGCCTACTTGAAGAGTGAGGAGCGATGTTAGGAACGAAAAAACCTATCATGGTCGGCCCTGCTACGCTGAAGGTATGAAATCCACTTGGAACTAATATACTTGCCGAAAGCATCGAGATCATTCTCTACTTTTTGTGGAGACATATAGAAAAACTCGTGATATTTTATGTAGAGGTTTTTAAGGCTGGCAACGTCAGTAGGAAGATCTTCCTGTTGAATGGAGACCATTACACTCGTGTTCGTTTTACCTTCGTAGCAAACTGAATCAGATTTGTCATGCAAATAAGCTAAGAAGATGCGAATCGTAAGTTTTTTTTTGTCTTTAAGCGTAGAAAGAGCATAGCGAAATAGGACGGAGGAATCAAGTGTCTGCTGTGTCACTTTGACTGTTGGGGGCAGAAGGGGATCGATAAATGATTGAGTGGGCATTGACGAAGAAGAACCGAAGTTTGTTGGAAGTGTATTTGGGGAGGATATGTGGCTAGGGGTTGTATATGTGTGCGAAGAAGGAGATGCTATGTTGCTAGGTAGTACCTAGTAGGTAAACTATTATAGAGTGAAATAGGGGAGGGGTTGATGAGGTCTGATGAAATTGGTGCATAAGTGGACAAAATAATAAATCTTCGCATGCGTATTGGACTTATCGACAATTTAGACCGAGAAGTTGTGTTCAAATTCATTTTACTGTATCAACACATTTTATTAAAATTGTTTGTATTTCGTAAATAGCCTTGATTTTATAATAAGTTTGTTATTTTTCATTTTCTCATTCAATCGAAATCATTTTCGAAAAAAAAAATATCATCAAAAGATCAAAGCCTTAAAATACACTGTAAAATAGTAAAAATTAGTGAACACATTACAAAAAAAAAAAAAAAAAACTTAAATTCGTCTTTTCTTTTACCTTGTGATCACCCATACAAACATTCTCTCCCAATATGTTGTAGGGATTCATTTCACTGTTTTCATCATCAACAATTAAATCCCTAGCAGCGGGACTCATCAATATGCGATCACACCAAGATGGACAACGTGTTGACATATAATCCGATGGCATATCCGGGTCTTCTTCATATGGATAGGTTGGGGGGAATTTAATTGGATATTCGACTAGAATTTCATTAAGTGGATCCAACTCTCGGTCGTATTTTTGTAACTAAAATAAATTCAATGCACATTTATACATTTTGTTTCAATAAAATAATTTATAGTAAAGCGCGATCGGTCTCGAAAATAACTTCTTTTGTTTTTTAATAAATTTTGTGACTAGCTTAGAGATAGATTTTAAATGGGTGCTCTTCAAGCGATTAGAGTTGATGTCGAGATAGTTTTGCTTTTTCTTACCCAAGCTTCTTTAAACTTCAGCTGATGATCGGCATAGTTGAATTCTTTTTTGCCAACTGTAAGTACATTATCGCCATCGCTATTTCTATAGTGCACCTTTGTACTATCATGTTTAATACTTTGTACCCGATGTGCAGTTAAGTTTTCTGTAAGTTCCTGTTGAATGAGAAAAAATATATTAATACAGAAATAAACAAGTTTAATTAAAATATATAATTGTTAATTACTTTCACAACACCTTCTGTATCACAGCGAAAGTTAAAATCTCCAAAAACAAAAAAGGGTGCCAGACCGTTTTTGGCATCTATATGGAATCTAGAAGTAATTAAATTAATTTATTAATTGAAATTAAGAAAAAGAAAAAATCAATAGTCTTTTGGATTGATGATTAAATTCTGTTCACGTAATATTCATTTAAGATCGTCACTTTTTTTTTGTATGACTTAATTACTGTTTGTATGTAGCATTTATTGTATTGACGTAGGTTAATATCAGATAATAACTGTTTACTTATGTAAGCCTAGAAAAAAAAAGTAACCCAGATATACAGCTCATGAAAATGTATGCCAAATTCTTTATCTGTGATTCATACCGTGTAGATAAATATTTGTAAACAAGTGGGTAGAGTGCTTCTTATTTGAAAATAAGAACGAATATGAGATAATTCATGACAAAAATTAGATTTTGCGGATTCTTCGTAGTTTACATTATACATTAATTTCAAAGTCTAATAATAACAAACTCAGTCTCACCCTCACGCTGGTAAACTGTTTACGTTGGCTGTCTAGAACTAGACTTAAAATAGAGTATGCAATCTCTGTGGGTTGGAATGACGGCAGCATATCTGAGAGACGGGGAACTATTCCTCGGATTCGATACTCGAGATAGGATCAAGGGGAGCACCTTCAATTAAATGCTATACGTTGAGCAACCTATTAAGCTACTTTGACATATTCAGATAAAAGGCAACAATGGATTTTAAAACTTTTGTCAGAATTTTGGAAAGGAGATGGTGGAAGATGATACCTTTGCGGCTTTCATGACCCCGAACCGATGTACTGACTTCGAAAAAGTTGCCTGTTTTTAAGGAGTACAGTCGACTTCGCCTATATGCAGACTATTTAAATGAAACTTTCGATTATATGCAACAAAACATTTATCACGGGTTTTTTTCAGGTCTTTTTTTACACAAATTAGTACGGATAACTGCACTCCGCTTATTTGAAAACTCCCATTAATTGAAACATTTTTCTTTTCCCCAAATAATTATTTTGTCCCGAAACAACTCCACTTAAGTGAAACACTGAACGCATCCCTAAATGTTTGAAGTTTGAACACACCTAAAACATGACAATTTAAGTTTCATTCCATTCTCATCGTTCCAATCCTTTCAACTGTCACAATTATTAAGAGTTGTTTTGTTTTTTGTTCGAGGTTATTTATGTTTTATTTTTCTATCTGTGGAAATATTTCACATCACATCGTTTAAAGGTTGCAGTTATTCAAAGTTTGGTTAAATGCAACAAAGTTGCATATATCCGAAGTTAATTGCAACAAATTTTCTGCATTTTTTGTGTTGCAAATAAGCGGAGTCGACTGTATATCAAAGCGCCTATCCTCATAGATTAGGAACTGTGCGCCGATTGTTCTTGTAAAACTACACTGGTCAACTGTCCAAAGCCCAACCTAATTGCGTATAAGCTAGCTTATATACTGCATTTTCATTAGAGCAAATGAGGTAATTTCGTTGAGAATTTCAAAATTCGATTCCAAATTACCTCATTTCCCATACAAATTCACATTTCCAAATGAGGAAATTTCAACCAAATTTACAGGAAATTAGGTTGGAAATTACGTGCCAACCTTATGAACACACCCAATTGGAATCCATCATTTTAAAGGTTTGAAAACCTTTTGTATTGAAATGTCAAAAGTCGATGCATGAAAAACAGAAACAGAAAGAGAAAACATTAAAAAACATATGATTAACGGCCAAATCAAATTTAAAATGAAATGAGCTGTCAAACGAAACTAGCAAATTTGAGGTGAAAACACACATCTCTAAGGAAAAAAGAGACAGGTATTCAACACAGTTGTCACTAACATCCGCATCGTTTTATTTTCATGCGATGATCTGTATGGATCATCAGCGATAGTAAAATGCGGCTATTAAGAATTTTTGAATTGTCTGTTTTACCCTGGGCCTCCACAAGCCAAAATTTATTTCATAAAATCGGGCATGCAATGCAAATTCAATTTCGTGTCATCTCTGTGGCATCATCATATGGCATCTAATGTCAGTTTGATTGACGTTTGTCTTGCTTTCCAAATTTCTATGCAGGTTCGAGGAGTTAAGTCGAAATTTTCATGGGACTTCCAATCCCAGACACCGGATTTTATTTGATGCAGGAATGCAGTAAACACGTATTGTTTGCTCGTTGGCATGAATTTCATAAAATAATGTGCCGTTATCTTTTTTCTTTACACAACCTACAGTTTACACTACTTAGGCCCAGTTTTCCAGTGATGAGTTAAACCAGAATTAGTTAACTCTAAAAGTATATTTTTCGGTGGAGAATGCATGTGGAACGACTAAATAAACTAGGTGGGTAAATCATCAAAAGCATCTTTTCAGTTAATTCTGAGTTAACTCACCAAATTTGATGAATTAACTCGGGTTTAACTTTAATCTCACACTGAAAAACTGGACCTTAATAATTTGCAAAGCTGAGAAGCAAGAGTAAAAACAAAATTTTTGGTTTCTGAAACTTGATTCTGATAGAAGGCAGGATCTCGTGTTGTTGTTGTAATGCATGTATTTTAATGATCTATATGGATCATTTCTGATAATAACAAACTATGTACTTTTGTTAATACCGAATAAGGAATAGAATAAATGGCAAAGGCAAAATGTTTATCCAAAATCAATGAATAAAGAAACAAAACTAGGAAAAACAGATTGGAGCGTTCAACGCATGTCTAAATTTTCAGAATTCTGACATTTTGGAATTTCTGTTTGGCTAGCTGTCATAAAAATTCAGATGGCATTTAACTTTTTATGACATCTAGCCAATCAGAAGCTCCAAAAATTCAGATATCCGTTGAACGCGCACAATGTTAATCAGTTGTTCGGTGACAAATGTCAGAACATATTATTTTCTTTGCATAATTATGTATTGCTACAGTGCTTAAATAGGTGAAATTTTACATTAAATGCGCAGCACTTATGGTGTGAGATCTTTATTCGCGTTGTTTTGTTGTTTTTAAATAATTGACACAAATGCGAATCTGCCATAAACGAGAATAGGTACGTCAGTTGCACTAAAAGCGTATATTATTCTTTTCATTTCAGTTTTCACATAGAATGAAAGGAATGCATTCTAAATATTTTAGAACGTTATAAAAAAAAAACGACAGGATAAAATATGCAGAATATTTTTGTGAATAAAGAAACACCAAATTTTGCAATTTCACAAGAGTGAGTAAATTTTTGACATATATATATTGTATACAGTGCCTGCGTTCTGTAATGTCGTTTTCGTTTGGATTTTGGAACTGTTCCATTCCTATAAAAAATGGGAAATTTGGAGTAAAAATAGTGAAAAAGGAGTGGCTCCGAACGTCCACTCGAAAACGACATAAGTTTGCATGGATAAAATTGGTGGAGAAACTATGAAAAATGGAACAAAACTCATATGATTTGTTTCAATTTTCATGGTTTCTCGACTGATATTATCGATGCGAGAGTTACAAAATGTAGGCATAGATAGGCAAATTAACATTATGTCGTTTTCGATTGCATTTCGGAACTGTTCCATTCCTATCGAAAATCAAAAATTTGGAGTGGGAGTGAAAGAGGAATAACTCCCAACATCTATTGTCGTTTTCGAGTGGATGTTCGGAGCTACTCCTTTTTCACTCCTTTACTCCTAATTTCCCATTTTCGTAAGGAATGGAACAGTTCCGGAATCCAAACGAAAACGACATAAGAGAATACGACATAAGGCGTTTTTCAATCCCGGGGCTAACTGTGTGATAAAAACGACAGCGCTTATGTAAGTTAAGCCCCGAAAATTATCTGGGCTTACTTAAGGCCTTATGGGAATGAAACATGTTAATTGTTTACCATTGACCTGTTTTTTTGACAGTTTGTCAGTCGTGTAAATCCAGCATATGGCATGGAACACGTTATCGATCATTACTGACAGCTTTGACTGACAACTGAAAGTGTGTTTACATTAAAGGCCTGCCATCCATTAGGCTAGGCGCGCACATGCAACTAAACAGTTTGGTTTCGATTTCGAGCACTCGGGATTATATGAGAGTCCGCCGGTTTATGTGCGCGGACTCTCATATAATCCCATAGTGCTCAAAATCGCAACCAAACTGTTTAGTTGCATGTGCGCGCCTGGCCTTAGGCAACTTTTAGTTGCCCACCTCAGCAACTTTTAGTTGCTTCCTATTCAATTACATAGGCAACTATGTTGCCCAGTGGGTTCTCTTCCATATAAGCCAATTTAATTGAATCGGGAGCAACTAAAAGTTGCTGGGGTGAGCAATTAAAAGTTCCCTAGTGGGCGGCAGGCCTTATTGTTCAGTAACTGATGCCAAATCACCATGGCAAGTTACACGATTGAACCGCACGTCTGAATGATAAAACTTTATTATCAAAGTTTCTGGTGACAACGATGAGCCTATTTTACGGTTTATTATGGTTGGCCTTCTCAGTCGACTCGATTCACTGAGCAGTCAGCCAACACCCGTACGTCAACTCAACGCAAGATCTACCGAAAACATCGAAGATGTTCGTGAGAGCATGGACTTCTTTCAGAACGATGATGGCACCATCAACGGAGAACGCTACCCACCGATGATAAATATTTTATTTTAGCCCAAATTGGATGAAATGAATGTGAACATGTGGTTCCAAAAGAACGGTTCTACGTGCAACAAACCAAACGTCTCCTGAAATCACAGGTCTATGCAAATAAACCACAGTCGACCGATGCACTTATAAGGTGAACATAAAACAAGCCATAGCTCAAATTTAGCCGGAGGTCATTGAAAATTGGATCACTCAGATCCGTGCAGCATGGAAGAAGCCGAGGAGGGCGTTTGAACGATGTCATATTCCATACATTATGGCATACATGGGCCTTTCAAATTAAAAAAAAAAATTTTTTTAATACCTCAGACACAGCTTGCTTAATTCCATTCCAACATCTATCCGCCCTTATTGAAAGACCCTTTATATGACACTTTGAAGTTTGTCAGTTTTAAGTTAGTATTTCACTGTCTTTGACATTACAATATCTCTGTTCCTTTACTTCTCAAAACTACAACGCGACGGACCGGAAGCAACGGAAAAAATTGCTGATCGTTTGATGGGGTTTTCTATTGCTAAATTCAGATTTCAATTTAAAAATTGATTTTTTTCGTGGTTAATGGACACGATTTCAAATTGATTTATTTTTGCCAATGTATTTGTGTAGTTTCGTTTCGGTGTCAATATTTCAAAAAAAATCTTCATTCCTTGATGAACTTATAGAAAAGAAAGATGAGCTTGTGTTTGATGAAGTTATCGATTCACTTAAAAACTCTCCCATTTGTAATGAGCGATTATTTCTCACAAATTTGAAACACAATTTTTACACCTGAAATAAATTAATCAAAAGCGGCTTTTTGACAGATCCAAATCAAAAATAGATTGATTTATTTTACCAAAGGAAAACCCCATAACTTTTCATTCCGGTAGATCCGTTGACATCAGCTGTCAAAAATTAATTTCCAGTTTTGGATTTTGATATTTTTTTCTGGGGATTTGTGTTTCTGAGTTGCTGTTTGGAAATAATTTGTTCGTGACTAAAATAAAATAAAAAGGTAAGTAAAGGCATTTGTTTGTGGGTTTTTAGTTATGAAAATGAAAATAATTCCAATGCGTCGCAACAACGTATTCATTAAGCGCGTTCACGAAAATAAAATTTCAGAGAATACAATTTTATTTCCTCAGTTTTTGGAAAAGAAAACTAACGGATCTATGGGTTCTAAATATAACAATTCTTCTTATGAAACGAAAATTCTTTTGAATTTGATTTCACAATCGAAATCAGAAGCGTTCACACGTATCCAATTGTTGTTCCGTATAAAATGCCATAAGTAATTAGGTCAAATGACTCAAAACTGAATTTTGTTTTTTTTTTTTCTATTCGTCGCGCTTTATTCCTAATCGAAACTACAGAAGTTTGTTTGTGATAAATTCAGAATTCCCTTGAAGACAGGTTTAGAAGCAAATTATTCTTTAGGTTATTTACTAAACACTTGCTTAAATTCAATCATCTTAAAGTGATACTAAAAAAACTTGAGGGTCAAATAAGGATTCGCCTAATTTAAAACAACATAAATTCAATGTAATCGACTGCGTTCACCTTTACCTGCAGAAACACAACACAATACAATTCATTTTAAACCCAAAATTCAGAAAATCAGTCAAGCAAACACAGCACGTATTTAAGTAGGTGTTTTTGTAGACATTTCAATATACAACAACAACAAAACAAAATAAAAAAAAAAAACAAATAATAAAAACTTAAACCCTCTTGAATATTTAAATATTTATAAAGTGTGTAACTACCTAATTTTGAAATGCAAACATCGTAGCCTTTCCACCCTCAAGTCTCGTAGCAAAACAAAAACATCACAAACAACCTCATTCATCCCAACTATTTTCAATGTTAAATGACCTATAAAGGCCCTCTTCAAAAACCCATTTCCATCTCAAATCCCCAGGCCCTAAGCAATCCTGTCAAACGGTACATTATGAAAGAAAAAAAAAACACAAATACAACATTTACACTCACCTTTCCAATGTGTGAACGAGAGCTCTCCTCCTTGTCTTGCAATACACCGAGGGGAACTCTTCGCAGGCGGCTAAATTAGAAGCATCATGAAATAGATGAATATTGACGAGATCAATAACTGTTCCATTAATTTCCCAGCGCGTACGCATGAAGCCTTTACGCGACCATTTGCACTAAAAATATAAAACAATATATAAAGAAGAAAAAAAAACAAATTAAAAAAAAAAAATAATAATAATCAAGGACGTAGTTGTTTATTTTTATAACAAGAATGTAACAATGTTTGTTTAGGTAAGCAGATAAATAGGGAGCGGCGACAGCAAAAACGATCCACAGTAAACAACCAAAGTATTGCTATACTAGCTGTGCTAGATAAAATTAAAAGTATCCTTAATCTTTTACAAATCTCAAAGATTTACCGTTAAAATTAATTTCGCTAATCTAGCTAATTAGAAATAACTAATGCAAATTGAACTAGCCTAAATTTTATCATATCCCGTTGAACGCATTCATTCGAGAAGTTTTTAATCGTTTTTTTTTTTTTTTATTTCACTTCTGATTTATAAAAAAAAGATGAAACACCATTTGCATTTTGAAAGAAACTGTCAAATTTAATCTACTTTTCATTGTTTTTTGTGCGGTGAAAACACTGCCAAGGATTGATTAAATCTAAACGAGATTATCTTTTGGTGGAAACATTATAAATCTGCTTAATTCTCGGTTTAATGATCGATTGTAGTTGTACTAACTTAATATACATTGTGTTGAACGCATTCATTCGAGAATTGAATATTTTTCTTCGTTTGACACAAATGAAACTTTCTATCTCACCTCTACTTCCTAAGAAAAATGAAACAACAGGTTCTGTCTAGTGTCAAAGTTTATAGCTACTTGTTAATCTTTTCTGTGAAAACATTGCATAGATTTATTAAATAACTAGATTAACTTTCGCTCAAAACATAGCATAATCTAACAGAATAATTAAAAATGGATATTTCCGCTTACAAATTTGACAGTTCTTCGAAATTTTATAAATCGATTGACGGTGTTCACATTGGACTGACTCATCCAATTTTTTTTGACGTGAATCCAATTTGTATTGTTCAGACACGAAGTAATGTGAACACATCGGACTTACTTTGACGTTTAGCAGTCATTAAAACAAAACAAAAATCTGTGCAGTTTGAAAGATTAATTACAAATTTTTCACTTAAAAAATGTAAATCTTCTTTAATAAATATGTTTCCAATTGAAAAAAATTGGATTCTGAAAGTGCCAAAGATAAATCACAGACAGAAAAAACAGATGTCACAAAAGAAGACGTCAAAAAAATACACTGATTTTTTAAAAAAAATTAAAAATCCTGCCTTTCCTGGCCATCTCTGTCTCACCATGAAGTAGAAGTGAGTCAAAGCACAGAGACGTCAAACAAAAAATGGGAGGAGTCAGTCCAATGTGAACAGCGTCATTGAAATGCAGAACATGGCCGAAAAGAAATGTATGAAAATGATGTTTGTCTCACATACATCTCTGTAAAATCAACTGGCCCAACTGTGGGTGAGGGCAAGAAAGAGATATAATCAAGAGAGAGAAACAAATACAAATCACTGAGATGTCAAACTAAACATTTGTAAACAGGGATGGACCTATGCATGTTGAGGTAGTAAGCCGATATATCGATGATTATAAGGGGGTTCAAATAAAAAAGCGCTCGTTATAAGAATTTATTCTTCTATTTAACTGAAAACTTTATTTTTATTTGTAAGAAATGTAATTTTTTTTACGTAGACTCGACTGAAAATATCACTCAAAAAAAAAATATACGGACTAAATAAGATTTGTATTGACACCTCTACATTTATCATCAGTCATTTCGTCCCTGTTTAAATACATTGGCGCAAAATTTTAAACGATTTAGTACGATGTTAAAGCATTTTTAGTACGTTGCTAGGTTAAAAAAAGAATTTTCTAAATTTTAAAGGAGTTAGCATTGTACTATCTATTTAACATTTTATTGAAGTTGAAATCACCAAATAGCTATTTAATATTTTTAGTATCATACTAATGCTGCATTTACACTGACTGACAAATTGGCATTTTTCTGTCACTATACTGCCAAAAGAAAGAATTTTTCTATTGTTCTGTCATTTTTTTGACAGTTAAATGCCAGAATACTGCCAATATGTCAGTCGTGTAAATCCAGGATAACTCTATATGTAACTTTAACAATGACAAATGTGAAATGTCACTGTTTAAGGCGTGTTCAGCTTGTGTCCTAAGAAGTATGATACTATTAAGTATGATACTAGTTAAAATTTTTTTTAAAACTAAGAACATTTTAGTAATGAATTTGAAAGTTAGTAAATTGCTAAGCAGTATTCTACTAGACGTGTTTTTTGCTAGCCCCGATGTTGGGGCTAAGCAAAGACGTTCGGGCTTAGCTAAAAGCGGAGAATTCTCCGGGCTTAACTTAAGAACGGGGAAAAACTGTGATACCGGCTTGAATTGCATATTTGTTATCGATAGTTTGTATAGAAACTCCATTTTGTTTCTGTAATGGCGTCTCTAATCCACGGTGTGGTTTTTTGTTTTCAATCAAATCTCTTCGGTCCGGGCTTGCAAAAAAACACAGCTACCAATACCTTAAAATCAGACTGCTTAAAATTTTGTGCCATTGGTATTTGTGGGTATTCGCATTATTTCAAAAATGCCGCATTTTGTTTAATGGAAGGCCATCATCTTCTAAGGGCTTTTTAAACAGCGTATAACGAGCAACAGAACTATAGGTTTGTTCGTTTCACAAAACTTTCAACTTCTAAAAAATGTACACTTCGTTTTTTTTTTCTTAACTTCTTGAGAACACGAACGGCTCTGCACTATAAAATTGGAGGTTTTGGACAAGTACCTAAACGAAAAGCCAATATCTTTTTTAAACATAAAAGTACCGTTACTTATGGAAAACACTGTAAAATAAAAACTCTTTTTTATGTAGGTACATCATGATGTATGCTAATGTTATATATTATACATACTTCCGGAAAGAAGTGTTGCGGAAATTTGGATTTCTCTTTGGTGGAGATAGTCTCAATGTTTCCCGTGTAAATGTTTTTCCCTTCGGCTGAGTCCCATTCGTGTGAAAGGAAGTTCCATATTTTCACCCCTTCTAGCGACCGGTGGACGAAATATAAATTTCCCAGAGCCTGAAAGAAAAGAAGAAAAAAAAATAACAAAAAATAGGATGTAGGTTAGATATTTGGATGTATATTATGGTACATGATAAAGGTAGATGTGTGTGACATGTTTTCAGATTTATTCAGGACTTTGTGGGTGCTTTATTGATTAGGTCTGCCGCATGACACACGTTAGCTGTGTGCGAAGGGAAAAGTGTTCATGATTTGCATGTGATGTATCTAGTAACTTTTTGAACAAAAATAATACCTATGTAAATGTAATTACGCTTATTTTTTGGGAACTAATTTAAATTCAACTTGGTTTGAATTTTAGTAAATTATTTTTTGAAAATTCAATCTAGCTTTTTAATGGGATTAAATTTATTTTAGTTCACTTAATGAATTTATTTATCAGATGTAGGTGTACGTGAAAAATTTTACTTAAATATAGAACTGGATTATGATTGTACAGAGAAGTAAGTAAAGTAAGATTTTAAATAAAGGAAGAACTTACAAATATTTTCGAATGACTTTTATTAATAGAACAAAGGGCAGATTTTCAAAAGTCTCTGAAAATCGTACTGTCATCATTTGCAAATACGACAAATCACTAGCGGATTGTTAGCACATTAGTGCTACGTTTAAGGTAGAACTGTGATTGTCTGTTTTGGGCACTTCAGTGGTCGTACGAAAACGAACGAATATAAGGAAATCATATGATGCACACATAATTGCGGATTATTGTTTTTCGTTAAGTTTCGTTAATTTTTGCTTTCTTAAGTAGCGAATAAGGGAAATTAACCCACTTTTAATACGAAGAACTGTCAACGGGTACTTGACGTCACCTTGTTGACAAACTCGAACGGGATTTCAGTAGAACAGTGGAAGGTAGTAACAGAATCGGCTTTTTCTGATCACAGAATTATTGAATTTACCATACCTGCAACTCAGAAACTAGATAAACCATTTCGGAATTTCAGAAACACTAACTGTGATATTTTTAGTAGAAAAGTAACGCATGGGAAAACACAAAATAAAAAAAAAATGTGTTTTACTTTCTTTTTACAAATATTTCTCTTGAACTAATGCAATTGAAAAGTGTTTTATAACGCAGTAGGACTCCTTGAATTCTTTCGCTAATTTTGGACTTTTCACACCAAGGTTTTTTGCCAGACATAAAAAACCAACATACATCAGAAGCACAAGTTTTCAACTACATTTTTGCTGAGCCACAGGTTTTGTGTAAACAAAAATATAACGTCAACACACCTAGTAGCCATTTCGAGGCGAACTAAACAAACACACCTTTTAAAACATTCAGCGCTCAAACGTCATAACACAGCAGATGAGATGCTGAGAATTTTGAACACAACAGAAGTGATGCAGAGACACACGTCCTTACTAATACGCAAGGTTAGGTTCGCCTACAAAATAAGTTAAATAGATAATAAAACGCGCGGATCTAGTTGTTTACGCTTTCGTTGAGTTCTTTGAAGCTTATGATATTTTGTTTGTTTGCTTTTATTATTTTCCTTACTTTACTATAAAAATTGGTTTCAACAAGTTAAATTTCGTAAAATTCGATGTTGTATTTTCTTTTTTTCATATTTAATAATTTAAATAGAATGTATCCAATGTCTAGCGCAGCGACTCTGCGCGGCGATATTGTTTGTATTTTGCACTGCGACTTGTCAAAGCGTCACGGAAATGCGTCTCGTTTGTTGAAGCAGTCAGATAGCAGCTGGTGTCGAATAAATCGAAATCACACGAAAAACTTTCCGCCCGGAAGATTAGACATTTCACTTTTCGCCTATTGCGAGTTTCTACCGAAATTTCATGATCGAAAAATTCCCCGTATTGTGAACATTCATTTCGAGCGGAATGTAATGTCATTTTCACTTCGTTTTTGTAGGCAAACGAAATTTCATTCGGGCGAAAGTCGCAATTGCTTTAAAAATTCCGGGCGAACAAAATATTTTAAGGTGAAATATTTTTTCGGGTGAAACTCACAATAAGGCTGAATGTGAAACAAAAACGCGTAAACGATCGGTGTGAACGCTTTACGAGTTTTTGTAAACAGCTTCTTGGTTTGGTGTCAAATGACTGTTACTTACATACAATGTTACGAAGCGTTACAACTTATTCCCAGTTGTTGACTTTAAGTGTAATTTCAATGAAATTCTAATTTTTATTAAAATTTAAACTTACAAACTTTTCAGTTCACATTCACTTGTGACCAAATAAATAAGATGAGGAAGTAAATAAATCACCGAAATTGTTTTTAATTCTCGTCCAAGTGCGGGTGGTGGGTACTTCTCTAGAGAACAGAGACTAGAAGATCCGGCTGACACAGGACTATAATAGGCGTGACGACTGAAAGGGAGGCACGCTATTGTGGTTTTAATACACTGCCTATAAGAAGCCACTCTAAGTTTTTTTTTTAAGTGTTTTTAGTAGGGCCGTTAGGTTATTTATTTTACAAGGAACCCCCTACGAGGATTTCGGCCAGAACTTTTTGGGTTGTTTATTTCACAAGGAATTCCCAATGAGGATTCCAACTAGAACTTTTCTTAGTTTGCTCACTAGGGACAAGGTTTCCCTAAGAGGATTCGGTCAGAACTTTCCTTAGGCTACCTCTTCGAGGTTTCGACCAGAACTTTCCTTAGTTCGCTCAGTAGGGACAGGGTTTTTCTAAGAGGATTCTGCCAGAACTTTCCTCAGGGTAACTCTTCAAGGTTCCTTTGGACAAGAAACTCCCTACGAGGATTCCGACCAGAATTTTCCTTAGTTTGCTCACTAGTAACAAGGTTTCTCTAAGAGGATTCCGCCGGAACATTCCTTAGGCTACCTTTTCAAAATTCCCTTATACAAGAAACCCCCTACGAGGATTCCGACCAGAAGTTTCCTTAAATTGCTCACTAAAGATAAAGTTTCCCTAAGAGGATTCCGCCAGAACCTGCCTTAGGCTACCTCCTCAAGGTTCTTTTGGGCAAGGTTTCCCTTCAGGGTTCCGACCAGAACTTTCCTTAGTTTGCTCACTAGACACAAGGTTTCCCTAAGAGGATTCCGACAGAACTTTCCTAAGGTTGCCTCTTTAAGGTTCCTTTGGACAAAGTTCCACAAGAGAGTTCCGACCTGACCTTTCCTCAGATTGCGTACTGGGGACAAAGTATACGTAATGACCTGTTATTTATAATCAGTTGAAATCAGATATTTTAAGTAAATGAACTTTGTAAAGAATTGTAACCGAAATTAGAGACATATAAAGAATTTGTTATTTCGGAGTTAGACCCTCCAAGCCCAAGTTTAGTTACTTCCTTGGGAAGAGCCCTGGACACCTGTAAGCTTATCTCAGCCTCGAAGAAAAAGCATCATCACAACTTATATTACGAAAGTCCTAAGAATCTGAATGTGTTTCAATTTACATACACAAATGATTGAAATCTTAAAAGAGCTTTATGGCTCTCCAAAATTAAAGCAAATACTTCGGAACGACAACGACATTTTTGTCTGTCTTCACTGTGGTGAGTGGCGCGATGCGAATCTTTAAATTTTCTTCTGTCGTCGTATGTTCGCTCCGAATGTTTCGCGCCTGTTTGGGCTTATTTTTTTATCATTTCGTTTTAACTTCTACAGACACACTTTCCAATGGTTTGAAATGCTTCTTAACTGCTTGAACACAATACAATGCTGCAACTGCAATAGCTGTCAAAAAGTGTCGTACGCGCTTTTTTTACGTGCCCACAATGCAGCTGTACAGCTTTCTGACATTTGATGTTTTTTTATGTCATGAGAGCTTGAAGCTCATTTCAACACCTATATAAACACTCATCGAGTTGAAATGGGCTTGGTTCGCCTCCAAGCCGCGGCTGCAGCTCCGTTGCTTTGTATTCGTAATATTGAAATTATATGTATTCAATATTTTGACAGCTAGTCCGGCTACAGCTCCGTGTCCATTGTGTTTAGGCAGTAAATCAACATCGATAATATTTTGACAACTTTCTGTCAATGTTCAAAAATGACATACTGCTGTTTCAAGGTGTGTTCGGCTGAAATTTGAATGAAAATTTGACAAGTTCTTATACAGAAAAGGAACACAACAAATTTAAACTTAAACTTTCAGGTGCTAAACCTTAAAATCAGCTAATGAAGCTGACACGTCATGTCCATAGCCGTGTTTCTTTGGAATGGAATTTGAATGGAACCCACAAAATTGGTTTTCCTACAAAACTCATTTACTCGTCATGAGAGGAGAGATTATTGTTTGGTTCTACTCACGCGTAGTTCGCCACCTCCAAAGGAACACGGCTGTTACTGACCATTTCGATTGTTAATCCGGGAGACATTTCACCAACAGGCGAGCACAACTCGACTGATTCTCAAGTTTATTAAGCCCTGCATTTATGTTAAATAATGGCTAAGAAGCACTTAATTTCACTTAAGATATATTGAAATATGTAATGGGTGATTTTTTAAGAGGTTTAGAACTTTAAAAAAAAAAAAACACAAAAAATTCGAAAAAATGAATGAAATATTTATTTGAATCGATAGTTTGAACCTTGCAATTTAATGTTTAAAGATAATTTCATGCAAATGTTGACCGCGGCTGCGTCTCAGGTAGCCCATCCGCTGAGTCCAATTTTGGCATACTCTTTCACACATATCGGCCGGTATCTCACGAATGAATGCATAGATGTTGGCTTCCAGTGCGTCAATCGAAGCGGGTTTGTCCCTATAGACATTAGCCTTGACATACCCCCACAAAAAATAATCTAATGGTGTCAAATCGCACGATCTAGGCGGCCAATTGACCGGCCCGAAACGTGAAATTAACTGTTCACCAAACTCGCCTCGCAATTGCGCCATTGTTTCGCGTGTTGTGTGGCATGTGGCACCGTCTTGTTGAAACCACATATCATGCAAGTCAAGAACTTCCATTTCGGGCAAAAAAAAGTTTGTTATCATCGCTCGGTAGCGTTCACCATTGACAGTAACGCTGCGATTCGCATCATCTTTGAAGAAATAGGCCCAATAATGCCGCCGGCCCATAAACCGCACCAAACAGTGGCTTTTTCGGGATGCATTGGTAGCTGTTGCAATGCTTCTGGCTGATCTTCACTCCAAATGCGGCAATTTTGCTTATTTACGTACCCATTCAACCAAAAATGAGCCTCATCGCTGAACACAAGCAGCGCGCGATGAACATTTCGAACCGAGCACGAATTTTGATAGTAAAATTCAATAATTTGCAAGCGTTGTTCATTTGTAAGACGATCCATGGTTAAATTGCAAACCAAACTGAAGCTGTTTGACAGTGACACAAGGTACTAAACACACGTCAGCTGTCAAAACCAGTGTTGCCAAAACCAAACCATCTAAAAAATCACCGTTTACATTCATTTTTTGCAAGCTCGGATGGAGATGGATGAAAAAAATTGACATTTCCATACAAACGATAACAAAATGGTAACTCACGCACGCACGGTAAAGCAGTTTTTTTTTGCGGGATAAGAGTACAGTCCCGAATATTCTCTACGCTTAGCTTAGCCAGGAGAAAATTAGTTGTTGCATTTAACATGTAAATTGCTAAGCACAAACTTCGTTTTTTCGCCACATTCTCTTCGAGATTTGAACAAATAAGACTCAAATAAATCGACCTTTTGATTGTGTGTGTATTTGTAGCCGTGTTTTTGATGTGTAAACATCTATGCTGGCGGTAGAGTGAAAAAGAAAACGTTCGTGTGCAACGTTACGGTGTGCAACGTTACGATCTGCTTACTAGGATGGGTGCGTTCAGTGAAAAAAATCTTAAGATCCCCTTCAAGCAAAAACAAGTCCGTTTTGGATCCGCGCACGTTGATGTTTACACATATTAACCGTGAGTCCCGGCACTCACACAATTTTTTGCAAACCTTGAGGAATTTGGTTGACAAAAAAAAACGACATCGGGGATTAGCGACAAACAATCGATAACAAGTATGCAATTCACGCCGGTAACACAGTTTTTCACCGTGCTTAAGTTAAGTCCAGAGAATTCTGCATGTTGCATTTAACATGTAAATTGCAGGATAGGGCGTCGTTTTTTTCAACCAATATCTTCGGGGATTGCAAAAAAAAACACGGCCAGTGATTCTGGTTTCGATTTTCAAATCCAGAAGCAATTTCTCAATACATTTTCTATTCATAAATATCTCACATTGTCAGTATTTGCTTTCAAAAACAGATAAGCAAATGTCAGTTTCAACAAAGTGAAGACTTTAACTTTAGTAAATAAACGAGAGGGGGATATATTGCTACGTCCAGTCAAATCTAATATACATATTAGATTTTTAACCTTAAGAATGCCAATAATAGGTATTACGTCTGATTTCATACGCAACACAGTGTGTATTTCAATTCACAAAACAATTAAAAATGGACGCACCTTCAACTTTGACAGTTGGAATAAATTGTGAAATTTTCGAAAATCAAAGAATTGTAGAACATGAAATTTCATTTCGAACATGAACGATTATAACAAATTGACACTAGAATTTCGATATTTTACTTAGTTCGATTATAATTCCGATTTCGAATTATTTTCACAAAATACACAACTTGCCTTTAGCAAAAATTCTATTTTGCTGATTATGCATTGCCAGCTTAAGAATCATCATTATCAGTTTTTTTTTTTTTAATCTAAAGTAGGTATAATAGCAAGTAAAGTAAGTCAACTCTTAGCGATAAAATTCAAAAATAACATTGAATGACGTGAGAGATATTATTTATGCTAATGAAAGTGTTGCTATAGTTTGCACTACTCGTTTATATCGTCGAAGAATGTTTTGCTGATGGTTGTTGAAAGTTGTCGAACTGCCTTTTTTTTTATTAATTTGCATTCTTAATATTAACATTTTGATTACAGTTAAGCATTTTGCAATATAAGACAAAAAAACGAGAACCGATATTCTTGTTGTTCTGAATGAATTTTATTAGATTTTTTTTTTATGGGCCAGTGATTAAAATATAATCACAGAACGAAATCGTATTATACAACAAGAAGTGGCAAACATTTACATAAATGTATGTAGAATGATTAATATAGGAAGCGTTAAGGATGATTAGGTATTAAGTGATCTTAAATAAACTTTGAAAAATTAATATACTGGCAGAAGTTTTATTTGTAATAATCAAAATAACCTTTTCCATCAGCTATAGAAGAGAAATTGATTTTCTAAATATAATGCAAATTTAAGTAGCACGTGATGATGATCATGACAGATGTAAATTAATGAGATCACTTTTAACAAGGAATTAATTACAAGAATTCGATCATTTCTGCACCAGTTAATTATTCTATTTGTTTTTAATAAAAGAATAAGATTTATTTTGTTTGTATACAATTAAGAAGACTTTAACAAGTACTCGTACAATCTACATTACCACAGATTTAATTAAACTGTTGTAACAAAGTTACATATATTTCCTCCATCTACAAATCATCATTCTACCTACCACCACACATCGCCCTCAACAACGACCCAACTGTCACTTCAACTATTATTGGATTTTCAAATTCAAATAATAACGATCGGCAGTCACCGGATACAAAGTTCATCGTCATTAGCCAGATATACGAACATATTATGATATGATGAAATATTGCACGAGTTTTTCTGCGACTTTATAATTCACACTTACTCCTGCCCCAGATATGATTAGACAAAATTCGTCTTCTGCCTTTACCAGTGTTGTGCGTATCGTTCTCGAGTACGAAAGGAGCTGAGTGCGTGGTGCACTAGATAGTAGTTTCGAAGTTTTTGGCTTTCGGGCTGTGAAAGTATTTTGTGCCTTCAGTTTCGACTGGGGCCGGGGACTCTATCCGACCGTAGTATTGGCGCCTTTGGTAGTGACGATGGCCTACAGGCGGATCTTTTCAAGCTCACTGGAGAGAAGCGTACACCAACTCGTAAGTAAAATTTGGTCGGAGGAAAGTATGCCCGACGAGTGGAACCTTAGCACCATTTGTCCGATCCATAAAAAAGGTGATCGCCCTTAAAGATGATTGGTCCTTAGCAGTGTGGTTTCAGACCTGGAAAGTCTACCATCGACCAAATCTTCACATAACGCCAAATCCTGGAGAGAAGCCAAGAATTTAATATCGATACACACCACCTTTTCATCGACTTCAAAGCAGCTTATGACAGTGTTAACAGGGATGAGCTATACCGTGCCATGTCGAGTTTTGGTATCTCTGCCAAGCTGATACGCCTTTTCAGGATGACGTTGGAGATTGCTTGCTGCTCCGTCAAAATTGGAAGAGTTTCAACCCAATCTTTCAAAACCACCAGAGGACTGCGACAAGGTGACGCGCTGTCATGTAGCTACTTCAATATTGTTCTTGAGTGAGTGGTGCGCAACTTCCAGGCCTACACAAATGGAATCATCTTTTAAAAATCTACTCAATATCTTGGATATGCAGATGACTTCGACATTATGGGAAGAACCAAACGAGCAGTTGCGGGTGCCTTTTCCAGCATCGAGTAAGAGGGGAACAATATGGCTCTTGTTATTAGGACGAAGTCTATGCTGTCATCGAATAGAGTCGATTCCCATCGGAGATTTGGTCACAACCTGACTATTGATAGGTATAACTTCGAGGTGGTCAGTGAATTTGTCTGCCTGGGCACTGCTTTGAACTCTGCAAATTACATCAGCGCTGAAATCAAGCGTAGAATAACTCTTGCTAATCGCTGTTTCTTTGGGCTTAGTAAGCAATTTAGAAATAAAGCCCTATCGTAAAAGGAGACGCTGTCTGTACAAAACTCTAATCATCCCGGTCTTGCTCTATGGTGCAGAAGCATGAACCCTCTCTACGGCGGTTTGTGTCGATAGGCAAAATAACATCTTTCGGAGATGAAACAACCACGAACTATGCGAGCTGTACAGCGACGTACCACTGGTCAAAAAACTACACGAGTTCAACGGTTAAGATGGCTAGGACATGTAGAGCGAAGCCAAAGGGATCGAGAAACAGAAGCAGACCTCATCTCCGGTGGCGTGACCAAGTTGAGGCAGCAAGCTAGAGATCGAAAAAAGCTGGTGGAGTCTATTACTTGAGGCCAGGAGCACCCCTCGCTGCAGCGCCATCTAACATAAAGTAAGTTCCCAATTTCATAAAGGAGTTGGCAAGGAACACACACATATAAACACACACATTTTGTTGAATGAAAATGTTCATTAAAGTGTGTCCATCTGGGAAATCGATATTTTCATATTCGATTGGAATCAAAAAGGAGTAGAATAGTCCTGAAAATCCAATCGAAAACGATTAAGGAAAATTAGTCACCGAAGCACAGGGAATAATGCTTAATGCAGAGCGGTGATTTTATGTATATATAGGCCGTGACACTTGCAGGTAGGAGCAGCTCCGTCCATGAAGACGGGTCGAAGTCCCTATTCACACGAGGAAACTGAGAATCCAGCAACTTTCAGCTTCTGGGAGAGAAGGTCACGAAGACGGTGGGGTGAATAAAACCTCAACGATTGAGGAGATTTTTTTGACATTCCTTTTCACACTAAACGTAGTGTACACGGCGTTCAAACAAGGGACTTTATATGGAAACAACAGAAAATCTCTTACGATTTTGTTTCTTCGTGTGAAACGTACAAGAGATTGTTTCTTCGTGTGAAAGGGGACAAATCAAAACCAACATTCTATTTACTTAAAATGAATCAGAAATTCTCCAAGATGAACATAAAATGAGGATTGCACTCTCTATATCTGCTTTTGCGTATAATTTCTGGGTTTTTAGTTTTCAAGAAATAATTGATATTTAATACAAAACAAATCGTAATCGCCAACTTTCACTGTGTGGGAAGGAGAAGCCTCTATCTTCTTTAAGGGAAAAAATATATCTGCAATTGAATCCCTACAAAGTATGTATATAATAGAGTTGCCTTGGTTATACTTGTTGCGTATTTATTTATATCCTTCGTGGTGACACACAAAAATGTTCATTTAATCTTCTTTCTTTTAAGAAAATGAAAAATACTCGCGATGCGACGGCTGGGTTTGGGATCCATTTATATTAATTTGTTATATTGGATCAATTACCGCGAGAAATATTTGATCTGTGTTTAATTGCAATTAAAAAGTTGAGGCACTCCCAAGTTATTTAAATTATTTTGTTAATGAAGTCGCGATGTCGATTACACAGCAGTTGTGTTGTTTGTCGTCAGTGTCGTTTGTCGACGCCTCGCCTCGCCTGCCTGCCTGCCCGCCTGATGCTTGGGAGTATTTATCCGCATGGGAATTTTTCGATTTCGACCACACAAAAAGTGGTTTTCTCTGACGATTAATCAGTACAAATTACTATTTATGACGCGAGAACGTTAGTGCAACAACAACAACAACAAACAAATAAAGAAAATAGTTCTACAAGTGTTTTACTTGAAAGGCTTTTTTACATCCAAGGTCATTCCTATAGTAATAATGCAATTGAATTTCGAGGTCGTTTATAAACATTATACGTATTTTGTAGATAAGAAACAGTGTCACAGACAAAACGTTTTATTTTGAGTTTATTTCTCATCTGCATGGCTCTAAATGGGAAGGTTATCGAAATTCGCTGTTTTTGTTGTACCGGAATGAAGCGCCACCTAAAGTAAGTAACCATTTTTGATACTTATCCAATTCGGGACATTTTCGCAAGTCTAGTGGTGATGCGAAATTCTTGTCAAAATTGTATTTCACCTCAGGTTTCAGCCAAAAAGCCATGCGCTATGAAGGGAATATCAATAAGACTGAAATTTCTACAATGAATGGCAAATTCGAATACTTAAGAGCGCCCGGCCATCTTTCAACGCATGATTGGAAAGATTTTCTATGTATGTTCATGCACACTGCGATTTTCTACAATTAATTGGTAAAGTCAGTGCAACGCGGACTGGATGCATGCAAGGGGCCGACAATGGCAATGTGCACAAACAGGCCTAACTCTATTTCATTTCTTGCTCAGTTGAACGCACTCAATAGGATTGTTCCAGACTTTTTTGGGCAAAATTGCGCAATCTGTCAAATTTTGTGGAGTGGGAATGAAATCCTCTTAGCGAGAAGAAAACTGCCAAAAAAGTTTGGAACGCTTTTTGGACAACTGTCGTCTGTCGCCACTTTTTAAACGCCAAAACAAGAATCGACTAGAGTTGCCACGGATCTATAATAAACCACAATCAAAATTTTCAATAAATCAAAACCAAAGCAAAAACAAGTTTCCAAATTTCCACGTACACATTTTGTTGTAATAGAAACACAATTTCCTTTAATTTACCATTCAATAATAAAATATATGTATACATTCTTAGGTCAAAGAGCACTAAATTATACCTACAAGAAAATTGTCGTTTTCTTTTTCAGAAAAATGTTTTCTAAACGAAAGGTAAATGATATAAAAATAAATTGATGTACTAATAGCACAATTTAATAATAGCACAACCACCACAATTAAAATAAGCATTAAAGTAACACTTGGGCAACCCTCAGTCAACTGCTTTATTTTCATTTTTGTTTTGTTATTTGAATTTAAACTGACATTTTTTGGCAGAACACAAACCTGCCGAATTCTGCCCAAAGAAATTGTCAAGAAGGGGATGTGTTTTTCTCTCTCTCTTGAGCGCTCTCTTTTGCCCAAAACTACCCAATTTGTGAAGTGTGGAACAGGATTTGGCAAAAATAGGCAACAAATTGTGACAATTGGCAGTTTTGGTCAAGGTCTGGAACAAACTTAATATTCTACAAGCACGGCAATTACTGACGGGGGACTAAGGGCAACCTCCAAATCAATGAAATTGCGTTCGAAATTGGGTTTTATAGCAGTTTAAATAAGATTTTTGATAAAGTAAGCAAACAGATCTTAACCTCGGTTGAAAAATGTTGAGCAAATATTCGATGTCAGTTTGTGTTAACCTTTGAAAACGAATCAGTTTTGCAATTATTGTGTTTGCATTTTGGTTTTGTTTATTATAGTACGTTTTCACTATAGCAAATGAGGTAATTTCGTTAAAAATTTCCAAATTCGATTCCAAATTACCTCATTTCCCATACAAATTATTCACATTTGGAAATAAGGTAATTTCAATTAAATTTGCAGGAAATTAGCTTAGAAATTACGTGCCAACCTTACGAACACACCCAATTGGAATCCATTATGAAAGCTTTTGTATCTAAATGTCAATACTCAATGTATGAAAAATAGAAAGAGAAAACAACATATAAAAGTGATCAACGGCCAAATCGAATTCAAAATAAAATGAACTGTCAAACGAAATTAACAAATTTAAGATGAAAACGCATTTTCTGGAATTTGCGAAATTACCTCATTTCGGCTCTAATGAAAACGTAGTCTAAGATATGTTTACAAAATTCAAATATTTCTTGCACAACAGTAGAATAAAATCTTATGATTGAATCATTTAGTATGTCCAAACAACATACACTATCATTTTGGAAGACGTCAAATTAAATTGTCCCATTTTTAGAAATTTTGAAATTGCGCAATAAGTCTCAGGCGAACATACCATTAAGGACGGAATTGTACCAACACTCTAGCTGTGTTTTTTTTTTGTTTCAATCCCCCAGGAAACTGGACGAAAAAACTGGTCAGTGCTAAACAATTTACATGTTCAATGCAACAATTTAAGCGTGTTACCGGCGTGAATTGCATAATTGCTATCGATAGTTTATATGATAACGTCAAATTTTTCCTGTGATGGCGGCGTTATTTCTTGATATAATTGTGTTCAATCAGTAAGCTGCGGGATTAAAAAAAACACGCTTTATCTCACAGAAGCACAGTCACTGGCCACGAAAATATAACGATACGGATCTTAGTGAATACTGTGTTGTATAGCAAGAGTAATTAACTGGGTGAGTTTTTATTTTGACAGCACGACGATTTTCAATTCCAACACTGAGCCTCCACTTGAAATAAATGATTGTATGATATGTGTCATGTATCTAGTCAATATTTCTTGTGGAGTTACCTTATGTCTGCTTTTTTTTATTTTCAGATATAAATTTCTTCTTCTACGAAAACAAGAAATAAATGGAGAAAAAAATTTTGACGTTTCGTGACACAAGACTTCAAGTCTTGATACTAATTTCCACATTTTGATGCTGCACTTCTTGTTTCCGCTTATATTCTTCCTGTTCTAACTCTTCCAGCTTTTTTAATGCGTTTAGCGCTTAAATCAAACGACGTGATTTGCTTGGTGAGATCATGAGCTGCGTGAAGCCAAAACCCCGAACTCAAAATTTTTGGGAGGGGTTAATCGGGTTCGTTTGTCCATCGTTTGTCCACGTTTGTCCAGGAAAAAAAATCGTTTGTCCACCCTCAGGTAAAAAGTTATTAAGCTTTTTTGTTTTTATAGGAAACCCCAAAAATCAAAACACTTGTCCAAAAATCGCAATTTATAACTTAGGAGGATGGGACAAAGTGCATTCGTTTGTCCACCCGCAAATTATGATTGTCCAACAAAAAAATTCGTTTGTCCACCCTCAGACAAAAAAATATTCAACTTTTCAATTTTATAGCACCAAACAAAAAAATTTCAAAATTTACTTAGCAAAATCAAACCAATTGCATTCGTTTGTCCACCGTTTGTCCAGGCTAGTCCAGCAAGAAAAATAAATTTCCGACCTTTGGTTCAAAAATTATTCAACATTTCTTTTTTATAGCAACTTTCGCAAAACAAAACATATGTCCAAAAACAGCAATTTATAACTTAGGAGGATGGGACAAAGTGCATTCGTTTGTCCACCCGCCAATTATGATTGTCCAACAAAAAAATTCGTTTGTCCACCCTCAGAAAAAAAAATATTCAACTTTTCAATTTTATAGCACCAAACAAAAAAATTTCAAAATTTACTTAGCAAAATCAAACCAATTGCATTCGTTTGTCCACCGTTTGTCCAGGCTAGTCCAGCAAGAAAAATAAATTTCCGACCTTTGGTTCAAAAATTATTCAACATTTCTTTTTTATAGCAACTTTCGCAAAACAAAACATATGTCCAAAAACAGCAATTCATAACTTAGGAGGATGGGAACAAAGGCATTCGTTTATTTATTTATTTAATATTTATTATAATGTTAACAAAAAATACATCAAAATTTAAATATTAATAGTATTGAAATGAGTGTAATATAATATTAAAGTACTAAAACACGAAATTTTTCCAGGAAATTTTGTCCAGGAAAAAAATGTTTATATTAATTATATGTATTATGTTATCAAATAAAAGTCAAATCAAATATATAATAAAATATAATAAAATAAAATAAAATAAAATAAAAAAAAAATAAAATAAAATAAAATAAATTGTATTTAATATCTACAATTTAATAAATATTTTAATATTTTCAACTGAAATCATTACTGTTCGAAGAGTCGATCAATTTGGCTGCGCAGAATATTTTTGTCTATTGACTTTTTTTATTTCGTTGATGAAGTTGTTTTTTGTTTCGTGATTTACCAAAGTCATAAAATATTTCAATTTTATTGTCATTTTGTGTGCCTGGTTGTTGTAATTATTTATTTTTATATTTATATTATTATTATATCAATTTATTTAAGAAAATGCCTGTCCAGACAAAAAAAAATCCAAATTTTATAGTCGAAGTTTTAAAATGTTATGAAATTTTCGATAAAGATGGGAATTTAAAACCGAGGTCAGATGTTGTGTGGAAAAATGCATCCAATGACTTGAAGCCCGTATACAGTGGTGACACTTTAAATTTTTTTGTAAGAAACAATCGCTGGGAGTTGAAAAGCAAACTTAAAAAGCATTTTGGTTTACCTGAATGCAATGTAAATAAGGTGTATACTCCGGAGCAGAGCTTGGAAAGTTCAGAATACTTACCCTTCAATTTGAAACCGGATGTAAATATGGACTGTCCGAAAATTTTTTTCAATTTAGATTTATCCAAGGAGGAGTGGTGTAAGATTCGACCGGTATCAAAATTTTATAAAGAAAAGGGAACTAAAGGGAGAACATACACGGTTCTTCAAATCGGATGGACACATATGATAGCAAAATCCATTTATTTGAAATGTAAAGTTCCCTGCGCTTTTAGTTTTTCATCCGCTAAAGAATATTCCTCCCCAGAAAGCAAGGTGTATTTAGATATTCGCGGCTCCTGCAATGAATGCGGTTCAGTTTTGCGAGCTCATTGCCTCAACGCACCACCTCCTGAACAAGGAATAAGTTTACGGGTTCATACGGTGGACACAAGTGGTATTGCACATACCCGAAAACGTAATATCACGGGAGCATATCGTCAAGAGATTGGGAGCGAGCGATGGTGATGATGGAAATGCAAGGTGAATGACATTGGGCCTGCCCTTGACCTATTTATGCGATGATATTGCAGTTGTGCTATGGTGGTGTATGTGTGCAAATGAGAATCAACATAAATTATAGGGTGATATTTGAAATGTTTGGTACTGAAACCAATAATTATTATTTGCGAGTAGCAACATTGCTTTAAAAAAAGAAATGTTGAATAATTTTTGAACCAAGGGTCGGCAAATTTTTTTTCTTGCTGGACTAGCCTGGACAAACGGTGGACAAACGAATGCAATTGGTTTGATTTTGCTAAGTTAATTTTGAAATTTTTTTGTTTGGTGCTATAAAATTGAAAAGTTGAATATTTTTTTTTCTGAGGGTGGACAAACGAATTTTTTTGTTGGACAATCATAATTGGCGGGTGGACAAACGAATGCACTCTGTCCCATCCTCCTAAGTTATAAATTGCGGTTTTTGGACATATGTTTTGTTTTGCGAAAGTTGCTATAAAAAAGAAATGTTGAATAATTTTTGAACCAAAGGTCGGAAATTTATTTTTCTTGCTGGACTAGCCTGGACAAACGGTGGACAAACGAATGCAATTGGTTTGATTTTGCTAAGTAAATTTTGAAATTTTTTTGTTTGGTGCTATAAAATTGAAAAGTTGAATATTTTTTTTTCTGAGGGTGGACAAACGAATTTTTTTGTTGGACAATCATAATTGGCGGGTGGACAAACGAATGCACTTTGTCCCATCCTCCTAAGTTATAAATTGCGGTTTTTGGACATATGTTTTGTTTTGCGAAAGTTGCTATAAAAAAGAAATGTTGAATAATTTTTGAAACAAAGGTCGGAAATTTATTTTTCTTGCTGGACTAGCCTGGACAAACGGTGGACAAACGAATGCAATTGGTTTGATTTTGCTAAGTAAATTTTGAAATTTTTTTGTTTGGTGCTATAAAATTGAAAAGTTGAATATTTTTTTGTCTGAGGGTGGACAAACGAATTTTTTTGTTGGACAATCATAATTTGCGGGTGGACAAACGAATGCACTTTGTCCCATCCTCCTAAGTTATAAATTGCTGTTTTTGGACATATGTTTTGTTTTGCGAAAGTTGCTATAAAAAAGAAATGTTGAATAATTTTTGAACCAAAGGTCGGAAATTTATTTTTCTTGCTGGACTAGCCTGGACAAACGGTGGACAAACGAATGCAATTGGTTTGATTTTGCTAAGTAAATTTTGAAATTTTTTTGTTTGGTGCTATAAAATTGAAAAGTTGAATATTTTTTTTTCTGAGGGTGGACAAACGAATTTTTTTGTTGGACAATCATAATTGGCGGGTGGACAAACGAATGCACTTTGTCCCATCCTCCTAAGTTATAAATTGCGGTTTTTGGACATATGTTTTGTTTTGCGAAAGTTGCTATAAAAAAGAAATGTTGAATAATTTTTGAAACAAAGGTCGGAAATTTATTTTTCTTGCTGGACTAGCCTGGACAAACGGTGGACAAACGAATGCAATTGGTTTGATTTTGCTAAGTAAATTTTGAAATTTTTTTGTTTGGTGCTATAAAATTGAAAAGTTGAATATTTTTTTTTCTGAGGGTGGACAAACGAATTTTTTTGTTGGACAATCATAATTGGCGGGTGGACAAACGAATGCACTTTGTCCCATCCTCCTAAGTTATAAATTGCTGTTTTTGGACATATGTTTTGTTTTGCGAAAGTTGCTATAAAAAAGAAATGTTGAATAATTTTTGAACCAAAGGTCGGAAATTTATTTTTCTTGCTGGACTAGCCTGGACAAACGGTGGACAAACGAATGCAATTGGTTTGATTTTGCTAAGTAAATTTAGAAATTTTTTTGTTTGGTGCTATAAAATTGAAAAGTTGAATATTTTTTTTTCTGAGGGTGGACAAACGAATTTTTTTGTTGGACAATCATAATTTGCGGGTGGACAAACGAATGCACTTTGTCCCATCCTCCTAAGTTATAAATTGCTGTTTTTGGACATATGTTTTGTTTTGCGAAAGTTGCTATAAAAAAGAAATGTTGAATAATTTTTGAACCAAAGGTCGGAAATTTATTTTTCTTGCTGGACTAGCCTGGACAAACGGTGGACAAACGAATGCAATTGGTTTGATTTTGCTAAGTAAATTTTGAAATTTTTTTGTTTGGTGCTATAAAATTGAAAAGTTGAATATTTTTTTGTCTGAGGGTGGACAAACGAATTTTTTTGTTGGACAATCATAATTTGCGGGTGGACAAACGAATGCACTTTGTCCCATCCTCCTAAGTTATAAATTGCGATTTTTGGACAAGTGTTTTGATTTTTGGGGTTTCCTATAAAAACAAAAAAGCTTAATAACTTTTTACCTGAGGGTGGACAAACGATTTTTTTTCCTGGACAAACGTGGACAAACGATGGACAAACGAACCCGATTAACCCCTCCCAAAAATTTTGAGTTCGGGGTTTTGGCTTCACGCAGCTGAGATCATGGGGAAGAATGAAATGTCAAAACATAATTTTCCCACATACTTAAGAAATACAAACTTCAGAAATAATGTCTGATATAATGTCCGAAATAAATATTTCTAATGGAGGCCGTAAAAACGCAGCCATTTAAAAAAGAAATTCGACTCACAAGCTTTTCACCACGAAAATGTTGGTTCTTTGGTGGGTTATCGGAATGGCTTTGAAACATACAGATTCAATGGTGCGAACACATCACAGAAAAATAATTGAAGTTTCCAAACAAACTAAAGATACGAATTATGTAACACAGTTGTTCTCCGCGCTACATCGCCGGAGATTTTTTGTAGTTTCCTTTTAAAGTCTCTTGGTTGAACGCACACTAAGTGAAGTTTCGAAAAGAATGTAAAAAAAATCTTTTCAAATATTTGATCGGTGCGATTTTGGTCACCTTCTTGATTCGTACCTTTTCTCTATTTAAAAACAAAAATTGCAGGAGACACAAATCTCCTTCAATAAACGGGGTCTAATATTTCTTAAGGAAATCGACGCTGCCGCTGATGCACCGCGGTGTTATAGAAAATTATATTTTTTTCTCATAATACACTACAACAATTTTCTTCTACTCACGTCGCAGATGATTTAACTAAGGTCACAGGAATGCTTGTAAATTATATTAATTTCTTGTTATCCGCTGGTTATACAATCAGGGACCTTCTTTCTGGAACAATGAAAATAGATTCTACTCAATTCTGAAAACTTTTCTTATCTTTAGGTTGGTAAATAGTCAAACAGTTATCATTATTATGGAAGTGGTTATTTTGTATTTGCGTTCTTAGCTATGTTTAATACAGAAATACACTGAACATATCAAATATGCATTGTCGTTTGAGAACATTTATTTAATTAAGTTTGTATATTTTTTTTATATTTTAGACAGAAAGCCCACCATGCAACTTTAAATTGACACATCTGATTTGACATTATTTCTCTAACATTCAGAATCTAGCGTATTAGAACCTTGGGATAAGTAACCAAATTGTGTTCGGCACCAAAAACTGTCGAATTGTATAAAACAACATTTATCGAATCGATGAGTGGCAGAACAGTACAAGTGTCAAATTATAGGTCCGTTTAAGATAAACGGATAAAACTTCATATTTGGCAGATAAATCCATGCAAACAAAGTTAATTTAGTGCATTAATTAATTTAAGCTTAATAATATTGAAATAAACATTGAAAATAAATGCAATCGCGCTGTGTAAACATAACATATTTGCGTAGTGTAATGTTAAGATATGCGCAGTGTAAACCAATCAGCGCATTCTAATAAAATCAGTTCTATTTTCCGAACACTTACTTATAATTGCTCAATGTTCGGTACCTTCGAGCAAACGAGTCCGTTTTGGATCCGCGCACGTTATCAACAACGTATGGACGTGTTCGCATACGGATCCAAATAAGTATCGTCAAAACTGTGTTTGGGGCTTAGAGGATATATTAGCCGTTTTTATTACCAACACCAACAACACGAGAGCCTATAAAATTTTCAATTCACACGGTTGGCAGATTTTTGTTTACGAAATATGTATAAACGAATATAAAAACAGAATTCTAACTGTTATAACTGTTATATACATGGGGTAAGCGGTGATGGCTTTTTGTGTGCACTTTTACTCAAAGCGAAGTTTCTCATAATACTCTCATACAAAATTGTAAGTTCACATGGTTGTAACACATTTGGCACAATATTTTTCTTACTGACAGATCTGTCAGTATCGTCTGTACTTGACTTATAATTAAGTTTTTAAGAATTAAATTTTCAACATTTTGCTTAATAAACTTTGATTATATTAAAGTTGAATAGGTACCTGGTTCTCTTCATTCCTATAAATGTAGGTATACGAATCTCCAAACGTGACAATTAAAGAAGGAAATGCTTGGGTGACAAATGATTTTTTTTTTTTGTCAAATTGGTGAATGTAATAGACATGACAAAATAATGATGTGATTCAGTTTTCAATTAGACGTATTTTTTCAAACATAAAAAAAAAAAAACAATTTTATTGGGTAATTTTTATCTTTGTAATCATACAAAAAAACCATTCATTCTGAACTGCCGTTTGGAAGTTCCAATTTTTGATGACGCATGGCATTTGGCCAATGACACGAATAATGTAGGCTTCCAATTCTTTTCCAGTTCTTTTGTATGATAATAAAGCTAACCGATAAAATTGATTCTTGTAATTAAACAAAAGAAACTCTGAATCATTCGCTCTGAAGATTGCGGTTGGTTCATAGATGGCGATTTCAAGGCAACGGGGTTCATTGGAAACCCAAAGTTATTGCAAGTTCATGACATATTGCACGTAACACTCATAATATTGCGAATTTCTTAGAATATAACATTGATACATCTGATGAACCAAATACTGAATAAATTCTTTTTTTGTATATAAGTCTTTGAATCCTAATCTAAAACATACATATTATATAGGTACCAATAATGGATGACAACATTTTGACATAAAACACACGAAATGTTTCATTTTATTTATTTTTAATTTTAATTTTCGTGTTTTTTTTTTTTTGCAAAAGTCGCTATTCTGCAAATTTTCCTAAATAAAATGCAAATAATTAAATAAGCTCAAAAAGAACACGATTTGTTATTGAAAACAATATAAGTGAATTCCTTTTGTGAATTACCACGAAATCAAAATATCCAGACCAGAGATTATCTACAATGAAGTTGAGAATCCCCGGCAGCCATTTTAATTTGCCTACAAGCTTGAACTGTCAGATTGCAGATAAGAAATGAGAATGGTGTGTACAAACTGCACAAATAGACAGTTGGGATCTTCACATACCTGGGTCAAATTTTTGTTACACTTCACATCTATTCATCGACACGGGAAGCAATCACAAAAAGAACATTGTAAACAAATGCGTTTTGGAGGGTGAAACGTACGAAACATTCTCTTTCTCATCTTCATATGGAGTATTTTTGATCCAGACACGAACATTCTGGCACTTAAACTGGCGGCTTTCAAATATTGAGCACTTAAAGATCCAACACTCAATCGGCGCGGCGGTGGTGAAATGTCCGTGGCCAATGGTACCGTACCTGTCGATAATCCTCAATGTCGCTTCTTCTTCAACCAAATTCATCCGAGCTTGCGCTAAAGTCCAAGTTTTCCCGACAACCTCAAATTATTTTTTTTTAAATTAAACTCCTTTTACTTGTTTATTAGTTAAATAAAATACATTTGTAAAATTAAAGAATTTAATACTGGTTAAATAATTATAAAACAAATGCAGCCGCGAAATGTTAACGTAATGCATTTTTGATGTGTAAACCAATTAGTTCGTTCTGAACACATCCTGAAAAAAATCAGTTCTGTTTTCCGAACACTTACTTATAATTGCAGTTCAATGTACAATGTTCGTTATGACCCGGTTTAGATTGTGAACTTTCACTAGTCGCTGTTAAAGCAGGGAATACACGATACAATCATCGTACAGACTTAAATCGTACTGATATCGGCACGATGTGTTGAATGGAGCACATACACGATGTGATTTCCATGCGATCTTATTTTGTGCTCATATGTAGTTGATGTGTTCGTTTGATAGTTACTAATTTTGATAGTTACTTTTTGAAATTCTCGTAAGTCCTTATATTTGCAATTCGGTACGATTATTGCAAACATGCAAACACAGAGTGCTATCATACACACAACTTGTCGCATTCGACCTCGGTTTTCCACCGAAGGCGTTTAACCGTACGACATCGTTGCGATCTTAAGTTTCTGAACACACACTATACAATTATCACATTCGATGACAAGTCGGTACGATTATCTTCGTTATGATTGTATCGTGTATTCCCTGCTTTTAGATTGGGAAGATTGATTGGGCAGTTTGTAGGCAAGAGAAGTGTAGGGTGAAAGATCTCGTGAGGCACGAAGAAAACATAAAAACCGGACTCATGAGTGTCATTTGTTGTTGTTTCAATGTGCGAAATGTTGAAATTGTTTTTTGTTTCAATGTATTTTGTGGCGCCTCGAAGTTTGTAATGTAAACACGATGAGACTCCGTACTCAATCTTCCCAATCTAAACAGGCTCCTACGCCATGACGATGGTTTTGTGGGTGAGATTTGTGAAAAGAACAGAGCACCCCATCAATCTCCCCTACAAAACCATCGTCATGTAGTAGTGAAAAATCACAACCTAAACAGGACCTATGACATCCCTCTTTCAGGAGAAGGAGAAACTATTGGTCGAAGTCGATGATGATGAAGAAGAGATGAACACGAAATAAGTTCACTTACAACAGGTATTAGTTTATAATCGAATTTTAATAAAAATAATATTATGTTCACAAAACACAACCGACCACAACCCACACTTTTCCAGAAAACCTTTCATTACTCTTTAAAACATTTGTCCAAATTAATGAAATCTCTGTCTGAGTCCGAACTCAAGTACCTAATGGTTGACGGTTACGAGGACGATAAAGAAAATCAAATTTCACTAATTACACCAATTAACCTTCTTGTTGTTTTGATATTTTTATTAAAAAATGCCTTATCAAAAGTTAATAAGGCTACGGAATACGAATTCAAGCTGACGTTCAGAAGTATCACTTTACTGGCTGACACAAAATAGACGCGAGTCATGGCAAAAGTCCTTGTCTGTCCATGTTATGTAGAGCCGGATTACACGATTCTTTTATGGTGTGTAGCAACGTAGCTCCACTCCCCCTATATTCCTACCCCTCCCAACCAATCTGTCAAAATGACGAAAGACGAAACAACCGAAAAAAGGAAGTGTAATCATCAGGCTTTTAGTACCTGATTACATGGGTCGTTTTACTGAAGAGCGCGTCGCATGAGACAGGTAGATTTTATGTGCGTAAAAAAGAGAAGGTGGAATTTACATAAAATCTGCCTCTCTCACGCCACTTAAAATACATAAAATCTTGCTAAGGATGTCTCCTCCGATTTTTGTTGACGTCTCTCTGGTACGTTCTTTTTCTAACAATAGTTAACTGTTGTTGTTATGAAAAAAAAATTGTTGAAGTGTTATTGTTAGAGTTTATTAGAATTTTACGATTTAATTTAGGAACAATATATTACCTCTGTTCGTTTAATTTCCAAACCTGCCAGTTTTAGTCCGCAGTTCTGTCAAAGTCCATATAAAAAAAAATAAATTGGACTAAAAATGGGTAGTTTCGGACTAGTACGCGAACACACCTATTGTTAGATATTGTTGATCTGTCAAACGAATATTGATGAAAAATAAATAATAAATAATTAATATTTTCATTTGTATGGCTCAAAATCATATTTTTTGCAATGTAAATTCTGCTTTCTCATTTTCAATTGGAAAAAATGCATTTTAATTTTGTTCGTATTTCTTACTTCACCAAAAGCAACAAATATTTTATTTGTTTTGTAAGCAAATCGGCTCATATGCGTACAGATCAACACTTTCAATTCATATCATGGACATGAGTTGAAAATAGTTACAAAACGTAACTATTTGACACTTCAAAATTAATTTAGGAACGATGTTTGTGTCATATAGTTACAATTAACTACTTTTGATTAAAGGAACGACAATGGTCAACTATTAGCCGTGTTCCATTGGGCCTTGCAAAATACTTTTTAGTATTTCCCAGTAGATGATGAATGGAATGCTTTCATTTTGCCAAAAGTAAAATGCCAACAACAATAATCTATCACGTAATTTCTTTTGATTGTGTTGTCGAAGTGAGTAGGATATGTTCACATTAGTTAGTGTCTGAACAATACAAGTTGAATTCTCGTCAAAAAAATCGGAGGAGACAGTCTGTTTGGTAACGCGAAATTTCTTAGTATTTTAGTATTTAGCAACAGACTCATGGGGAGAGAGGGGGCATGACCCCATCCCGTCCCAAGAATTTGTTTAACTTTATTAGCTTAATACAAGCAAACTTACGGTTAAATCTCAAAATAACTTACGACTAACTACAAAAAGCTTAATAACTAGTAAGCTAAAAGTGGTTTGGGGCTAAGAATTTTGGTATAGAGAGATTTTTAGGGAATTTTTGGAGGAGTGGAAGTCAAAGGAGTTTTGCATACTATTAGCAGCACGTAGCATGCGATTCATAGGTTCGTTACATCCGTAGTTGGTGCGGTGAAAGCTGAGATCAAAGAGTGACGCCGATCTGTGACTCAAAAACATGTCTGCCACTTTCCTGCGTATATCAAGGGGTTGCAAGTCTAAAAGCTTTAGGCGATCAACATAGGGTGGGAGGTTAAACATATCAGGGCATGGTAACCCACGAAGAGCAAAACGAAGGAATCTAAGTTGGACGGCTTCAATTCGAAGTGAATGAGAAGCATAAAAAGGAGACCAAACCTGACTAGCATATTCAAGAAGGGGCCTAACAAATGTGAGGTAAAGGGATTTAGTGAGTGCGAGTTCGGAGTTGGCTCTATTAATAGAACTAGTGATATGGGATCGGAAGTTCAGTTCCTTATCGCATAAAACTCCAAGATCACGCAACGAATTAACTTGTATAACCGGCTCATTATTAATAAAATAGGTACGAGGAGGGAGTGGGGAGCGTTTCCGGGAGTACGTTATCGCTTGACACTTGGTAACGTTTAGCTCGAGAAAGTTTTTACGGCACCAGATAGAAAATCTGTCTAGGTCGAGCTGAAGGAGGTCGGAATCAACAGGGGAGAATATACATCTGCATATGGAGGAGTCTTTGATGACGCAGTCAACATCATTGATTGTTAAGATAAAAATCAGAGGGCCGAGATGGCTTCCTTGTGGAACACCCGAGGATTCTAAGATTGGGTCGGATTCTGAGTTTCTAAAAAGGACCTTGTACTGACGTTCATATAAATAAGATTGAATCCATGCAATAAAAGAAGGTTGAAAACCAAGTGCTTTTAATTTGAAGAGAATTAAATTGTGGGATATTTTATCGAAGGCTTTACTAAGGTCAGTTGCAATAACATCAATTTCTTTGCCACTTTCCATTGCACAAATTGCTTCAGAGACAAAATCAACTAAGTTAGTTGTAGTTGATCTACCACTGAGGAACCCATGTTGACTGGGGGAAAAAATTTGCTTACAGTGAAAGAGCATTGTGTCATAAACTAAGCTTTCAAAGAGCTTGGGGATGCACGAGAGTTCAGCGATAGGGCGGTAATTAGAGATATCTTTCTTGGGGCCTTTTTTATGGATCAGGATTATATAAGTGTTTCCAATGGGAAGGAAAAATCCCTGGAGATTTTGAGAGTTGGAAGAGAGCAGTCAAGGGCTTCAGTAAGGAAGAAGAGCATTTTTTTAAATTATTGAAGGTAAACCATCAGGGCCACCAGTGTATTTATCTTTAAGTTTATTGATCTTTTCATCAACAATAGACGAGGGAATGACAATGGAAGATAAAGAAGTTTGGGTGCAAGTTTCTAAGTAAGAAAAATAATCTGAGTCCGGTTGAGAGGTATTAACAGAGAAAGATTTGCTGAAAAATTCGGCAAATAAATTAGTTATAATTTTGGGATCATCTGAACTTGCGTTCAAGTACGTTACGGTAGAAGGTTAGCTATCGGATTTTCTTTTAGCATTAATGAAATTTAAAAAGGCTTTAGGGTCAGATATTATATTGGATTGCATTCTATTCAGGTATTCATGGTAAAGGGAATTACAGACTTCAGAAAATAAAGTATTCGCGGACTGGAAATTTGAGAAATCATGTCCGGAACGAGATTGCAGGTACCGACGCCAGAGTTTATTTCTTCTGTTTCTAAGGGACTTAAGTTCACTATTATACCACGGAGGACTTGAGGAAGTATTTTTTTGAGGTACAGTTGGAACGCATTGTTTAATATAGCTGAACACTATATTATAGAAATGAAAGAGAGAAGAATTTATATCTCGACTTTCAAGGATACAACTGAAATCGGCAGTGCGTAACAAGTTATTGAGTTTGAGAAAGTTCGCTTTACGAAAATTAAAAACAGTTACGAATTCCGATGGGGTGATGGTATGGGAGGAGTTATAGGAAAAGGTAAGAAATAGAGGGGGGTGGTAAGAGTCTAGAGTCGAAAGAAGGTGGTCGCTCGCTGAGACAATACTATTATCGACATCAGAAGAGAAGACAAGGTCAAGTTGACAGCCTAAATTATTTTTGATTCCGCTCACTTGGAAAAGATTTAAGTCGGAGAGGCAATCTGTGAACAGGATTTCTTTATCGGTAGTGGCATTTGAAGTCATATAGTGAGATTCATCATCAGAGAGGTTCCATTGGAGATACGGAATATTAAAATCACCAAGAACTAACACTACATCAGATGAGTCAGCTGATTCGAAGATTGAATCAAGAGCATCAATTGCGACCTGGTAAGATTGAATAGGCTGACAAGGCCGTATGTAACAGCAGGTTATATAAAGGGTAATTTTTTCAACCTTTGATTTGACACAGACAAATTCAAAAGGAGAGGAGTCAGAGATTTTGAAGAGTGATGAGTCGAAGCGATTAGGAATTGCTAAAAGAACACCGCGACCAAAGGACACATCGTTATCCAGAGAACCATCAGCACGAAAACATTGAAGTCGAGGTTAAAGAGTTAATTATCATTAATACGAATTTAGATAAAGAGACGAGGTTTTAGTACGAAGCCCTCTGACATTTTGGTAGTAGAGCGACAAGCATTTTGGAGTTTTGGTTTTGGTGATTTAGGGACGAAAAAAACTATTAAAATTGGACCGACTTCTTTGTAGATGTGAAATTCGATTTGAGTTGACGTGAGAGGCAAAAGTCGCAAGATCGTTTGCAACATCGGCAGGGGTGAGATTATACGCTTCATGGTAACAGATCTAAATTGATCTGAGTACATCTGGGTTGGTAGGGAGGCCAAATTCTTGAGAATTTGCATAAATTTTCACCAAATTGCACAATTTGTCACAAATGCTTATTTGTTAACTCGAAAAAGTTGCAACGATAGAGCACATCGAGAGAGAAAAAAATTTCCCCTACATTGGATAACTTGCCAATTTGTGCTACATAAATTTCTGTGTGCAAGAAGAGTAAAGACTGTGAAAACACCCAGCTGTTAGCATCTTTTGCTTTTAATTTGAAATTGTGGTTTCTGATATGAGAAAATTAAATTTATAAGTAATAAATAACTTGGGAGATTTATAATCTATGTAATTTTTATTTTAAATTAAACGCAAATTGTTAACAAAAATTGTTAATAAACCAAACAGACTAAATGTGAACACCGTTATGTAGTAAAAAAGTTTTAATATTCATGCGCGTACGAATTCGCGTCCGAACTTTAGATGATATATAACGTTGGTTCGGGTACTTTCCGGACCAAAAATGGCAATCTGTCAAATTTTCAGGAGTGGGGATGAAATTCTCAGACACTGTCCAAAAGTACGCGAAAGCTTTGAACCAAAAATGTTGCCCACTTTTTAAACGTCAACAAAAAGTAAACAAAAAAAGAGTAATTTTACTTTCTTTATTGAATTTTATAACGAAGAAAACAACAGAAGTGAAAGCCATTCAATGTAGTTTTTTAAAAATCGTAATTTAACCACAATTAAATTAAAAAGCACCCCTTTAAATTACACCAAAGCTAAATTTTTTTAATTAAATATTTTAATTTAAATGTTTTTTTTATAAACACAAAAGCACTGCACATTACACAATATTTACCAAGTTTTGAACAGATATTCTTTATTAAATACATTTTTTTTGGGAATTATTTCACTAATTTTGAACAAAATTCACTTCAACACTTGAAAATAAAACTTAAAGTAAAAGTAAACAACAGCCATTTTGTATTTTTTGTTGTTCTTTAACTGGCTTTTGACAGAAAACAGAACTTACCAGATTCTGCCCGAAGAAATTTCTCGAGTAAAAATTGGCAAGGGGAAATAGTTTTCTTTCTCGTGAGCACTCTCTTCTGCCCAAAATGACACGAAATGGGAGTACGCGAACAGGATTGGACCAAATCTGGTAAAATCAAGTAGTTTTGGGTGGTTTCGGACAAGTACGCGAACAGACTTATAATATGGAGTGCTCGTTTCTATCCCTAATGCATTGTAACGCCTGGGCCCTTGATAGGGGGCGCTATTTCGGTTTAGATAAAGTCTTAGAATCTCGTACAGCTGCTATCAAAGTCATAATTTGCTTATTTTCTCTCTAAATTGTTCTAATTTGAAGTAATTCTTGAAATTAATAAGTGTTTGTTTATTATTTTAAAGATTTCAATATCTTCTTTTTTAGTTTTTTTCTCCAATGTGCAGAAAACTCGGACTTAAACTTCAAACAGCGACCCCTATGAAAGGTACGCATTCGAAAAAAAGCAAGTACTCCATATTATATATCCTCTAAGGTCCGAAAGGGAGTCTATTGTGTTCAGCCAGTTACTTTGCTGTGTTTGCAAGTGTGAGTGAAAGACTGCTTTTACACTACAGCGATTTTTAACCTTCTGTTCTCCTTTGGTTTCCTTCTAATTGCAAACAACTTTTACACGACAGCGATTTTTAATGAAAAGTGTGCAAGTAAAGAAGTATCATCTCACTGCACTCTTTACTCCACTTGATTAAGATTAAGATAATGAAAATAAAACAAATTCTAACAATAAGCAAAAGAACAAAGAAAAATGAGCGATAGCTCTGCGATTTGTTCAACTCCAGCAATTTCGTCTACCCCGGCCACCACATACGTCCCTCGCCAACGTGCTTAAAAATCGCATCGTTTAAAAGCAGTCAAAGTCCATGCAGATAAATCTAGCTCGAAATCATGAAGGATCAATCGAAAAAGAAAGCAGACCCCGACAATAATCGAACACTTGTTCCCCTTAACACCGTTACAAAATTAAGGAAGTTACCACCAATGAAGAAGTTTCACTTCAAAGGCTCAGGTTTCCATTGGGCGCATTCACAAATAAACATGAAAAAATGTCTTTTAGATGTCAGCTGAGCTACAAAAGACGGAAATAATAATTTTTTTTGCACGAAAACTGTTATTAACAAAGTTATAAACAATATAAGTTAACATAGATCCTTCCTATGAAATTACTGACATATATTTTAGATACCAAAAAAATATGAAAAATGTGTTCCATGTTGTTTTCCTTAATGAATGCAACTCTTTTGATATAACTACGTTTTCACCAAGAGATAATCCGGGATTTAAGGTAGGAAATTTAAAATAAATCTTGAAGTGTTTTCACCACAAAAAAGGAGATTAATTTGACGTTTTCGGTCTGAATTGCCATTCAATTGTCAATTCAATTTGACAAGAGTAAAACAAATTTAATCGGAAAACGAATAGCAAACGGAAAAAACAATTTTTGAGCAATAAAACAATTAATTTCCAATAAACTATTTATTATTATGAGTCTAGTAAAACTAAATATATTTTTATCACATCAATTGATTCTTTAAAATAACATTAGATTGAGTACATTGAATAGGAGAATCCATGATTACGCAATTTATCGGCTTACACTTCAATGCGAATCTCCCTATCCTCCGGTGCCCAGGTTTTCCGTTGTTTTGGTTGTTCCATTATCTGGAATTTGTTTTGTTTACTAAAGTATTATTATAAATATATAAAATATATTGTAAATACTTACATTTTTATTCCTACAGCAAACGCGCAAAAATGTTTGACAATTTGTTTTTTTGATTATCAATGGAAAAACTGACGTTTAAAAGGGTGCGTTCTACAAAATTAGGATTGTTTGATTTGAAAATCTCCTTCTTGCAAGAAGATTTCAATGAGATTTATTTTAAATCTTCATTTGAGGAGATTTAAATTTGTATGGTTAATCTTCGAGATTTGAAGAGGATTTATGTTAAATCCCCTAAAATCGCGATTTAGTGCTCGGTGAAAACGTAGTATATCATTATGATTATATTTATAAAAAAAAATTATAGAAGTTATTCAAAAATCTTGAAACAAAACCAACTGACGACATAGGCGCCTGCCTGGGGACTGGACATACCCTAAGCGGAGCAACGGAGTTTCGTGAGCGGATGTGCCCCCGAAAAAGGGAGTTAAAATCCTTAGAACTCGCGAAGCAGGCCACCTACCGTATTGTTAATTACCAAACCAACTGACGACAAAAAAAAATTTTTGACACAATTATTTTTATGGAATTAAGGCCGTTAAAAGCTATTTTGAATCAATAATTCGACAGGTCCAATTAAGTAGTGCTATGTCTTCTACCTGGCTGATGTATTTCAGTAGTATATAGAATATGTATTATAAAAACCTTCATATATCAGAAGTGTTGTATACTTTTAGGTGTACAGCACATTTGATTTAGCTAACGCCTTTTGGTCATTATTTTTAGTCAGTCAAATATATCTTTAACTTTTTATCGCGTTTTATCATTGATAACACACACTGCATATATCTGGAAATAACCATTTTACATTGCAAATACCTAACCTATTCAGTAAATTTAATAGTTTTCATGAACTAGACATGCCAATTTATAATATTTTTGTTTATAAAAGTACTGTATAGGCGGACTTTTTGACACTGTTTTCGGCAGTAACTCCGTGAAGGGCTTTGTGGGTGTTTAGCTCATAACTGAATTTTCAGAATTCTGAATTTTTGGAGCTTCCGATTGGCCAGCTGTCATAAAAAGTTAGATGTCATCTGAATTTTCTATCACAGAGACTCCAAAAATTCAAAATTCTGAGAATTCAGATATGCGTTGAACCCGCCTGTTAATGGGTACGCTCAATCACAAAATCTAAAAATTCAGATCTGAAGCTGTTGAACGCACAAAAAATCTGAATTTCAAATGCTAGCTTTTACCTTAACGGCCGTTATATTCACGCCATTTAACATCGGTTTAAATTCAGTAGTCGGTTTAAAATGTTTAAACTGACTAATCGGTAATATTCACTCACTTAAATCGTCATTAACCATAATTTTAAACCGGATGATCGGTTCAACTATGATAAACCGACTCCAACTTAAACGATGCATTTTCGTGTCGTTTAGGCACGGTTTAAATGGTTTTAGCTAATATTCAACATTTTATTGGTTTATTAAGTCAGTGCAAAATATTCAGTCTAGTAGTAAGTAAGCGGAGCGTCACTGTCGGTTAAGGACAAGCCCGTTGAAAGCTGCACCATTCCAAGGAACAGCATGACTGTTTCAACGAAACCGAACATTTTGTATTAGTGTTTTGAGAAACGGCACCGCCGCGCCACCGGTCTCCAAAGCAGTATCCATCAGATATTGATCGGCAAGTTTTGTAGGTCTCTTTTTATGTTGTAGCATCGTTCTCGCAATTCGAGATCCGTTCGTTGTTGATAGAGGGAAAATGAATAGAGAGAAAAGACAAATACAAGAATATACAACCCACTGGTCACTTCCACGTATGGTGTTGCATTGAAAATTCGGGCGATTTCCTCCCACCATCAGGAGCACTTTCTGTCCATGCAAATTTTAAATTTTTTGTTAATTTTGATTCAGCACTAAAACACAACAAAAACTTAGCAAACATGTGCTCAAAAGTAATACTTATACTTGCGATGCTATCCGACGTTCGGTTTGGATCACAAATTTAAACCGACGTAAGCCGAATGTCATTTTTTGCTTAAACGGGGTGAATATTAAAATTCTTACATTTATTTATTTATTTATTTAGGAGAAATACATAAATTTAATTCATAACATTTCATAATTTAAGGCATTTGGGCGGAAGGCCATGTAATGCCGTCTTTTAGATTATATTTACATATGTAGGTATATATTTATTTAGTTTAATTATAAAGTATTTTACAATCATCGTCATCGTCGGCTCGACAACCGGGGTCCGGTCCTGGCCTCCTTCAACAAGTCTCTCCACCCATCCCGGTCTCGAGCCGCCGCCATCCAGTTGCGCACCCCAAGGCTCCGGGCGTCCTGGTCTACGCCATCTCTCCAGCGCAAGCATGGTCTACCACGCTGTCGTCTACAATAGAATGTACCACAAAGAACTTTCCGAGCAGGTTCCTCTTCGCTCATGCGAGCTAGGTGCCCTGCCCACCGGAGTCTACCGAGCTTAATTTTTGTCACGATATCTGCTTCAAGGTAGATTGCGTACAATTCATGATTGTACCGTCTCCGGAATCGTCCTTCCTCACATATGGGGCCAACAATTCTCCTTAAGACTTTTCTCTCGAACGCGGCTAAGAGGTCGGAGTGCCTTTTGCTAAGCACCCAAGTCTCGGATCCATATGTGAGTACTGGCAGGACCATGGTCCTGTACAGCAGCAGTTTTGAAGTTATGGTGAGATTTCTGGATTTGAAGAGCTTTGACAGACTATAGTAGGCTCTGTTGGATTTGAGAAGCCGCCCGCGTATTTCTTCTTCTATATTGTTATCGGCTGCTACTATTGACCCAAGGTATTTAAAGGATTGCACCACTTCAAATTCGTGCTCCGCTACCTTGATTGTTTGACCAACTGTTCCTCTCGCATTCGACGCCACCATGTACTTTGTTTTACCTTCACTAATGTGCAGCCCCAGATTTTGTGCCGCCTGCTCGATCTGGATGAAGGAATCATGTACAGCTTGCTCAGTTCTTCCGATGATGTCGATGTCGTCTGCGTAAGCCAGTATCTGGCTGGACCTGTTGACGATGGTCCCTCTTGTTGCCGTACCAGAGTCACGGATTGCTTTCTCCAACGCCAGGTTGAAGAGGAGGCAGACCAAACCATCCCCTTGTCGGAGTCCATTAAAGATGTTGATTGGTTTGGATAGCAATCCGGCTATTTTTACTTGGCTTGTTACGTTGGTCATGGTCAACCTACATAGTCGTGTCAATTTATTTGGGATGCCGAATTCTCTCATGGCTTTGTAAAGTTCTACCATGGCTATGCTGTCGTAGGCGGCCTTAAAGTCTATAAACAGGTGGTATGTTGGGATGTTAAATTCTAGACATTTTTCCGTCGCCTGCCTAAGGGTAAAGATCTGATCAGTTGTTGATTTGCCTGGAATGAAACCACACTGATATTGTCCGATGATGCTTTTAGCGTATGGGGTTATCCGGTCTTGTAGGATAGAGGAGAGTATCTTATAGGCGGTACTCAACAACGTGATACCTCCATAATTGCTGCACGTTGTGACATCTCCCTTCTTATGTATGGGGCAAATTATACTTTTTCGCCAGTCTTCTGGAATTTCTTCATGCTCCCACACGTGCACTATAATCTCATGAATTGCTTGACGTAAAGCTGGCCCACCGTGTTGAAATAGTTCGGCTGGTATACCATCGGCTCCCGGGGCTTTGTTTTTCTTTAGCCGGCCTATAGCCTTCTCAACCTCTTCTATGCTTGGTGGCGGCAACATAGGGTACTCTTCTTGAAGTAGTGGAGCCTCCACTTCTGCAGTGAGCTGACCATTTAGCAATTCATTGAAGTACACTTCCCATCGCTCCAGTATGCTTTGAGGATCGGTGATCAGATTTCCCTCTCCGTCCTTGCAGTATGTGCAGCGTGGTGTGTACTGCGTCATGTTTCGGACGGATTGGTAGAACTTCCGCGCCTGGTGCGGACCTCGCTCTAGGCTTTTCTCTATTTCACAGATTATGTTCTTCTCCCAGGCTGATTTTTTCTGTCTGTGAAGCCGTTTTTCAATTCCTCTGAGCTCTTTATATTCGTCTTCGCGTGCCCGCGTTCTATGAGATTGTTGCATTGCTCGGTACGCAACATTCTTACGTTCAGTCGCTAGCTTGCATTCATTATCAAACCAGTCGTTCCGATTTCTACGACTGCTGCCTAAGATGGAGTTGGCAGTACTAATGACAGTATTCTTAAGGCGTGTCCACTTCTCATCTACGCCCAGCATACTGGCTCCAGGACTTACTCTACCCAGTTCTAGGGCGAGTCCTAACGCATTACCAAAGGTGTTACTGGTGTTTTCATTGCGCAGAGCAGCCGTGTTGATTCGAACCTGATCGGCGGATGCAATACGTCTTCGCAAGGCAATCCGCCCTCGGAAAACCATACCAACAAGATAGTGATCCGAGTCGATATTGGCACCTCCACCTCGGTACGTTCGTACCGTCATCAAGTTCGAGTAGTGGCGACGGTCTATCAACACGTGGTCAATTTGGTTACGAGTGACTTCATCAGGTGATACCCAGGTGGCTTTGTAGATATCTTTACGCGGGAACCTGGTACTCGCAACGACCATGTTTTTCGATGCTGCCAATTCTAAGACTCGAAGTCCATTGTCATTAGTGTTCTCATGCAAACTATGGGTGCCTGCGTAATGCCTGAATACCGGCTCCCGACCTATTTTTGCATTCAAATCCCCAAGGATGATTTTTACGTCATACCTTGGACAGGCATTGAGGGCCCTCTCAACTTGTTCGTAGTAAGTGAACGTTAATGAGGCTGATGTTCTTAAATTTGCCTCGCACGCGAAGGGTGCATAGCCTTTCGCTTATAGCGTTAAAGCCGATGATGGCAGACTTCATTTTAGTATAGTACTTTACAATATATACATTTAAATATAGTTTTGTATTAATACGTTTTTTTGTTCTTCTATAATTTAAATGATAAATGGAAAGGTTCTTCTTTTCAAATGTCATCGAAATTATTGTGAAAAGAGGTAGCGGATTTGATGTTTTGGATGGATTCAAAAATTGAAGGGTTAATGAAGTCTGCGAGTTTCGATGCTTTTTCATTTTGCATTATGAGGGATGATCTTGGGCATTCGGTTAGTGTTTATATGCTCAACTGTTAAATTGGCTTCACATTCCGCGCACAATTCTTGTGTTTCGCCGTTGAAAAAGTGTCTACTGTTGAATAGATCCTTACCAACTCGGATGCGGGAGAGTTTTATGCATTCGTCTCTTGAAAACTTGGGGTTGTAGGCGAAATGTTTATTTGTAATGTGATGACTTCGAAGGAAGCAGGAACTTTCTTGCCATTGTTTGCTGAGTTGCTGGTTTACTTTAGACAGGTGAGTTCTCTGTGCAAGTTGAAAAAGATTTGGTAATTCTACTATTAGAGGTAGTCTTGAAGCTTGTTTTGCGGCTTCATCGGCTGATTCATTTCCCGAAATTCCAGTATGGCCTGGAACCAAGGAGAGCCAAATGTTTTTTGTCTGAAATCAATTGACTTCGAATGAATTCCAAGGAGGGACATTTGTTATTGGCACTCTTGAGCCCGTGAAGTATACCAAGGTTATCAGTACGTACATATTAATGTTTTTTTGCGAAACGATTTGGCCAAATCGACAGCTTTGTGTATGACAGCTAACTCGGCGATATAACTTCCGGCTGCTTCTGAAAGAAGCCCTTGGTGTAGAATTTTAGCTTCTACTGCGATTGACAATTCTATGATAGCATAGGAGGTACTCCCTTCACAATGAGAGCCATCTGTATAGAGAATTTTTTGACGGCTTGTTTCTTTAATTAGTTCCTTGTGGAGGCACTGAAGGACTAAACTTGGAGTCGAATCTTTGCCTTGTTTTGATAGGCTGGTGTCTATTTGTAGATCGTTCTTTTTCCATGGTGGTTGTCGGCCGCACGTTAGAGTATTGGCTTGCTCTGGGAAAGCAGTTTGGAAATCCGGAAAGATTTGCGAGATATTTGTAAGTGCTGACTTTAATTTCTTTCTGTTGTGTTCATCGAAGGCCTTTTAAATAGATGCATGTAATGGATGTGCTCCGTCTAATAGGGCTTTTGAGTCCATTGAAATTGCACTGCGTTTTGCAAACATTTTGAACGATGAAAAACCTGCCACTGTTTTCAGCGCCTCAATTGGGGTTGTTAAAAGAGGGCCGGAGGCGGTTCGATAGCACTCTTTGGTGGCGACGTCTACTTTTTGAGTATTTTTCTTTGTTGTCCACATATAAGTTGTTAAGCCGTGTTGTAGGGTTCCTTCGACTAAAGTTTTGACTATTCGCAGTGCTATTTCTAAATGAGGTCTTTTTTTCGTGAACAAATCATTTTTAGGGCGTTATTCCGTCGTTTTAGAGTGTTGACAATGTTTTTAGTATGTAAGTTCCATTTTAAAGTTTGATTGAATGTGATACCAAATATCTTCAGCTCATTTTGTAATGGAATGATTGTGTCGGACAGATTAATAGAGTTAGCTGTGCAGTTCTTTTTTGTACATACGTGAAGCGCTTCCGTTTTTTTTATTGATATAACAGCTCCAACGTCTTTTGTCCAATTACAAATCGCATCATTTATTATTGTTAGTTTGTTTTGTACAATATTAGGTTCGTGATGAAAATTAATCATGATAAATCCACCACCACCCAGGGGGAAAATCATAAAGTTCAACTTCTATGTATAGTACTTTCACTTTTCCCCCACCACTATCACTTTATTCTCAATTTTCAGACGAGAATTTTTGGCTGAAAATTCAGATGAAACGTAAGCATGAAACTAAAAGTCACCAAAAGTCATCTAACTTTTTATGGCAGCTGGCCAATTGGAAGCTCCAAAAATTCAGAAATCTGAAGATTCAGATGTAAAACATAATGCGTTGAACGCTCCAAATTACACTGGCTTACCGCCTTAAAAAAGAGCACCTACCTACCTGATTTAATTTTTGTTTTGTTGTCAATTTTATTTCACACAAGCTTTACGAAAGATAAATGTGTGTTTGGCCAAACATTCTACAAGTACAAACTATTATCGACCCAATGTAAACACAATGTATCAACTGATAAAATAAAAAAAAAAACTTCAAATTAATGAAAAACAAAAATGAAGCAAAAAATCTGATTGAAGTCAAGAACAATTAATACATATTAAACTGTATAAAAAAAATATTCGATTTTATTCCAATTAGATGAACAATTATTATCTTTCTGATACTAACTACATACTTGAAACTCTATGTAGAAGATGTTTGATAAAATACAAAATCACAGATAAGCATTATATCACTCGTCAACATACGCACATTTATTTGTTTTGTTTTATTATTGTTTTTACACATCGACTCATATGTTATTAATTGACGCAAAAGCGATGGTCATTAACCTGTTATGGCCAAAGTCTTAATTTCGAAAGTATCGATACCTACGTCAGAGTTGGAGAAAAAATATGCTGAGCGAATCAGAAAATATGCTGGAGCCAATGAAGTAGGTACCTATGTCGACAGTACATATATACATACGGGTTAATAAAAATTTAATGAAGAAAAATCAGTTGCTCCGGTTTTCTATTATCTTATCGATATGTTAATTTAGTTTCATGCGGCTATAAAAATATATTTAGAATAAACAAAATTTTAAAGAGAAAGAAAAACAGCCACAAGGTACAAGGTATGTACGTATGTAGGTATGTATGTATGTTCATAAGTTCATTTACAATTCCAGAAGTGAAAATAGATTTATGATAATAAGAACTATTGATTTTCTTTGGTGTGAACTTGTTATGAAATTATTTTTACGTTTGTTTTGCACGAATTATTAAATAAATATTTTTCCTTTTGTTAAGCATACAAATAATATGATTAGTATTATATTCAAAAGGAAACCTTTATAATTCATTTAATGTCTATATGTAACTACACATAAAAATTCTTCTTCCTCTATTCATGTGTCACATTCTATAATCTATAGATCAATTTGATCACTATTTAAATAGAATTATTGTAAGGTAAAGGTATTAATAATAAGAATAAAGAAGTGACGTCAAACATTTAGACTTGATAGTGATAGACACCTGTACGTTGAATATCGAAGTGAAAAACGTATACATTTGTAAATCTTTGATGTGTTTTATTTGATTTGAATGTGAATAGGTTGGTTGTTCAACAAAATTTACATAGGCCTTATTTAATTTTTAAAATACAATAAGACCGCCACGCCATTGAAAAAGGGATCGAATGTATGACGGTGTTCACATTGGACTGTCCCTTACGATTTTTTTGTACGTCTCTGAGAACAGAACAGCACAGATTCGTGAAAAAAACGTCAGAACAATTTAGAACGTCTTAAAAATAATATAACATTACTAAAAATGGAATCAGGATTGATTAAGATTCACTTTTAGAAGTTATGCCGGTCGTCCACGTTGGGAGCCCCCTACACATAGTTGACCAACTTTCCCAAATGCTGAATAACCTCGTACACCTAGTTGATCAACTCTTTAAACTTATTCCAGTGTTGAATAACCTCGTACACTTAGTTCTCCAACTTACTCAAATGTTGAATAACCTCGTACACTAGTTGATAAACTTGTTCGATTTTGACAGAAAAAAAGTTTTTTTTCGAGTTGATCAACTGCGTCTTCGATATGGTTGCTCAACAAGTTGATGGACGAATTGATACCTTCGTACACTTAACCAAGGATCACTCGTTGGGGAACGCGTTCAACGCACCACGATAAACTCAAACCTGACATAATTTTGACTTCAGTTTGGTAAATTATTATTATACATGTTGTCGACGCACCCCTTCGTCTCCATTTATCATTTACTTCCCATTTTGCCAATTGGATCATGGAAGAAATTTGAGACCAAGCCAATTGTCGAAATTAATTCCAAAGTAAGCTCTGTTGTCCACTCAATTTTTGTATCACCTTCCATATCCATGCCTATCGCCACGAAAAACCAAAGAACAGAATGCAATAACTGCAAGTTGACGACAACGGAATAGTTCAACTCACGTACACACACATATTTCGTCGCAATCAACGCAACGCAACACAAATATCATGACGTCTCATCATCATCATCATCGTCGGCTCGACAACCGGGGTCCGGTCCTGGCCTCCTTCAACAAGTCTCTCCACCCATCCCGGTCTCGAGCCGCCGCCATCCAGTTGCGCACCCCAAGGCTCCGGGCGTCCTGGTCTACGCCATCTCTCCAGCGCAAGCATGGTCTACCACGCTGTCGTCTACCATAGAATGTACCACAAAGAACTTTCCGAGCAGGTTCCTCTTCGCTCATGCGAGCTAGGTGCCCTGCCCACCGGAGTCTACCGAGCTTAATTTTTGTCACGATATCTGCTTCAAGGTAGATTGCGTACAATTCATGATTGTACCGTCTCCGGAATCGTCCTTCCTCACATATGGGGCCAACAATTCTCCTTAAGACTTTTCTCTCGAACGCGGCTAAGAGGTCGGAGTGCCTTTTGCTAAGCACCCAAGTCTCGGATCCATATGTGAGTACTGGCAGGACCATGGTCCTGTACAGCAGCAGTTTTGAAGTTATGGTGAGATTTCTGGATTTGAAGAGCTTTGACAGACTATAGTAGGCTCTGTTGGATTTGAGAAGCCGCCCGCGTATTTCTTCTTCTATATTGTTATCGGCTGCTACTATTGACCCAAGGTATTTAAAGGATTGCACCACTTCAAATTCGTGCTCCGCTACCTTGATTTTTTGACCAACTGTTCCTCTCGCATTCAACGCCACCATGTACTTTGTTTTACCTTCACTAATGTGCAGCCCCAGATTTTGTTCCGCCTGCTCGATCTGGATGAAGGAATCATGTACAGCTTGCTCAGTTCTTCCGATGATGTCGATGTCGTCTGCGTAAGCCAGTATCTGGCTGGACCTGTTGACGATGGTCCCTCTTGTCGCCGTGTCAGAGTCACGGATAGCTTTCTCCAACGCCAGGTTGAAGAGGAGGCAGGCCAAACCATCCCCTTTTCGGAGTCCATTAAAGATGTTGATTGGTTTAAATAGAAATCCGGCTATTTTTACTTGGCTTGTTACGTTGGTCATGGTCAACCTACATAGTCGTGTCAATTTATTTGGGATGCCGAATTCTCTCATGGCTTTGTAAAGTTCTACCCTGGCTATGCTATCGTAGGCGGCCTTAAAGTCTATAAACAGGTGGTATGTTGGGATGTTAAATTCTAGACATTTTTCCATCGCCTGCCTAAGGGTAAAGATCTGATCAGTTGTTGATTTGCCTGGAATGAAACCACACTGATATTGTCCGATGATGGTTTTAGCGTATGGGGTTATCCGGTGTTGTAGGATAGAGGAGAGTATCTTATAGGCGGTACTCAACAACGTGATACCTCTATAATTGCTGCACGTTGTGACATCTCCCTTCTTATGTATGGGGCAAATGATACCTTTTCGCCAGTCTTCTGGAATTTCTTCATGCTCCCACACGTGCACTATAATCTCATGAATTGCTTGACGTAAAGCTGGCCCACCGTGTTGAAATAGTTCGGCTGGTATACCATCGGCTCCCGGGGCTTTGTTTTTCTTTAGCCGGCCTAAAGCCTTCTCAACCTCTTCTATGCTTGGTGGCGGCAACATAGGGTACTCTTCTTGAAGTAGTGGAGCCTCCACTTCTGCAGTGAGCTGACCATTTAGCAATTCATTGAAGTACACTTCCCATCGCTCCAGTATGCTTTGAGGATCGGTGATCAGATTTCTCTCTCCGTCCTTGCAGTATGTGCAGCGTGGTGTGTACTGCGTCATGTTTCGGACGGATTGGTAGAACTTCCGCGCCTGGTGCGGACCTCGCTCTCGGCTTTTCTCTATTTCACAGATTATGTTCTTCTCCCAGGCTGATTTTTTCTGTCTGTGAAGCCGTTTTTCAATTCTTCTGAGCTCTTTATATTCGTCTTCGCGTGCCCGCGTTCTATGAGATTGTTGCATTGCTCGGTACGCAACATTCTTACGTTCAGTCGCTAGCTTGCATTCATCATCAAACCAGTCGTTCCGATTTCTACGACTGCTGCCTAAGATGGAGTTGGCAGTACTAATGACAGTATTCTTAAGGCGTGTCCACTTCTCATCTACGCCCCAGCATACTGGCTCCAGGACTTACTCTACCCAGTTCTAGGGCGAGTCCTAACGCATTACCAAAGGTGTTACTGGTGTTTTCATTGCGCAGAGCAGCCGTGTTGATTCGAACCTGATCGGCGGATGCAATACGTCTTCGCAAGGCAATCCGCCCTCGGAAAACCATACCAACAAGATAGTGATCCGAGTCGATATTGGCACCTCGGTACGTTCGTACTGTCATCAAGTTCGAGTAGTGGCGACGGTCTATCAACACGTGGTCAATTTGGTTACGAGTGACTCCATCAGGTGATACCCAGGTGGCTTTGTAGATATCTTTACGCGGGAACCTGGTACTCGCAACGACCATGTTTTTCGATGCTGCCAATTCTAAGACTCGAAGTCCATTGTCATTAGTGTTCTCATGCAAACTATGGGTGCCTGCGTAATGCCTGAATACCGGCTTCCGACCTATTTTTGCATTCAAATCCCCAAGGATGATTTTTACGTCATACCTTGGACAGGCATTGAGGGCCCTCTCGACTTGTTCGTAGTAAGTCTCTTTTTCTTCGTCTGAGGACTCCTCCGTAGGTCCGTGAACGTTAATGAGGCTGGTGTTCTTAAATTTGCCTCGCACGCGAAGGGTGCATAGCCTTTCGCTTATAGCGTTAAAGCCGATGATGGCAGACTTCATTTTTTCGCCGACTAGGAAGCCTACCCCGAGCACATGGTGTTTTCTATGACAGCTGTAGTATAAGTCATAATCTTTCTTCTGTAGAACACCATTCCCTGTCCATCTTATTTCTTGAAGTGCTGTTATGTCAGCTTTATATTTTGACAGGGCATCGGCTAGCTGCTGAGCAGCTCGAGCTCTATAGAGCGATCGTACGTTCCATAAGAAAATTCGTAAATCGTTATTCCGTTTTCTTTGCGTATCATGACGTCTACCGCAGCAAAAACCAGAGAAAATTTAAAAATTTGATCAACGAGGTGAACAAACAATGTGCAACACATTATCCTAAAAATGTTGCTCAACGCGTTGATTTTCAACGACCAACACGAGCTCGTACGCTTGTTGAGCAACGGTCAACAACTGAATCCAACTCGTTGGTTGAATGGAATTGAAGGCACGGTACATTAGAGTTGAATGCGTTGACTTCGGAATTTGTGCGTTGAGCGCCTAGTGAACGACCGGCATTTAGACAGAGATTCACAAAAAATTTAAATCCAAAAACAAACAATTTCCATTGATATAATTACAACAGCTGATTTTGTCACTTCCCACAAATTTGTTCTAAGTTATTCTACCTAAAAAGCAAGTGCAGCAAATCCTGTTCTAAACTGTTCCAAAGTGTTCCACGAGCGAACCAACTAGGTAGTCAATTATCTTGAGAACAATAATATACTAATAGAGGAGCGATCTGGTTTTCGCGGTGGTCACTCTTGTGAAACAGCATTTAATTTCCTGGCTTTTGACTGGAAGAAGGCCATGGATGATGCAAATTCTGTGATAGTTGTATTTTTGGATTTAAAAAGAGCTTTTGAAACCATTTATAGAAATATCTTGTTAAACAAACTTTGGGATACGGCGTTCAAGGCAAAGAAATGGATTTGTTTCGTTCACATTTAACGGGAAGATCACAAAAAACTAAAGTTAATAATGAGTTTTCAGAGGCAGTTGATGTAAAGTTAGGAGTACGCCATCGGATCGGTATTAGGAGTTTATCTTTTTCTAATATATATAAATGATGTCAAAAATAACTTGAATCACTGCAAAGTAAAATTGTTCGCTGATGATACACTCATCTACATAAGTTAAAAAAGCATAGATGAAATGTCCGCGCATTTAAACGAAGATCTTGTTAATATAAGTCAGTGGTTAAAAATAAAAAAAAACTTAAGTTAAACTTTAGCAAAATTAAATGTATGACCTTTAACTGCAGAACTAATATCGCGGTTCTAATGGAAAATGAACAAGTTGTATCTGTTAAACTTTTTAAATACCTCGGAGTTGTGTTAGACAGTTTTGAAAAACGGCTTCACAGACAGAAAAAATCAGCCTGGGAGAAGAACATAATCTGTGAAATAGAGAAAAGCCGAGAGCGAGGTCCGCGCACCAGGCGCGGAAGTTCTACCAATCCGTCCGCAGTACACACCACGCTGCACATACTGCAAGGACAGAGAGGGAAATCTGATCACCGATCCTCAAAGCATACTGGAGCGATGGGAAGTGTACTTCAATGAATTGCTAAATGGTCAGCTCACTGCAGAAGTGGAGGCTCCACTACTTGAAGAAGAGTACCCTATGTTGCCGCCACCAAGCATAGAAGAGGTTGAGAAGGCTATAGGCCGGCTAAAGAAAAACAAAGCCCCGGGAGCCGATGGTATACCAGCCGAACTATTTCAACACGGTGGGCCAGCTTTACGTCAAGCAATTCATGAGATTATAGTGCACGTGTGGGAGCATGAAGAAATTCCAGAAGACTGGCGAAAAAGTATAATTTGCCCCATACATAAGAAGGGAGATGTCACAACGTGCAGCAATTATGGAGGTATCACGTTGTTGAGTACCGCCTATAAGATACTCTCCTCTATCCTACAAGACCGGATAACCCCATACGCTAAAAGCATCATCGGACAATATCAGTGTGGTTTCATTCCAGGCAAATCAACAACTGATCAGATCTTTACCCTTAGGCAGGCGATGGAAAAATGTCTAGAATTTAACATCCCAACATACCACCTTTTTATAGACTTTAAGGCCGCCTACGACAGCATAGCCATGGTAGAACTTTACAAAGCCATGAGAGAATTCGGCATCCCAAATAAATTGACACGACTATGTAGGTTGACCATGACCAACGTAACAAGCCAAGTAAAAATAGCCGGATTGCTATCCAAACCAATCAACATCTTTAATGGACTCCGAAAAGGGGATGGTTTGGCCTGCCTCCTCTTCAACCTGGCGTTGGAGAAAGCTATCCGTGACTCTGACACGGCGACAAGAGGGACCATCGTCAACAGGTCCAGCCAGATACTGGCTTACGCAGACGACATCGACATCATCGGAAGAACTGAGCAAGCTGTACATGATTCCTTCATCCAGATCGAGCAGGCGGAACAAAATCTGGGGCTGCACATTAGTGAAGGTAAAACAAAGTACATGGTGGCGTTGAATGCGAGAGGAACAGTTGGTCAAACAATCAAGGTAGCGGAGCACGAATTTGAAGTGGTGCAATCCTTTAAATACCTTGGGTCAATAGTAGCAGCCGATAACAATATAGAAGAAGAAATACGCGGGCGGCTTCTCAAATCCAACAGAGCCTACTATAGTCTGTCAAAGCTCTTCAAATCCAGAAATCTCACCATAACTTCAAAACTGCTGCTGTACAGGACCATGGTCCTGCCAGTACTCACATATGGATCCGAGACTTGGGTGCTTAGCAAAAGGCACTCCGACCTCTTAGCCGCGTTCGAGAGAAAAGTCTTAAGGAGAATTGTTGGCCCCATATGTGAGGAAGGACGATTCCGGAGACGGTACAATCATGAATTGTACGCAATCTACCTTGAAGCAGATATCGTGACAAAAATTAAGCTCGGTAGACTCCGGTGGGCAGGGCACCTAGCTCGCATGAGCGAAGAGGAACCTGCTCGGAAAGTTCTTTGTGGTACATTCTATGGTAGACGACAGCGTGGTAGACCATGCTTGCGCTGGAGAGATGGCGTAGACCAGGACGCCCGGAGCCTTGGGGTGCGCAACTGGATGGCGGCGGCTCGAGACCGGGATGGGTGGAGAGACTTGTTGAAGGAGGCCAGGACCGGACCCCGGTTGTCGAGCCGACGATGATGATGATGATGTGTGAGACAGTAATTTAAATTTTAAAGAACATGCTGATTATATTTGTAAGAAAATAGCAAAAAAACTAAATGATTTGAAAAGATTGAGGAGTGTTGCTCTTATATAATTCTTTAATGTTACCACATTTTACTTACTTTTCGACGCTCTTATATACGTGTTCGAATGAAATAAAAGACAGATTACAAATTCTTCAAAACAAAGCAATGCGAATGATACTAAAGTGCAATATATACACTCCAATACAGTTCATGCTACAGTCATTAAATTGGATGACTGTCAAACTAACATCTAACTTTTAATTCGATGGTTTTTATTTTCAAAATTCGAGAAAATATGCTCCCCGAATATTTGAGTAACAACATAACATGTGTTTCTACCGTTCAACCACATAATCTGAGAAGAGGAAACAACTTTAGATTGGCAAGATTCAACAGAAACAGGACGCAAAATTCACTGATGTACAGAGGGCTTTTATTTTTCAACAGTTTACCTGAATAACTTAAAAGTGAACATTTAATGCAAACATTTAAGCAAAAACTATATATTTTCATTATAAATTATTTGTTAAAGAAAAATATTATTGTTTATGTTAAATCGGGCTTTTTTGGTCACTTCCTTTTATATGCAAATAAAACTTTATTTCATACTTTTCCCTACGTTTCGTCGTAATTTCTCGACTTTATCAGGGGTAGTTTATTAAATCTGTAGAAACTCACGATTAACAATTTCCACTTTTAAAATCTTTTTATAAAGTAAACTTACATGAAAAAAAAACTTTTGTTACATTATTATTTCATATTTAGCCGTCATAAAAGATATTTCAATTTCAATTCTATTGCTTTTGTAAAAGTTTTTTAAGTTAATAAATAAATACTACTACTACTACTACAATAAGACCACGAATGAAAAATGAAATTAGACCAGGCCGTTTTATCTATAAAATTTAATGCTGCAGTTTCTTTTTTTATAATTCGTAAGACCTAAGGTCTTATTAATAGAACCTGAATTGCCTATTTAATGTTAGCAGTAGAGCAATTCCGTTAACTGGTGAAAACGTTGAAGTATGCAATTTGGGTCTGGTTTAATATTTAGGAGCTACTTAAATTCTCTAGGAATCCAAGGGGAGCTTTTAATTAATAAAAAAATTGTGTCGAAGAACCAAGAATTTTTTTAAGACAAAATTGAGTTATACTCTGTCCAACAAAAATTGGCAGTGGCAGGCAAGATAGAACGTTTGCCGCTCATTATGGCTACAGTGGATTGCATAAATCTGTCCTTCATTAAAGCTTTCACAGGGTTGAGGTAGTGTACACGATAACATTCATCATTAAAAGCTTTTTCTTAAAGCTCGAAAATCAAGAGCACCTTAACAGAAACTCAAGGAAAAAAAGCTAAACGAATTACCAAATGGACACGGGAAACTCTGAATGTACATCAAGCATCAGCCAATTGCCATTGGCCACAGCAATTCAGTGCATACTCAGATGTGCCTTGAATAGGACGTTGGGCCTGTGTCCGATGCTATTGGAAATTCACGGGCGGGCAAACACTTTCTGTGGAGGAGTTATTTCAATTTAATATGGTGCAAAAATATGGCACGCTACTGATTTTGAAAAAGCTTTCCCATAAGACGTGTACTGCCTATTTAGATTAGATTAGAAAAAGGTTTTTATTTGAGTTCATATAAAATTATGCTAACAATCTTTTCAAAAATCTTAATAATGTAATAATACAATATTATGACATAACATTGTATGTTGTCTGTCAGATTGGCATTACAACTCTAATTTAATTATTCAAAATTTACATCAGTAACTAATAATTTACAATTTATTAATAAGTATTAATTATAGATATGTTTTAATATATATTTTTTTTAATTATTTTTAATTCTTTTAACATTACAATAGAAAATATGGCAAATAAAAAATAACATAATACTGTTCTCCTACTTATTGCTCAGTTAAATTTTATATCACAAAAAAAATTACATGGGTATTTGTATTTGATATATACATATATAGATACATATTAATATAAGCAAACTCATTTATTAACATATTTCTGTATTTAAGGCAATTTACCAAAAAGTTGTTAAGGGAAGAGAAGTTGTTTCCATTGAGTAGAGTACTGCCAATTTTTGTTGGACAGAGTATAGCAGTGCAGGGTTATCTATGTACATTATATACCTACATCATAGTGAAATAGTATTATCTTTTTTTTTTGTTGCTTTAGATTTTTGAATAGGATTCAGAAAACAGAGTATTGAATTGAAACTGTACGAGCTCTGAAATTTACAAAGGCCGAGTTCAACACACATCTGAATATTCAGAATTCTGAATTTTTGAAGCTCTTGATTGGCCAGCTGTCAGAAGTCATCTGAATTTTCAGAACTTTTTCTGACAGCTGGCCAATCAAGAGCTTCAAAAATTCAGAATTCTGAATATTCAGATGTGCGTTGAACTCGGCCAAAATGTTTTCAGTAAGAAAAAAAAAATAATTACATTTTTTGCTTTCAAAATTTTTAATTTTTTCGGAGTCCTATGGCATTGAAGTTCCTAGCTCTTAAATATTAGACGAAACCAAACGTTCATAGGTTCATAATCATTTTCTGCAATTTTGCTGCTAACTTTCAATTCAATTTTCTTTATTCTCACTTAAAAAATATCTTAACAAATTCATAAATAAATTATTGCATAATAATACCAATGTTCCCATTAAACTCGCGATTAATATAATTAAAAAGAAGTGGGAAACAATAAGTAAAGCTACAAAACTGAGCCTAAGTAAGTTTCTTGAGTTGTTTGTTTTTTGTATGAAAGAAAACAACTATTTACAATTTAAAGACAATTTGTATAAACAAGTGCACGGAATGCCAATGGGAAATCCGTTCTCACCGACAATCGCAGATTTGGTGTTGGATTTTCTTCTCGATGAGTGTTTCAAGGAGGAGTGTAAACCAAAATTCATCGCTAAATATGTCGATGACATTTTTGCGATTGTGGACAAAGAAGAGATTGAAAATGTGCTACGATGCTTCAACCAATTTAACGAGAAAATCCAATTCACCGTAGAGAAAGAAACAAGTAGATCAATACCATTTTTGGATCCATCGAAAAAACTACCGGCTTTCATTCGACTGGTACCAAAAAGATATGGCATCGGGAAGACTAATCAATTTCCGGTCAAACCAAGCTAAACACATTCGTGTAAACACCGCATCGAACCTTATAAACAAAGTCTTTGCGTTGAGTGATCGGGAATTCCACTCCGCTAACGAAGAAAAGGTTACGAAAATCCTCTTGGATAATAGCTTTCCGATCGAAATCATAAGAAGCTTGATACAACGTCAAAAATATAAAGCTCGATCGGAAAATATATTGGAAGAGAGGAAAGGTGTTTACAAAAGTGTCGTTTATGTCCCAAAGCTTTCCGAAAACTTTAAAGAAATAATTTGAAAAAACAAAATTGATGTCAACCTGGCGTACAAGTCGAACCAGACCATGGCTTCCCTCTTCACAGGTCTAAAAAAGAAGACAGAAAAGGACCGTTGTACAGACGTGGTGTACAAAGTAAACTGCCAAGGTAAAACCAATGATCCATGTAATCTATGCTACGTCGTCGGCACGACCAAACAACTCCTTCGACAGAGAATGGCGGGTCACAAGTCGGACATTCGTTCAAAAAATTCTGGAAAGACAGCACTGGCTTGCCACAGCGTTGAAACTGGCCACCAACTGGACTTTGATGGTGTGGAGATCTTGGCAACGGAAAAACACACTTCCAAACGATACACGTTAGAAACACTACACATAATCAATAACAAGAACAACATGAACCGTAAACAAGACACACAAAACATCTCAGCAGTTTACTGCTCCTTAGTTTCCAACAGTAGATCCAAAACTTGATTGTACTCATTGGACTTAACTTCATCTGAAGTGTTTAATTACTAATTTGCTCTTAAATTATTCAAGTTTAAATTATTAAATATTTCCAAATATTGTTTTGTTTTTTTTTTTTTTTTTTTATATACATAATTGTTTAAAACTTTAATGTAAGTGTATACCACGTCCGCCCTACATACATTGACACTTTTATGTAATTACTTCTCTTTTTTTACAAATAAAGATCCCCTGAAGAAGACGGCAACCACCGTCGAAACGTTGGGAAAAAGTAAATGAATTAATTTTTTCATTTTCGTCATCAAAACGACCAACAAAGCCGATGAGAATCATCTTTATCTATTCTCAGATACACATCTAATAATGAGAATAGTTAGTGACATCTTTAATTAGTAGATAATTGATAATTTATTAAAATAACACTTTGTGTGGGGTGTACAAAGGAAGGAAACAAAAATAATTTAAGGAAAAAAAATAATAATTTTAGGAAGAAAAAAAATAATTTAAATTAATAGTTTAACAAATTTTGTAAAAAGAAGACAAAAAGCAAGGTAAAGAAAAACATTATTATCGTATTAATATTTTTGTTTAATTATTTAATTAAATTATAAAAAAAAAACAAATAAGATTTATTAAACAGGGCCCAAATCATGATTAGAATGAGAATTTTTGTTTTATTTTAAATACCGTAGTAGATTTTCGATTTCAGTATGGTCGAAATCAAGCAGCCACAACTTAACTTTTTTTAGAGAATATGGATTTAAAGGGTTTTCCAATAAGAGGTGTTATTTTGATATTCAAAAAAAAATGGCATTTCTGAGATAAATGATCGGATGTTTATTTCATTATAAAGAGGAAGGTATGCCGTTAATAATGGAACACAACATCAGCCAAATGGCCGCCACGACCACGCTTGCAGGACCATATCCTTTTCATAAAATTTTCCATAACCAAATCGCAAAGTGGCTGCCCTATGTCCTCGATAGCCTCACGAACTCCATCTTTGAGGTCTTGAATCGACGCTGGGCTGTTGGCGTAGACCTTATCTTTCACGTGGCCCCAAAGGAAGAAGTCGCAAGGTGTTAAATCACAAGATCTCGGTGGCCAATTGTGATCACCTCTTCGAGAGATAACACGGTCCGGAAACTTTTCCCGTAAAAGATCGATGGTTTCATTGCTTGTGTGGCACGTAGCGCCGTCTTGTTGATAGTAAACGTTGTCCAGATCAATACCATCCAATTCCGGCCATAAAAAATCATTAATCATCTCTCGATAGCGCAATCCATGGACCGTAACTGTTGCTCCAGCCTCATTTTCGAAAAAGTAAGGTCCAATGACCCCGCCGGACCATAAACCGCACCAAACAGTCACGCGTTGAGGATGGAGAGGCTTTTCAACAATAACTCTTGGGTTTTCCGAGCCCCAGATGCGACAGTTTTGCTTGTTGACGTAGCCTCCGAGGTGGAAATGGGCCTCATCAGTCAAGATCATTTTTCGATGAAATTCCGGATCATTATCATGCATTTCAAGGACCCAATCAGCAAAGACACGTCGTTGTTGATGATCAGCCGGATTGAGTTCTTGTGTTAACTGAACTTTATAAGCCTTAAGACCCAAGTCTTTATGCAAAATACGGTGTGGAATGCCTAATTCCAAAGAACGACGAGGAATGGACAAAGCTGGGTTTTCTTCAACACTTTGGGCTACAACAGCAATATTCTCAGTTGTTCTTGAGCGACGTGCACGGGTTTTATTCTTCACATCACTGCTCGAATTTCAGTATTGCGGTCCGACAAGGTGCTTCACGACGACCCAAAAATGTTTTAGTTTTACGAACGGTCTCTGCCAAATTTTCACCATTTTTATAGTGAATTTTAATAATTTCAATGCGTTGTTGAAGCGTGTATCGTTCCATTTTTATTAATGGCGTAGTTTCTACTTGTCAAATGTCAAAAAATGACAGCTTCAAAAGTGACAGCTACCGAAATAGCGGGCTATTCAAAATAACACCTCTTATTGGAAAACCCTTTATTTCTTTCCATTCGAATTTCAATGGGTAGAGTATTAAAAAGTTTACATAAGATGATGGAATAAAAATTTCTGTATTGTGTAGTGCGGAAGTAGGGGATGGTAACGACGAACCTGGAGTTGCTTCGGAGGTTCCGAACATCAGAAATAGGGCTTTGCTGATAACCACAACTGAAGAAAAAAAATTTCAAAACTTTAAAGTAAAATAATTGTCGAACTGCTAATATGTTTGACTCTCTGAAAAGATTAATCGAGTGTGCTAATCTATGTGACTTAAAAACTTTTCTTTAAACTGATTTTTGAATAGTTAATATTTGATGTATTTTTTTTTTTGGTAAGCTCCACCCCAGCAGCATATACCGTTTTGCAATTTTGACTGAAATATCCCATAGTAAATCATTTTTAAAACATTTAGAGAACAGTATTTACCGAGTCGATAAAAGCAGCGGGTGGTTGACAGGAAATAGTTTTTTAAGTTTTCGATATGCTTAGACCAGTTCAAATTACGATCTATTGTTACACCAAGGTATTTAAAATCATCTACCGCTTCAATTCTAAAACACCTACGACTACAATTGGTGTACATATTAAAAGATTAGTTACGTTGTATAATACATCTGCTATTCACTAAGGTGTGGTTGGTTCAATCAGATGAATGAATTATTATATCGATGTCTGGAGGAGATTCATTTCTAGGAAGACCAAAATACATAATTTTTGTTTTATTACTCACAATTAGTTTCAGATTTTTGAAACACCATCTTAATAGATAAACATCATGGTTTATGTTGGCAATTAAGTTTAATCGACTAGTAGAGCAGTAAGCCTATACCTATATCATATACCTATCATGTTGCCAGAACTTTTACCAATAGTTCTAAAGCATTAATATTTTTGTTGGTGAATTAATTATAACATACTTAGCAAAAGGCCAATGATGACATCACAAACAAATTGTTCTGCTGCCCGAATACCTTGAGAAAGGGAAGGCATGCCATCACTTACCACACTCACACGGGTCAAAAGATTACAAAGAAAAACAAAATCAGATAAATTAACTTCTAGATAACTTTTATTATGAGTTTGCTATTTTGGGTATTGCATTGTTTTAGTGCTTCGGAACTCAATTCTAGACAAAAATCCAGAAGCATTTTCACTTTTTTTCATGTCAGTCAATCGAACGCGCTCTCAGAAATTTTAATTTTGAAACACTTACATTATGTATGTATGTATATGATAAGTTTGAATGATAAATGTAACAACTTAAAAAACAACTTACAGTGAAGTGTTCGGCTGATTTGAAATCCTCATCCATGTAAATGCGAATGCACGAGTAATCGCTCAATTGCTTGGCTTCGCACAAACTCCTTATGAAATCCTGGACATATTCCATGGATTTCTCGTAAGTTTTGCCGCCTACTTCTTGCAGATGCAAAGCCAAGAATCGAGGCTTCAGTTGTGTTACTCGCGCCAGGAACTCCTCCACCCAAAGTTCCAACAATCGCGATGGCTGCAAAAGAAACACACCAAAGATATATTACGTTAATCCAATAAGAGATCTCGTATACGAGTAAAATCAATAAGTCGCACATTAGGGAGTTCCGCGTTTTAAGTTATACAATGACGACAGCGGGCGTAGCACTTGCAAATTCCAAATTGCACTAGCGGTTAACTTAAAGCAAGGGCAAGGGAGGAAGTGGCGGATGCGACCACCGTTCTGAATTTACAAAAAAAAAAAACAAAAACACACTTACATCTTCGAAAACACTTCCAACATTGGCGGTGACTAGAAGCATTGAGGTAGACGAGGTGGCCGAGAAATCATCTGCAGCAGCAGTAGTAACACCAGCACTTGAACTCATGATTGCACTCTTAAGTATTTATTTAAGTTGGATGTAAAATAATTTGTAGAAATATTAAGAACTTGTTTTACTAGTAATGGAATTTGTAAACTGTCGGTCGATCGGCCCGTCGACTGGTCTGTGTCTGCAAGGGAAGGGATTTCGGTTCGTTTTACTTCACTTGAATGAATTTCACTTTTCAATCCGAATTCCGAATTGGATTTCGTATCCGTTGCCGTTCGTGCGCTGCGTTGTTTATTATTTTATGTGTATATCACTTTGTTTTTTTCTGAATTTAGAGCACTTTAAACCTTTTTTCACACTTGAAAAAATTTCGTTTTTTCTTTTTTTTTACTGATAACAAAGATTCAAAATTCTTTAGATACTAAGCTATATTGGACAAAAAGTTTTGTATCAAGTTGTGATACCAGTCATGTTTTTTTTGTTTCGTTATTTTTTGTGTTAAGTTTATGATGCTAATCTATTCGGGATTGGCCGTCGGTTGAACTTTTATTTTTTTTTTATTTCTCTATCATTGTGGAAAAAATATCAGCAAGCACAGGAAAACTTTTAAGATAGAATTTTATTCTCGCGCATATATAGAATTTTTATTGCAAAACGAACCGAACGACAAGAATGAACTGCTCTTTTGAAGCGAAAAAGAAGAGAATGGCGAAAATCTGAAAATGTAGCTGCTTGACGTTGGGCTGACGTCTGCGAATTTTTTTAAGGGTTATTGACGTTTTTCTTTGTGAACTACATTCGAGTAGGTATGGTAGATCAATATTTAAATGGGATATGGCAGTGCAAAAAGTAGGAAATACATAAGGCCCCTTTTCACTCGGAGAGTTAGTCCCCTTTCACACGAAAAAACAAGTTTCTGGAGATTTCTTGTCGTTTTATTTTAATTTTTTCTAAAATCTCTTATACCTTTGTCCCCTTTCACACGAAGACAATTTGCTCTAGATTTTTGAACGCTTGCTTTTAATTTCTTCTTAAATCTCTTATAAGAAATTTTCTATAGTTTTCATATCGGGTGTGTTTCTTTATTTTTCCGGATAAAGAATAGAAAAGACGGAAAAACCAAAATATCTACCCAGAATATCCAGAATCGAATAAATAAGGAAACAGATCTTAATTGAAAGAATATCCAACTATCAGCTGTTTGTTTTCATGTCAAAAAATCATTTTGCGATTATTTCTGAGAGAAGAAACAAATAATTATTTGTTTTGCGAATTGTAAATTAATTTTACGCGCATGCATAAGCATCATGAAGATACAAAAATAATTATCACAAAAACATGCTCACCCATTTCCATTTCATTAAATTTCTTTCATCCATGGCAGAGGCAGACGGCAGGCAAAATAACAATACTTAAGGCTTAACTACATAAGCCAAAAAGTACTTTTGTACAAAAGTAAAAATATTTTTTTTCCCGCTAGTGCAGTTGTTTTATGAAAAAGAATATACAAATTTTTTTTAGACCAAAATTTAATCTTTCTGCATCATTTTTATAAGTTTTCCAGTCAGAAAAACTATTCCAAAATGAGTTTGAAAATTTTCACTTTTGTACTTTTTCACTTTTCGGGCTTATGTAGTTGAGCCTTTAAGCCTTTAGTTGCTGGAAAGTCAGTTTCTTCGTGTGAAAGGGAATCACCGGCTCTCCCAAACCCGTAAGAAACATTCGCAGCGGATATGCGACGACCGAAGACTGTCGGGGAGATTTGGTTGAAAAAAAACGACATCGGGGATTAGCGACGCCATTACAGAAACAAAATGGAGTTTGCATACAAACTATCGATAACAAGTATGCAATTCACTTCGGTAACACGGTTTTCTCCGTGCTTCAGTTAAGCCCCGAGAATTCTCCGCGCTTAGCTAAGCCCGAAGGGGATTAGTTGTTGTTGTTGGCGTGAATTGCATACATGTTATCGATAGTTTGTAAGGAAACTCCATTTTGTTTCAGTAATGACGTCGCTAATCCGTGATGTCGTTTTTTTCAACCAAAGCTAACCGGGCTTGCAAAAAAACACGGCTACTATGGCTCTAATGTATTTCATATGGGTAGAGCCCTATTTGTATCGTGTGATGTGTTGTGTGGAAATCTATGAAATACATTGAAATGAAAGCGACACACTACTCACCAACACACCACACGAGAGTAGTATGGTTCGGGCTTTAAGCAAAAATATGGCCTCTATCTCTTTTTCCCATATCAGAATGCAGCGGGCAATTATAAGTTTGCCCGCACCGCTGGTTCGCCTTTTTAATTGGCCTGAGTGTTTACTGTGAATTGAAGCTCATTACCGACACATCAACGAATTTCATGTTATCGACAAAAAAACAACTATTGTAATCTAGCGTAGCGGCCATATTTTGTATTTGTTCTCCCTCTCACATCGAAAATTTCACTTTTTTCTTTACTTGAGAAAAGCTCGTTCACGGCTAATCCCTAATCTTTTGGAAACATTTTCAATTTATTTTTTCAACAAAGTAATCAGTAAATTTATAATTATTTTTTATCAAAAAGTAAGTAATACAAAAAAAAACCACAGCGAAATAAGCCAGATTTTATCAAATTTCCTTGTGTTTTCTAATACAAAAAATATATACCACCCATAACTACGCCGCAAAAAAATTGCGAAAAAAATGGCCGTCTACGGAACTTGTGAAATCAGCAAACGTTTGAGCGACTTATCATCTTCATCCAGCAGCGAAAATGAAGATTCCGATTATGATGGTGTACCCAGCAGCTCAACGAGTCAACATTCGTGTACAAGCAAGTTCACTGCGAAGAAAACAACACTTCAACGTTTGCCAACCCGTCGACCAGATCCAAACGTTTCCAATCGGAATGCACTCTTGGCACGTGAAAATCGACGCAAAAAGAAAGAATACTTGGAAACACTTGAAAAAGAACTCAATACCATGAAACATGCGAACAAAAAGCTGCACAAAACTCTTAAGAAACACATTAAGCTGGTCAAAAAGCTTGAACACGAAAAACAATACTACAAAGGACTGGTTTCCAATCGATCTGATGTCCTTGATTTGGTCTCGGTGTTGCATGGCAAAGTACCACCAATGGGTGCCTACTCACCCAAACATTCTTCCTGCTCACCCACGGACTCGAATCGATCGTCATCCAGCAATTTCGGCGATCAACCGCTAACCTATGACATCAACGACGACAATGGTAGTGCCTTGCTTGTGGATGCTCCCATTCTATCAGAGAGTTTCATCCATGATTTCAATTTCTTCACAGATTCCGATAGTTCACCTATGTATGGAGGCGAAACCAACTGGGACCAATTGTTTGGCATGAACAATGACCGCTTACCAGATGAGGGAGGTGACTATTTCGCAATCTCGCGCAACAGTGACGTAATCAGCGACGAACACAACTACTATCAGAATCCGCTGAACAGCGGCGTCTGCCTGCACTCTGTTGAAGGAACAGTCTCCCTGGAGAACTGTTTTAGTTGTGAGAAGCTTTCCTGCCCGCTGCCAGACGAACTGCTGTTGGTGAGCTAAAGGGACCATTTTGGGAATGCTTTTGTGTATATTCCTAAGGTAATGTCGCAAGGCTTCCTCGCAGAGCTGGCTCTAGATTTTAAGATTAGTTTTTTTTTTTAATTTGTTAATCGATTCAATTCTTTCCAAAATCTAATTTATTTTTGCAACTCAATCTATTGTAGGAGTATGTGATAGAATCCCCCATTTTGTCGAAAAACTATTCATTTAACAATCTTTTCCAACATTCCAGAAGCTGAATGCGATGATTCTCGTTGCGCAATAAAAAAAAGTTATTTTTCTAGCTAAGAAGAGGTGGGTCCAGCAGAAAGACAACAACAACAACGAAAAAGGCGTCCTTCGTGCGGAGGCTTTGCATTTAAGATGGAAACTTTGTTTCCGAGAAGCGAAATGCAGAGCTTCCCTCGAAGCCTGAGTTGATTGTGTGTGTCCTAGAAATATTTATTTTTATTTTCCACTTTTTTATTAAAACTTTTCAGCGCTTAATCGTGTGAGACTCGCGCACAAGAGATGCAGAGGCTTTGAGTACGCGAATTCGAATTCAGCATCATCTTTCTTGTAACAGAAAAATGTATCGTTCCAAAAAGAAGGAATTGCTGAGAAGATATTGTTGCTGTTGTAGCTTTTGCAGAGAAATGAAATTATATTGAAAATTAGCTTCTAAAAATTGAGTGAAGTCGTCTGCAGAAAGAATCAGCAACATATCTTCAAGACGCAAACGAAATTTACAACAAAAAAAAAAAAACTAAATGGTTATCAAAATATTTTTAATTGTTTTTGACTAAGTTCCAGGGCAGCTTGATCAAATGAAACACGTTTATGCATGCTTGAGAGCGATCAATCAAGCGATGTGTTACTTGTTTGGCAACCAACACTAATCTCTCCTGGTAGGTAAATCTATCCAAACTCCTACAATTGATATATCCTTTATACAAATTTTAATTTAATTTTTTTTTTTAATTTCTTTTATGGTTTTTGAACAAAAAAAAAAATAAAAATACAAAATAATCTGGAAAGAATTTTCTCGATCTTAAGGTACACAGAAAATTATTTATTTAGTTTGTAAACAAACATCATGGTTAATGAAGAATAAAATATAAATAATCATTATAAAACTTTTGTTGTTTATTTATTAGGAATTAAAAAAAAAAAGATACAAAAGAATTAATTATCAAACATAAAACCTTTATCGAAATCGATAGTATTCTAAAAAAAGGAAGTGACTAGACATGCCAGTTTATAAGAGTTTTGTTCATACAAGTGAAAAGCAATACAAAATCCTAAACACAATACTTAAATTGTATCAAAAATCCGAGATTGCCTCATTAGAAATAAAAAAAAATATATATAAAACTAACGTGGGTTCCCAGTCATATGGGTATCAAGGGCAACGAGCGCGCCGATAAAGGTGCTACCCAACCAAGCATACCGTACACCAATCTTCAGCTTTGTTGCTGACACTCGCTTGATTTGCTCCGATAGCAGAAAAACAATACCTAATTGGTCTGAAATAATTACTCTCATCGCTATGTTCTCATCAACCAGGAAAAAATACAGCCTATCAGCCCGATTCTGGGAATTTTGTATATTTATTTGAATTAGTTCCCGACAGATTTGCTGGATAGTTCAGTGGTGCGTTCTTGTTCTATACAATAGTTAACTATTGTTAATGTGTCAAATAAAGATGTTGAAGTGCCTTGTTAAAAATTTTACACAGCGTAACATTTCATTTAGGAACGATCAATGTTAACAATATTGTTGATCTGTCAAACGCAATTTGTTGAAAAAAATTTAAATACATTTAGAATAAATAAATCAAAGAAATCATTTGATTGCATCCAATTTATTTGAAAAAATACTTAAAAATGTTTACAGTTTATTAATTATATATTATATTAACTTTATTTTTGCAATAAAAGCGAATCTTCCAGAAAAATATAATATTTTTTTTAATTCAAAATGGACACAAATTCACTTGTTAAATATCTACCGAAATATAAACGAAAGAAAATATCAAAAAAAGAATATTAATCATAGAAGGACAGAAAACGTTTCAAAAAATCAAAATCGAAAATAAAAATCTATTAAATTGAAAAAGGAAAAGAACGAAAAGTAAACAAAAGATAACCACAAAATGAAAACATTTCCAAATTCAGCTACTTTTGACAGATTAACATTTCAAATCATATCATCGAGATGAGTTGGAAATTGTTTCAAAGTGTAACATTCTGACACCTCAACATTGAATTTAGGAACGATTTGAAGTGTAGCGGGCCTATTTGCCTCATGGTCCTTGCTGGCAATTTGTGAACCCTTAGCTCAGCCGGTGGGTTAGGTTCTTGGACCTACAGCTCACTACAAAAAAAGTTTTATACCAGCAGCATCCCGATGTCAATGATGCGCGAGAAATTTTTACCTTTCCCTCCCTTCCTGGTTGCATCCCTCGCCAGAGCAACCCCTTTATTTGGCTCCTTCTCCTCTATCCCTTCATTCCCCTCACTTCCTCTTTCTCATCCCATTAATAAAAAAAATTACTCACAAATCATGTTATATGTGTTTGTCAATTTATTCAGCTTGAGAATTAAAAATCATGTTTTCTCATGTTATAACACAATTCATTCAATTATTATTATTAATAAAATATCAAAAACAAATTAAATTAAAACAAAGCAATTAATTGATTAACTTTAAGCAAAAGATAATTTCCCCAGTTGGCAACCCCTTTGCCAATTGAAAAATTTACTTTAATTATATTAAATCGTCTTTGATTTAATTAAAAAGTTGGGATTTCAAATCCTTTTTTTTTCTTTATACTCGAATTCACTTTTGATACAATAATCCCCCAAATAAAACCCCCACCTCGATTCGCATACTATGATTTTTTTACTTATATATATTCTTCACCGGACAGTGTTCAGCAATATAATTGGGTATGTAATAAAAACTCACCTCTAAATTCCTTTTGAAGTGGCCACTCCAAGCGATCGTTTTAAATATGAAATAATTTCTTTTTGTTGTTATTGTTGCACTTTGCTGCAATTCGTTCTACACGATTTAATAAAACAAAAATAACACCCTTCTTTACAGCAATAATCCGGAAAACCAATTAGCGAAATTACCGGGTCGTAACAAATGAATTTAAATAAAAAAAAAATTACGTTAAATAAAAAAATAAAAAAATTATATTGGTTTGCTGGTAGGACTCGAACTTGGGACCCTTCGATTAAGGCTCGAATCTGGTCGACCCTTTTACCCTTTAGGCTAAGTTGCCGGTTGAGTTTTGAAGGACAAATCGGTCACCTGAAGGTATAGCTAGCCGCCGTTGTACGGTTCTGATAACGTTGAATGAAATGGCGGCACAGCTAACTTTTCTGTCTGCCTGGTATTATGGCAGTTTATAAAAAACAGGAATTTGGCAGGAAAACTCTGTTATTCGGCTTTTACTGGCGGTTTAACCAAACAAAAAAATGGTGGCGATTGCACTTATCCACCGCCGTGGATTTTCCTTTAAAAAAAAATAATTTTCTTAATAAGAAAAATAAAAAAAAACTCTTTCACCAAATTTTACCTTGTGGTATATGTATATGAATATATAAAAATTTCGACACGATGTGTTGAAAATAATTTATTTCATTAATTTTTTTGGCACTTTGTATGCAATTAAATCACTTGCTTTTCTAAGCAATTATTTCTATAATACAAGAATTTTAAATTTGAATGTATATAATTGTGTAAAAATTTAAACTTAAACACGAGTGACTATTAAGCTCAAATTGTCAACCGATTTGAATGGTGGAAACCATTCTTATGATCCCGCAATTTTCCTATACCTATTGCTCACCAGCATTGGAAATTCTGCAAAATCTTAAGCTTTTTCTTTTTTTTTTTGTATATAATTTCCAGGATCATTGACATCATCAAATGAGAACCTTCCTCTCGAGTCAAAATTTCTGGAAATTCTTGCCTATATTCTGCTCTTAAAAGCTGCGCCAGAAAAATCTGCAAAGGGTTCTTCTTGTCAGCAATATTATTGTATCGGCAACATTTTCAACGCCTTCCTCTCCTAGATCTTAAGAAAACTACTTCACTTAACCTTTGCAACGGGTAGAAAGGTTAAGTTTGGTGCTTCGAATCATGTTGAAAACAAAAAAAAATAATTACTTAAAAGAAATAAAAAAAAAAGTAACCTAACTAATGTTGAACTTCAAAACCCATCACCAAACCCTACACTAAAAATTAAAAATAAAAAAAAAGTAAGTATAAAAAAAAAATAACAAATCCTAACCTAAAATCCCTATATACAGTGCTGCCAAAAACATTTCGGATTTTTTTCCCATAGTAATGATTTTCTTAATAACATAATAACCGGATTTCAAGAAGATTGCTAGTCTCGATGTTAAAGTAACGGTTTTCTCGAGTCTTTTGACTCAAGCCGTAGATTAAAACGTTTTTATGAGTTGAGAGAGCTGTGTAATTTGAAATTACATAGTGCATAAAATGGCTAAAACACTTTATAGCAACGCGATTCGATACGAAATAATAGAAAAGTTCCAAGCCGGTATAAAACAAAAAGTAATCGCTGAAATCTTAAAAATTCCAACGTCAACGGTTTGCGACATCATTAAAAAATTTAAAAGTAGAAAATCAATAGAAGCAGATTATTTTGGTGGACGCCCTCGCAATACAACAATTAAAACTGATAGGCGCATAAAGAATTTAGTGCTTAAAGACCCTTTTGCGACTTCAAAGACAATTTGTGATGAACTTAATCTACCCATAGGGCCAAGTACGGTCAGGAAGCGTTTAAGAGATTTCGGTCTTTTTGCATTTCGACCAGCTAAAAAACCTCTTCTTACTGCTAAACATCGTAAAAAAGGTAATCCGTAAAAGGTATTTGGGAAAGACTTAAAATTCCTAATCAAAACATTTAACCCATCAGGGTTGAATTTGCAAAAAATCATCTTAACCGGTCTTTAAGCAAATGGAGGAGTGTGCTTTTCAGTGATGAAAGCAAATTCAACTTATTTTACTCCGATGGTGCAAGGACAGTGAGGCGCTAAAAAGGTACGCGATTAAAGCCTGCAAATGTACTCCCTACAGTTAAGCACGGTAGAGCCTCGGTGATGGTTTGGGGCTGTTTTTCAGGAGCAGGCTGCGGTCCCATACACCAAATCACAGGAATTATGGACCGTTTCCAATATAGGGACATTTTGGAGTCAGTAATGCCTTTGTATATACAATCTAAAGTACTCTCATGGAACAGAAAAATTTAATTCAACGTGTGTTCTATACGTGGCGCTGCGGGTACTACAAAACTGACATTATTGATTGTGGAAGCTGAGTAGGAAGAGAAAAAGGCAAGAATAAGAATGAGAGAAGTATATTATTATGCGTCTGACAACATTAAGGAGACTAAGGGAGATAGTTGGAATAGATTATTTCGTCATGGCAAACAGCAGAATAAAGCTAGGACCGCACTCGGCGGAACTGCACTTCAGCGGAACTGAACTTCACGACTTATTTGTGGGAAATTGTATGAGCTATATCGCACTAAGCGACAACTGCACTTCACGACGCGACACTATGCGACAAAGTTGGTTATCTGACCAACTGTGCCGCGACGTGAAGTTTCGTGCGAAAGTGCGCACGGTGTCGCTGAAGTGCAGTTCCGCCTAGTGCGGTTCTACCTTAAGAGAGAAAATGAAATTTTTTTGCTCTATGGACGAATAATATTTTTTGTTGCTTTGCTTCATAAGCTATAGAATTCGTATAGATATTGGTATGTATATGTATTGTATAGTTACACTTTCGAATTATTTTTAGGTAAATGAAAGTTAGATTTTCAATTTTTTGTGAAAATTTATATTATAGAAGCAACGTTGTTAAATTTCACTATATCTGAGTGGAATACAACGGGCCCTACCAATAACCAAATTAAGAGATCACTTAAATATTAAAGTGGACTCTAAAAACTTAACCATACCAATAATCAATTTAATAATCAGCTTAAAGGCTCTCCCAAACCAACGCGAATATTTCTGAACGACGACGAAACTTTCGCCTGTCTTAATTTAATTGCATGGAGATTAATAGGAGCGCCCACACTGGCGCGATGCGAATCTTCGAACATTTTTCAGTCGTCGCATATTCGCGCGAATGTTTCGCGTTGGTTTGGGAGAGCCTTAACGCTAAACGTGACTTTAAACTTAAACTGAAGAAACTCATGTTTAATTGTAAACACATCGTTTGTGCTGTCAATCAGACAGGTAAAAGCAAAAGAGAAAAAAAAAACAATTTTTCGTCGCGTCTGTGTTTTTTTCACTCGAATTTGTGCGCTTTTAATTGAAATACGTAAGTAAAATATCCAATTAAATCAATTCCTTTTGTTTAATTGATTATAAATTTCAATTTCAGATTGAATTACATATGTGAAATTACTGAAAAATCGTCAAAAAAAATCGTTCCTCGAATTGAAATTCAGCTACGAAGGAGTTGCTAAGCCCTTTTCCGAAATAGTTGAAAGCAAACTCAACGACGGGAAGTCATTGAAGTCGAAATTTGAAGCGGTAGACCATTGATGATGAAGCTCGCATTGGATTTGTCGAACCTTAAATTATTATTATTTTATAGAATGATTATTACTGCATACTGCAACAATAAAGACTAACCCGTAGTGCCGAACGAAATGTATATCATATTCTTCGAAAGAATCTATTTTTTTTTATATATTTTGGTTCGGCGAGATTGTGCCACATCCTCCAAAATACAAATTTCATCACTTATATCCTGGTCGTCACTCATTTTTTAATTTGATAAGTGAACAAAATGTAAATCTCTGTTTGGAACCAAAAATGTTTGTTTATTTTGCAAAGTAAAGGCTTAGCTACATAAGCCCAAAAAGTGAAAAAGTACAAAAGTGAAAATTTTCAAACTCATTTTGGAATAGTTTTTCTGACTGGAAAACTTTTAAAAATGATGCAGAAAGATTAAATTTTTCTTTAAAAAATAATTTGTATATTCTTTTTCACAAAACAACTGCGCTAGCGGGAAAAAATATTTTTACTTTTGTACAAAAGTACTTTTTGGCTTATGTAGTTCAGCCTTTACACAATTGTCATTTCAACAGCTGTCTATTTGACAAATACTGTAGCAGATTTTGTAATAGAGCGCTAATTAGTAAAAGGTGTGTTTAATTTGGTTATTGGTAAACACACAAATTAACTCGTCTTTAAACTTTAACCTGTCATTTATCAAAACGCGTGTTTAGCGTTTGGTTATTGGTAAGGCCCAACGTTTCTATACTTCGCATTAGCTGCATAGAAATTTAAATAGATAACAGGTAGGTAGGTATTTATAGTTAGATGTAGATTTTTTCTTCGTATAATTATTATTATTTTTCTTCTTCAAAATGTCATAAAAAAAGAACTTTGTAAGAACAAAAATAATAATAATTATAATGAATTAGGAACCTACCGCAATGGTCTTTTTTATAATTTGTAGTTACGTTATGTAGGCAAGTAGGTATAGGTATAGGTATATAGGTAGATATTCAGCCAGGTATTAAATGTTCCAAACATGTAAAAAAAACGATTTCTTTTTTCAAATCAAATGCGTAGGTAGGTAGGTATGTATTTGTATTGTATTTTTCGAAAGAATAATTTTTATGTAGAAAGTTTTGGAAAAATTTAGTTTAGGTACCTATATACCCATTTAGATTTTTTTCAAATAAAATAGGGAATTTTTTTTCGAAAAAAATAGGTTTTATTTATGTTTTTAAAATTGAAAAAAATTTTAAAAACATTGGTCGTATGCCAATTGAAAAAAAATGTTTTTATGTAGACAATTTTGGACAAATTATAAAAAAATTAATACGTAATAATTTTTGGGAAAAATTAGTTTTTTTTAATTACCTACCTAAGTACATATAGATTTAGTAAAAAATTAAAGAATAGTTTTATGACTTAAAGGTCCAGTTTTTCAGTGCGAGATTAAGGTTAAACCCGAATTATTTCATAAAATTTGGTGGTTTAACTCAAGACAGTGTTGCCATATTCTTGTGGATGCATTATCATACATTTTGCTATTTTATGATCATACGAGAGGGCAAATGATCATACGGCAAAAATAAAATTCACGAGGAACCGTGCACAAATAATACGATTTCCTTGAGCTCCTTGAGATTTCTGGCCTTACAAAAAAGTAAAGCATGGCATTGAGAGTGTAGCCGTTTTTTTTTTTAATATTTTTACTTGCGAGTATAGGTACTATATGGCAAGTTATGTATGGATTCGTACAAAAAATCGAACTCGAAATTTCGGTCAAACTTGACATTACGATGATAGCAAAGACAAAAAAAGTGGGTCTCGCAATAAATTTAAACAATTATAAGTTGCCGTTTAATAAAAAAAATGGTTCCGAAAAATGGTTATTAATGGTACCTCCCAAGGAACCATTTTTTTGATTTTCGCTTTTCTCAAAAACGGTTCAACTGATTCTGATCAATTTTTTATGAAGAATTATTGACATATTCTAAATAATATTGTATACCAAAATTTTTAAAAAAAGTTTGAATTTTTTTTTTTTGAAAACTCAATATTTCAAAAACGACTATGTACATTCTTATAAAACTTGGTAAAAAGCAGTTTTTTAGCTTTATCCAGAAGATTTTGGACAAAAATTATTCTAATACCTAAAAATAACGGTGCCTCCCATACAAATGTTTAAAAACCGTTAAGAAAAATATTTTTTTTTTCTCAAAAACGACTAACGATTTTCATACAAATTCTATATACTACTGAAATACATCAGCCAAGTAGAAGACTAAGCACTATTTAATTGGACTTGTTGAATTATTTTAATAGACTAAAGGCCGTTAATAGCTATTACTAACCAATCATATAATTTCCTTTCATGCATATTGCATATGTGCAACACTGGGCTATATTGTTAATTTTTGTATACTCACATAATACCGCAACTTAACTAAGTTTTGGCAAATGGATAAAATAAAGACTCCCATATAGCTAATTTATTTCAGACTAAAGAACCACAATGTGATCGTACATTAGAGCAAGTTCGTGCGAACCAGTCGTGCATATTTTTTTCTTGTCTCGTCGCAACCTACACGTTCTTCAGTATTTCAGAAAAGGGTTTATATTTATACGATTTTAATAAATAGGTACCTACTTGAAATTTTCGTACCTACCTTACTACCTTCCAAATTATTTTTCTTAAAAAAATTATATGAAAATATTTTTACAAAATACCTCTGGTACCACTTAGCTCATGTCTGATTTGACAGATAATTAGTTTTATCCTTCCGCTGAACGAATATGGTTGTGTATACGCTTCGCTAAGTGGGCCTGCGATCGACTTAGAGAAGATGCCGATTTTGTCAAAAAAATCATCTTGTCAGATGAAGCTCATTTTGATCTTGGCGGCACGGAAAACCCGCACGCATACATTGAAAAGCCGATACACCCAAAACGAGTCACTGTTTGGTGCGGATTTTGGTCCAGAGGCATAATTGGGCCATTTTTCTTAGAAAATGAGCAAGGAGTGGCCGCTACAGTCAATGTCGAACGTTATCGGGCCATGTTGAACGAATTTTGTTCATAAAAATTGAAGAGGAGGATATTGGCAACATTTGGTTTCAACAGGACGGCGCTACGTGCCACACAGCCGAAGCTACACTCGATGTTTTGCGCCATTTTCAAAAAAAAAGAAAGTTATTTGGCGGACCCTTTATATACAAAGGTAATGGTTCCATACGCAGAGGAAGAAATGCCTCTGCGTTGGGGTTTTCAGCAGGATAATGACTCCAAACATTCTTCAAAGCAACTTGCAACTAAAAATATTCGTGTCTTAGAATGGCCATCTCAATCACCCGATTTAAACCCAATAGAAAACTTGTGGGCCATTTTAAAAAGGCGGGTTGGGAAAAAAAGCACACGTCAACAACTTCTCTTTTTGCAGCTTTGAAAAATGAATGGGAGAATATTCCTGCTTCTGTTTTCGAGAATTCAATCCAGCCAATGACTCGTCGATGCCGAGCTGTGATAAAAAACAGGGGTTACTGGACAAAAAATTAAATAAATAATAAAAGTTAATTGCAAAAAAATAAAATTCGGTTAGTTTGTCACATTAAAACTTTGAATTAACTTTAATTTTTTGATTTTTTTTTTGTTTTGATGGATAAAGTTCCAAGGAAAAAATTGCAAACATTTGATTTTTTTCATTTTTATATCACAAACCAACAATCAATGCAGTTTAACAAAAAATCCGGAATGTTTTTGACACCACTGTATATGTAAAGACAAAAGAAAACCCTACTACCCTATAAACTGTATCTAAAGCAGCTCCTTTTATCTCCCTCAGATACCGTCACGCTGAATTACAAACGTTCGTCTGATGGTATTGACGAAGATCTGACCTGCCCACCCAAGTATCTCAAAGATACTTCCTTCGCTATTTATTTGGCAAGTCACAACTTAGTCCGTAGTGAAAGTTCGTTTGTCACGTCCGAAAACCAAAATTACATCTGGACGGCTTTTCCAAGCCTCCACACACCTTCAGCTACGAAATTAGCACACCATGTTTTTTTTAAAAAAGAAAGTTCACTTGACAATTTTACTCGAATCAGATATGTTTCAAAAAATCAAAAATTCAACTAAAAATATAATAATAATAAGAGGTAAGAAAACGGAACGTGACCTTAACGATCTACGGGATCTTTTTATCCAAAAGAAAAATGTTCATACTCACAACTTCCTGGTCCCTCGTCGTTCTGCCGGCAGCACGTAGAAAAAACAGGCGCAGGGTCGTTTACCACACTCACTATATACATTTTTGTTATTATCTTTAGGATCACCTTCAAACGTTTTCTTTTTCAATAATTAAAAAATTCAAAAATTATAAAAAAAACGTTCAGGGGAACTAACTTCACAACTTTAAAATTTACGTTATTAAAAAAAAAATGTATATGATTTTTTATTTTATAATTATTCTTCACTTTGTTTCTTCGTTTCACTAACCAATCCTTTTTCTTCACTTTTCCTTCCTTCAACATCAGTTTCTTCTTAATCCCTTTTCTCTTTACTTTTCTGCTTCGCGAAGGACCCTTCCTTCTCCTCAAAATCCTTCACTGTCTCAAAGTGATATCTATATATATATATAATTTTAGCTATATGTATAGTATCTTATATCGACTGCTGACTTTTGTGTCCCCAAAAGATTTCTTCTTTACTATCCTTCAACAAAGAAATTCTTTTGCATCCCAGGATGCCCTTCACGAAGGTTAAGAAGGATTAAAAAAACCAGCAGAGGCCTAGGCTCCTGCAGCGGATCTTCCAAGATCAGTAAAAATTAAGCCTAAACCTATATCAAAGAAAATGACACATCAGACTTATGAATTTCGATTTTTTTATTTTGGTCACATACCTCTCTGCTGTAGAATTTTGATATGAGTATCTCCTCTCTAAATTCGTATAATTCTTATTCACGAATTACTTGCTTCGTTGTGGAACTAAAATCTATATATATTATACATATAACGGGTGATTTTTTGGCTGGTTTGGTTTTGGCAACACTGGTTTTGACAGCTGACGTGTGTTTAGTACCTTGTGTCACTGTCAAACAGCTTGACAGTTTGGTTTGCAATTTAACCATGGATCGTCTTACAAATGAACAACGCTTGCAAATTATTGAATTTTACTATCAAAATTCGTGCTCGGTTCGAAATGTTCATCGCGCGCTGCTTGTGTTCAGCGATGAGGCTCATTTTTGGTTGAATGGGTACGTAAATAAGCAAAATTGCCGCATTTGGAGTGAAGATCAGCCAGAAGCATTGCAACAGCTACCAATGCATCCCGAAAAAGCCATTGTTTGGTGCGGTTTATGGGCCGGCGGCATTATTGGGCCATATTGGGCGAATCGCAGCGTTACTGTCAATGGTGAACGCTACCGAGCGATGATAACAAACTTTTTTTTGCCCGAAATGGAAGTTCTTGACTTGCATGATATGTGGTTTCAACAAGACGGTGCCACATGCCACACAGCACGCGAAACAAAGGCGCAATTGCGAGGCGAGTTTGGTGAACAGTTAATTTCACGTTTCGGGCCGGTCAATTGGCCGCCTAGATCGTGCGATTTGACACCATTAGATTATTTTTTGTGGGGGTATGTCAAGGCTAATGTCTAAAGGGACAAGCCCGCTTCGATTGACGCACTGGAAGCCAACATCCATGCATTCATTCGTGAGATACCGGCCGATATGTGTGAAAGAGTATGCCAAAATTGGACTCAGCGGATGGGCTACCTGAGACGCAGCCGCGGTCAACATTTGCATGAAATTATCTTTAAACATTAAATTGCAAGGTTCAAACTATCGATTCAAATAAATATTTTATTCATTTTTTCGAATTTCTTGTGTTTTTTTTTAAAAAAAGTTCTAAACCTCTTAAAAAATCACCCATTATATTAACTTTTAACTATTTTTACTCTACTTTATTCAAATTACCTTATTTCCTTTCACTTCTCTATTTAAACAAAGTTTTGCCACAAATCGCCTTTCGTTTATTGTAAAAAATATTTTGAATTTCACTTTATAAAATTTAAATTTAAAATTAAATAAAAATGGCAGTTGAATCACTATTGCTTCTGATGAGTTCTCGAAACAGACAATAATGACCATAAAATCCCTTAGGCTAGCTCCTGGCCTTCTCCTAATGGTAAAAAGTAAATGGCTACCACTACATCTGAGTGAGATAACTACGGTTAAACAGAAAATCTACACCCCTCATCCAGGTCCAAGATCCTCACACACACATATATATTGCTTACCCCTTTCTATGTATCTATCTCATTTTAATTCCTCTCATCACAGTCTAAACTAATCTAATTCTAATAATAAACATAATTAATCTAATCTAATCAACTTTTGTATCTTTTATACAAATAATTTTTCCTTTTAAAACATAATTTCCTTTCCTATACTAACACTGAAAACATTGAACTCACCCTGACTGGCTGAACAGAACAGAAGCGCGTTCGAACGCGCGTTCGCACCTGTCAAAGTTAAAATACGTGAAATTTCGTTAAAGTGAATACAATGGAGACGCAGCCGCGAACGCGACTCTGGGAGTTAAATAAGTTTTAATAATCACGCGCGTGCGAACGCGCGATCGAACGCGCGTCTATTGTGTTCAGCCAGTGAAAAACATTCATTCTATTTGGAACATCCACCAGACTTCAGTGCCAAAGTAGTAAAAAAAAACAATAGTTTGACAGAAAAATATGTAGGGAAAACAAAAACATGTGATTGTGATTGGTCGATTGTTTGTTTTCCCTACATATTTTTATGTCAAAATTAGAAAGAGAAAAGACAAAGATAGTTTCTGGAAAAGCCTAATTAACGCCTAAACCTGGTCGAAATCATTCTGCGCCTGGCTCAGTAGTAATTGGCCGAGATCAACGCACATCTGAATATTCAGAATTCTGAATTTTTGAACCTCTTGATTGGCCAGCTGTCAGAAGTCATCTGAATTTTCAGACACTTTTCTGACAGCTGGCCAATCAAGAGCTTCAAAAATTCAGAATTCTGAATATTCAGATGTGCGTTGAACTCGGCCATTTATTTTACCCCACTGATCTCTATAATAGAGGTCTTCCAAGATTTGTCTTTGTCTTTTCTCTTTCTAATTTGACATCTAAAAACAAAAACAAAAAAAGCCCCTGGTTGGAAAATATTTACATGCTCTTGGCAGTGTTAAAAATCCGGTCATTTGATTATTTATTGTATTTGGAACTTAAAACTTAAATTTGCGATCGAATTACCTATTAATTAGTGTTTAAACATTTTAGTGAACATTTTTTCAAGTGTTTGATACAAAAAAACTAATTTTCACTATTATTAAACATGCGACTTTTTTGGCTCGGCTTCGTGCCTTCGGCATTTGGTTTTTTTTTCCAACAAAACAAGGGAGTGCTGTCAGATTGTTTTTTTTTTTTTTTTTTTAATTTCACACTGACACTTCTGACATTTGGTGGCAAAGATCCATTCTCATAAAAAAGTATGGTTCCCATTGAGTGGACGCATTTAAACTATCTCTAGATTCAATTCTAAAAACTAATAAGTGAAATCTGTTAAATAATACAATAAAAACATTATCTGCATAGCTGGGCCAATTCCAAGTCGGCAAATCGTAATATTAAGTGACCAGTAGTTATAAGAAGATAAATGTAATATCAAATGAAAATTAATAAAAATTACTACATAGATACTACCCCCTTTTATCTTGGGTAGAAAGAGACAAATCGACTAATGCCTGCGCAGAAGAAAACGACCCCATATGACTTAATCACATAAATGTGAAAATGAAAATGGCTAATCTCTGGCCAAAACAAACATTCTGGCCGGCGACAGCTGTATTTCACAATCGTAAGTATTATTTTGGAAATATTAATACTTAATAATTAATATAATTAAATTTTTATTGTTCTATTTTCTTTTTTTAGATGACGGAAATCAATTTAAGCTATATATGAGGTAAGTAGCAGTGATTAAGGTGTAAGAATTCGTGTTGTGAAAATCTGGATGTCGGAACATTGGATTTCATGAAATTAGGTTTGTTTTTTGTTTGTTAATTAATCTCATTCTTTCTTCTATTTCAGCGAGGATTCAACCACAAAAACAAATAAAACAAAAGGGAAGAAACATCCTGTTTCTCATGAGCTGCAACAAAACAAAATGTTTATTTTTTTGCTTCAACTACCGGCCACCGAGGTAAGTATTGTAGATGCAGAGGTGCAACACAAGCATCCTGGTATAGGATCCCCAGTTTTCAGAAGCTGTTTGTTTTTCTAAATAAAAAAAAATTAAAATTTAAGTTTTTTAGGTCAAAAATAACAAATATGTGCCAGCTTCAAATTATTTTGATTTTGATGGAAGCTCACCGTGATATTGTGTGTGGATTCCACAAAGGAAGTAAGGAGGACCCCCTATTGTTAAATTGTTAAATAAATAAATTGTTATTAGGATAGAGTCCATAGAATGTGTTACTGCAAAAACTTTTGGCGTGGAAGCGAGATCAAATGCAAATAAAGAAAATTTTCAACATTAAGGGTATATATTCCATTACTATTGTAAAACAAAAATGTTTGTTTACAGAAGGGACAACGATGCTAACGTGCGTTCCGTCAAGACACCCAACAATGCCAGGAAAGTTGTGTTTTGTGTAAAATTCCAGAGTAACTTTTCTTTTATCTGTGTCCGTTTTACAAACGTGTATCCACTCTGGACATAGCTGTTCCTCAAAAACTTGTAGGACTTCGGCAAGCACTTTACTAAAACTAGGATGGGATAGACCAACATTGTAGTCTTTTCCAACCCCCGTTTGATATCCTCTTTCAGCAAAGAAACGCAAACTCAGTTTTATAATTGGTGAAATTGCAAAACGCTTTCTAGCTGGCTGACAGGACCTTTCGAGAACATCCAACAAATATTTGAATGCAACTTTCTTAACTCTGAAATATTTTTGAAACCTAAAAACCAAATAGTTTAGTGAAATACGGTAGCAAAAGTAAGATTTACAGATTTATAAATGTACATACAACCATTGAGGCAACTCCAGAGGATTAGAGGTCTTCTAATAACTCGTGAGTTCGATATCGACTTCCTTCAAATTCCCCTTCAAGCAAAACTCTTATTCGAATGCTGAATATTTATGTTACTTTTGTATTTATTTATAGGATTTATTACAACTATGTAACTTTTCACATTAATAATAATTTTTTTTTTCTACAATTTGATTTATATGTCAAATACTTCAAAACAGCTGTACAGCTGAACATTCAGAATTCATATTCCCGCTTTCGAAGGGAAAAATATTCTCCCGGGGAATTCGGAATAGGAGTATTCTACTCCTGAGAAGACACGTCTCCAGGCGAGTTATTTTCCCCGGGAAATATTCAAAATCGGGCTGACCTTAAATATATTTTAACCATGCAGAACTGCAACTCCATTTATTCGTCAACAGTAATCAACATCCATCTTTCAAGCTTTAAAAACGGACGAGACTAGAGACATGCCAATTTATAAAAGTTGCTCGCTATTAAAAGTAGACGTCCGTTAACGCGCTTCGCGTGACTTGAAAACAAAATCTGGGTGCCTGAAGTATACCGACCGGCCGAGGGCACTGCGAGGCCTCATAAATAGTACTTTCATAAATCAAAACTGTTATAATTGGCATGTCTAGAGTCACTTCCTTAAAACTCTAGTCACGAAAATATTCTTTTATTCAAAAATATAAACTTTCCTTCCTCACTTATAATTTATATTATTTCTACCTGGCCCCGCCCGGTTTCGTACGGGTAGGCAAACCTAAGCTTCCCATAAAAATTACAAAAGAAAATATAAATAAATATTTAAGATACTTACTGTTATTAAACCCACTTCACGTTATTATTCGTAAAAATATGATCATCTTAGTCCAACCTTTGTTACTTTCCCCACACAGAAAGATTTTTTGTAATCGAAAACCACTTTTTTGTGTACTTTGTGTAATTTGTAAAAAAACCACTTTCAAATATCAAATTCAAAAACAAAAATTTCTCTAAAGCCATCCCATAGAAATAACCTTTCAAAAACAAAAAAAGAGTTAAATCGAATATTTTTTTTGTGTTAAAAATATTTTTATATAAAGAATTTTTGGAATCGTATAACCAATTTCTGTTTTAACCCCACCTCACCCAACAGATACCGAATTTTTGAGCCATCTACTAAAAATAACCTTTGAAACACAAAGAGAAATCTTAAATCGGATTTTTTTATTTTAACCCATTTCATCCTAAAAATAGCAAAATTTTGAAAAAATATATCCTAAAGCCATTTGCAAAGAATTACCTTTAAGACCCAGGTAGGGTTTTTCAATCGGATACACGATTTTTATTTCACCCAATTTCACCCTACAAATAGCTTAATTAAAAAAAAAATATCCTTAAAGCCTAGGTAGAAGTTGTTTTCAATCGGATACATTTTTGCATTTTACCCCTTTTCACCCTACAAATGGCAACATTTCAAACACAAAAAGAATTTAGAAAAGAAGTGGGCCTAAAGCGTTTTGCAACTGCACCCTTTAAATATTAACAACTCAAAGATAAATTTAATTTTATATGTTTATTATATTAATTGAATTTACTAAACTTAAGAAAACAAGTAAAAAAAACTAAACAACTTACAATCTTGTGTATTTGAGGATGAACTTTTTTTTTTGGGAGCCTATTGTTTTTGCATAAAAAAAAAAACATTTTTTTTAAAAAAAATTGTTACAAAAAAGTAAATGACTTGCAGCAGATATTTCTAACATTTGCCGTTTTTACATAATAATTAAAAAATTACATCTAAAATCTTAACTTAAGTAAGAGCTGTTTTTTTTTAATTTTTTTTTTTCAACTACAAAATAAAATTAGTTTAGTCTTTTGAGTTACAGAGATCTGTTACCAGCGCATCAAGGAGTGCTCTTAGCTCCTGTTGGGCAAACTCCTGCGGCAGAGGTAGCCGTTCTAATGCAATTTTAATTGTCAGACAGGGATTTAGGGAAGGACAAACAACTAAAACACCACGCACTAAACATGCTAAACTCTGTGCAATTTCACTCTGGCACAAACGATGTTTGGGTGTCGGACAGGGCAAAAGATTGATGCGCGAGCAGAGGTCAGCCAATTGCGGTTTTAGATTCTCCCATCGTGCTTCAATGTCACCCTCATGTAGATTCTTCAGACTTTTAAACTAAAACAAGAAAGAAAAAAAACAAAATGATTTTATTATGAAACAGTTAGTTAGCGGAATGCAATTTATCATTTTTACTTTCTCATTGATGTCAATGAAATCCAAAAATATTTGCCCTTGATTTGACCAGTTTGGTACTTTAATACTTTTGTTTGAGGTTAGATTATCGAATTGGCTAAGAAGATCATGTAGATAGTTCATATTATCTAAAAGGGTCGAAAGTCAACAGATTAATTATTTTTGTTGCTGTAAATAGTTTATAAAAAAAATCCCACCATTGATAACTGCATCTGGGGCAATATGTTCAAAAATGACCTCATGCGCTTCAGCCCACTTTTGAGCTTTCAGCAAATACTTGGCTTGCATGTGATGGTTGCCAGTTGCTCCAGCCTTAACTGCTTTCGCCCAATCCAGCCACTTCTGGGGCACACCCAAAACGTTAATTATAAATTTTTCATCGTCTGTTATAGCTCCATCATTGGACACGGATACGTATCGATATAGATAATCTTGAATATGCGATTCTCGCACGGTCTTTTCTTTTATATGGAGCAATACAAACACCGACCATTTCCACAAGCCATAGTTTTCCAATTGCGATGCGAAATCAACATGCCTTTGGCTTTCAAACAGCTCAGAACAGTGATGATAACCGAGAGCTTCGAAAGTTTGCATAAGAAACCAGCTTAAAAGGAGATAATATTAATACTGAAGAAGTTAAGATTTAATGTTTGTAATTCAATACCTTAGTCTGAAGTCCATAAAGTCTGCAGTATGGTTTAAGGGGTTTAGAAGGCTTTCGAGTGGGTGACTCCGTTTTGAATATAACTGCAGAATGTGGTAACGTAGGTCATAGAGTGGATGTGTTTCACTGTCGCCAATTGATTCTGTGTAGTGTGGTGACGGTGGCAAAGCGTAGAACTCATCGGCTTTGAATGACTTCTCATATGCAAGTAAGCCGTCAGTGATGGAGCAGGTGGGTGAGCAAAGGTACCATAGTTGAAGCTGTTTAAAAGTTTCCGAATTGAATAATCGACAAAATCAATGGCTTCAAATTTATTATTAAAAACTTACCGCAAGCACCTTAATCCATTCAATACCCTCTAGACTATTAATAGGTCCATGCGATGAGTCCATTAATGATACTCCAGCAACCAACATAAATAACTTCAAGCGTTCAACGCTTATAAACTTGTCTGCTTCAACTTTATGCCATGCAGCCAATTGGTCTTCCATTAATTGTCTAACTACTGGTCCCGATGAGAGTTGTGCAAGTAATAGAGATAAATTTGCATCATCATACCTAAATGCAAGCTCACAGCCTTCAACTACTTTGTGACACATAAGCAGGTCCATTAAATGTTCAATATAAGTATTTTTCGATACGCTTTTGGTTAGGAGATCCTTATCTGTGAGAGTATTCTCGAGCCATTGAGATAGAAGATTTCTTCGCCACATAACTGCATGATGACTGGCTGGATCAGAGTCTTCCAATTCTTCTTGTTCACCCCATAAAGCCAAACAAAGTGACCATACCGAAACAGCATATTCCTCCAAAGGTCCCAAATTCAACAGTTTCATGGCTTCTTCTAAGTGTTTCACAATCAATTTAGTTCCGTTATTTGACTTGATCATTGGACAATCACTGCCCTCGATTTCCACTTGCAATGAATTCTTAAGTTGTATTTCCAAGTGATCAACGATACTTTTTTCGAAATTCTCAATATGTTGGGCAGAGGATATCTTAAGGCGGTACAAGATAGTTTGCGAAAAGTCATTTGATTTTCGACCACTAAAAAGATCATGTAAATTTTCCAGACTTTCATCTAAAGAAACCACGAAAAACAAAGTAAATTATGATTTATGTGAATTTATGGGCAGAATTCTCAACCTACCCTTGATTTTTCTAACAGCGGAGTTCTTAGTTGCAGGTATAATCAAAGTGTTCTGTGGACCAAAGCACACTTTGAACTTTCGACTATTGAAGATGCCTAAATCAGCTGCACACTTGCCCTGCAATCGAAAAGCAAGCGAATTTTCGAAAGGAATTTGAGAAGCATGACCCTTAACTTGAGCCACCTTTGGCTTCAGAATGAAAGGCTGGTACTTTACTAAAGGAGCCACGGGTTCCACTGTCGGTGTACCTGGCTGCAATTTTAAAAATGTTTCAGACTGAAATAATAATAATTTTTTTTCAACTTACTTCTGTTTCTCTGGGTTTATTACTCATCGTTTCATAGAATGGACTACCAGGATAATCGACTTGACTCGAAGCAACTGAGTGGGCATAGCCGTCTTTCCATAAAGACTGCGATGAGGAGTATTGATCATTATCATGTGTAAGAAACGAACGATTTCTTACACTCATATCCATGTTATCACGTTCGTCTTGTTTCTCTGAGGTAACTATAGTAAAAATGGTAAATGATGAGTTAGTGAAAGTATTTAGATGGAAGTCAAAAAAAAACTTACCAGATTTGGAATCCATATCATCGTCAATGAACAGTGAGGCCTTCATTAGTTGTAACTTGTGTGAATCAGTACCATTGCCATTCGCTAAGATTGCAGTTGGGCTGGTAAGATTGCTTCGCTTGGATGAATCAAAGTAGGAGAAACCATTTTGTGTAGAATTTTGTAGGAACTCTTAAGAAACAAGACAAAAATAAATGAACAGTTTAAAAATCTCTTCACAAAAAAAAAAAAATCAATAATATACAAAATTTCAACTACACCATTCAGACCCATTTACTGAAACGAACTTAAGAATTTAAGTTCAACCGACGAGGTTATGTGACAGTTTACGCTGAGAAAAAGGTAAAACACATGCTGTTTCGTATCAGCAAACGGCTGATAAGGTGTTCAAAGGGTAGACATGTGCATTCAAGAGGACAAAAGCGTCCACAAGTTTTTCTCAAAGCTAACCTCTGTCTATCAACTCCTACTCTCACTTTCCCGTGGTGAACATCAGTTCCCTAGTACCTAAACTAAAGATGTGAACGGTTGATGGCGGCAGCAAACGAGAGAGGGGTGTTCCCACTACGGCACCTTTCCTATCATTAAGGCCGCAGCGGAAGGATTCCCCATATAGAATCAACGGTGGCGTCTATAGTTTCAGTCAGGCTGAACTACTTAGTGAACACCTTTTATGTGCTACTACGACATATTCGGAGCTCAGGCCTATAAGGAGCGGTTTATCCGGCTCCAATCCTTGCAGTTATAGTAAGGATCTGGTCCACCATGTTGGAGGTCGTGGCTTCCCGGCCAAGTAAAATTATTTAGTTGCAATGCAACCACAAGCCTAGGATACGGAAGAATTTACTCATGACGAACCAAGCAAACGAAATAAGGACAACGAAGAGTTCGGATCTGTACGTGGAATGTTAGTTCCCTTAATAGACCACGTGCAGCCGCACAATTGGCGGACGCCCTAGAGTGCTGCAAAACAGATATACCCGTCATCCAAGACATGCGATGAGAGCATGAGAAGTGCGCGATCGTGGAAATAGAAGGATGTCGTAACAGGAATGAAGTTCCCAAGATTTCCAAAAAAAAAGTAAAAAGGACCTCACAAGGTTACAAGCCCCGAACCGAAGCTTGCAAGGACGATCAAGGGAACATCTTAATAGAAACTCAGTCAATGCTGAGTGTATGGAAAAATCATTTCTGCAAACTGTATAACGGCGATGTCGAACCAAATTCCGCTGTCAGGCAGATTATACCATTCAACCTAGACGACGTAGATCAACAGTTCCGTCCACCCGATCTTGACAAAGTGAAAATAGTCATATCTAAACTGAAGTCGAATAAAGCTGCTGGAGCTGACGGCCCTATTGCCGAGCTGTTCAAAGCAGCAGGCGTTGACCTGGCTGGGAGTATGCACCAGCTCTGGTCGGAGGAAAGCATGCCCGATGTATGGAACCTCAGCATTGTTTGCCCGGTTCTCAAAAAAGGAGACCCTCTTAACTGGGCCAACTACAGAGGCATCAGTCTCTTTTCTGCTGTATTGTGTGAACGTCGTCAACAACCTGATAGGTCAATATCAGCGTGGCCAGGACCAGGAAAGTCCTCCAACGACCAAATATTCACCATACGGCAGATCTTGGAAACGACCTATATAGGGCAATGTCTAGTTTTGGCATTCCTGCCGAACTCGTCCGTTTGTGCAGGATGACAATGGAGAACGCACGCTGCTCCATGAACGTCGGCAAAGACCACACCGACACCTTTGATATCAAAAATGGATTTAGACAAGGCGACTTGCTGTCATGCGACTTCTTTAACATCGTTCTTGAAAGATTAGTGCAAAACTCTGCCGTCAACACTAGAGGCACAATCTTTCAAAAGTCCGTCCAATTACTCGCATTCGCCGACGATATTGACGTTAGTGGAAGAGCACAGCGTGATGTCAGTAGCGCTTTTGTTAGTATTGAGGCGGAAGCGAAGAAAATGGGTTTACGGGCAACAAGGGCAAGACCAAGTATATGCTATCATCAAGAAAAGACACCCAACACCAACGTCTTGGACAGAACATTACGATAGACAGCTATAACTTTGAGTTAGTTAGGGACTTTGTCTCCGCTATCAACACAGACAACGATACCAGCGCTGAGGTCAAACGAAGAATAACTCTTGCCAATCGCTGTTCTTCGGGCTAAGAAGGATATTGAGTAGCGAAGCCCTCTCTCGAACAACTAAAGTGTCCCTGTACAAGACGCTGATCATCCCGGTCCTGCTATATAGTGCAGAGGCATTGACCTTATCGAAGGCGGATGAGAATACATTAGGATGTTTTGAAAGGAAGATTCTCCCGGTGATTTTTGGTCTCATCTGCATAAACGAGGACTGAGGAGTGGAGCAGAAGGTACAACGACGAACTGTACGAGCTGTACAGCGACACTGACTTAGCCGAAAGAGTAAAAAGACAACAACTGAGATGGCTGGGTCATTTAGAGCCAATGGACGCCAAAGCTCCAGCCCGAAAAGTCTTTGAATCCAACCCTGAGGTACGGCGCAGTAGAGGAAGACCGCGACCTCAACCAACTTGGCGTGCGAAACTGGAGACAACTAGCTAGGGGCCGAGCTGGCCGGAAGAAGCTTGTTGGTTGAGACCCTGGCCCACTCCGGACCGTAAGGTCACCTTAAGTAAGTGAGTAATTACTTATATGTAGCTTTAACGAAGGAACGGATTCGCGCGTAATTGAATGCAGGTCATTTTTGTTTATTTACCTAGAGAATGTCGAGTTTTTCTTTTGTCTCATAAAGAACGTTAGAGAGTTCCTTTTGAATACTTTCGATTAGCTATTCGGCCTGGCGTCGCCGGGGTAAATTTGATATTAGCTTGCACATACAGAAGGACAGACGCTGGCTATGGACTTGATTTTATATTAATATTATGTACATTATAATTATATAGATTTGCAAATATATTTCATACTCTTCACTGAGCTGCATAATTCAACGCTTATGTGCGCATCAAAAAAACCGTAAGCTACGACCCATTTTGTATGTATTTCCTTGTTTCTGACAAATTTGATGTGTCCATCGGCTGTGATCTAGAGACAATCTTCGGTATTTGGGATATTGAAAATATTTAGTGCAAACACCTCCACGCATGCATTATTATTTAAAGCGCCACAGGTCCCTTATATCATGTGATTTTGCACAATACCATGATGTAGCGGATATTGATCCGATATTGGCCCTATCAACACGCATTCTATTGTGTGAAATTTAATGGTCGATCACAAGGCGATACTAGTAAATCTAAATTAGCTTTGATGATTAAGCTTTCATATTACAATAATTTAAGACTTATAGAAAAATACTTAACACATTCCTTTCCTTTGCTTTGATAAAATGGATACCAAGTAGAGTGAATCTTCTCTACCTAGCAAATCCAACAAAACTTATCCTAAACTAAAAAAACTATCCATAGTTGCATATGTTTCAAATATAATTCATAACATAATCATTGTGATAAGTTTTTTTTTTTTTACAATATATTTCTTTATATAATTGTTAATCTGCATCAAAAGCGATCATCAATATAAGCACCCAAAACAACAAACAAGCACCCGAAAACATTAACCAGTTATTTAGGTAAAATCAGATTGTCATCGTCATTTCATTACATAAGAGTGTGGACTTTAAAGTAAGAATAGACACTCTAAAAGTTATGGAGAGAAAAAAAAGAAATAATAATAATCAAAAGTAATGGCACATAGATTGAATGATCTATGAATTATCGAGCTCAAATAATATAAACTTACGAGTCTTGTCCATTAGCATAAATTCAGCTTCATCGAAAGTCATAGCAGCTGATTTGGGATCTTTCTTGCCAATAGCAACTACTCCTCCAACTGCTCCGGCAAGATTTTCGCCAATCTACAAAATGACAGAAATAAATAAATAACGCAAAAGGAAAGATTTATAAACTCCGTATCACTTGTGTAAAGACATTTAAATTGTTTTTGAACAACGCTCAAAGTAAGTATACATTATAATGTTTAGCATTTATTTAAGGTAGAGATCTCAAAAAACATTGTAAAGTTTTCTCCACCAAAACTTGACTATCTTTAGGCAATTGGTACGGTACCGAGTGTTTGATCAATGCAATTACCTTTCCATTATTAAATGTCCCTGGATCACCTTCTTTTATGTTCATTTTAGCCTTCTTCGGATCTGTTGGTATGTCATCCTCTTCATCGCTGTCATTGATGCCGTATTTAGAAAAATGTTTTACTTTAAATACCCAACTGCCGGTCTCGGGACGATATTCAATGAAGCGAATATCATTCTTATCGCAAACACGACGCAATTTCAATTCATAGTCCATTTCGGCCAGACGTTGTGGATCCTTAATTGGTTCATGTTTAGTTTTGTCATGTGGCCAAACTTGATCGAGGGTGATTTGAGCTTCCCGATTAAGACCACTGCCAATTGGTGGTTTATTGTCATCATCTGGATAAATGATTACCTCTTTGTTGCGGAAGTGAACTATACAAAAAAAAAAAAAAAAAAATATGTGAAATTTTATAATTCGTTTAAGTGTTAAGAGCCACAAGCTTACCAATTTCGTCTAAATTAAGTCCTGCCACATCCATTTCTTTGTTGAAATAAACATTACCATAGCCTTCACGACCAATCGTGAAGTTTGGAACAATACAAGATCCATCTTCGGCAAGGTATGACTTCAAATCGTCCAGAGATGGAATAGTATAATATCTGCAACAAAACGACACAAAAATACATCAAATGAATTAAATGTGACGAGGATGCTTTTATATGAACTTACCCAACTCGACGTAGTACAATACCCGTTGGGTGCGGTTCTGAACTTAGGTAAACCGAATCGTCGTTGCGATCTTCTGTGTATGACCGATTAGATATGTAGCTTTCGCTCACGGTTTCGTTATACGAGACAGTTTTGCTGAGAGACGATTCCTTACGTGTCGTTGTTATAGCTTCTTCAATTGTTCCAAATGGTAAGTCAGATGATTTGCGCGGAACTAGCTCAGTAAGCGTATTATTTAAAACAGCATCCGACTTATGGTGTACGTTTTGTTGACGGACCTTTTCCAAGTTATTCGGATGAAGCCATGACTCTCGACGACTTGTATCGGCATCCTTATTAGCTGGTGGAATATTCTCTTGTGGGATTTCACCCGAAAATGAGTCATTTCGTTGACTTGAATTCGAACCAGCAGCAGAACTAGCAATTACGGAAGGTTTTGCGCTTTGTGGAGTACTCGAACCTCCACTAAGTGATGCATTTGGTGTGCTTGGTTTCGGTTTGATAACCAAACGCTTGGCGTTCGGCTTCAAGCTGAACGTCTCTACACTGCTGTCGAATTCTTCTAGACCTTCAAATAGAGCTTTCTGAAAAAAAAAAAACACAGAAAATTAATAAATCTGAAAACGCACCTCCATAGAGAGTTAGCCCACCTTAGTCAAAGCACTGCCAACTGGTTTAATTTTAATCGAATTGGAGCTTGGTTTAGCTGATATTTTAAATTGGGAACCAGTCGATTCAAGAATGGCCTTTTGTGCAACGGGATTAGTGGCTCTCAGGGCATCGGTTTCATCGTTGCGCTTAAGGTCTTTGAATATTGGATTGTCGCCATAGGGTGATGTGACTTTCGAGAGAATGTGTTGATGAATTGGAATAGTATTCTGTTGTTGATTCACACCCAATGTTGTGTTCCTACAAAAATTGATTTTGTCAGTTATTAGTTTTTTTTCTTTCATAATAAAATTTCTTTCTTGACGAACTTACCCTCCCAGGGCTGAAGTACCAAAGGCATTCATTGTGGTATTATTGCCGAACATGCTTTGCCCGCCGCCAAATAGTCCTCCAGTAGTATTTCCAGTTTGTAATGTATTCCCGAATAGTGGCTTGTTTGCGGTGTTACCAAACAACGAGGGTTGTCCGGTGTTGAATGTGAGCGGAGCAGCTGATGTTTGCGTTCCGAAACCACCAAATCCGGTTGTTGGTTGTTTGTTCAAGCTCGAATTGAACAATGAACCTGCTTGGTTGGTCTGAAAATTGCTGAACCCAGTGGTCGGGGCAGCGGCTCCAAACGCTGAAGTGTTTCCAAATGCTGGCGCTGGCTTTTGTCCAAATAACCCTCCGCCAGCGGTGCTGGTATTAACATTAGTACCGAATCCACCGAAACCGGTATTTGCTGTTGAAGCTGCCAGACCAAAGGCTGGCTTGTTGTCTGTTGCAGTGGCCCCAAAAACAGAGGTTTGTTGAGCAGGTGCGCCAAACCCACCGAATGCGGCTGTGTTAGTCTGCCCAAAGGCAGGAGCTGCTGTATTCTGAGCTGCCGGCTGGCCGAACAGACTGGGGGCTTGTGCCTGGCCAAAAGCTGGTTTTGCCCCAAAAGGATTATTTGCCGAATTATCAGGTTGAGCTGAACCGAATGCAAATCCCGTTGTGGATGTAGCTGGTGTTGAGAACGGTTTTGCTAAAAAACTGTTATTTGCTTGAGCGGCTCCACCAAAAGCTGGTGCAGGCTGTCCAAAGATGCTCGTCCCAAAGAGGTTCTTATTCTCAGTAGGCTGTTGGGCTGGTTGTTGCTGGCCAAAAAGACCAGTTGTCTGTTGAGTGCTTGCACCGAACAGGCCTCCCGTATTGGCAGTAGTCGGAGCCGCCCCGAATCCACTAAAGCCGGTCGATGTTCCGGCTTGTGGACCTTTTCGATTTGCCAAATAGTCTTCGACACGAAGTTCTTCCAGAGACTTTGCTTCATACTCCTTCATTGCAGTGATGCAATGTTGTTTCGTGTTCACATTATTGGGAGTTCCCCCTTTCATCAAGGTATCGGTTCCAATGGTCGGCTGATATTTTACTAAGACCGATCCAGTGGCATTTCCCGCAGTGGCTGTTGGTTGGCCAAATGCAGTTGCAGCACTAGCAAAGGCGTTTGTTGGTTGAGCGGCTTGTCCAAACGATCCAAATCCGGCTGTGTTAGTTGCTTGGGTTTGACCAAACAACGATGTTGCTGGTTGTGCTGCTGTCTGGCCGAAACCAAAGCCAGATGGTTTGGCTGCGCCAAATGCAGATGTAGATGGTTGTCCAAAGAGAGATGTTTGCGGTGCGGCCGGTTGAGCGGCTCCAAAAATTGAAGTATTCTGCTGAGGCTGCTGAGAGAAACCTATTAAAAAAAGAAAAATATTATCAGCTTGCATTGATGCTTGTGGACACACATTCAAATAGGTGTAGATGCTGTATTCCAGCTTCCCTGACTAATGGAGAAGGATAATGATCTTTGAGTTCGCAAAGAAAAATTCGCTCAACAATTCGATTGTTGTTATAAATATTAAAAAAAAACATAAGAAAATAAATAATTGTTGTATACAATATACACAATTCAAAAATTACACGTTTAACTCCTTTTCCTTCACCGGATTCAACCAAACGTCGGTCCCCACTATTTAATGTGGTTCTCTCCATTCAATCTGTCTGGCCTGTCTTCTCGGATACTGCCTTCTCGGATTTACCATTTTAGGATAATCTTATTTTGTCAAGAAAATTTTGTCTCCTACCATTTAAATACAAAAAGGGTCAGTGTATCAGAGTGTACACGCCCAGGTAGGTAGGTAGGTAGAAATGGCGGCCAACGAGCCGAATAGCTCGCTGACCCAATTATCGCAAAAAGCGCCGTTTTGATACCAAAACTCGTTTGAACCTATGGTTGAGGATGGGTTCGTGGAACAACAATCTAAAACTACGAGTTAGACAGCAAAAAGCCGAATTTCGTTTCAGAATCTTTTCGTCGCGTTTAAGAAAGAGATCAAGTCATTGATTTTCAGATCGAAAAGTTCGTCAAGGTCGTCAAAGAAAAAGCCTTTCCAAGTGATTGTATCCTAAAACGGGCAAGGGCAGGGCATTTACAGAAGAATTGAACTAATGTTTCCTTTTCCTGCTGGTTCGCACAGCTACGACAATGAGTGTTGTAATAAATACCCAGTTTCGCCACATGCTCTCCTATTGGACAGTGCCCGGTGCATGTTGCAACGGCCCTGGCAATATCTTGTCTTGGTCTACACATTAGATTTTTTATTCGGGCTTTATTGTAGGCGGGCCACATCTTTCTATATATAATGCAGTTGCTCAGACTGCGTCACCTACGATTGGATATGGTGAGAAAAATTGAAAGTATATAGCCATTCATAACTCTGAGAGGGGTGTAAACTCGAGCCATGAAGGCCTGATCCTTGCCTAGCTAGTTCGTCTGCCCTCTCATTTCCCTCAATTCCACTGTGACCTGGTACCCAGACAAGAGTGACACTAAGATTGGTTTTCAGGCTTGCGAGCTCATCCCGGCATTGCTGGACCAATTTGGAGGATGATGTGAAATGGGATAAAAACAAACAAAGAGTTTTCGGTTTCAAAAGTTCTTTCTGTGTTGGAGAAGTAATAAAGGTTGGACTTAGATATTCATATTTTTACGAATTTCGCCACGTGAAGTGGTTCAAAATTCAGTAAGTAGTATTCAATCACAAAAAGTAACTTAAATATTTATCTATATTTTCTTTTGCAAATCTTAGGGAAGCTTAGGTTTGTCTGCCCGTGCAGAGCCGGGCGGGCCAGCTAGTCTATATATATAAAAATGGATAGTGTTGGGTTCGGATGCTTAAAACTTGAAAACGATTGGACCACTTTGGATACTTCCTTCTGCGGGTTTGTTCGTAATTGCTCCGCAAAGGTTTAGGAAAAGGAAAAGTCGGAAAATTCTCAACAGTAGGCGCTGTAGACATTTCGTTTTTCAGTTCAATTCAATTACTGTTCAAAAGGTGGCTCCGTAGGCGGTTAGGAAATGGCTTTTGGGATATTCTTTGTCAACTTTTGTTATTTGTAGGGTGAAATTGGGTCAAAATACAATAATTGTCAGTGTTAGAGAAGGGGAAGCGGAGACAAAAGCCACTACATAAAGAAACAACTCAAAAAGAAACAACTCAAAGAATAACTCAAACATTCTCCTGATGTCAAGTCAACCACATACGATTCCAATTCCATTACATAACAATGAACCGACAGTATTGTTTTAACGCCGAAAGAACACGGTCAGCAAAATACAATTCGTAAACTAGCCTAGCCTAGCCGGGCCTAGGGGGGCTCGGTAAAAACCAAAAGTGGCATTCGATTTCGAAAATTCTTTTTGTATTTGAAAAGTTATTTAAAAAAATTGCTATTTATAGAGTGAAATGGGATAAAAACGTTGGACTTAGAGGATCATGTTTTAACATATATAGCCATTCATAACGTGAGGCAGGTAAGTTAAAAGCCAAAAAGTAGTATTCGATTACAAAAATTAGCTTAAATACTTATTTATATTATCTTTAGGAATTTTTATGCGGAGCTTTGGTTTCTCTACCCATGCGAAGCCGGGCGGGTCAGCTAGTGCTAGATAAATTGTGGATAATAATAAAAACAACAAACAAACATTTAAATGGAGGATTTACACCCATATTTTAGTAGAAATTCTGCAAAAAAAAATACATCTCTTCATGACAAGAAATTTGTACGTTTTATTTCAACAGAGTATGGGATCAAATTGCCAAATTATGCAATAAACCAAGTAAGTTTTTATTCATGCATACAATGTAAGTATGGATGTATGTAAATAATATGTATGTGATAACAGATGGCTATGCGTGCATAAGTCAATTATGGGATTTTGACATTAGTTTAAGTTCGGTTATTCGTATTATACATAGTTGGGCCTCGTGTAATTGCGTTTAAAATCGGGGTTTTGATACATCCAATTAAATAATTCAACTATTTATTTTAGCAAAGCAAACCTCACTAACTTCGAATTTCTCATTGACGATTTAACCGATTTGGACTATTTTTTTTTTAGAGAAAAACTTGAAAAAAAAAATTCATCCAGAGCGGGAAATAAAATAAATTTAATTTATGTCATGTTTACTTATTTCACAGTATGAACCACTTCAAAATGTATGTACAGTTTATGTAGAACGTACAAACAGTGGTGGTCAAAATAATAAGAGTGAATAGCTATATTTTGGAAACTTAATAAATTCATTGCTTATACCACGATCTATGGTAACAAAATATGAGGAGGAGTTTTTATTACTTTTATGTAAAGCATTTCCAGTGCCAACAATCAATTTCAATGAGTACTTGTTAAATTATTGTTATTTTTTTCACCAAACTCAAATATGTTATGGACAAAATAATAAGAGTGCTATTTTAATTTTTTAATATTTCGTGTTTATTTCACCTCGTTCTGCAAATTCTTTGATCATATTAATTGCGGGAATTGTTTTAAGTGTGTAAAATGGATTTATTTTTTTAATGATGGCCCGCATGAAGCCTTATTTCGAGCGAGAACAGCTATTGATCCTTGGACTAAGAAATCAAGGCAAGATATAAAATTTTATTGGTGAGGCTCTTCATAGTTCTCCATGTGTTCCTGCAAAGGCACTAAGGAATTATTACATTTAAATTTTCAACATCTATTGCAATAAAAACAAATGTATCTTTGGTTAAAAGCTCTCTAACGATTCGCAGACGTTTACAGAAAAGAAATATACACGGAAAAATTGCAGTAAAGGTTCCATTGCCAAGCACTTAGAACATTAAACAGGGTATCTAATTTTCTACCTTAACCAAGTATTTTGATTGATTTGATTCTTTATTTAGCTTCTAGTAACAATTTTTTTACTTAAAACTAGTTAAGAAGAAAACAACAAAAAGATAATTAAATATAATTAGTTTTAACAAATGAAATTAATTTCTTTTTAAATGCTATAACATTATTTTCAGACTTTAGGTCAATTGGCAATATTATGGAACAATATATTTTGTGATCTGCTTGTTGTAAAGAATGGTAGTCGAAAATCCCTTCCATTTCTTAAATTATATGGTTGAACATCTGATACGTAAACCATTTCATTATATAAATAATTTGGTTAAATATTATTTTTGATTTTGAATATAAACATAAGTACATTCATAACTGTCCTTTGATTAATGGTAAGCCATTTTAAAGTATCTAACATAAATTGTATGTGTGTTAACCTATTGCACATCTAAATACGTCTCATTCCCCTATTTTGTAGCTTTTGTAACCTTTCTGACATTCTGTTAGATCCTAAAAAACAATATTGTTGAACAGTATTCAAAATGAGGTTTGATCATTACATTGTATATTTGTATTGCACAGTTTAATGATATCTTATTTCTTATTCTTTGAAAAAATCCAATTTTCTCAGCAATTTTATTACATATGTAGTTAATGTGCGATTCGAAACTTAATTTATAATCTATAATAACTCCTAGATACTTTATTTCATCAACTTTTTGAATTATTTCACCATTAATTACAATATTCTCAATAGAATCTCCATTAATTACGATGGCTTTGGTTTTAGTAGTGTTAAGCTTGAGTTTATTTATTTTGAAATAGATTTCTATATTCTTTAAGTCAGCATTAAGTTGATCGATACATTGCCGAGCTTCCAGAAACATAGATCAAAGTATAATCCGCAAATAGTCGAGCCTTTGCATATCTCAGGACCTTCTCCACCACATCATTGATGTAAGTTATGAAAAGTAGTGTTCCCAATACCGAGCCTTGTGGTACTCCCAGAGTTACGTCCAATGCTTCCGAAAATTCGTTCGCCACTTTGGTTCGCTGAGTTCTGTTTGATAGGAAGCTTTTGAACCATTCGAGTTCCACTCCTTGAACACCGTATCTGTTCAGTTTCTGCACCAGTATACCCATGTCAATTGTTTCGAATGCCCTTTGTAAGTCCAGGAAAACCGCAACAATAACCTTTTTTTCATGGACTTATATCTTCCATTGCGTAACTACTAGATTCAGTAATGCTTCACAGCTGTGATGTTTTCTAAATCCTGACTGATAGTCTGTCAAATGATGGTTCTCTTCCATATATCTTTGCAATTGTTTATGAACAATCTTTTACACAATCTTACTTTCTGTCATTAGCATATTGACCGGGCGGAATTCAGCTGGATTTTTTGTTTTATTTACCTTTCCGATTGGCACTATTATTGACTCTTTCCAATGTTTCGGGAAAATTCCAGTACTAAACGATTCATTTATTAAGCTCAACAAACAAGGTCCGACAATGTCCATAGTACATAACATCATTTTAATTGACAAACCGTTAAAATCCTTTTTACTGTTCATACTTTTCATAACGATCATTAGTTCACCCATACAAATTCAATTAAATTTAAAAGTCCTTTCTCTGTTTATGTTTATAGAATTTGAATAATGCTCAAATGGTATTCTGTTATTTATATCCTCAACACTTCTTATAAAAAACATATTGATCTTATTCGCTATATCAGTCTTATTTTTTATCACTTCTCCACCCCAGGATATTTCATTAATTTCACTTTTTTCCTCGTTAAGTACTAGAGTTTTTATTGTTCTCCACATTGTTTTTTGATCTGTTGATTGGTCAATCTTTCTAGATATATAGTTATTTTTTGCTATCTGAAGTTCATTCGCGTATTTGTTACTATAGATTCTATACCTGGCCCAGTCTGAGGTATCATTCGTCCAAACAGCTCTTTGATGTAGTTCGATTTTCATTTTTTTCATATTGAGTAAATGCTGTTTAAACCATCCGAAATTATTATTTACTGATTTTGATATAAGCATTTTTCTCAAACTGTTTTCTATTTTTACACTGAAGTCTCTAGCCGACTCGTTTACTTCATTACAACGTAGATTTGGAATATCATTTACAATAAGCTCTCTACGAAAAACGTTTTCCTTAAATTTCAATGATTGAATAACTTTTTTTGTACACATTTTATTAACATAATTTATTTCGATATTAATTTCCAACGATTCGTGGTCACTGACTTTAAAGTCCTTATTTACTTTTGCCTGAATGTATCTAAGATTTGAAACAACATAATCTATTCATGTGGCCGAGGTTTTTGTAATTCTTGTTGGTTCATTCACTATTTGCTTAAACGAAACGTCTGATATACTTTCGGAAATTCTGGTTTTGTAAGTTCCATTTGTAAACCAATCTATGTTTAAGTCACCCATTATCACAACTTCCGCATATGAATAACAAAGGTCTTCTATTTTGTCTCTAAAAAAAATCGGGAGAGCTTTGTCTATTAGGAGATCTATAAACCGCAACTAAAATCATACTTATGTTGTTTAAGCACACTTTAATTACAAGCCACCAAATCATTTTATCAAATACAATATTACATATTTCTTAGATTTGCCATTCGGGTTTAACAAAAAACAGCACACCTCCGGTATGACAAGAAACACTATCGCATCTTACAATTTTATAGTTAAGCAACCTTAATTCAGCGTCTTCTATATCTGTTGTTAAATGAGTTTCAGTAGCCCAAATAAAATCGAAATCATTATTCACTGCTATCACTTCTAATTGAGTTAGATTCGTTCGAATTCCCCCAATATTTAAACATAAACACTTTACAGAAGATGTTAATTGCTAATAAATAATTTTTTCATTTTCAATTTTTAATTTTCGCTGAAGCGTACGACAGCAGCTATCCCTACAATCTTGATTAATGTCAATGTCGGTTAGATTTAGTCTATCTTTTGTCTTTTTACAATTAACACATTTTTTGTTCTCATTTGTAGAATCCTTAAAATAATGCCCTTCCTCTCCGCATTTTGCACATACCTGGCCGTTCTCTTTACAATGACTAGATGCATGGTTGAATCCCCAACACTTAAAGCATCTGAGTACGGACAAACTTTCATAGACCGAGCATCTATCCCCCTCAATATATATTTTTTTAACTTCACAACACTTTCAAAGCCTTTACCGTCAATTTCTATTAATGCATTAAAAACCCATTTATTTTTAAAAGATTGACAAACTTTTATGCATTTAATTATTTCACATTCTACTTTGTTTTGTTTTTTTATGGCTTCTATTATTTTATCTCCTTCCATAATTTCACTCAATCCCGTAATTAGGAGACACAAGGAAATGGTAAAATATTTTATGGAACGACAAGACCAAAGACTTATTCAATTTTCTTTCTTCTAACATAATATATCTCTATCAGAAAGAAACAATAACTTGTGTGGGTAGTAAAAATGATATTGAAGTCAATGCAATTGACAAAACAATAGATCAACATTGGATACCGCCAATCATCCAATTTAGGCAACAACCGCCGCGCAGCTCTGTTGACGGTTATGGCAATGTCACTTTTATTTTAGAAGAAGCAGGAACGAACTGATGATTCCCCCAAACAGCAACTTTCTCTAAATACATTTGGTTTTGGTTGTAGCTAGGATAAAAGTCCCGCAATGCGAAACATTTCTCGAACGGAGCACAGATTTTTTTTCAAACAAATTTGTAACCGTCCATGGTGAATTGCAATACAGGAACATTACTGAACAATTCACAACACATTTGACAGATGGCCTCAATAACTAACAAAACTTCGAGTGTTTCTATTATAGGTTAGAGCTCATTTACAGAATGCAATTTGAGTTTAAAAAAAAACTGTCCGATTTTGTAGCCAAATAAGTTGTTTTTATTTTCGTGTTGGTACAGCTGTAATGTATGGTAGATTGTAATATGCATGCGTCGATTCTTCTTGGCGTATTTGATATCGAGCACTAAATCCACGAATTCACAAATCCGTTACTATCGTACTCGTTTTTGTTAATATATTTAATCAAATTTGTGTTAGGGGTGTTTAGGAAAGGTGAGGTTGACGTGGCTATCAGTAGGAAAGTTTGAACAATTTAGACCTTAAGTTGGTCCATTGTGATACCACATGAATCTAGAAGAATTCCTCGCTACTCGTTAATCCACTTGGAGCCCCAAATTGCCAGGATTATGAAGTAGAATCGTTCAAATGGAGCCTATGCTTAAGGAAAGAAAAGTACGGAACACGTGAGGCATCGATCGTCGAAAGGGCTTTTATTTATTATTATTATTATTATTAATTTATTAAAGATGCAATAAATTACAGGCTAATAATAGTTTAATGAGCATCTAGCTGCAAAGGCCTACCGCTCCATTAGTTTTTACATATTTATAGTTTAATTCCTGATTTTAGAAAAATTTCGTTTATTTTATCCAAGTTGAGTTTATTTGGGTTTTTTAGTACTTCTATTATATCTTCTCCTTCTAGTATGTTGTTGATTAATGGCCTTAGTCGGTTGCAGTCGTAGAGCAGATGATGAAGGTTAGCAATTGTGTGGCAGGTAGGGCAGGTTGGACGAATTTCCCTCTTAAGGATGTGGAGGTGAGTGGCAGAAGTATGACCAAGGCGGAGTCGAATAAAGTTTTTTATTTTGGATTTTTGAATATTTGTGGGATAGATGGGTTGTGATTTATTGGGGTTCGTTTTAGCATAGTGGTGTTTGTATTCACTCCATGCGGATTGTTCGGAGGTGCAAAGTTTATTCTCGATGGTCTTGATGAGGCGGCTTCATCTCCCAGCTCGTTACCACGAATGCCAACATTTCCAGGAGTTCACATTATCTTTGTTCGAAGATAAGACTTTATTAACAGATGGGGTATGTTACTGATGAGTCCTGTGTTGTTATTGGTGTTTCGTATAGCTTTAATTGTCGAGAGGCTATCAGTACAAATAATATAATTATTTCCCGTGTTTATTGCCTCCTGGAGGCCGATCAGGATAGCTAGTGCTTCTGCTGTAAAGATGGATGCAGATTGTGGAAGAATTCCAAGTGTTAATATAGTACCTTCCTTAAAGGTAATTGGGAATGATGTGGAATGATGTGGTTATTGAAACTCGAGTCATTAGCCTTGTATTCCATAGGAATGTCTATATAAAGTTGTCGATATAGGTTATTTCATGTATTTGTTTTCCCATAATATGAAAGATCCATTATGAATGAGTCCGAATCTATGAGCCAAGGCTGTGGGTTTGATTTTTTTCAGTTTCGGGAGTTCGACTACTTTGTTGACTTGAAGAATTTTAAATATAGCAGACAGGATCCTTTTTACCCGTTTTCGTTCCAGCGTAAGATTTATCTTATTATCGATAAACGATTTGGATGAAAAAGCAAGCTTTGCGTAAAGTTTTGATACCACTTTATCTCTTCGTTCTTCGATAGAGGGGAGGCCGGCTTCTGCCAAAATCTTTTCGATGGGGGATGTGGGAAAGGCCCCAACACTGCACCTTGCTGCCTGATGATAGGTTGCTTTAATAATTTGAAGAGTTGATTTTGGAGAGCTACCGTAGATGCCGTAATCGATTTTACTGAATGACCCCTATCATGGTATCCGATCGGAACGGAATTTTCTCCGAAAAAGGCCTAATAGTTTTTTATTGGCTAATCTTTTACCTTTGTAGGTAGCCGAGTGCTTGTAAGTTACAAGTAATAATATAGAAAAGTTTTAATCGTATGACGCAATGAAACATTTCACTTTTACAAAATCAATTTTGTATGAATCGGAGAAAATTCCGTTCCGAACGGATACCATGATAGGGGTGAATATGATTTGTTTGGTTATATTACAAAGTGTGTTAACATGTGTGTGATTACTGAAGTATATAGCCAATGAGTAAGGACCAAATTTATTCCAAATAGCTTTTTTGCAAAAGAAAAATGCCATTGTGGCCTTTTTGGCGCTTTCTTGTATATTAGGTTTTCAGCTTAGTTGCTTATCGAAAGTTAGACCCAAATTTTAAGCTTCGCCTGAGAATGTTGGTAGTATACCTTTGATAGAAGGAGTTACTACCTTCCAAACATGTCAAAAGCCCATTTGCTACAAAGCTCCAAAGGTGCCGAGACAGAATACCGCCTCGTGGAGTTTCTCTACTGAGAAATATTGCAGAAAAGTCGCCCTGTATGAATAATCAACTCACTCAGAGACAGTGAAGATTTGATTGCGGATGTCTCGAAATTGTTAAAAGAGATTTCTATATCAAGGAAAGCAACCACAATATAGTCTTGAAAGTGGAGGATTTTAAGAATTTTCAAGATAGTAAATGTTTTTGCCAACCTAGACCCATTAAAGCAAAGGTGGAATTAAAGGAATGTGGACCCATTCATCCGATGGGGTATCTTAAGAACTGGGGAAGAGTCCGAGTGAAATAAAATATACCGCCAGATATGATACAATATAGAGTTAAAATGGTGAAATCTACACTGAGAATATAATAAATCAAATAGCTGGTACCAGCAGAGAAATTAATTATTATAATTAATTAATTTATAATATAAACAACAAATTACCTCCAAACGACGGCTGAGCTGTTGTTGTTGTACCAAATGCTGTAGATGTGCTTGCTCCAAATAGTCCAGGATTGGGATTTTGAGCTCCGCCAAATAAGGAAGTGTTTTGTTGCTGCCCGAAGGCAGGAGCTTGTCCGAAGCCACCAGTAGCCGGCTTTCCAAATGTTGACTGTCCAAATGGTGACGCAGTGGTTGTGCTATTGAAGCCAAAGCCAGTGTTTGCAGGAGCTTGGCCAAAAGTAGGTTTCGTTCCACCAAACATAATTAATGCTTACCTCTGCTTTCAATTGTTTAACTCTTTTCAAAACTCTACCTACTGGTTGTTTGGATATTCTTTTTAATTGTGTACTCTCAGATGATTCAATCAACCTCAAGTAGTGAAAATCGTTAATGGTTCATGAGTAACACAGAAAAAAAAAAACTTGAAAAACACACGAGTGAATGGATTCTGTGCTTGACTTCTTTAGGGTTATGGCTGCAGCGTTATTAAATTTCTCTTTTGACACGAAATATAATCGCCCGAGAACTTCTAATCTAATTTATTATTATAACGTTATTTGTATAATTTTCTTGTTTCTTTTTTTTATGTAAGCATTGAGTTTTAAACAACACAATTGTTGATAGAGCCGTGCAAGAAAAATATTTAACAGAAAAATGGCGCTATAACGTTTTTTGAAGGGACAAGATGTCAATTTTGGTATTTGATTTCGAAAACGCATGCTTCGAAAATTGTGCTAAATGGACGAGTGCAAGTCGATTTTGTTGTCATGAGACCATTCAGCAAGTTAGAAGGATTTTCAAAAAATTTTAAGTCGGTTTTAGTGCTTTTCAACGAAGCAACTTAAAACTTACATTTTTAAGCACGAAGGTGAGAGACGTATATTAGGTGTGCATTTTTTCCAATCCCGGAGAGAAACGCCATCATAGAAAAAAATGGTGTTTCAATAGCCGTGTTTGTTTTGCAAACCTCGAGGAAATTGGTCGAAAAAAACGATGTCGGGGCTAAGCATCGCAATTTATATGTTAAATGGAACAGCAACAAATCCTCTTCAGGCCTAGCTTACCGCGGATAATTCTAGGGGCTTAACTTAAACACAGAGATAAACTTTGTTACCGGCGTGTATTGCCTACTTGTTATCGATAGTTTGTATGGAAACTCCATGTTGTTTTTGCAATGGGTTCGCTAATCCTTGACGTCGTTTTTTTTTTCAACCAAATCGTTCCGAGCTTGCATAAAAAAAACAGCTAATATAAGCTATCAATAACAAGTATGTAATTCACGTCAGTAACACAGTTTTTCTAGTGAAAAGATGAATTTAATAGTAACATTTTTAATGCTCATCAAAAACCACATCGTTTCGTTCACATTGGACTCACTCCTCCTACTCTTTTTGACGTCTCTGTATCTTATCTCACTCCCACTTGATGGCGAGAAAGAGATGGCCAAGAAAGGCAGTATTGTTTTGGATTATTTTGAAATTTTTTTTGATTTTTTGATTGACTTTTTTTGTGACATTTTTCGTTTGTACTTTTTCTTTGGAACTTAAATGTACACAATCCAATTTCTTTCATTTCGAAACATATTTATTTAATAAATTTTGCTATTGACCTTATCCTTAAACGATCACAGGTGTTTTGTTTTAACGAATGTTGAAAGTTTGTTTGTTACCAAACAATAGAAGTTCAGATTCGCGTGAAAATGAGTCGATTGAGTTAGTCCAAGGGGAACAACGTCTTAGTACTTTTTGGTGTTGTTTTTTGTGTAATAGGTAACACTCACCTATTTCGAAATGTCTTTAAACGGATTCATTGAGATCAACGCGCCACCGCGACAAGCGGCCACTACGCATACAAGCATACATTCTAGGTTTCAAGGCAGCGACAGCGATGGCGACGCGGCAAGCAACCATTTACTTTTACAATTTTATTTTGATTGGTGAACCTCGAATGCGATTTTTATTTTGCTTTTAAATGCAGATGATATCCACAAGAGTTTTAAATTGTTTAAGCCACTCTTGATAATAAATAAGAACCAAATACATAATTTCAAAATGTTAACCAGTGAATTCATCCGTGCAATCGAAGCTAAAGAGATACTGTGGAACTTAAATCATAAGGAATATAACAACAGACAAAAGAAGCAAAAACAGTGGAAAGAAATTGGATATCAATTTAATCTCCCAAGTAATATACAGAAAATAAACAAATAACACAAATTGTTACATGTAATTGTATTTTATTGCTATTTCATTTCAGTTATTGAATGTAAAAGAAAGTGGAAAAGTCTTCGGACTATACTTTGTCGTCAAAACTTAAGTGCACTTCTTGACAAGGAACCACCGACAGGCAAAAATCGTGCTAAGTGGAAACATGCTAAGGATATGAAATTTCTGATTCCCTTGATAAAAAAGAAAAGGTTTAATTTCAAATCACACCGTGGATTATTTTTAAAAAGTTTAACATTAATTTACCTTGCAGTATTTTAGTTGACAATAATAAAGAAAGCGAGAACTCTTCAACCTATAGTGTAGAAACTGATATGGAAGCTTCTCCGTTAGATCCAATAGTAGCTAAACCCAAAAACCAAAGAAAATCAACTACCAAAGCAAACCTGATACCACACATTATTGAAGCAGTAAAACAGCGAGACATTTTGTGGAACTACAATGATCCTAACTTTGGATGCAATGAGTTAAAGGATGATGCTTGGAAGGAAATTGAATCTGAATTGGGAATATCAAGTAAGTGCTTTAATGACAAGAAAAAAAAGGTTTACGTCGCCTCCACTTGGTATAATACGGCAAAGAAAACTTATTGTTGATTTGAGTGTGGGTGTGATGTTGGGCATCTATATGCCCTGCGGAGTGAGATGTTAGAGAGAAATTAAACTAAAAACCTCAATTTCAGCTGAAAACTGCAAGAAAAAGTGGCAAAGTCTTAAAGTCTATTTGGCTCGCGAATGTGCAAAGCATCCTGACAACAGAAGTTCATGGACGTACTTTAAAAAATTAGATTTTGTGCGGCCATTTATAGAACTGGACAATAGGTAAGTTATAAAAAGTTTTATAAAATTTTAAGCATCCACACCATGTTTAATGTTCTTTAAACACATTTCGTTAAGTTGTTTTTCATTTGTTTACATAATTTAATATACAATGTTAAACTTTTTCGTCCAAAAATGTCTATAATACACTTACTTTATTGTTTAAACTATTGATTAAATCCGAACAAAATTATCGCAACTTCGAAATCCAATTCGAATTTCAGAACATTTATTTAATCCCATAATAACCTATAACGAAGTTTGGATTCAGAGGCTCGTGAGATGAATTAACACTAAAATGCTCAAGAATAATTAACTATGATATTATTAATAATAGAGTTTCTGTACACCATCCTGGCCAAGGCCAAGAGTACCCATCTTAACGTCAAGATTTAATATCCCTAGCAAAAGAATAGTTAAAGAAACAAGATTATTAGTTAAAGAGTAAAGCTTCGAAATGACCGACAGTATTGCTTTCGTAGCAATAGGTCCACTGGTGATATGATGGTTTATCTCTACATCGTTTCGGAGAAAGTAAGATTATTGCACTCGATATTTCTAAAGAATTTGAAAGAGTCTGGCACCAGGCTCTTTTATCGATAATGCGTGCTTTCGGTTTCGATGTTACTCTTCTTCGCTGGATTAGAAATAACCTTTCGGACCGTTCAATACAAGTTATATTAGATGGGTTCAAATCTGATATCTTCAATATAAATGCTGGTGTGCCCCAGGGCTGCGTTCTATCTCCGACTCTCTTTCTCATTTTTATAAATGATCTCCTGTCTGAAACTTCTAATCCACTAAACTGCTTCGCTGATGACAGTACTGTCAGCTTTTCATATTAATTTTTGGAGTCACACCCGTGCTCTTCGGATGTAGATCTTCAACGGCAACGTATGATAAGCTCATTAATTTCTGTTCTGGACAGCATCATCAAATGGGGAATAAGAACTCGTGTAGAATTTAATTCGTGTAAAACACAATGCTGTCTTCTGTCTCTAAAGGGTAATACACCACCCTTGACATTATCCATGAGTGGCACTTACATTATAGAAGCTGATCATCTTGAAATTCTCAATATGAGCATCACCAATCACCTCTTGTGGAATGACCATATTTATGATTTTGCCAAAAATGCCGCAAGATGTTTGGGCTTCCTCAGAAGATGTAAGAAATTCTTTTCCCCTTCTGATCTGGCTACTATCTTCAAATCATATATACGTCCAAGACTAGAATGTAACTGCCATATCTGGGCGGGTGCTCCATCAACTCACTTGAGTCTTTTGGATGGTATTCAAAGAAAAGCTTTCAAATTGATTGGAGATGATATCATCATCAGAACATTCGCGTCACTTGAAAATCGACGGAATGTTTCATGTCTCTCTCTTTTCTACCGTTATTTCTACGGTCAATGTTCTAGAGAAATAGCCAGTTGCATTCCTCCCCTTAAACAGTTTCACCGTAATACTCGCGCTTCTAATTACTAATTACTGAGTTTTTTCTTAAATTGATTAATTCCGGTTACACTTTTTAAGTATGTGGGTAGGTTATTAAAATAAACTAGTATCGCCTGTGGTCGAAATTCGACCATCTGTAGTTTTATATTAATATATACATATATACATTCATATATTTTTTGGAGCTTTTGGTGTTGCATGTGTGCGTAGAGTATCCCATCCAGCGTTAGAACCTTACTGCAGTCGGAGTAAATTTACTCCAATTTTGAGATAATAAATCTACTTCACCACTTCGTTTTTTTGAGATCTGCTCCTTTCTTTCACTAAAAAAATCACAAATTCTTTAGCCAAACTATATGAAAGGGCTGTGATGTTCAGTTTTCTAACCAACTCTGGCTCTGAACGTTTAAATTTAAAATTCTATTCAGTTCTGAAAGTGAATTTGTGTATGTGATTTATTTTGCTTTTGTTAAAAATACAATTTTTGAAGGTTTTTTCTTTCGTTTTCAAATTTACTCCAGAAATTTCCTTTTAACTCCACTTTTTTTACAAATCTGCTCCGAAATTTTACTACTGAGGTCGTAACCCCGATCCCTACTCATTGTAAGTAGATGTAGAGTACATCATTCGGAACGAAACAACAAATATTGCGTCTAACATTGACTTATTATATAAAAAGTGCCTGGACACATTGACGCAATTGCGCATGCAACTTGCATGAAAATGTAAAAGAGAGGGAATGATTTTTCATAAGAAGGAAAGAGATGGGCTAAAAAATCAAAAATCTGTACGAATCTCATAAAATTTTATAAAACTCTGTGCAGTGATGCCAGTTTCATTCTAATATCGTTTCGCAGATAATTACATTTATCACTTGATCGCCGAGCTGGAAGGTTCACAAAATTCGCTCGTAAATATTTGCAGTTTCGTTACTTTTTCGTTTCTCTTAACGTTCGAATTTGTCTGAACAAGTACAACCTTACTTCAAAGGCATGTGTTGTGTTTTAATTTCCAGCCGTTTCCTGCTGTCAATTTTCTTGCATCACCAAGAAAGTTTATTTTTGTGTGTGGCCACAGAGTGTGCAGTGATGCATCGTGTGCAGTGTGTGCAGAGTGTGCAGTGATGCATCGAACGTTAAGAGAAACGAAAAAGTAACGAAACTGCAAATACGAGCGAATTTTGTGAACCTTCCAGCTCGGCGATCAAGTGATAAATGTTATTATCTGTCAAAGCGAAACGATATTAGAATGAAACTGGCATAACTGCACAGAGTTTTATAAAATTTTATGAGATTCGTACAGATTTTTGATTTTTTAGCCCATCTCTTTCCTTCTTATGAAAAATCATTCCCTCTCTTTTACATTTTCATGCAAGTTGCATGCGCAATTGCGTCAATGTGTCCAGGCACTTTGTTATGAATCGTAAAATGCGGATGGAGTGAATGGTGTATTCGAAAATATATAGAGTGTTTTGAAAGTACTTTCAAGACATTCGTTGCAGATTTTTAATAGATAAGTCTCTGTCTGAATCGGAGTGTAAATACTCATTTTCAAGATAACCCTCATTCCCCTGTTCTGAAGTCTTTGGAGTCTTAATTTAACTTCTGCATTGGATCCAAACAGCAAAGTTGTATTTTTTTTTTGTATGTAAATTACATAAACCACTTGCTAGAACTTATAGTTTTTGTATGTCTCCAATGAAGATAATACACCATATTGTTTGTTTGACTGCTTTTACACTACAGCGATTTTTAATCTTCGTTTCTCCTTTGGTTTCCTTCTAATTGCAAATACCTTTTACACGACAGCGATACTCCACTTGATTAAGCGAAGGTATCTGAGTCGACGACGAATGAAAATAAAACATATTCGAACAATAAGGAAAAGCACAAAGAAGAATGAGCGATAACTCTGCAATTTGTTCAACCTCAGCAATTTCGTCTTCCCCGGCCACCACATACGTCCCTCGCCCACGTGCTTAAAAATCGTAAGAAGAAATTGCATGGTTTAAAAGCAGTCTTTGCAATAAACAGCAAAGTTGAGCAATAACTGAACTGTGGCATTACCAAGGCTATATATAGGAGAATAGATCGTTCAAATGTCAGTTGCATTCTTATTCTGCTCAAAAAATATATTTTCTTTGAAATCTTGGCACAGACATGATTTAATGTTAATTTAAACTAAGCTTTTTATCTATAATAACACCCAAGTATTTATACTTTTCACACAGTTTATTAATGCCCCATACATACAGACATTAATTTCATCATTTATACGAAATCAGCGGAAAGCAAAATTGGTCTAAGTCACAAAAACTAAATTTTACAGGAGACGATTTTAAAGGTTTGAATTGAATTATAACTGGACTTTTTGACTCGTATTTTGTTCGTATAGTTTTTTTTTTAGTTTCTTTTATTATTTTTGTTTCTAAAAATTAAACAAATGTTTTGTAAATAAAATAGTTATTTTTTTTAATTAATTTTATAAAAAAATATCCAAAATTGGAGATAGAACAATTTCCATACAACACTGAATCTTCCTGAAATAAATCATGGACTTAGAACAAAATATGGCAGTTAGAACAACTGAGCATAATCTTGTTGAAATTAAAGTTGAACTTTACCTCTTCGTATAGTGTTCTATGTCCATTCTAATTAAAAGCTTGCAAATGAATTAAGAGAAACTCGAAAACTAAAATAAAAACAAAAAATAAAAAAAAAATTTAAAAAAACTCGTTGAGAAAATTTGAAAGTTCTTATTTAAATACTGTTCTGTTCTTCCTCGGCTGGCATCCAATTAAGCATTGATTCGATGTCCTTTTAGAATTGAAATTTTGACTTCTTTTCTTTTTTTCTCAGCTTTTTGTTACTTATTAACGAAACGGAACTTAAATTTATACCTTCCCCATAATCTTCACGATACTTTATTTGAAGTAGATTGCTTTGCTCGTAAATAATTTCTTGACATTTCGAGTATGGGATGAATTTTAAACTGTTTATGCTGTAATTGAAAAAATCGTTTTCATTTAATTGCATTAGTTTCAGTTTAACGTTTGGATAATCCATGTTTGGATAATCCATGTTTTTTAGATTTTAGAAATTGGGCTGAAATAAGATATATTTTTGAAATGACGATAAATCACACTATGAACTGCATCAAGCTCCTGAATTCTAGAATACCCATATGAAAAACGTTGAGTAATCATTTCGATGTTTGGATGCGATTCTAAAAACTTCAGTATGGCAAGAGAAGTTAAACGGTTTCTATTTTGAGGTATACATGAATCTGACAAGAGAAGCATCGTTGTAACCTCCGGATTGTCTTGCAATAATGCTTTCAAAATTCTCACCAAAGCACTTGCGATGTCGTTTCCACTACTTCCAATTTGAGTCTCATACCACAAAGAACAATAATGTTTTTTTATTTAAATTGCACAAACCCAGTTAGGTTATACATACTGAACTACCTTTTATAATAAAAGTCCGAAATATTAGCAGCCGGCATGGAAAAAACACTGCAGGTCGTACGATATTAACGCAACTTTGAGATCTTTATGTTCGCGATCTGTTTGGCGCTGTGTTTTGCGTTTTCATTTAATCTTTTATGCTCCTGGTATTCATCATTTTCAGAAACAGAGGGATTCTGAATGTTTTGAATTTTAGTACATGCATCACACTGGTCCTTCTTTTGGTTTGTGGAATGAGATGTTGTATTGAGTATTGAAAATTGTTCTGTACATGCAATATTTAAGTGGATCTTCAGTTGTTTCCTTGTATAAATTATTCATCGTTTGCATGCGCTTGTGAGGAATGTAGGATTCTTTAAGAAAATAAAACAAACCTTAAGGTGCCAGTTATAGCTTTCATTGAAAACCATCATTGAAAACTTTAATGACTAATTTTGGTACCTTCAGAAAGTGAAATCAGTAATTATTTTGATGCAAAAATAAAGCTGATGGCTTAAATTATAATTTTTGTGAAAAAAAAAATTGAATGGAGTCCACACTTCGCCATAAAATGACGTTAAACAATGATCATTGATAAGGTAGTTCATTCATTGAAATAATAAAAGTCATTTTATGTGGACGGCTGGTCCAAAATGAAAATTTTTTCCGCACATATTAATAATTAAGTCACATATCGGCATCAAAATAATTACTAATTTTGCCTTTTAAGTGCCTCAAAACCAACCAAAATTTTCAATGATGGTTTCAATGATAGCTATAACTGGCGCCTAAAGCAGTTTGCAAAAAAAAAATTAAGTCCATGCGACAGTTCTATATCAGAAGAGCTATCAGATGTAGCAAAAGTGGAATTCTAGTTAAAATATTAAATTAAAAAAAAACATTTATATTAATATTGTAGTTTTGTCTTATTTGAACTTCCACTCTTATGGTTTCATGATCTGATATTTTATCATCCGCATTTATATCGACTTTAACTTGAAATTTTAAGTCCCTGGTTGTAATAACTTACTTACTTACTTGTCCGGCTCCCGATCCATGAAGGGTTTCCGCCTGAGATATTGCGGTCTTCCATCGGCTGCGGTCCCTCGCAAGCTCCCTCCAGTCGTTGAGACCAAGCGCTCTTGCGTTTGTAACCGCCTGGTCCCTGTAGCGGAGGTTGGGTCTTCCTGGTCGTCTCGAACCTGGGGGCTGGGATTCGAAGATTTTCTTGGCTGGAGCGTTGTTGTTTATTCGCCCGATGTGCAAGTGTAGTCGACGTGTTTTGGATCTTTGGACTACATCCACATCTTGGTACAGCTCGTATAATTCACGATTGAATCTTCTCCTCCATTCGCTCTCTTCGCATATAGGACCAAATATCCGCCGAAGAATTTTTCTCTCGAAAGTGCCCATTATCATCTCCCCTTTTTTACTTATCGTCCAATACTCGGCGCCGTAGAGTAGAACTGGTAAAATAAGCGTTTTGTATATCCAGGACTAGGTTGGAGAAATCACATGATAGCGCATCTCCCTGTCTGAACCCTGTACATGTTTGTAATAACATAGTCTATTAAAGTAGCCGAAGACTCTGTTATTCTAGTAGGTTGACTCACTAACTGGGAAAGCCCCTTGTTTAAGCCGTAACTGTTTTGTTTCGGCTGGCTGGACTAGGTACATAAACCTAGACCAGACCGTGCTGATACAAACGGTTCTTGTACCGTTGTATCGGTCGTTAATATTGAAGTCGAGGCTCTGTTGCTTCGGCTAGCTGGACAAGGTGCATAAACCTTGACCAGACCGCAAATATACAAAAGGTTCTTTGTACCTTTGCATAATGTGATACACTATTGCTCCTTACCTTTGGTAGGGGTGTTATATCTTTTTGTAACAATTAATTAAACACACGACACCTTTCGTATACAAAATCGGACTCGTCTTTAATTGTCATTCCGTCGATCGTGAACCCCAATTCAAGCAGTGGAAATCGTCGATACGTTTGAAGACTCAGCATAATGTGTCAATGCACTTCGATTGACCCAAAACAACATCCGTAAGATGATACCAGGTGGGCAACCGATGAGCATAAACACATTGAAGTGCATTGAGTTCAACGCCACGACGATTTCCTTTGATAAACACGTGAGGAAGTACAACATCCCTCCCCACCTGGGAAGAACTCGCGATCAGCCGGATGACAATCAAAAATATCGAACAATATTTATTTTCAATTTGTCTTAAAAATAAGTAACAATTTTTTAAATATTCAACCAATGTTTTTTGTTTATAAAATGGTATGAACATTTTAACAATTTATTTTAGCATTAACGAGACATATTTTTTTTGTTTTAGTTGAAAGTATTTACTTGATATCTTAAAATTAACATTTATTAAATTCCAATTTTTTTTTTTTTTTAAATTTACATTATATAAATTTGTTTTATTAAAAATTTTTAATTTTTTTTTTTTTTGTGTTATTATTTTTCAAAATTATTTACTTGATATCTTATAATTAACATTTATTAAATTCCATTTTTTTTTTTTTTAAATTGACATTATATAATTTTGTTTTATTAAAAATTTTAATTTTTTTTTTTTTTTGTGTTATTATTTTTCAAAATTATTTACTTGATATCTTAAAATTAACATTTATTAAATTCCAATTTTTTTTTTTTTTTTTAAATTTACATTATATAAATTTGTTTTATTAAAAATTTTTAATTTTTTTTTTTTTTGTGTTATTATTTTTCAAAATTATTTACTTGATATCTTATAATTAACATTTATTAAATTCCATTTTTTTTTTTTTTAAATTGACATTATATAATTTTGTTTTATTAAAAATTTTAATTTTTTTTTTTTTAATTTATTTAAATAAAGTTGGATGTTTTATCCAAAACATTAATTTCTACTTGATTAATTAAAATTTTACAACAAATGTATTGAAATGAGATTTTTGTCTCCCTTTAAATAACAGTTATGTTTTGTTATTTTATACAATCTTTAGCTCCCAGCAAGTATTTGAATAAGATACAAATTACTTATTTCTTAAACTCGTGCAAATGTTACAACTCTCGCCGATTTCCTGGTTGAAGCTTGACGAACTGGTAAGGCATCCATTTCGACGGCATCTATTTGGACAGCATCAGATTTTTCAGGAACAACATTCGTTATATTTGTTGTGATGTGGTTTGGGTTGCTGGCGGCGCTTTTACTAACATTTCTGGAATGGTACCATTTAAACAACACTAGTGCTGTTACAAGCACACTGATGGACACGAATGAGTATCGATGGATATCAATTTCCAATCGTTGATTGACCACACTTTTTCTGTTTTCGATCTGGTCCGCTTCCAGTTTCAGTTCGTCCAACGACTTCCTCCCTTCTGCCAAGCTCGCGATCATATCGCTATGACTGCCTAATGACAACAATGGTCGCTTTGAAGGGGTTCTGACTGTCAGATTACCATATTTTGTCCGTAACACTTCAATTAGGTCGGAGTGGTTCACTCTCGGTTGATGGATTTTGAAGTTGGAACTCCACGCCTGCTCGTACGGTATTCGCAATTCTTTCGTACTTATTTCGCAAGGATTTAAAATGTAAAGAATTCCAAATCCTTTAAGCTCCGGAGCATATAGTTCTCCATTACAATTGAAGTTAAGAACAAGTGGTTCTTTCATATTGTAGAGCCACTGATTTCTTGCTGACATCTTCGTGATAACCCCCTTGGTAGATGGTGACACGACGTAGTTGCAGCTGGTCTGTGACGTAGCAGAGTGTTGTAAAAGTTCTACTAGGCATTCGGAGCTTCCACTGGTGTGTATGGGTTTGTTGTGCCTGCATACCTTTATCGTTATTGATGAATTGTACATTACATCGGAACATTGCATCAAATCTTTATGGGACATGCTCACAAATAAAGCATGATCATCTGCTTCTGCAATGTATTCGGTTTTTATGTCTAAAACCAAGTCCCAATGTTGATCGAGTTTTGTACGTACTGCATACATTTTGTACAAAGAGAATATGGTGGGTTCCGGTAGAGGCACGGTGATCTTCAGAACGATTGACTCTCCTTGGGAAAAGGTCAACAGCTGGACTGCATGGATTAAGGATAACTCCTTCATATCTTGAATTTTTCAACACTGATGTGATATTGTTTGCGTCCAAAATGAAGGGATGAAGCTTATTTTGGTACAAGTCATTAAAGATGGATAATTCAATTGTTTGGCGGTATTGAACTTCAAGTAATTTCGAGGTTACTAATGAGATCAACTCGTTTATCTCCATTTTGAGTTTCATTGCAGTAAATTCCTTGATTGTTGCTGTTGCGAAATTTTCCAGATCCATTGTTATATTGTCGAGCCTTGTCCCAATTTTTTCCAACTCCGATGTTAAGACTTTAATTGGTTTACTGAGTCTATCAAAGTTGGAGCTTGCCACAGTTATTTGTTTTTTAATAACGTTGAACGTTTCATTCTCATTGCTATCCAAAACATTAAGCCGATTGTAAATCATCCTGGAATCTTCATTGTCCATGGTTCCGAAAGCCCAATTCAAAAAATGTCCAACGGATTCTATGGCCCTTTTGTTCCTTCGGTTGGAAACCATATGCTTTAGACGTATGTTGTTTTGCCGAAGATTCGCTATGATGACTTCTAACTCGTTTGTTCTCAGGTTGCAATTTATTTGAAATGTTGATTCCAACGGTTCGCACAACTGCTTGATCTTGTCGTCGCACTTGTCGACGAAGCTTAACACTTCAGAGAAGTCCATCGGTGTCATTTTCGTAAAGATGGTCCATTTATTGTGGTAAAATACCGCATTCCCAATGCCTTCAAATAGTGCCGGAGTTATTGGTAGGTCTTCGATGATGTACGGAGGTGATGACACCGTTTCAGTAAATACATTTATCAGGAGTAAAGTACAAGTTAGTTTAGTAAACATTTTAACTTTTTTTTTTTTTTATATAACAATATTTTAGCTGGGAGTTTTTTTTCTCTTTTTTTTTTTGTTTTGTTATTAACTATAGTTCTAAATTTTAAAATTTAACAAAAATAAATTTTTGAACCTCTATGTTATAAAAAAAAAATGATATTAACTAAGGTATGTTACTTTAAAATAAAAAAAAAAATAGGAAAATAACGTTTTTCTAATTTTTTTAATTTTTAAATTTACAAAATTAAAAAAAAACTTTAAAAATCAATGAAAATTATTGATATTTTTATTCTAAACGCCTTATCTGTAAGTAGAAGGAGAGAAAATTATTAACATAAAACAAAAATTGATTATTACAAAAATTGATTATTTAAAATGTTTCAATTGGTTGTTGTGAACTCTCTTTCTTTTTCTGCCTACTAGAATGTTTGTATTTACTTTGCCATCCGCAGATATTACCTCATACGGACCCAACCAAATCGGTGAGAACTTATTCTTTTTAGTAGGGTTCCTTAGCATTACACTTTCTCCAGGAGTAAATACAGTAGGATTAGCTTGTCGATCGTAATGCTTTTTGGATTTTAATTTTGAAATATCCAAGTTTTTCCTAGCCAGTTCATGCGACTTTTGCAATTGGTACTTTAACTGATGTGGATAACTGTCAGTGTTGTAAAAAGGGGCAGGATTTCGTTTCAAATTAGTTGGCATTTCAAATTCTACTCCATATAAGCATTTTGATGGCGTCAGTTTGGTGGATGTGTGAACGGTATTGTTGTGAACGTGCATTGCCTGCCTTAACCATTGGTCCCAACCCCTGTCGTCGTTATCAACAAAACACCTTAGATATTCCGCTAAGGGTCTGTGACTACGTTCTAGTGAGCCATTAGCTTGCGGATGGTAAGCGGTAATGTGTATTTTCTTTACTCCCAGAAGCTTACACGTTTCAGAAAAAAGCTTTGAAGTAAAGTTTGTTCCATTGTCTGTGACAAGTATTTTAGGGATGTGGAACCTTGTTACAATCTCTTCGTAAAAAGCTCTTGCAACTGTGGATGCTTCGGCATCCGGGATCGCCACACATGCCATGTACTTGGTCAGTTCATCTTGGAACGTCAAAATATATCTATTACCGGAATGCGTAAGTGGGAGGGGACCTACCATGTCCATATATAATTTTTCAAAAGGGAAACATGGAGTGTCTGTTAACTCCATAGGCATTTTTGTCAACTTACTGGACTTGTTCTTTTGGCATTTTTCACAATTACGGATATATTTTGCAATGTCTTTTTGCATATTTTTCCACCTAAACTGACGACGAATGCGCGCATAGGTCTTTGACATTCCCTGATGTCCTCCAAGAACGGAGTTGTGGAAATCGCGAAGAACTGTTTGTATGTCTTCTGGATTTTCTAGAACCTGAAATTCATTTCTACTTGATTGCTTGTTGTTATCTTGCTCAGTACCTTTTTTTTTATCTTTTTCAGTATTCAAATTTTGCTTATTTTTTTGAGTCTTACTTCTTGTCTGTACAATTTTAATATTATCATTTTCTTTATAAATCCTACTTAACGCATCTGCATTACAATTGGTTTTGCCAGGCTTATAAATGATTTTATAATCGTATTCAGACAACTTGTGATGGAACCGAACAAGTCTTGTGGTTGGGTCCTTTACATTGAATACTCCTATGAGAGGGCGGTGGTCTGTGAAGACTGAAAACGGTCGACCTAGAAGATATGTTCGGAAGTGCTTGCATGCCCAAACTATGGCAAGTAATTCCTTTTCTATTGTCGAGTAATTTTTTTCAGATTTATTTAGAGAACGGCTAGCATAAGCGATAGGCTTGTCCTCACCCACATTGCCTTGGGATAAAACAGCTCCCAAAGCTTCGTTGCTGGCATCAGTTGTCAAAATAAATTGTTTTGTAAAGTCTGGATAAATTAGTATAGGTGGTGAAGAAATCGCTTCCTTGAGGAGCTTAAATGATTTCTCACAATCTGGGGACCATTCGAAATTATTTTCTTTTCTCAATAGCTTTGTTATTGGGGCAGCTATTTTAGAAAATTGTGGAATAAATTTCCTATAATAATTTGTAAGTCCCAAAAATGATTGCACCTGTTTTATACTTCTAGGTACTGGAAAATCTGAAACACATTGGGTTTTAGCTGGGTCAGGCGAAGCTCCAGCTTCAGAGCATATATGTCCTAAATATGATACTTCACGACGTAAGAAATTACATTTGTCGGTATTTAATTTGAGATTATACTGCCTAAGTTTAGCCAAAACCTTTGAAAGCTTTTCGTTGTGTTGCTCCAGATTTTTACCATAAACAACTATATCATCCAAATATACAAAACAATCAATTCCATGCAACCCAGTCAGGATGTGATTCATTATCCTTTGAAAAGTAGCTGGAGCACCGGTTAGACCGAAGGGCATTCTATTGAATTCGTAATGCCCTGTGCAGGTACTAAACGCAGTTTTCGCTCTATCGGCTGGATCGATCAACACCTGATGGTAGCCGCTTGCCAAATCCAATGTAGTGAAAAATTGGCAGTGTCCCAACTGATCAAGAATTTCTTCGATTCTTGGTAGGGGAAATGCGTCTTTAATTGTTACTTCATTCAGTTTTCTAAAGTCTACAAATGTTCGTGTCCGAGCTCCAATTTTGCATCTCACAACGTTTATTGAAGACGTAGCTACATGACTCGATGGCAAACATTTCAGAGGTAGAACAGTAAAAACTTCTCCCTTCCCATTTACAAAAGTAATTGTTTTGGAAACCGCATCGATGACTGTGTGATTCCAGAGGATATCACGGCCTAGTATACCATCAGCTGGTATGTCATCTAGTCCATCGACAACATTCCATTTTGTCCAAAACTTTCCTGGGAAAAGCAAATTGGTTTTAATTGTTCCCATTGTAATTCCTACTCCACCATGCAACCCAGTCAGGATGTGATTCATTATCCTTTGAAAAGTAGCTGGAGCACCGGTTAGACCGAAGGGCATTCTATTGAATTCGTAATGCCCTGTGCAGGTACTAAACGCAGTTTTCGCTCTATCGGCTGGATCGATCAACACCTGATGGTAGCCGCTTGCCAAATCCAATGTAGTGAAAAATTGGCAGTGTCCCAACTGATCAAGAATTTCTTCGATTCTTGGTAGGGGAAATGCGTCTTTAATTGTTACTTCATTCAGTTTTCTAAAGTCTACAACCACCCTCCACCGTTTTTGACCTTCAACCGATTTTTTGGGTACAATAAGCAAGGGCGAATTCCAAGGAGATTTGCTTTCCGAAATTATGTTTTGATCGAGCATCTCTTTCACTTGCTTTTCAATTTCTTTTTTATGGATCTCTGGCGTTCTATATTGCTTTGTATTAATCGGTGCTTGGTCAGATTTGGTGGGAATGCAATGTGACAATACGGGTGTGTAACTTAAATTATCACCTTCTAATAGAAAGATATCAGAAAACTGAATACATAACTCCTCTACCGATTTTTTTTCCTCCTTGGTTAAGTTTTCGTCTAGTTTAATAGAGCTTAGAAGGGTGTTTATCCGTTCATTACTGGATCCCTTATGAAAACTTGTTAATATTTTCCCTCCCGAATTATTGGTTTCTAGAATTTTATAATTTTTGAAATTTGAATGGGTAGGTATAAAATTTGTGTCCATGAAATAGTCCTCTGTTGTGCAGTTTAAAACAGGGACATGAACGTAACCGTTATTTGCCTTCACAATTGTGTTTCCCAAATAAATTCCATTATCAATTTCCTGCGAATGTATCAGCAGTTCATTTGATTTTGAATTTGGGATTTGTATCTTCACAAATGTTCGTGTCCGAGCTCCAATTTTGCATCTCACAACGTTTATTGAAGACGTAGCTACATGACTCGATGGCAAACATTTCAGAGGTAGAACAGTTAAAACTTCTCCCTTCCCATTTACAAAAGTAATTGTTTTGGAAACCGCATCGATGACTGTGTGATTCCAGAGGATATCACGGCCTAGTATACCATCAGCTGGTATGTCATCTAGTCCATCGACAACATTCCATTTTGTCCAAAACTTTCCTGGGAAAAGCAAATTGGTTTTAATTGTTCCCATTGTAATTCCTACTCCACCAAAGATGCCACCCAGTTGCTTATTTTCGCGGATATTTATATTGCTGTCATTTTTTATGGAACTTCTTTTTAGTAAGCTCGAATCTGCCCCTGTGTCGACCAGAAGAAGTACCTTTTCGGACTTGGCCAATGACATAGGGAGCTCGACGAACACGTCATGCTTACGAAGATTCCTAAATGCATACAATGCTTTATTTTTATTCTCCAACTTAGCATACTGAGTCTTCAAAACTTTAAAAACAAAGCTCTTAAAATTATCTGCCAAAAAGATAAACAAATTATTCAGCTTCGAACAGCACTTGCTCAAAACGAAACAAATATTTACAATAAGTAACCAGAGATCAAACTGACCTAGGTTTACTTTTGCCCCAGATACTGGTGGCCTTGATATTTGCTTCGTTTTTCGAACCGACTCATAAGTAAAGAAATTAGACTCTTTCGAGTCAACATTTTGTTTTCTTTTTCCTTTTTGTCGATGAAGCTCGTTTAATGAGTGCGCTAATGGTTTATTTTTTTGAAGTTGCTTGTTTTTAATTTTTGTTTTTGGTGTTTTTGCTGAGTATTTATTTGGTGATGTTTTTGTGGAGGGCAATTTTTTTAGGGCACAGTTTATTGATTTAAACTGGCCCTCGGGCCGTTTCCCGATTGCTCCTTGAGATAGTTCCTTTTCGAGAAACAATCGTCCTCCACATGCCCCACCCTAGAACACCACTTGCATTTGATTCTGGGCTTTTGACCTGTTGTCCGAGTAACTCGTATTTGAGCGCGGGGACAGCTATTTTGACTATGCCCATAGTCCTCGCAAGTGTCGCAGTATGGTGTTTTTTTTCGAATACGACAGTCAACATATGTGTGGTTTTGCTTGCCACAGAATCCACATGTTGTAATTGAATTTGCGGACCTATTTGGCTGTCTATTGCTGGAGTGGGGGGAGTCTTGAATATGAGGTGTGAAATGCTGTGTAGGTATTTGATTATTATTAGGCTGATATATTGGAGGGGAATAATTTTGAAAATGTGCTTGCAATGGCACACTAGGAATTGTTTGTTGAGGAAATGTTGCGTATGTGAGAGTAGGTGTTGTTAATAGAGCTGTTTTTTGTGCCATTTCAGCAAGCTTATCGATCTCAGTTTCTGAAGTCGTAAGCATGTACTGACGTAAACAAGGATCAAGAAGACCCCTCTTAAACGCCACTACAGCTGAGCTCATCAACTCTCTCCTCAGACCCTCGGATTCCGTGGAGGAATATCTGGAATTGATGATATCTTTTGCCTTGGTCTGTAAACACAAAAGACGCCTTGCAAATGATTGAATGTCCTCTGTAGAAAGTTGATGGGACTGTTTCATTTCCATCAGTACAGAGTCTAATGTAGTCATTGGCAAGTAGGCATTCTTTATCACCATTTCCAGTTCTTTCAGTGTCTTCGGAGTGTTGTTTCGAATAAGTTCAAATGCGTCACCTGTTAGTCTCGTTGTTAGCAAAGAAACGTAAAGATCTTCATTAGTTTCTTGTATGCACTTGAAACCGAGTTGACATGCATTTAAAAACTCATACACCCTCGTAGACAGTTCAGGCGTCCGTAAGCCCGAGAACTGAGGCACTACACGGGCAACAACTTTTGAAATACCCTCGTACGGCATGACTTGTTTTTTAATCTCAATACCTAGAGGAAAAGTTACTTTTTTTGGTACTTCAACTACCTGCACCAGTTCTTGATCTAGATTAAGGTTAATCTTTTCAACAATTGGGGTTTGCACTCCCTTGCTAACCAATCTTTTAGAAACTGGTGTTGTTATAGTTGAAGACGCTGAAAATAAGGGCAGTAGGTTTTTAGAACAGTCAGAAATCCCAAGATTTTTACTTCTATCTCTGAGTTCTTTTTGCGCTGACAAGCTTTTGCTTAACTCACTTGTCAGTTGTTCTATTTCCTGGTCAGCTTCTTCTGTAGCTTGCTGGAGACGCTTTTGAGACTCTTTGCGCAATTGTTCACTTTTTTCAAGCGACTTTTTCAGATGTTCTATTTCTCTTGTGTGGTTTTCACTTAAATTTTTGACGGCTTTTGTGTACTCCGTCAGAATAGCGTCTAATGACTCAAGACGTGTAAACTTACCCCACTGAGAGCTAAACTGGAAACTGACTAGGCTATAAACCTCAGGATTTAAAATTTGCTTAAGCTCTGAAAGAAGTGATTCATTCAATTGCTTAATTTGCCGTTGTTGTTCTTTTTTATCTTTTTTCAGAATTTCTGATTCCTCTATTAGGTCGTGTAGCTGTTCCTCAACTTGTCTTTTGGCCATAAAAATTCCAGATAATAAAAAATAAATGGAAAATCGATTTTTACAGACAATTTTCAAAAGTGAAAATAGTTAAATTGTATCAATTTTGTTGAAGGAGAAAAGAAAAGAAAAAATAAATCACTCAATTTATACCAATATAAAAGTAAGTTATTCAATTCAATTGTTTTTTTTTTTTGTTTTTAAATAGCACTGAACAGAGAAATGTTTTCTTTATTTTAGAAGTATCGCAGTATCTTTTAAAAGTTTTTTTTTTTTGTTGTTGTTTAAAACTAGCACTAAACAGAAATTTTTTTTTTTCTTTTTGAAGTTGGTTCGCGAACCGGCTGCGCCAATGTTATATCTTTTTGTAACAATTAATTAAACACACGACACCTTTCGTATACAAAATCGGACTCGTCTTTAATTGTCATTCCGTCGATCGTGAACCCCAATTCAAGCAGTGGAAATCGTCGATACGTTTGAAGACTCAGCATAATGTGTCAATGCACTTCGATTGACCCAAAACAACATCCGTAAGATGATACCAGGTGGGCAACCGATGAGCATAAACACATTGAAGTGCATTGAGTTCAACGCCACGACGATTTCCTTTGATAAACACGTGAGGAAGTACAACAGGGGGAAGCAAAATGAACTGATGATTGATCTGAAGAACTATTGCTCCTTACCTTGGGTAGGTGGAAGCAATAAAACGAATATACACACTGAGAGTCTGATCGTGATTGATAATTTTTATTGTCTTAGAATACTATTTATACACAATTTTTGCTTACTTTACTAAAATTACGTTTATACAAAAAGAAATAAATACAGAAAATAAAAGAAACATGATACATTTCTGCCAGGTACGCTCTAAGCCTGAATGCAGAATACTGACTATCGTGAGAAATGTACTTTTATATGATTAGAAAATAAAGCATACAGAGAAGCTGTTGCTGTTGTTATTAATTAAACAGAGAAGCTGTTGTATGACAAATACGAAAAAAGGCGTTGGTATATAATAATATGATGGATTAAAAATATACACCCCTGATCAGTAATGGTATCCAACAATTCGTCTGTATTACGGTCCTTGTAAGTAAATCTATATTGTAAAAGTACCAGTCATTAAAATTTTGTTTTCATTTTCTAAAGAATAATTACACAAATCCGTATTAACAACTAAAACTATAATTTGTATTTTATTTATCATTTCCGTAGCAGAGTCATTGCGGAGCAGAATGATTCATATAAAGCACCTTATAGTGTCGTATCGGGAAATAAAATCGATTTTCCTGAACAAATCATTGGGGAGGTCAAAAAATATCCATTACTGTGGAATCTATATAGTAAGAATTATAAAAGTATTTATAAAAAGCTGAAGGCATGGAAAAAGGTGGCACGGTCACTTGAATCAACAGGTACCTACTTAAATCTTTTTTTGATTATTGAGTCTTAAACTTATTAACACTAAACTTTTAGTTGATGAAGTTAAAAGAAAATGGAAGGCATTAAGGGACATCTTTGTTCGAAGTTATGGTAAAAACCCAGATGGGGGCAGTAACACTTGGCCTCATTTCCAGCAAATGATGTTTTTAGCACCATATCTAAAGAGCAGAAAGTAATATAATAATTTATAATAAATCCAAATAATTATACCTGTGATTTATATTGTTTTTTTTTTTTTTTTTAATTATGATCAGATCAACTGTGACGAAATCTATTGAACGTACGAGACAATCTGATGATGCAGATAGCCTTTCATCTGAAGAAGGGGTAATTTTAAATGTTCCTAAGTTTGTATGTAGATACATTAAAATTTCACTAATCTGTAATCATAATAATAGGATTCAGATAACGATGAAAATGAGATGAAAAGAAGAAAACGGGGAGACAATAACTTTTCAAATGGAGAATTTATTGAAGCAATTCAAAAACAACACATTTTATGGGATTCGAGTTTCAATAACTATAAGAATAATAAATTAAGATGTGTTGTATGGCAAGAGGTTGCAGATTATTTCGGATTATCGGGTAAGTACGTACATATTTCGATTTTTTCCGGAGCTTTGTTCGGTTGAAAATTATCCAACAAAATACGCCGGAATCAAATTCACTACAATTTCATCTTTTCTAACATAGGCGCCCGCCGACCCCGAAGGGTCTTGCCCTCCCCTACTAACATTTTATCAGTTCTTAAAAGAGAATTTTGTCTTATTGGTCATTTTTTTCGTCAAATTCCATAGATTGCCCCTCTCTGAATCTGCACCTTGGTCGAATAAATACCTATACTCTGTTCAATTTGAATTTGCAGTACAGGCCTTATGGCAGAGCTTTTTCAAACACACTGGTGCCTGCTGCTGCTTGCACGGCACCTTAAGTTAAGAAATTGCCACCGAAATAAGAATCATAATCACTGACTTACATTTTAATTGTTTGTGTAATCTTCTCTGAGCTCACGTGCATCACGTACATCCCAGCATAACCTATCTGCTCCCCGGGTGAAAGGAGACTGATCGCCAACTTGCAACCAACCCTTATTAGCCGTATTTTATTATCGCCGGTAATCCATATAGATCATCTCATGAAAATAAAACAATACGGATCTTAGTCACAGCTGTGTTGTATATCTATCTCTTTTTTCCTTAGGTTTATTTATTTTTTGGTTGGTTTTCTTTTTTCTTAACACTATACAGTTCACAATTCCTAGCCAGTTGCAAAGCTGAGAACCAATAACAAAAACTAAACTTTTGGTTCATGCAACGTGATCCCGATAGAGAGCGGGATCTCGTGTTGTTGTTGTAATGCATGTATTTTGATGATATATATGGATCACCTCTGATAATAAAAAACGGCTCTTGACATCGTTTACTGATCATAAAAATGGATTTCATTTTTCATTTCATTTTGAAAAATTGTTCACATAACTCTTAAACTCTAAACGTATAAGTCATACGAAAAAATATTGGAAAATTGAGTTGGGTATGGAAAAGATTACAAGATTTGAATCCAAAGGCACACAAATTAATTTTAGTGATAAATGATGTAAATGAAGTGTCCGAGATCAGAAATGCTGTTGGGAGGATAAAAGAAATATTAACTTTATTCTCGGACAGTTCTTTGGGAGAAAATATATGCCCAGCATCCCCCTGTTCCATGAAACAAGATGGACAACAAAATACAAAAGTCTACTCAGGTAAAATTTAGTCATTGTAATGGAGGCAGTGCAAAAACTGGGGGATAAGGGAAACCGTGTTACAAAAGAACGAGCCCTTCAACTTTATTGCTCGTGTTCGAATTTGACATTTTTAGTCTACTTGTTAATAATGGCTCATTTCTCGAACTAGTCGCAAATATTTTACAGAAAGTTGACTAGAATATTATTAAGTTTAAAAGATCAGATCATTTACAAGCATTTTGAAGAAGATCAGGGCCCGTATTAGGAATTAGGAAACGAAAGGCAAACAAAACGATACCCACGAAAACGATAGTCTTGACATAAACCGATTATGATTTACGAGAATGGATGCCTCAAAATATACCAGATAAAATAAAAAGAACAGTAGAACCAAACAAACATAATAAATAAGTGACAGCAAAATAAAGTCACGATCCAAAACTATAAAAAACGACCGCCAAAAGCAGTCGTAAACGAAAACGAGTACGTTTAAAAAAAAAAAAAACGACTATCGGTAATCGTAATCGCAAAATAACAAAAACGACGGATTTTGATAATCGTATTCGTAATACGTGCACAGGAGAATGCTGAGAATTCCTTCAAAACGCTTTGGGAAACAATTGAAAAATGTTTGAGTGAATCAGGTATTGAAATGAGCTGCCCGAAAATTGTAAAGAAACAAACTCATCTATCCAATTTTCTTTCGTCTTTGCCTGGAAATTATTTTAGAACATCAATTTTCGTTCCTTACTTGGATTCTCTAATGTCCCTTAAAGAGCGGTTTTCAGAAGAAAATAAATCCGCATATGCAAAAGTTCAGTTATCTCCTAAAAATACTCAATGCATGGACTCATCCGATTTCAATTTGATTGTTCAAAAGAAAAATATATCTGATAAATATGGATGCCCTCTGCATAATTTTTCAGCCGAGTCCGTAACTTATGTTGTTTAAACACAATAAGATAAATTTTGATCAAAGTCAATAAACCAACATATGTGATCTATAGTACTTTTCATTCCCGTCCTAACATTTACAGAAGAGCGATCTCTCAGTACATTAAAAATTGTGATGGAAAATGCAATACTGAGTTTTTCTGATTCAACCAGAGCCTGTTAACTCAATTTTATTCTCTGTTCCAATCAATGGTTGAATAGTTTTTCGAACTGTAATAATGAAGTAGCCGTGGAATAATGTTTAGTGCGTAGGACTGTGATGTCGGAGGTCTGGATTCGATTCCCATCCTGTTCAAGCTAAAATTAAAAAAAAAGTTTCTTTTTTTACGGCTACTGCCTCTTGCGAGGAAGTGTCAAAACCTTCAAGAGTCCTTGTCATGAATAAGTGCCTCCGGCCTCAGGGGTTTAGATTCCGCAGAAAATTATGGTCCACCTCCAAAAATCAACACACACAAGAATGGTTGAGAGTTGTAAGTCACTATTCCCTGGTTCTTTATCATCTGGCGCGCCACCCAATTTATTTATTTTAACCGTATTAAGGTCAATTAATGGATTCGTAAATAATCAATTGGACAAGTCACCCATAATGAACTTAATTGAATGGAAATATATGTCTCGTTTTTGCATCCAATAACAGCAAATTGCAGTCGACTGTTAAGTTTTAAAAAGTCGGAAGTGATTTTCAGTTATGAAAGCAAGAGTGAACAAAAATGACAAAATGCCGGATAAGTCAATGAAGATTAAAGGACAAACATACGCGGTGTTAGTTTGCTTACCTTTCACCAAACAGTACAAACTTATACAACCGAAGTGAAACACAGGAAACGTAGACTGTAGAGTAGATCTGACTGTCCAACACATTCTTGTAAAATGCCCAAAAGTCCAGACGATCTTCGAATCTTGCAGACGTATCGAAGCAACTGGCCGACCTTTTTGATCCTACAACTTATGTCGTTTTCGAGTGGACGTTCGGAGCTACTCCTTTTTCACTCCTTTTACTCCAAATGTTCCATTTTCAATAGGAATGGCACAGTTCCAAAATCCAAACGAAAACGACATTAGATACCATGTCCTAGCACATCAAACGATTAAAATCATTAAAAAAAATAATGAGATAAGAAATAAAAAAATTTTGGCTTAAACAGCATTACTTGGTCTTGATTTCGGGTCGGAACAATTCGGACTACTGTCTCAGACGTTCATCTGCATACACTGACTTCTACCGTTCTCGGACGGCATTTTTTGTGTTGAGTGTTTTAATGCAAGAAATAACCGGTGAAATCGAAACGAAGGGGGTTGGAGTGGTGCACGCGCTCTCTTTCATTTACATATGTTTGGTTCGATGGGCCGAGTTCGGAAAACCACACCCGAGCATACTTCAGCCCATGAAGGATTACGTGTACTCTCTCTTAAAGCATTTTAGTATTTTATAGGATTTTTTAAAAAAATTAATTACAATTTAAAATTATTTATTTATTTTAAACAATTTTGAAAAAAAATTTCTTACAGTCTTTGATTGCAAAAAGAAATGGAAAGGACTTAGAGATTTATTTGTTCGAAATTATGTTAAACCAATAAAAGAAGAAGATATACATTGGAAATATTACAGTCATATGAAATTCTTGGGGCCGCATTTAAGAGAAAAGAAGTAAGAGATTATAAATGTTATGATAATAAATATGAACACCAATCACTGTTTTTTTTTTTTTGCAGATATGACAACTTAGGATCACCAGAAAATACCTTAGAATCGACAGAAACCCACTTAGAATCTCCAGAAAATCCCTTAGAACTGGCAGAAAACCCCTTAGGACTTTTGGTTGGAGATCTCAAAACTGAAGCCAAAGAATGTTCCCTTTTATCAATTGTGGTATTTTTTTTTCTAATTTATTTTAAATTTCATTGGGACACATATTAAAATATTAAAGGAAATACCAAATGATGAAGAAAATAATTCAAGGATGTTAATAGGATCGAATATGGTTGAATTTATTAATGTTGTAAAGGGGCATGAAGTTTTATGGAATATGAGCAACAAGAACTATAGAAGGAGGGAATTAAGATCACGAGCATGGGAGGAGATAGCTGATCATTTTGGTGTGTCAAGTAAGTTGAACTTATTATTAAAGTACAGAAATCTGTAATTTTTCTGTTTGTTTATATTTTTGTATTTACAAAGTAAAATCACAATAAATATCCGACAAGCTCACAAACTTTAAAATTCATAAAAACCTGATAACTTCAAAAAAGTGCGCACAACACATCCATACTTTTTATTTTAATTAATTTGTGAATTGATTATTAGAAAAAAAATTAATTAAAGTCCTTCCACACTGAGTCCACAATAAACAGAAACAAGGTGCATGCTGTATGCTGTATGACGTCAGAATCATCTGGGTTTGTAAGGAGAGCAAAAAGTTAATTCCATTTCATTAGATTGTTTTTAGTTGTTGTTTTATGTTCACAGTTCTTATCACTTTAAAAAATATGTTTAAATACTGAATTCTAAATTGAAGTCTTCATTTTAAAAAGAAAATAACACCCAAAGATGATTGTGACGTCATAAAAAAGCCAATATGGCGACTTGGGTGTATCTAATGAGCATACCTTGTATCTGTTTATCGTGACTGAGTCCACATGTCAAAAAGAAAGGGGTATATAAGTAGAATTACATACGACTGGCAAATTTGTGAGTTGAACACTGTCAAACACTTAAACGGGATACAATTTTTGATGGTTTTAGAACGAATCCTAAAACTTTTCGTTTGGGATCGACTGAGGTAGTTAGGGAATTTGTTTACCTAGGCTCCGCTATCAACACAGACAACGATACCAGCGCTGTGATCAAACGAAGAATAACTCTTGCCAATCGCTGCTTCTTCAGGCTAAGAAGGCAATTGAATAGCAAAGCCCTCTCCCGGCCCTGCTATATGGTGCAGAGGCATGGACCTTATCGAAGGCGGATGAGAACACTTTAGGATGTTTTGAGAGGAAGATTCTCCGGGTGAGTGGAGAAGAAGGTACAACAGCGAACCGTACGGGCTGTTCAGCGACACTGACCTAGCCGAAAGACTAAGATGGCTGGGTCATTTAGAGCCAATGGACACAAAAGCTCCAGCCCGAAAAGTCTTTGAATCCAACCCTGAGGGATGGCGCAGTAGAGGAAGACCGCAACTCTGGTGACGCACGCAAGTTGAAGAGGACACCAACCAACTTGGCGTGCGAAATGGAGGCAGCTCGCTAGGGACCGATTTGGCTGGAAGAATCTTGTTGGTTGAGGCCCTGGTCGACTTCGGAACCTAGCACCATCTTGAGTAAGTAAGATCGACTGTCAAGTGGTGTAGGATGGAATGTCACATCTTGTGTGATGAGCTGTCATGTTTTGTTTCCACACTTCTATTCATCACTTTCTTCCCACTTTTTGACATTTGTGTTAATTCTAGATAGTGTAGATGAAATTGTTTAGATTATAGCTGAAATCCCTGAAAGACATAAAACTATTTCTTAAAATGTTCCCACCTTGGTTTTTGGGTTTGTAATGTTAGTTAGATGTCTTTCTGAATTTCCAGAACTTTTCATGACAGCTGGATAATCAAAAGCTCCAAAAATTCAGATATGCGTTAATCCTATGTTTTATCGGTCAAAAGAAAAACTATGTTTTAGACAAAAATAAGGAGGTTTACGGTAACATAAAACCGTTTGTATACCACATGCCTATTTTAAAAATCCTTTTTGCAATAGCGCCCTAATTTTTTAAATGATTTTATATTTTTAGAAACTGATGAGTGCAAAAAGAGATGGAAGTCGCTCAGGGACGCCTTTTGTAGAAATTACTATAAACCTAAAAGTGAAGAAAAGAAATCTTGGAAATATTACAAGGAAATGAAATTCTTAATACCAAACTTAAGGTACAAAAAGTTAACTGCTATACTCTGTCCAACAAAAATTGGCAGTGAAGGCAAGATAGGACGTTTGCCTCTTATTCTGGCTTCAGTGGATTGCATAAATTCTGTCCTTCATTAAAGCTTTCACAGGGTTGTCGTAGTGTACACGATAACACTCATCATTAAAAGCTTTTTCTTAAAGCTCGAAAATCAAAAGCACCTTAGCTGAAACTCAAGGAAAAAAAGCTAAACGAATTACCAAATGGACACGGGTAACTCTGAATGTACATCAAGCATCAGCCAATTGCCATTGGCCACAGCAATTCAGTGCACACTCAGATGTGCCTTGAATAGGACGTTGGGTCTGTGTCCGATGCTATTGGAAATTCACGGGCGGGCAAACACTTTCTGTGGAGGAGTTATTTCAATTTAATATGGTGCAAAAATATGGCACGCTACTGATTTTTAAAAAGCTTTCCCATAAGACGTGTACTGCCTATTTTTGTTGGACAGAGTATAGAAATACCTCCAATACTCATATTGCATTTCATTTGTTATTTATTTTTTTTTTGTTAATTCAGAGGTGCGAATTTGCTAAATGATTCATCTGAAGATCCAGATTCCAATAAAAAATCAGCACGAGAAAAAGGAGAAGATGAAAACTTCAATGAACAATTTACAGAAGATGATTTTTCAAGTGCATTTGAGGTAATTTGCATTAAGTTTTTATTTTTTGTTTGTATCTATTTTCTTAGCTAATTTGTTAAAACTTTGAAGGAGATAGGAAGACATGATATTGAATCGAGGACATCCGAACAATTTTCTGTGGAAGAATTTATTGATAAAGTACAGCAACATGAAATATTATGGAACAACAACAACGAGAATTATAGAAATAACGAATTAAGAACCAAAGAATGGGAGGTGATTTCTGCTCATTTTAACTCGTCGGGTAAGTTTTTTTTAGTGATGTAAATTAAACCATATATTTTATTAACGGAAATGAAAAAAAAATGTGAAATGTTATTGGGGCTTACCTTACATGGGGTATTCCTCTGCTGCACAGACCATTATGGGTAGATTTGAAGAGACGTCGAGTTTGAGTCGCGCTGTCCAAACGTGTCAGGTCGATGTTATGCTATTAAAGCTTGTCGTTGAATCTTTGCCTGCATACTTTTTAGATAAACACTGGAGCAAAAATCATCCGAATCCTTTCAAATCACCCAAGCAAATTTGTATCCGTTCTTGACAAGGTCCATGCTTCTGCCCCAAACAGCAGGGGCGGAATGATCAACGTCTTGTATAGGGTCTCTTTGGTTCTTTGAAAGAGAGCTTTACTATCTAAATGCTTTCTTAGCCCGTTAGATTTCTGTATTGATGTATTGATTTTGCGAGGTAATAGTCGAGCCCAGGTAGACAAACTTCTTGACCACTTCGGCGCCCGACGAAGTTGAGATTCCTTTCTCGATGACAGAATATGTTATCGTACAATCCCTTCAATTACGATAGCTCGTCGCCTAGTTTTAGACATTTCTGTGGAGTTCTTTCCGACTTTGATGGAGCAGCGTCATCCATCCATCATCGTCCTAAACAAGCGAAGGAAAAGCATCGTTGCCGAGATACCAAATGACGCCTCTGTGTAATTCTTCCTTATTCACCCTAAAGAAGTACCATCCAGTCGGTCAAATCTAATTCGGTTGGCCCTGATGACATTTCCCTGAAATTTGTGAAGCTTATCCTCCCCGTAGCGCTGAATTACCTTCTCCATTATCATTAATAAATTTTTTTACAGCTGCGAATTTCCTATTGTTTGGAAAAAAACGCTAATATTGTGCCCTTGAGACCTTTCTGATTGCAGGCCAATCAGTATTTTATGTTTCCTGAGTAAGGTTTTTGCAAAGGTGATGTATGAACAAATTTAAAACTATTTGACTACTAATGATAAGCTATCAAAGTGGCAATCTGGGTTTCGTAGTAACCACAGCTGTGAATCTGTAGTTCTCAAAGTTACCACTGATATCCGCCAGGCTCTGGATTCAGATAAGTTTGGCATTTCAGTTCTTTTAGATTTCTCTAAGGCCTTTGACAGCATAGATCATTCGGTAGATACTAATTTCAAAATTAAAAAGAAATTTTAACTTTTCTTAAACTTCGCTCAAACTATTATCTTGAATATCGGATTCAACAAGTCAAAACTGAGGTTGGAATAACTAATACTCTCGTTACAAATAAAGAAATTCCTCAAGGCTCCGTACTGTATCCCTTATTGTTTTCTCTATTTATTAATTATCTTCTTATATCTCTTATCGCTTTATATCTCTCGTTCAATTGGTTCGTTTGAGGATTGTATAGCGCGGTTAAATGAGGATTTGTGTCATATTCTTGCTTGGTCATATTGTAATGGTATGAAACTCGATCCTATTAAGTCAATCGCCATGTTACACTCTAGAGACCAACTTAATTTATTTATGAATATTTATAAAGCGGAACTCTTGCTTTGTTTGTTTGTTCGAGGTAATCTCAGATACCACATGTCCGATTTCAAAAATTCCTTTTGCGTATTAAAGGTTGTTTTTAGGGAATGGTTATAGGCAAAATTCTTTTTGAAAATTTCGCCATTTGTAGGGTGAAATATGGTAAAATGAAAAAGACGTATCTGATTGAAAAAAATTCTACTTGGGCTTAAAAGGTGATTTTTAGAAAATGGCTTTAAGGATATCTTTTTTAAAAATGTTTCTATTTGTAGGGTGAAATGGGGTAAAAATCAACAAAATTGATATTTTAAGAATTCTTTTTAGTGTTTCAAAAACCCTAGTTTTTATTCAAAAATTTGGTACGCATAGAGTGAAATAGGGTAAAAACGAATTTGTATAATTTTTTTCTAAGGGATAGCTTTAGAATTTTCTTTTAAAAAAGATATTTTTAGGGTGAAGTGGAGTAAAACAAAAAAGAAATACCCGATTTAAAAATTCTGTTAGTTGTATAGGTTATTTTAAAAAAAAATTAGCTATTAATTGAGTGAAATGGGATAAACATAAGAAAGTGTTTTTTGATTAAAAAAATTCTTTCAGTGTTGGGAAAGTAATAAAGGTTGGACTTAGATCATATTTTTAAGTATTTAGCCATTCATAACGTGAAGTGGCTTAAAACCTAGAAAGTAGTATTCATTCTTTTGTAATTTGTATGCGAACATTAGGTTTGTCTACCCGAGCGAAGCCGGACGGGCCAGCTAGTGTATGTATATATTTTTTTGGAATAAATGGAGTAATTAATAATAATTTATTTTGTTTCTACTAATTCAAACATAACTACATATATTTTTTTTGTTTGTTTGTTGCAGTTGAAGAATGCAAAAAGAAATGGAAAGCACTTCGAGATTCATTTGTTCGAAATTATTTTAAACCCATAAAAGAAAAATACAAGGGTTGGAATTACTACGAAAAAATGAAATTTTTGGGACCACATGTCAAATACAAGAAGTAAGCAAGAAGTATAATATTTTATTGACTTGATTAATAACTTTCTGGCTGGATGATTTATTTCAGGGGTAAAAGTCTCGTAGGTGATTCTGAATTCAGACGAAGAAATGATGATAGTTTTTCAAGTTCATTGGAGGTAAGAAAATATTTAATAATGATTGATTAATACTATTTTGTTTGTCTTATAAATTAACTTATGGCAATTTGAACACAAAAGCATAAAACTAAGTTGTTTACGGTCAAAGAATTCGTCAGTGAAATAAAGAAACATACAATATTATGGGATCTCAGTGATGAAAGGTGTACAATGAAGGAATATAGATTGGAAGCGTGGAAGGAGATAGCTGGTCATTTTTGCATATCGTGTAAGTAGTTACATACATACATTGAGTGGAATTAAGTTGTATAGTAATTTTCAGCTTTGGAATGTAAACGAAAATGGGCAATACTTCGGAGCGCCTTCATTCGGGAATTCGCAAAATGTCCAAATAATGATACCTGGGAAAATTGTAAAGAACTGGACTTTTTGCTGCCGTATCTCAAAGCAAATATGTAAGTTCAGCTTTTGTTTTCTTATACTTTTGTGTGTTATAGTTCTCAAAAAGCATTATAGAGCTTGTATGCAGCAAATAATTTCCTGTGCAATGTATCCAGCAGCAAAAAAAGAAGCTGCACCAAAAGTTGACTCAACTTAAACTGCAACTCGCTACAATCTGCATTTGATTTAACACACAAATATGATTGCTCGAGTTTTTTCTCTTTCAAATTAGAGGAGCTAGCCAAGAGTAACCGCGTTGTGCCATTGAACGGCTTGACGGCTTGTACTATAGTGATTCTTTTAGCTGCAGCTAAATCCCACTGTGTTTATAAGGAGAGGCTAAATCGAGTCTGGGTTTACCAGAATTGGAGCCGAAGTTAAGAGATCTTTTTTATTTATTAAGAATTGCCTTTTTACCAAAAACCTTTTTTTAATTTTGAGGGTGTCCGTTTTAGGACTAGCTAAGGTTCAAAAAGTTATAACGAAACACCTATACCAACCTTCTAATCTTAACAAGCTCTCCACTTGCCTTGATCAGTTTTTAGATACTACAACGAACCCTAGGAATTTAACCTTCTTGGAGTAATCCTTGATTCCAAGCTAACCTGGAAAAGGAGCACAGAGGAAAGATCGAAAAGAGCACTTTGTGCCTTCTACATATGCAACAAGATCTTCGGTACACGATGGGGCATGCGACCGTATGTCATCCCGTTGATGTAGTACACCGTGATTGTCCGACCCATACACCCAAAGGTATGACACAATGGCCGAACTTGATGTGACCACTGACTACGTACCACCTGTATTAGAATTTAACAAAAACTTCTCTATTTTAATTCCCAAAAAGTATGGATTGAAACCCAACTCACATTGCATTCCCATCTACACTGATGGTCAAAAAAATGGAAGAAGGAACAGGAGCTAGGTGGTGCGTTCTTTTTCTATACAATAGTTAACTATTGTTAATGTGTCAACTAAAGATGTTGAAGTGCCATTGTTAAAAATGTTACACAGTGTAACCTGTAACATTTCATTTAGGAACGATCAATGTTAAAAATATTGTTGATCTGTCAAACGCAATGGGTTGAAAAAAATGAAAATACATTTAGAATGAATAAATCAAAGAAATCATTTAATTGCATCAAATTTATTTCAAAAAATACTTAAAAAATGTTTACAGTTTGTTAATTATATATTAAATAAACTTTATTTTTGGAAAAAAAGCGAATCTTCCAGCGAAATATAAGATTTTTTTTGATTCAAAATGGACACAAATTCACTTGTTAAATTTCTACCGAAATATAAACGAAAGAATACATCAAACAAAGAATATTCATCATAAAATAACAGAACTCGTTTCCAAAAATCGAAACCGACAGTAAAAATCTATTAAATTGAAAAAGGAAATCCAAAAATTAATAAAGTTTCAACTCAAAAGAACGAAAAGTAAACAAAAGATAACCACAAAATGAAAACATTTCCAAATTCAGCTGCTTTTGACAGATTAACATTTCAATTCATATCGTCGAGATGAGTTGGAAATTGTTACAAAGTGTAACATTCTGACAGCTCAACATTGAATTTAGGAACGATTTGAAGACGTCAGAATGTTACACAATGTAACAATTTGAGAATTTAGGAACGACCAAAGTTAACAATAGTTAACAATAGTTAACTTTTTAGAGAAAAAGAACGGACCAAGGGTGTTCTATGAAGCTCTTAATATTAGAGAACCATATACACTCCAAGATGAGTGTAATGACTTTCAAGCCGAGATTAACGCTATTGAAAAAACGGCAAAAATGGTACACAAGAAAAAACTGAGATCATCGGAGATCACATTTTTCGTGGAAAGCCAAGCAGCTGTCAAAGAAATATCCAGTGAGACTATAAGATCCAAGGCAGTAGCAAAATGACGAGGCGTACTGAACAATATTTGCAACACCAACCAAGTCAAACTCAGCTGGGTTCCTGGACATAGCAATATAGTAGGGAATGACATAGCAGATGAACTGGCAAGGACAGGGTCAGTATCAAATAGAAACAGTAGAAGCCAGTGTTAATCGTGTTTTGTAGCCAAAATCGTCAACAATTCAACATGCTCCTTAAAGGTACTCGTAACCACTAGAAATTCGTCGACGCATGGGAAGATCTTTTTCTCAGAGATTCATTTCCACCACATTAGCAGATTGTCTGCAAGGCGTTCTTAAGACCAAATGGCATAACTGTCATCTACATTAACGGCCGGTTGGGAAAAGAAAATGCCGTCTTTTCCTTAGAAAATGTTTCCAACGATATCTGCAAAAAACGCGTACTTCAGGTCCACACTTGAAATTTAGTCAGCCTTATTGTGAGCTTCACCCGAACAACATTCCACCCGGAAAATTTGACATTTCACTTTTCGCCCATTGTGAGTTTCCCCTTATTGTTAACATTCATTTCGGGCGGAATGTAATGTCATTCTCACTTCTTTTTTGTAGGCGAACAAAATTTCGTTCGGGCGAAACTCACAATATAGCTTTTGAAATTCCGGGCGAACAAAAATTTTTAAGGTGAAATATTTTTCGGGTGTAACTCACAATAAGGCTGAGTGTGTATCTGTAAGACGCGTTAGCAAACCTCAATATGGGTCATTATAGACGCATAACCTTTGTTCTTGGCGTTGACTTTGCGATAATCCATGCATAGGCGATTCATTCCGTGCAGACGCACCAATACTACAGGCGAACTAGATTCACTGGTGCTTTCTTCAATAAAGCCAAGTTGATCCAATTCCTCATAGAGAAGTTTTGTTAACTGGGAAACAAAATAATGACTTTGCTTAATCGGTACCGCGTCCACCCTTTTCATATTTTGTTCCTTAAATGCTTTCATTCCTAGGCCTACAACAGCAGAAAAATTAATCAGATTATGGATTTGCTTAATGTCTTCGACTGCTCGCTCGGCAAAACTTGAGCTTTGGGATCGAGTTCTTTTTTGATTCGGTGGAATTCGAAATTCTTTCCAGATATCTATGCCTAAGTATAGCGGCTGCTGCAAGGAAGGTAAACAACGAAAAAATTCCTTTCTAACGCCATTGTAAGTACCCTTCGCCATTATTTTCTCACTATGGCTTTGTTCTTCCACTCTGCCATTTTGTTCGGCACAATATTGTAGGTCCACTAACAACGCGCACACAGGAATGGTTAAGAATTAAGTCGCTAGGCCCTAGTACTCCACGAGTTTTCGTCCCACTTAATTTATTTCATCTATTATGAAGGAAATCTTTTATAAAGTTTTTTTTTCTTTAATGTGTAATTTCAGATCTGCAAATAATAACGAATTGGGTCCTTCTGAAGCTGCCTTTCCCTCAAATGAAGCAAAAATTGCACAACAAGACCATTTGGTAATATTTTATAACCATAAATCAATAACAATAGTAAATTATAATTTTAAAACAGTTACCACAGATACCCATCGAATCAAATGACATCAACTCAGACATTCAAACGTTCTTTGCATATCCAGATGAATATTGGATGGATAGTTTTATTCAAATAATCAAACAACATAAAATCATATGGGATACGACGGATAGTAATTATAAAAACGCACTAAAAAGACAACAAGCTTGGAATAAGATTGCCAAAGAGTTTGGCTTATCCAGTATGAATAAATACATCATTTTATCTATGAAATTGTTTATTCAATTTATTATCGGTCTTGTATCTTTTAAGTTGATGATTCGAAACAAAAATGGAAGAGTCTAAGTGATACCTTTATTATATGTCTAAACAACGACAAATATGCCAAAGAGAATAGTATAAAGTGGAAATACTATAACGCTATGGCATTTTTGCGTCCACATTTAGAACTAAAAAAGTAAGAGTTTTTGCTTCATTCATCCACTCAAATACTAATTCCCGAATTTTAGAATTGAAGAAAGCGGTTATGAAGCCAATAATGATTCAGATTCATGCAGTCATCCAAACGCACCGGTAAGTAAATTAAAATTTTTAACCACAATAAATATAACATTCCCCCTATTCAATAGAAATTACAAGACCATGAAACTGTGGTTAATGAAAAATCTACTATCGAATTCATTGAAGCTGTTAAAGAAAAACCAATACTTTGGAATTGGGTTGAAGATGATCATAAGGAAAAAATCAAAAGAGACGAAGCTTGGGGACAAATCGCAATCAAATTTAACTCATCAAGTAATAAACTGCTTTTATTATTTTTTATTTCTTTAAATTTATTCTGTTTTGTATTTAACTTAGTTACTCGCTGTAAAGACAGGTGGCTGGCACTGAAAAATATTTATAATCAAGTCATTTTAAGCCATTCGATTGATAAGAAATATTCGTGGAAGTATTTGGAACAAATGGATTTCTTAAGGCCGTTTATCAAGGCACACATGTAAGTCATCATCATCATCATCGGCTCTAAGACTGGAGTTTGGTCTGGGCTTCCTTCAACTAATCGCCCGACCTACCTATCCCATATTGTAATGATTTTGGATTGTGTTGGTCTACTTCGGCTAACAAATTTGTGGGCTATCTGCTTCGTAGTACTATAAATTGCTTATCTTTCATAGTTGTAGCGCCTTTCCTCACAAAAAGGTCGCACAATTCTACGTACTATTTCACGTGTAGCCGGCTCAGAAGCCGGAATGTCCATGTCTCGGTTCTTTTCGGTTGCTTTGAAGCTACGGTTTGTAGATTCGAAGAATCTTGAGAATGAAGTACGAACTGTTGAATTTGATATCTTTCTCTCTATTGCTATCGAGGAGGGAGTTATAACTTAAATGTTAAAGACCGAGAACTATCAATGAAATTTTGGCTACCGAAATATAACGATGAGGTGAGTAAAACCGTTACTAAATAGTCGTGTTACATTTTTTCGATCACCTGATCAACCGCAAAAATGTGATCAAATGTTGGTTTTTCATGATGGATTTAGCTTTAGCTGCAGTTGCATTGTGTAGCGGGCCTATCTGCCTCATGGTCCTTGCTGTCAATTTGTGAACCCATAGCTCAGCCGGTGGGTTAGGTTCTTGGACCTATAGCTCACTACAAAAAAAATATTAAAGCCACCTGCATCCCGATGTAATTGATCTCTTCACCCTCCCTTCCTGGTTGCATCCCTCGCCAGAGCAACCCCTTAATTTGGCTTCTTCTCCTCTCTATCCCTTCATTCCTCTCACCTCATCCTTCAAGAATTCAATTAAAAACAAAAGAATTATTTTAATCAGCTATTAGCAAAAAGGTGATTTCACCCGTTGGTAACCCTGTTGCTTATCAATCTTCGATTTATTGGCAAAGTTGGGATTTTAAATCCTCTTTTTTTTTTAATTTTAATTTACACTTTACACAATAATCCCCGATCAAAACCCCCCCCTCGAATCGCGTACTGTATTGTTTTTTTTTTATATATATACATAAATATATTTTCACCGGAAAGCGAACAGCAATATTAATTTGGTATACAAAAAAATATAATAATACGCGGATTGAGATGATTTATGTTTCGCGATTTAAAGACAAAATTAAACTCTTCTTTCTAGCATTAATTGGGAAAACCAATTAATGAAATTACCGGGACTTAACAATTGAATTTAGATAAAAAAAAAATTACGTTAATTAAAAAAAAAATTAAAAAAATTTATTTTATTGGCTTTTCGTAGCGGTTCTTCCTAGGCCTCGAACTTGGGACCTCTCGATTAGGGCTCGAAACTGGTCGACCCTTTTACCCTCTAGGCTAAGTTGACGGTTGATTTTTGGAGGTCAAATCGGTCATTTGAAGGTATAGCTAGCTGTTAACTATGTTGTATATTACTATACATGTAAAATGGCTGTGCTACTTATTATTCTGTCTGCCTGGTATTATGGCAGTTTTTTCAAAGCAGGAATTTGGCAGGAAAACTCTGTTTGTCACTTTGATTGGCGGTTTTCCTTTAAAAAGAATTATGATTAAGATCATAAGATGATAAGAGAAAAAAAAACTTTCACAAATTTTACCTTGTGGTAGGAAACTTCCGCACACAGATTTCAACACAAAGCGTAGTTAATAATTTAATTTTACGAGATTTATTCACTTGCTTTTCCTAAAGCAATTATTCGTTAATACGAAAATTAAACTTATATAAGTACATATATGTATGTAATTTAAACTTTTTCGCGCTTGACTTGAAAATAAAAATATAAAAATCGTCAACCGTCTTGTAAGGTGGAAACTTTTTCTATGATTCCTCAATTTTCCTATACTTATCGCTAACCAGCATTGGAAATTCTGCAAAATTTTAATCTTTTCTTATTTTGTCTATAATTTTCAGGATCATTGACTTCATTTAGTGAAAACTTTCACTCTCGAGTCAAAATTTCTGAAAATTCTTGCCTATTTGGTCTGCTCTTAAAAGCTGCGCAAGAAAAATCTGCAAAAGTTTCTTCTTGTCAGCGATATTATATTTTGCATCAGCATCATTTGCAACGCATTCCTATCCTAGATCGTTAGAAAACTACTACACTTAACTTTCGCAACATTTTCCTTTAACCCTGATACTTGACTCTTTTTCTATTCTCCCAATTCCCATGTTTGTTTTCGTCCGTGGGCTATACCTTCGTCGTATTGTTTATTTTTTTAATCGTGACGAAAATAATTTTAATTTAAAAAATCAAATTCGGTATCAATTGTGTTCACCCAGTAAAGCGATTGTTTGATTAAGCAATTTTGGTTGACGATTACTCCCTCTATCTTTCCCTATAAATGGTATACCAACAGCTCTTCTCAAAGCGACACTAAAAAAATTGACAAGCAACTATCACCCTAGCTGATTCCACCTCTCTTGTCTGACTGATTTGATTGAACTGAACTTTCGCGCCTGGGCCCTGGAGGGAACTTCGGTCTCTCCTTTTTCTATCTGATAAGATTTTCCTTTCCATGTCTGTTAAGACAATTTTCAATTCTTTCTGAGCTCTTTATATTAATATTCTTCTTCTTGAAATTGTAGTACTAGTCGGTATCTAACATTTAACGTTCAGTCGCTAGTTTGCCTACCTCATCATAATCATATTGTATAGGAACTTAAGAAAATAACTTTTTTTTTTTATCAATTCAGAGACACGCAAAACTTTGTTGAAGTTTCGGGATGCCTAGGTTTTGATGATATCATAGAAGAATGCAGTATCCCAGAACAAGCTATGGTAATTCTTATAAAAAAAAAACATCAAATCAAAAATTGTTAACATTTTTTTCTTTAATAATGAAGGTTTCAAAAGGTGATGATCAGGGCGATGCGCTTTATGAAGAACTTTTCGATTGTTCTCCATCAGAATTTACACAAAACATTCAAAAAATTGAAATTCAAAAACCCAACACCCGTCAGCGTGCTGCTGCTAAGCGAAGAAAATATTCAGACACATCGTCTGATGATGAAGACAAAGAATTTTTTCAAGGCTTGAAAGATACAATGAAAAAATTACCAAGTGATGCTAGGAGTGAGGCTAAAAGTCACATAAAAGCTTACTTAAAAGTTGTTTCATCAAATCACAGTGTTTGGAATGTAAATGTGGAGTAAATTATTAATGTACATAAATTATGTAATAAAAGGTTTTAGTTTAAAATGTTTGTATACCTACTAATTAAAATGCAAACAGTATTTTTTGATTTTGAAATTAACTAGCCCATGTTTTTTTTTTTGCCAAACCCGTAGATAATTGGACAAAAAAAACAAGTATTTTTAAATGCAATTATCTACTAATTGGAATCGGAAGGCTTAGCAACGACATCGTTTGGGCTTAACTATAAAAACTGTGTCACCGGCGCACAGTGTGAGAATTTGGTCATCTAGCGGAATTTAATTAAAAAAATGACTTCGACAAAATGATTTAAAAACTGGTTTTAACCTTCATTTAAGCAATTTAGAAAGAATTGTTATGTGTAAAATAAAGATAATTGGTCTTGAAGTTGAAGTTGGTGATAATTTCAGTGGCAGTTGGCTTGTAAAGGTAGTTTTGGTATTTTTTTTCTTTAGCTTGGTTCGTTTTTTATTGGAAGTTTTGATTTAATTTAATAAGTACGATATAAGGGAATTCAAAATAAGTAAAATTATAGTCCACAGGGTGTTTATATATTTTTTTTTTGTGGATGGGATACAAAAATAGGCTATTTTTATTCAATTTGTGCATTCATGAGAGAACAACTTTAAGTTTATAGTTTTGTTCGGATGGGAGACTATATGCATTTGAAAGCCTGATATGTCAGCTATCATTTAGCGCTTTAAGTAGCTGCGCATAGGTGCGACGCCCATAAATTTTTTTTTCATTTTCAAATTTGCTTTCAACAAAAAAAAAGAGTACTAAGTAACAAACTTACAAAGTTTTATCCAAATAATGTGTTGTGATTTTATTAGTTTTTGATGTCTTAAATGTAGTCTTTTGTGGTACGTACAGTACCGGCTTTAGGATAGGGTTGACCCCGTGGCCGCTCGGGGCGCCAAGCCAAAGAGCACCGCCCACAAAGCGCTCGAGGAAGGAAAGAGTTAAAATTAATTTTCTTAGATTCCTCCTTTTTGCGAAATTTGAGTGAAATGATTAATGGGGCGCCCAGCAAAAGAGCAGTGTTTATTTAAAAACAAACTGTACATTTTTATTTGAGTAGATTTTTTTAGTGGCACAGAAGAAAAAAATAAAAACGCTTTCCGGTTTTGAAAACCTTAAAAGAAAAGCAGAAAAAGAAAGAAAATTTGATTAGGAAAAAGAATCCATGAACACCAACAAGAACTTTACAAAAAATCTCCATCAGAAAAGTTCACAGGGTTATGTATCTAAAAAAAACGGTACAACAAAAATTACATCTGAGAGGAGGGGCGCCACAAAATATTTCGCCCGGGGCGTCAGTATGCCTAGAGCCGGGCCTGGGTACGTGCAAGTATATGTTTAACTTTTTAAGTTTAGTGATAGGCTATTGGTATATGAAATCATTTGTTATTTTCAAAACGCCTGTCGAACTTACGAAAAAAACTAATTTATGGGGTTGAATTTCCAAAATGAATATAAAGTGCGGTATTTTCATTTATTATAAGCTATTTAGATCAACTAACATTTTCAGAAGATGCAATCAAATCACTTAACGCATCTGTTAGACTAATTTGTTTCAAGATAAATGAGATGTGGGCCAAAAGTGGTAGGTACCGTGATGACCGCTACGAAAGCACTTATTCTTCCTGGCTAAATGCAACCCTAATCCACACACCTTTTCGGATCAAGTTGCATCTTCTTTAAATGTTAAAAAAGTCGGTAGATCAAAAAAAAAAAAAAAAATATGAAGAGTGCTGCTAAAAAATAAAAAGTGAAAAGCCTCTTGGAACGGCTTATGAAATAAAATTAAGGAAAATTGGATAGAGAGATACTGCCTTATAGTCAGAAAACTGTCACTTTGTTTCCCAAAGAGAGGTTTGTTTTCAATATTATATTTTCAACTTTTATTTACTTATACTTAACTTCTTAATAGACTGTTGATAACTTCAGACCCTTTCATAGCAAGCCTCAGGTGCATTCCGAAAAGAAAAAAAAGTTTTATCGAACATGAGGTCATGGAGCTTTTAAATGGAACCACTTAAACAAACTAAACTTCTTTAAGAGTCTGTTTTTGAAAAAAAAATGTCATTGATTGTTGATTTAATTTATGTATTTTACATCCATTCTTAATAAATATTTACAAGCAAAAAAGAAACAACAAGATTTTTTTTGTCGCCGTAATTAATTTGTTTTCTAAATGCATATAACACGTACTTTCATAGCTCCGTTAATCAAAATTTTGGCTAAGTATATAAATCATTCTAGTTTAATTTCATTTTTGTATACATTCAGTATAAATATTATAAAAAAAATGAACAAAAACCTTTTTTTGGAGCGAAATTCAGTTTTTAAGAAGGGTCTACCAAACTGCAAAAAAAAACGTGTACTTTCAGAGCTCTATAAATCAAAAATTTGAATACGTAAGTATTTGTAGTTCAATTAATTTTTTTTATATATCCGTAATGAATCCCATATAAGAAAATAACAATAAAATTTGTCTTTGTGACCGTAATTCACTTTTTCAAATGGGTCCACCAAAGTCCGAAAAACATGTACTTGAGAGCTCTGTACATGCAAAAATTGGCAAAGAATATAAATAATTGTAGTTAAATTTCATTATTCACATATTTATATTAAATCCTGCAAAAAAAATTATCAAAAAGTTAAACTTGTAAGCGCTGTTAATTTAATTCCGCTAGATGAGCGAATTCCCACACTGTGCGGCGTGAACAGTCGCTTTGTTATCGATAGTTTGTATGGAAATGTCTTTTGAGTTCGGTGTCTTGGAATTGAATTTTTTTTTTATTTTAGTAGATTATTACGCGGAATAATTTTCTGCTTTTTTTTTGACACAAATCAAGTTGTAGGTACTTATTACATTCCTTGGTAGTTTTTCATGTAGTTTTCTCAAAATTTAATACAACTAAGTACGAGATATACTTAAGAAAGAGATGCCGATTCGATATTCAAATTTAGATTCCTTTGTAGCTATCCACGGAAGGAAAATACGACGAAAGCTGTGTTGTAATCCCGCCAATCGGTATTATCGATCAGAAATAGTTCTCTAGTAAAAGACGCTTTTCATCGAAACAAATTTATTATTTTTATTAAAGAATTCAAAACATTTATTTAATGAATATATAAAGAAGATTAATACATAAATAAAACAAAGAGTCTAACCATAGCTCATCTTTTAGCTAGAAAGAGATTTTTTTTGCTGGCGGTCCTAGTTCTTCGCTTTTATCAGGTTGCTTGAACTTTCTACAAATGAATATCCTAGTGAATAATTAAAAGAAAAATCAAATTTATTTTTAGTTTTACATTATTTTTGGAATTTCTGCTGTTGAACTCTTATTTCCGACAATATCTTCATCTTCAACGTCCCAGCAATTTATATTATGTTTGGTAAATTGTTTCATTTTGAATAACCAACTTCCGGTTTCTGGGCGATAGTCAACAAAATGAACATCATTTTTATAGCAAACTAAACGTAATTTATCTTCATATTTAATTTGATCAAGGTGTTGGGGATCTTTTATTGGTTCGTGCTTAGTTCCATTATGCGGCCAAACTTGTTCCAGCGTTACAAGGACATCACATTTTTTTAGATCAGCAACAACTTGTGGGTTTGTTGTGTCATTTGGATAAATGATAATTTCTTTGTTGCGAAAATGAACTAAAAATATATCATTTTAGTATTTATTTTTGAATATAAAAAAGGGTGCAATTTTGTAGCATGCTTACCTATATCATTTACATTTAGACCAGCCACATTGATTTCTTTGTTGAAGCATACACTGCCATAACCTTTGCGACCAATTGTAAAGTTCGGGACAACACAGGCTCCGTCTTCGGTGATCTGAGATTTTAAATCTTCCAGCGATGGTAAGATGTAGTAACTGTAAAAATGAAATAAAATAGAAGCTTCATGCAGATATATAGTTAAAGGCTTATAGCCATTGTAAAATATTAGAAAAAGTTAAATGTTTGAATCGAGGTTTATGAAGTTTGTTATGTGTATTTCCACAGCGTTGATAGTTAACCTCTGTTTCTATACAGGATCAACGGTAGCGTCATCAGTACCAGGCTATACTACGACTATTCCCAAAGAGACAATTCACCCAGGACTTCGGTGGCAGCGGAGTCTTCTCTCAACGTTGACAGTCTAACCGAATTGGAGACTGAAGACTAAATTCATTCTTTCACCGGAAGACCCTAACATCAACGTGGTGGAGCCTGATCTGCATGATTGTAGCCAAATGCTGCCGTTAGTACGGATTAAATTGCAACATTCTATCAACGATTCGGCCTCTCTTTTTCCTCGTCGTCTTTCCAGCAACAGGGAAGATGTCGACCTGATCCAAGAATCTTTTATCATTAAATCCATTGCTCGGGGTCTCAAGACTCTTTGAAGTTACATACTCTTTGCATCAGATAAAGGTGAATCTAAAACTAGCATGGTAGTAAAAAGCAACACTTATGTATATTTTTTCCACAATTTCAGCGATAGTGATGACTCGGTAGACCTCGGCCTCCACATAGCTGACGCAGAATGGTAGAAGATCAGTTTCAGTATTGGAATTGACCTTAACGTCCATCATACAGTGTCGGAAAGTACTGTTATAAACGATAGAGGTGAGTCTCTTTTCCATTACACTAACCGTATAGTAAGTATCGCAGGTAAGAAACCAACATTCGTTACGAGAAATCGACAAGACATAACTCTTGTCTCCGTTAACATTCATCAAACAATTATGAGCTAGAAAGGATCTAAAAAACACCCTGTCTCAGATCATAGATAGATTCAATGCATGAACTTCCCAGCCTTTTCATTCATTCGAAATCACTCAGATTCGGAGAACCACAGATAAGTCAAATCGAATATGCAGAAAATGTTTAAGAGAATAATTCTTCTGTTTAAGTGGAGTGACTGAATAAAATTCAAGTTAAAAGTTCAAGTGAGCTCAACTCCATAAATGCGTTTCGCCCAGGTATTAGTCAAATCTTTTTAAGTATCCCCTCTATCATTAACTAACTTGACCTTAGCTCTAAACAAATCACTAGATATCTCCTATTCAAATAAGGCAAACAAGGAAACTTCGCTGGAAAGATTTGTAACCGATTTCGTTTTTTTTTTGGTAATTATTTCAATAAAGTAAACTAAACGAATGAAAAATAAAAAAATGACCGACGCCGACGAGCGAACAACAATAATAAGCTGCGCAAGCTTAATTACATTCGAAGTAAATAACAACCGAACTGACATACAGATAGGACATAAGCATAAAATACAGAAAAGAGACAAACGCATTGTAAAAATTAGAGACAAAAGATTATTTTTTTGGTGGTTAACGATTAATTGTAGTAGATTCCTCAGATCAAGCTTTGGAATGCGTTCTGAGTTGTAACTCAAGAGGAAACTTTTTTGCAGATTTCTTGACTACATTTAAGTCAAAAGCTGAGCTGGCGGAAATCTAAGGAAGCTTTAGCTCGAAAAGACTTATTTTCTGCTCCAAAGGTTCAATGATCCTGGAAGGAGGGGAAATTACAGCTTTTTCGTATGTTTGGCTGCTCAGCATAGGGGAAAACAATAGTCAGCATAGGGGAAAACAATAGGATTAGCTAACTTTCGGTAACTAAGTACGAAAAGTACCTCTTTTTCTTTTAAGATCGCCTCGAAGGCAGTTGAATTTATCGTGGTAATACGATCTGTATTATAAGAAAGGTTTAATTTCATAACTTGCCTATAGACAAATCAGTAATAAGAAAAATAAAATAAAATAAAGTTAATTGGATAAATAAAATTCGTTACGAGGTAGCAGAAACTAAAATACTTATTATAAGGATAAAATTATCCGGTAAGCTGATCCCAACCAGTGATTTGTGCGGTAGTTTTTTTCTATAAATTTTTTTTATATAGAACACCTTGGCAGTCGGCAATAATTAACGACTGTCTGACTTAAAAAAAGTTCCCGAGCGAGTCCATTCCACATTTTTTCCGGGACAGCAACAGCCCAATAGTGTAAAGAAAAAGCCAGGCAAACAGCGAAATAGCCGGCCGCACCTACTTTGGGCTGTTCTTGAGGAGTCACAGTCACATGACTAGGTTTCACTTGTGCAACGATATAATCCTATATATATATATCGCTACCGTAGCCTAGAGGGTAGCAGCGACGACGAAATTGGAGTCCAGCTTAGGAGTCTTCGGGTTCGAATCTCGACAAAGTCACCTAAATTTTTTTTATATTTTTTACGTAATTTCAATTTCAATTCATATTGTACCTTTAACGGTCAACGAGAAGTGATATCAAATCGATATCGAAGAGTACAGCTACGCGAACCGTAAAAAAGAAAATATAATTGAACTCGCGAAAAGTGATCAACGTATATATATATATATATATATATAGGTATAAATATCGCGAGGAAAAGGGTACTATAAAGTGTACCTAAACTTCACCTTCAAATCCAGCAGCAGTGGCCACTTCTTCCGGATACAAGGGTGAGTAAACGCTTTAACCATTTGATATATATTTAATAAAAAAAAACTTATATACGTATATATATATAAAACAACGAAGAGATAATATTTACGCGAGTTTAAGGGTGGGTTTTACGAGGGGAATAAAGTGCGGAAGTGAATAACAGACAAAAGAGGATTTATAAATCCCAATTTCCAATAATTCGAAGACGTAGTCAAGTAATTTGATAACGTTTTTGATATCATCTTCGCGTTGCCGCTGAAGTTAAATTTAGTATAAAAATAAAATTTAAATTGTAAGAAAGTTAACAAAGAGAATTTTACTGGCATACGATAATATAAATCATTTTTACATTTGGTAATAATGAAATAGTAATTAGAGACAATATGAAGAGCAAAAGGGTTTTCAATAAAATATGAAAAAGAATTTAAACAAAAAAATGAGTGCCTAATTTTTTTTAAATAAAAGGATGAGAAGGAAAAGGAGGGAGGTATGATGAGATGAGGAGGAAGAGGCCATATTTAGGGGTTACTCCGGCGAGGGAAGCAACCAGGAAGGGAGGGATAGAGAAGAATATCTCGCGCATCGAAACAACTTGATGCATAGCTGGCAAAATAATTTTTTTTGTAGTTTGGGCGATCGGTCCAAGAACCACACCAACCGCTGAGCTAAGGGTTCGCCAGCAAGGACCGTAAGGCAAAAAGGCCCGCTACAGATTGTAAGAATCTTTTCAATCGAGCTAAAAGCACAAGAGAAGTGTCAGCTTAAGACTCCCATAAGGAATTCGTAAAGAAGTAAAAGAAAGATCTTCCTGAAGGGTGTTCTGTATCAAGATTGAGCAAAATTCTTTCACTAAATCCAGTAATGCCTGGGGCCTCATCACGTAAAACGAAAACGATCGAACGATATCGTTTTGAAGATTGATAACTTTATTTTTGTCTACAGATATGATAGATAGATAGATACACGATAACGTCTGATTATTTTCGTTTAACGTGATGAGGCCCCTGGTTTCTTGGAAAATGCTGATGGCCCTTTGAGCAACTCTTGCGAAGAAACTCTCAACCTGCTATTGGATACTCACTTTCTGTTGTTAATTTTGATGATCTTGCTTTTAAAGTGCTTCAAAACTGAACATTAAAGTTTTCAATGATGAGTTTCAATTAAAGCTAAAATTCTGACTGCATCGGGCACTCAGCAGCTTTAAAACATACAAATCTGCAGGACCAGATTGCATAATACCAGCTGCAAATCAGATAAACTCAGATGTAATTCTGACGATTCTGGAGGTAATATTAAATGAATGCTTAATTCTGGACCTCATTCCTTTCATATAAAAAGATGTTAAAGTTGTGCAGCCATGTAAACCCAAAAGTCCTCTGGACAAACATCCTAGGAACATCACTTCTAAAAACCTTTGAACGATTGATTGATATCCATTTAAAGCATTGAAACGAGACTTGTCTATGGCTTAAAAGGCCTATTGCAAATAGAAGTCGGTGGAAACGACTCCAGACACTAGTACGAACCGTCGAAAATTCCCTTCATCATAGAATACACTAAACTTTATAGCACCTGAAATTGAATCAGGACTGTGATCTCTGAAAGTACCATCGCTAGCTGAATTATTAGTTGTGTTCTATCTTCCTTCTTTGGAACTCGTTAGACGAGCTTCTTGCATGTCTAGAAAAAGTGCGCTACAGAGTGATTGCCAAGCCGGACGAGCTTGCTATAGCAATATCAGGTAAACACACCTTAAGAGTAAAAAACGTATTAAACGAGTTAACACATTGGGCAGACCGATTGGGTCTTCTCAGACAACCAAGCTCTTGTGGAATCTTTGGACTGTCCCTACAAAGTATAAAAACTATTAAAACCCTTAATTTGGGTATGGGCCATAGGGAAATTCGGAGAAGAATTAAGAAAAAGTAAATTCAAATTCTTGGACCAATGCAAAACTCTTTCAATCGCACCAAATAATAAACATTGGTGTCTACATTTCGTTACATTTTGCTTCCGTTACAAGATAACATTTTACCCTTTACACGCCTAAAAACGTAAAACTTAAAAAAAAGTTTGCATACCCATATCGTGACATAACAATTCCGGTTGGATGTTCTTCAGTTTGAATACACGATGCGTTGCCTTTGCCATCCTCCTTCGACGATCGATTTGATATCAAACTGTAGTTTGAAATATCACTGTCAGTATCAGACTCGGTTAATGAGTCTTCATTTTGTACTTCGCATTCATTTATATCGGCTAATATATCACTGATTTTTCTCTATAAAAGAAAATTTCAAACAACAGATACAAATTACAAAATATTTAAAATTACCATTTTGAAGACTTGCAATGGTGCAAAAGGACCTTGTACATCCATTGGTTCGTGTATTTGCTGAGTGGGAGCAATCTTCTCTTCAGATGACCCTCCTGGTGTTGTGTTGCTAGATTAACAAAAAAAAAATTGATGTTTTATTGATAAATGTGTGTAATTTGTTTTTTTTTTTTTTTAATAAATTTTACTCATTTGATATGATGGACTGTGACAATGAGTTGACTGCCTTGACAATATTGACAATATTTAGTCTACCAGAAGAGCCTCCATTATCTGATTCATTTTGAAAATTCTCTTTAGTCGATGAGTCAGTTGGTGTCGATTCAGCGACATCTGAATTAGAAACATTAATTGTCTTTGCATTGCTCTCAATTGCATCTATGGTTTTAGCTTTATTGCTTGGGAAATTAATTGAGATGGCTCCTAGTCCAGGTGCAGTGCTACTGGATGTGGTATCTTTAGTTGCCAAAAAAGGGACGGTGAACATGTTGTCAGGTTTGTTGGTTGGCATATTAAATCCGAAAAATCCTGTTGATTTTTCCTCCACTGTGCTACTGGAACTTGGACTTTTAGTTGAAAAAATAGGAGCAGTCAACGTCTTGCCAGACATTTGGCTTGAGACAGGAATTGAAAAAAGTGATGTTGACTTTGAACCTGCTGTGCTGCTAGATGTGGAATCTTTAACTGCAAACATAGAGCCAGTTAACGTGTTTTCAGGTTTAGTATTGGGGAATATTAATCCCGATGTATTGCTGGTATTGGTATCTTTGATTGAAAAAATAGGAGCGGCTGACGTATTCTCAGGTATTTTGCTCGGCACAGCAAACGAGAAAAGTCCTATTGAATTGGTCCGTACTGTGCTGCTCGAACTGGTATCTTTAGTTGAAAAAATAGGAGCAGTCAAGGTCTTGTAAGGAATTTGGCTTGGCACAGAGAAAAATGATATTGACTTTTCTCCCACTGTGCTGCTGGATAGGGTGTCTTTAGTGGAGAAAATAGAACCAGTTAATGGTTTCTCAGGTTTACTACTCGGAAAAGTTAATGACAAAAATCCTGTTGACTTCTCCCCCACTGTGCTGCTGAAACTGGTATCTGTAGTTGAAAAAATAGGGACATTCAACGTGTTGTCAAGTTGACTGCTTGTAACTGCAGTTGGTGAAAAAATCCCTATACCTGTTGTCTTATTCCCCGTCGTCGTCGTCGATGCTCTAATACCATTCGAATGATCATCAAGTGTTTTGTGTGTTTCCTTCATTTTAACGGTATCATCAGTGCTGCCAGAAGTAATAGAAAATGGAAATTCAAGTGGTGTGGACGTTCCTAGGGGGGCGATGTTGTTAACACCAGTGCCAAATAATAAACTTTTCGTAGGTTCTACGTTGTTGTTGTTCTTTGTAGCAGCAGTTGTTGTTCCGTAAGCAGACAAAGGACTGCAACCAAAAATATCAGACACTTTTTCGACTACAGTCGATGCATTATTTTCAGTTCCTAGATGTGACGAAGAAATGTTAGTATTCACTGCAGAATAAGTTGAGGCGCCGAATACTGGCATTGGGTATAACTTTGTATTTTTCGTTGAATTTCTATTTGATTCTTCAGCTTTAAGTTTTGCAGATTCATTTGAACGCTCTTCCGTCTTACTTGTCTCGCTTATTTGTGCAGCATCATCAGAATTCCCAGAATTAGTAGGAAATGGAAAAGAGACTTTAGAAAGTTTTTTTTCAATTTCACTACCAGCTTCAAGTTGATGTTTGGATGTTGGTAGGGTAATTTTATTACTGGCACCACCTGCGCGAAATAATAAACTTTTATTTGTCTCTCCTTTGGCGAAAATGCTCGAATCTTTTTCGACACTTGGTATATCATTTTCAGGGCCTGGCTCTATTGACGAAGTTTTTTCATTCAAAACGGCATTCGCGGCAGCATAAGTTGAGCAGCCAAAAACTGGCATTGGGGATTTTTGTGTGTTTTGGATAGAGGTTCTATTTGATTCGTCTGCTTTAATTGCTGCAGATTTATTTGAATGTTCCTCGGGAATGATATTTCCATTTTTATTATTGAGAGTGCTTTCAAGATGGCGATATTGTTTCTGAATGTATTCCAAGTATTTAAAGACGTCTTGGTAAAATTCATCAATGGTTATATTATCGTTTAGCCGGGGTTTTTGAGTGTTAACATATAGATGATCGAGAGAATCACTGTTTGTTTTTATTTGGCTGCTGCTAGCCAATGCAGAATTACTGTTAATTTGACTTGGTTTTGCTGCATTGCATGAACGAACACATTTGCAAAAGGACCCTGCATTTAAATAGGGAATCAATTGATGAAGCTGGTCGAAAAATGCTTGATTTGTATTTCCAATCTTATTTTGAGATGGACTATAGCCGCTGGCGCCACCGCCGGTGAAATTGTTTGTAGCTGAATTAGCTGTTTCTTCTCTTTCACCAGCAGGGTCTATTGTCATGTTATTTTGTTTGGATGGTTCACAGGCGGATCTTAAGTAGTCTTGAAGTCGGAGTTCTTCCAAAGAAGTATTCTCATATTCACTCATTGCGGTGATGCAATTTGTTTTGGTTTGTACACGACCTAGATAATTTTGTAAAACATCGCTGCCAAAAGTTGGCTGATAATAGACCGATGTTAGATCCTTCTTTACCTTATCTTTATCATCAGTTAATGTTGTTGGACTTGTGAATAATGATTGTTTTGCTCCAAATGCACAGGCTTCGCTATTACTACTGCCAAGTGTTGGCTGATTCGATGGAGTTGGAAAGGTATTCATATCTATCTGGCCTTGGTCAAAATATACTACACCCGTTTCAGGTTTTTCATTGCCGAATACTTGACCAAATACAGACGCTCTAGTGTTTTCGGTGCCAATTGCTGGTTGCTGACTGTTAATACTTTTATTTGTTTGACCAAATAATATGCCTCCTCCATTTGGGCGGCTTTTATCTACCTTACCAGCAGTATCTGTTGTTGAATTGCCGAATGTTTGGTTTGCGCCAAATCCTTGGCCTATTGATGGCGTACCAAATAGTGAACTATTTATTGTTTGGGCTTGATTCGAAGGTAGGACATTACTTCCAGTTGCTGAAGTTCCAAAAGATTGACTTGCCCCAAATGCAGTAGGTGCCTGACCGCCGAATAATGGACCACTTGTAGTTGAGAAGGCATTCATTTGTCGCCCTTGATCAAAAAACACTGAACCCGTTCTGGTTTGTCGGTTCCCAAATAGCTGGTTATTGTTGTATTTTCCTGTTTCCGCAAATGTAACTTTAAAGACTGAAAAAATATTAAAAAAATTGATTTCAAATGGTTTCCCTTTTAAAATTTACCATTTTATATTTCCGAGGAACAACAAAAATTGAGTTACCTTAGAATTTTCCAGAAAAAGTCTGAAGAACTGTGTAATTGCTTAGCATTAAGATCTCAGAAATATAATTTGGCAATGTTTCTATAAGAAATTAATTTGTTAAATTGTCTTACCGGCATTTTTTGATGTTTCAACTTCGAATGAATTGCTGGCACCAGTTGGACCAACAGAAAACATAAAGTCTTCGTTGGAAAATGTACTAATCGGGTCATATTTAATTAATGGCAATGGAATTTCAACAATAGTTTCCAATGGTCTGAGGATATTAGTGTTTGGTATATATTGCGGTTGATTAGATTGGAAAGTTACAGTGATTTTTCGATTTCCATAATTCATTGATGACATGGTATTGTTGAAGCTAAAACCAGGTTGTTTAACTTTGACTGAAAATTCTAAAAAATAAAAAATATACACATGAATTAAAGGTCGTTTTTAAATACAAGAATTATAAATAATTTTATTAAATAATCGTTTCTACTAAGATTGTTCTATAAAAATTTGTGCCTGATATTTCACTTAACTACAGTTTAGGACCAAATGGCTCACCATCGACGGCTTCTTTTATAAGAAAATTTATTACTGTGTATATTTAAAATGTAAAGGTTATTGAATTATACTGAAGTCCATAAGCATAAAAGGCATATCTTAAACAACTGAAACTCTAGGGTGTGAGCTTTTTGTATAATTGTACATATCGCACCTCTGAATATTGTATTTCGAAGAACAAAACCCAATATAAGAAGACTGGCGACCTGCAGCTTTACAGCCCACTAATCATTTTCAAATTGTTGAGAATTACATATGGTCACACAAGAAATAACCATTTATTAAGTCTGTGAATAGAACTAAGCGGATTTTTCAAAAACAATAGATTTAAAAAACGAATTTCAACTCTAAATTGAAGGCAAATAGGAAAGAAAACAAAAATATAAGAAAATAAAATCAAGATGTGTCAAGCTTAGGTTTCAAGAGATTTTAATTACAAAATTTCAACTTTCTAGGAATGTCCAGCAAGAAGAAAACTGAGATACCTACATCTGTATAAGAAAAGTGGGCGTGGTAGTAAGCAGATTTCAACAACAAAAAAGTAAAAAAAAACTACACTTGTAAATTGGAGAACCGTCAAGCTGGGTAGGTACACCACATCAGAAAGTCAATATTCTAATGTTGGAGGAATAAAGTTCCAATTAAGTGCAAATTTAGCACTATAATCCCGATTTGGAACCAAAATCCCTTGACCTTCAAACCTTGACCGTCAAGCTGGGAACAAAACACCTTCAAACACGAAAATTTCAAAAAAAAAATTAATGATTTAAGTTCCATCTAGGTGCTCGGTGTTTTCAAATTAAAAAGTCTACAATTTGACCTTGAAACCAGGTGCCGTTTTAATTTTAAATAACTAATTAACCATGGATTCCAAAATTCTGAAAATGGTTTTCCAAATTATAGGAATACAAACAAATTAAATTCCCCACATAGTGCTGCTAAATATACGGCGGGCCGTCACCTGAGCACATAATTGTTATTCTGAAATTTCGTTCCGAATTTTCTCAATGGTTCAGCAGTCCGGAGAAAACTACACTCGGTCAGTTATGGGGTTACTGTTATACTGAAGGAAGTGACTCTAGACATGCCAATTATAACAGTTTTGGTTTATAAAAGTACTGTTTATGCGCCCCGCATAAATTTGCATGTCTCTAGTCTCGTCCTCATAAAGTCATCGTCATCGTCATCATAAAGTAAAAAAATAAATTAACATTGCTAATGAAAGTGTTAACTTCTCTTTTTGTTATTAAACAATCCCAGTTGAGGTTAAACAAAAATAAAGTTTTTATTTTTTTTTCAATTAAACAAAAAATCGTTTCGCAGTCTTTCGAGAAGTAAATATTTAAAGAAAATTATTGACAGAGAAATTTTAATATATGAATCGGAAACTTAGATTAAATAAACAAAGTATTTATATAACAAGTGCCATATTTCAACACTCCTCCTCAGCTTGATGATATAAGCCCAGTTGTTTCCGAAGTTCAATGAACTGAAATTTTGACAAAGCTTTTGTCATAATGTCGGCTATCTGCTTCTTCGAAGGTAAAAACATAACTTTTACTTTCCCCAGCTGAACAGCATCTCTGATGAAATTGTATTTTATATCAATATTTTCATGCGTTTGTGTTCTCGAGGTTCTTGAGCTATTTAAATGCAAGCTTGATTATCTTCAAATATTTGTACTGTTTCCACTTTTACACCAATTTTGAATATTAATTCCTTAAGCCAAATATCTTCACATGCTGCATTGCATAAAGCTACATATTCAGCTTCCGTCGAAGAAAGACTTATGGCGAATTCCTTTCAAAAAAGAAATCGAATTTTTTCTAAACAGAATCGTAGTTTTTCTGTCAATTGAAAGGAATTCGTGTTTCGTAAAAGAATCGATTTTTTTTGGTGTGATTGTATTTGTGTTACTTTATAGCTGCAATTGACGCAAAACGTCAAGAAATTATTCACAAAACTATTGAGGTTGTTTGTTTTTGTTGTGAGAAAAATGTTTTACCAATAGAATTAAATTAATAAATAAAATTATTACCCAGCTTATACGGTGCCAATTTGTTGGTGCATTTTATTTGTCTGAACTTCTATTTGCACATATATTTTTAAAGAAAATTGTTATTGAAAAGTTTTCACTTGCACTGAAAGTTTTTAACACGTCTTTCACTCGCGAAAGCTATTTTTTTTTTGTCAAATTTGTGTTTGATAATGAAAAACGCACAATAAATTACTTTTATAGCTGTATTGACTGAATACTTTGTTAAATTATGTAGAATTCGTTGCAACCAAAAAAATAAACAACTCGTCTTCCAAAAATTTCAATTTGACATATTGGAAATGTCAAGTCTTCATAGTGTGTGTGCAAATCAGTGTGAAATCTTGCTAAAAACGCAAGATTTGTTTTGACAGAAAAGAATCGATTTTGTTTAGAAAAAATTCGATTCTGTTTAGAAACAATTCGAATTTTTTGTTGAAAGGAATTCGCCATTAGATTGTCCTAGTCACAACTCGTAACCAACCATGAAAAAGTTATATAACATTTAAATTATGACACCAATGAAATGTTCCACTGTGTTTTTTCTTAAAAATAATATGTACATAGTAGACGTCGAAATTTCCATTTTAGTATATAAACAATGAATTTTCAAAAAAAAATCATTAAGAAAAAAAAAAAATTGGAAACAAGGAAGAAAAAAAGAAGAAAAAATGAATATGGGAAGAATGTTTTTAAAATTGATGCGAAAAGAAGTTATTGTACCACATGTAAGAAATATTCATTTTTAATATTCATATTAAATATTTAATAAATGTTATTTAATAAATTTTCTAGTTGGTATGCTGGTCGTACAAACATTTTCATGAGGAGAGATTTGAAAGAAAAAATAAAGAATTGGAATTGATGACGCAAATGAAAAATATTAAACCAGAATTTGCTGTTTACAAGCCGCCTCTACAGGAAATGAACTATGCCCAACATAACGACAATCCATTCCACATTCTGTCACCGGATATGGACATATGTAGATTTTTGTTCACGGATTTGTTTTTTTTTTTCAAAATGTTCCTAATCCGAGCATCGTTCATGCGCAGTGGAGGCGGTATTATGTTAATTAAGCATCGAGTTTAGAATGATGGTATGTATTTATCTACGTCAGTTTATATGTCTGACACCTTAACAGAAATTGAGCTATACATATACTTTTTCAAATATTTTTTAAAACATACTTTTTCAAATTTTTTTTGATGTCAAAACTGAAATATTTTGCTTAGGAAACCTGGTTTAATTTTTTATTTTGAAGACATCTCAGAAATATAAACTGACGTTATATACATACATACTTATTGAATAAGATTTGTTTTCCTTATTTCATTTATCATATTGTTAATTTTTATATTTTAATAAATAAATCTTTTTTTTTTTAAATTTACATCATGTTTTTAAATTGTACCATAAGGTCCTGAAGATTATGGAGCGTTTTTTCTTATTATAGCGTGGGTAGTTACAACGTGCTTTTGGAAAACATGATAACAGAGATTCTCGATAGTGCCCTATATTATTGCGATATGGTATTAATAGAGATTAAGAATGAAATCTTACGACAACTATAAGAAAACCTTCTTTCTGTTGAAATATGGCACTTGTTAAATAAATACTTTGTTTATTTAATCTAAGTTTCCGATTCATAAATTAAAATTTCTCTGTCAATAATTTTCTTTAAATATTTACTTCTCGAAAGACTGCGAAACGATTTTTTGTTTAATTGAAAAAAAAATAAAAACTTTATTTTTGTTTAACCTCAACTGGGATTGTTTAATAACAAAAAGAGAAGTTAACAATTTCATTAGCAATGTTCATTTATTTTTTTACTTTATGATGCTTTTGTCCAAGGCTTCAGTAGGTATAGGACGAGACTAGAGACATGCAAATTTATGCGGGGCGCATAAACAGTACTTTTATAAACCAAAACTGTTATAATTGGCATGTCTAGTCACTTCCTTCAGTATAACAGTAACCCCATAACTGACCGAGTGTAGTTTTCTCCGGACTGCTGTATATTTAGCAGCACTATGTGGGGAATTTAATTTGATTGTATTCCTATAATTTGGAAAACCATTTTCAGAATTTTGGAATCCCTAGTTAATTATTTATTAAAAATTAAATCGACACCTGGTTTCAAAATGTAGACTTTTTAATTTGAAAACACCGACCACCTTGATGGAACTCAAATCCCTAATCATTAGTTTTTTTGAATTGTTGTGTTTGATGGTGTGTGGTTCGCAGCTTGACGTAAAGATCGGTACACCACAAGTTTGAAGGTCAAGGGATTTTAGTTCCAAATCGGGATTGGACTAACACTTTATTAGAACTTAATTCCTGCATCATTAGAATTTGTTGTGGTGTTCCCACCTTGACGGACCTGTAAATTTTCAATTTTCTAAGGATGTTAAATAAGGAGCAAATTGAAATACATATAAAAAATGTGAGCGTGGGCGGCAAAAAATATGGACGAGACTAGAGGAATGCCAATTTGTAACAGTGTACCGCCATTTAAAGCGGGCGTGTGTTAACGCGCGTCGACTTGTAAAAAAAAAAAACTGGGTGCCCGAAGAATGTCCACCTGCAGAGGGCCCTAAAAAAAATATAAGCTTTCTAACGACGGACGTTCAATAACAAAAACATAATTAGTGTATGTGGGAGTTCATCGTGGTGTTCATCAGTGGTTTAGTACTTTTGTATTTCGTTCATATGTCGCTGCATGAATTACCACAACTCACGACTGTTCTCTTAACAATTTTGAACAAAATAATAAAATATACTTGTTTATGTATATAATTAGGTGTATTAACTTACTTATAGGACTTGCACTTTTCATAATAAAAATGCTATTGTATTTTTCAATATGGCCAACACCAAATGAAAAATCATTGTTATTCGATGTCCAAGTCCGGTTATTTATTGGATGAGCTTCAATTTCAACGACTGTGTCAGGCTTTCTAAAGATGCTGCTTCCAAAAATTATATCTGGATGTTCGAAGACCAAGGTTACTTTTTTCATAGTAGCAAAAGATGAACTGGCAAAACAATAATTTGTTTTAGGTTCTCCGAAACCCGTGAAACAAATATTTGTAGTTTGCTGTGACATCGGCCAACCAAATCCAAAATTATGCTGTTGAAAGAATCCTGTGGAAAAAAAAAGTTGCTTAGGTTATTTTTTTTTTGTAATACATAAATACATACCTACCTACTTTAGAATTATAAATATATTTATTTTAAACATTATAATAAATATAAGAGTCTGTCTAAAGGCACGTAGTTTCGCGTACGCGAAATAAGTTCTCTTACCAGATTCTCATACCTAAACAGTAAGGCATACTGCCCCCCTGCAACCCCCCTGCTTGGCTTCACTATAGGACTTGGGGTAGGTGCAAGGTTGGTTATATGCAGTTTTTTTGGATTTAAAGAACCCTCACTGTATATATAGGTATGAGAACAAATTTCGCGTACGCGAAACTACGTGCCTTTAGACAGTTTCTTATTTTAAACATAATAATAATAAATATAAACAATAAAAAAATACTATCTAGGTACCTGGGTTGTGAAAAAAGTTGTTTCCAAAAATATTTTGGGATCCAAATGCAGCCGAATTATTGTTTGTGCTCTGTTGTTGATTATTTTGATTTGGAAATGTTCCAAAAATCGAATTAGTTTGCCTTCCAAATCCAGAAGAAAAACCTGTTGCTAAATTGCCAAACGTCGACACAGTGGTTTCGTCTTTTACAGACCCCGAGTCAGAGGGAAATTGGATCGAGTTTTTATGTACGCCCATGTTTGTTTATTTATGTATATTTAACGTTGATTTAATTTCTTTCAATTTTATCATTCAGTTATTCCAAGAAAACAAAAAACATGTATGAAATGAACATGAATCACCAACAAAGTGAGTGCGCACCAACGCGGTGTGCAAGTTCAATTTAATTTCACAACTCTTTCCAAATCTGCACCCTTTAGATTGTTTGCTAACTGTACAAAAATTACAATATTTCTGTTTTTTATATTTGACTATAGCTGTTTTCAAGCAAATTTACAATGTTTACAAATCAATATCAATTTTAATCTATATTTTTAGCAATTTTTTTCTCGGGTATGATGTTTTTGATTGCATTTTCTTTTGTATTCTTTTTTTCTATTTTGTTTATAAAATGCATTTCCAGAGTTCAGACGCACTCATTGGGCGCGTTCAGTTAAATTTATCAAAGCATTATGACTGGATGAACACAATAGACGCGCGTCCGCACGCGCCTGATTATTAAAACGTCTCCATTGTAGCCTGCATTGACTTATTACAATATGACTTATATAATAAGTCAATGGTAGCCTGTTTCACAATGCGACGAGGAAACGAGACGTGAGCGTGACGAGAAACGCTGTCATACAAAATAATAAATTTATCAATAACTTTATTTGATAAATACATTTGATCGTATATTACTGATTTGATTGTATATTCATCATCATCATCGTCGGCTCGACAACCGGGGTCCGGTCCTGGCCTCCATCAACAAGTCTCTCCATCCATCCCGGTCTCGAGCCGCCGCCATCCAGTTGCGCACAACAAGTCTCCGGGCGTCCTGGTCTACGCCATCTCTCCAGCAAGCAGTATATTACTTAGCAAAAATGAAAATCGTGACGACGAAAAACGCCTTTGTGTGTATCCAGGTATGCTTTCACTGTTTGAAATTGGATTGACAACTACATCGAGTACTCGTCACGCAAGTATTAGTTAAACATTAGATCAAAACAGTTTGAAAAACGCTAATCATGACAACAGGAGTGTTTTTTTTTTTCAAATCGATATAAAATTGCACGAAAAAATGACATCGGCCATTAAGCTACCTAAGTCGAGACAATTTTAGAAATTTAAAAGGCTTTACACATGAGACTCGACCAGCGAACTGCGAATTAGGAATGGTCGCGAATTCAACATTTCATTCACATTCATTAAGAGTGGTCATTAGTAAGTTCGTGTATTGTCATAAAACATAAATAGGTAAAATGTGTACGAATATTTTAATTGGCGCACGGTGGAATATGTTCTAATGTGGATTGTGAATTTACGTTTGACAGTTCACAGAAGATTAGTGGTGAGTGTTGATTTGTATTTGCATCTCATGTGTAAGGTACTTCTATCTATCTGCCGATAAAAAGTGAATTTATTAAATTTGCTAATTTTACTTTGAATTGGATTTGGCCGTTAATCACTTGGTTTTTTTTTCATTACAAACGCTTTACAAACGAATGCACCCGGTTGGAATCCATTTAGGATTCCAACCGGGTGCATTCGTAAGGTTGGCACAAAAATTAAAACGTAATTTGGTCGAAATTGCGTCATTTCCTGTAATGAAAACGTAGTGTTATTGTTTCAGGAATCGAATTCGTTGTGGAGTTTTGGTATCTACTTTTTTCTTTTCGTTGAAGATAAAATCTTTCCGTCTTATAACGATGATGGATGTAATCAATCCATTAACCTATAACAACAAAACCTTGTAAGACTGAACACACTCCATTACATTGCGTTCAAAACCATTTGACTATCGCGTCCTCCTACACTCAAATTGCTGAATATCTACCCACACACACTCAAATCAATCTGTCAGAAATCTCAAATAGGTACGGTGGTGTTGTTGTTGTTCTCCAGCAAAACAGCAAAAGCCTCTCCCCAACTGCGCACTGTTGTTGCCATGTATGCGTAAAGTTTGTAATCAGTTGAATATTTTATTTTATTTTTATTTTCGAAAAAATATCCGTGGGGCCGCGACCGATGGCGACGTCTTCCAAATTTTTGTGTTAACAATATTTCTTAAAAACTAATAATTTCGTGTGATATTAAAACAATTCGTGTGTTCTTGAGTGTTTTAATTTATATGCTTAAGTGTTTTGTGCGAAAAAATAAGTGAAAATAAAAATATTTACTAGGAAAGATCCTTAGTTTAATTAAAAATATACAAAAAAAAAAAAAATATCGAAAATGAGTGTGTGGCTGGATACAGATGATCAACATCGCTTTGGAATTGGTAAGCCCCAAACTCCCAACATAAGAATTTTAGAGAAAAGTAAAAAAATCGTCTCGTCTGTAGTGAAGTTACTAGTTTATTCATCAATCATCGCTTTGGGGCGACAACTTTAGCTACAGATTAAACGTTCGTCGTTCAATTTCAATGATTTTCTTCCATTTCTCTACCTCGCCGCAACAATTACCCTTGAATTAAGAAACTGAATGAGCAACAACAACAACGACGACGTTGTAGCGACGACCTCCTAGGGTGTAACTTGTTGCATTTTATGATATTATAGGTAGCTATACAGCTGAGGTGTAACTGGATAGATTCTATCCATTGGGTATCGAATCAATTTTCTTATTTAATTGAACGTCTCTAGATATATCTAAATAAATTCAATTCATTCCAAAAACTCTTGCATTCGTTCCATTCTTTCTTTTCCCTCAATCACCCTCTTAAAATTAAGAAAAAGCAGCAAACGCATGACGATCTCGCCGCCACGAACAATAATTAAAAAAGTCGACAAACATATTCGTGTGTCATTTGGGGTAGTGTCGCAGTGAACGTCGAAGTATCCGATGTCTATGTCGTCGATTAGAATTATGAAACGGGGAGATGGGTAAAACTAATGAAAAACAACGCGGCTTCCCCCTTTCTTATATTGAACAACGCGTATCTTCAAGAGTGGAGGAGATGAAAACAACACCCAAGATCTAATACCCCGAATTAAATTACTCAATGCTTTGTTATGAATGATTCCGAAGGAATCTCTTATTCTGATTAAGAAAAAAAAAAAAAAAAAAAAGCGGATGTCGTTGTTCTGTTCATGTTGCATGCACGATTGTGCACCTCTTAAAAATGAATCGTCGATTGTCATGTTTTTCTTCACATTTCCCGATAGTATTACATTGATATTAATCGAAACGACCTGATCTTTCGCGTTCTCGGTTCGGAATGAAAATGAGTCATGAACCTAAATGTTGTTGTGTTAAACTTGAAGAGGAATTTCAAGCATTGTTGATTTGTGATTCGCATGTAATCAAAGTTTAGTAAATCTACAGCAATATGTTTGTAGATATACATTGATTTTTTACCCACTTGTCTGTTAAGATTTTATTTTAAGGCTTATTCAGATCCAGAGGGGTAATAGAGCCAATTGGGTTAACTTTGGCAACTGTCACTTGCTACTTAGGTTTTAGAAAAAAGTAGTAAGTAAGTAATTCATTAATTTATTTACATTTAGTTCTTAACAATTTTATACAATAATTTGAATTTATAAGCTATGGCTATGCCGTCAGCCAGTTTTAGAAAAAAAAACAACTTTTTTTGACATGATTATTATTTTTAGCGGAAGCCATCGAGACGTAGAGGTGTTAATAAAAACCTTTTACATGTGAAAGAGGTGGAATGTAATCTGGCTAGACATGGTGGAAGGTAGTTGTTTTAGATTGTTAACTTTTAAGGGTTGGGACTATAAATTTCAATTTTTAAGGAATTATGGATATGATTAGTTCTGACTCTTGATGTAAAATTTAAATAGGTATATGTAGATAGATACATAAATCTTTATTAAGTTATTCGTTTATTGACCAATTTAGTTTGTATTATTTTGGTTGGAAAAGGTTTTCCGTCGGCTGTTTTGGTCACAATAATTTTAGTAATGAAACAAAATGTTTAACATGTACTATTTTCCGACGTTTTGACAGGAGTTGCTGTCTTCTCCAGGGGAGACTATTATTATAAACGAAAAAAAAAAAATCACAATGTAATGCAACAAAAAAAGAGACTTAAACTCACACACTTAAAAAATTAAAGAGTTAAAATGAAATTTACATACCTAATTAATAAATTATAAAAACAATCTATAAATCAATACATATCTGTATGCACATATGTTGAGTTGAGTTTAGTCGACAACTAATGTCTAAAAGAGAGGTAGAAATGGCTATGAGAATTTATGATGAAACGAGGGAGCAATATACCGCTGAAATGTTCTGTGTGTTCTGCTTACGATTTATTCTGTTTTTGTTATTTAGAATGTGAAGCGTTACTAGGGTCAGGAGAATAGCCAAATTGAATAGCATGAGTGCAGTTTTGGCAGGATTGTTAGTGTTGATATCAGATTTGTGATTAGACATACATATGTATGCGATTGTTTTGTTAGTCCAATGTATCATAAATTACAGGATTCGTCAGTTTTTCCCATACAGTTGATCTTGTATATTAGATCCATCCTTTTGTCCTTGTCTGGTTTTACTTTCAATTTGGTGAAAAGGTGTGCAAGTGTTTGCTGGACTTGAAGGATAAACGAACATCTTTGATTTTTTTACAAACTATTTGTTTTAAGTTCTCGGTCAAATTTGGAACATAAACCACACTTTTGAAAAAAACAATCCGTACTTTGGTCACATTGTTGGCGAGGGATTTTATGGTTATATTTCGAAATATTTTATAAGACTGGCTGGCTGGAAGCCGAGCGGGCTTCGCACGGGTAGACAAACCTAAGTTTGGCATACAAATTACAAAAAAAAAATAAATAAATATTTAAGATACTTTTTGTAATTGAATACTACTTTCTTGGTTTTAACCCACTTCACGTTATGAATCTTGAAGTGCAAACTTTATTACTTTCCCTCCACACAAAAATTTGTTTGTAATTGAAAACTTGTTTTTATAAATATCAATTTTTTAAAAATAACCTTTCAAACACAAACAGAATTTTTAAAGTCGGATATCCTTCTCCCTATAAATATTAATTTTTTGAACAAAAATACTCCTAAAGCCATCCCTTAGAAAAAACTTTGAAAGGTACACAAACAAATTTTTTGAAATGCAATAGGGTAGAGCCGCCTATTGCCGGTCGCCTCCAGTGGCCGGCCACCATCAAAGAAATGTGTTATAATTAACAAACCTATAGCCGCACTTCCCTATTTAAAGTCTTCGAAGGATATGTAATATCTGCCTTATGATCTGTCAAAATATTTCGTAGATTTCCCCAGTACTTCACAAGTTATGAGTAAAAAAAATGCGCGACCTCGTCAGGAAACGTTTATAAGCATTTTAACTGTTGAAAAGAACAAGGAAATTTGTTTCAGAATTAATAAATTTTAAGGACAGTTTTGTTGTGTGTGGTTGTTTTAAAGGGGGCCGGAGATAGGAAACAAAAATTATAGATGTTGCCTATATTCGGCCACCCGGTCGAAGATAGGAAAAACTCCTTTTTTTGAGAAAAATGCAAAATATGATTAACTGAGCTATTTAAACAATATTCCAGCAAAAATTGACGTCAAAAATCAATGAAATCCAGTATTCGGCCCCTTCTTTGTAAGCAGAAACTAGGGGGCCGAATACTGGAGGTGTGTGTCCTAAATACGGCCACGACGTATAAAAATAATAATTTATGTTTCGATTGGGGTGGTCGGTCTTAGGATACTAGGGGCCGGCCACTGGTAGAAATTGCCTTTTTCATCAAAACTAAATAAAACGTTTATTTCAAATTAATAACATAAATTTTAATGAATTCAGATCAATAAAGAAAACTACAAAGAACATTCTGTTTTAAAAAATAAATCAAAAAGCATGAAAGTTACAGATTTTATGTGATATTTTCTAGCAAAAACGTCTTAAGGGGCCGGCCACTGGCGACTCTACCCTACCTAACCTACATATACAACTTTTTTGTCTTTAACTCCATTTAACTCTACAAATATCAAATTTAAAAAAATAAATATATATCCCTGAGTTTGAAATAACCTTTCAAACACAAAAAGAAATGTTAATCGGATTTTTTTTTTATTTTTAACCCATTTCATCCTACAAATAGCAAAATTAAAAAAAAATATCTTTAAAGCCATTTGCTAAGAATAACCTTTAAGAACCAGTTAGAGTTTTTTTTTTTCAATCGGATACATCGTTTTCATTTTACCCCATTTCACCTTACAAATAAAAAAATTTGAATGTCTCCTCGGTAGACATTTTGTTTAAATTTAAATATCTAACGTACCGTTGAAGACAGAAGCATTGAATATTGCAGATCTTCCAAATTTCAGATCATAGGTTTGTACATACATATACCTTCTGAGTTCGTATTAGACTTACCGATTCTTTGTATTTTTTCATTCATTACTTGTAATTTCCGTGACATACCTACCAATGCGTCATTGCCATGCCTCTAAGGACAATTAGATAATATAAATACGACGCCCCGTTGTTGGAAAGTGGTTATTATTGGAATATAACCTGAAATGATGCATTATTTTATTAATAAAACAAGTCTTTATGGCAAGAGTAGCTACCAATTCGGTTGCAAAATATTAATGTTTTTAAATATTGACCCATATCATTCAAAACAATAATTAGTCAAAATAAAATGGAATGTTAAATATGTTAGTTAAGTCTTATCTGCGGTCGCTTGATTTAGGTTTCCATCAAAATACATCCGCGAAAGACTAATCCTCGTCAAAATGTACCACAATTTTTATGTTATTTCAAGTTTTATCGGGAAATAAAACAGATTATTATAAATCATTGTGGTAGATTTTGATATAAACTACGTACATTATGTATAAGATTTGACTTCTCTTAGGTGCAATGAACCGTAATCCACTTGTAAGATATTTAAAAGAAAGAAATGCTCTCATGTCATCATGTCCAATAAAAGCATTCTTTTGTTTGGACAAACTGAATTTTCTTTTCCAAAAAATTTCACTTAGAAAATGGATAACAAAATATCAGAATTAAAAGTTATTATTATTATTTCTGAGAATGTAGGGTTCAGATTCACAAATATATTTTAAATTAATGCATAAATATTTTGGAAGCATTCCGTTTTTCATTTTAAAGACAAACAATAACAAGTTAAAGTTTAATTTGTTGCGATATATATTTGACCAGTTTAACCATTTTAACATGTCTTTTATATGACACAATCTTGCACATTTTAAAATAATTCTCATTGCCTTGTTTTGCAGTCTTTGAAGTCGATCTATATCTCCTTGACATGATAAAAATATTATTATTATTATTATTATTTATTAACAAAATAATTACGGAGATAATTACTAAGCTAATTATAATTAAAGAGCACAAGCTGCAAAGACTAACGGCTCTAATATTAAATTAATACTAAGGTAATAAAAAAAAAGAAAGATAGATATGTTTATGTATATGAAGAAAGATAATAATATGATACATTGAGTTTACATTATATCGACAGGTTGGATAGTTTTACAAATTCGTTTATTATTGATATGTTTTCTACAGTTGGTGCTGATATAAGAGATTTATTTTTAAGAATATTGGTCGAGATGGAACTTGGCAGTGAACAGTGTCCTAGGCCCAGAATGTGTTTTATATCGATGAGTGTGTTGCATGTTGTACAGATCGGAGGGTTTTCTTTTCGGAGCAGGTATTGATGAGTGACGGATGTATGGCCTAATCGAAGTCTTACAAAAGTTGTGTTCGCTAATTTTGTTGTAGATGTAGGATAAACTGGCTTGTCGCGTTCTGGGTTGATAGTGGCGTAGTGGTGTACATATGATTTCCATAAGTCTAGATTATTGTTGGAGGTTATAGTTTTGATAGCATTAGCGATGTATTTTTTTTGTAAAAGTATCAAAAAAGTAGAGTGGGGTTTTGTGAGCCATAGTAGCTGCTTTGTCAGCGTATTCATTCCCTGGTATTCCTGTTTAAGCGGGGGTCCACATTATTTTAAGTTTATTAGGTGAACGAATGAGAATTTCTCTTATTTTGTTTACAACAGTAACATTATATCTGTCATTACGAATGGCATTTATAACTGATATACTATCAGTTGTAATGATGTATTTACCACGAATATTTAGTGTACTTTTTGCGGCTACCAGTATTGCATGTGCCTCGGCAGTGAAGATCGATGTTTGTTCGTACAGAAGACCCGCGCTAATAAGCGATCCGTCCTCTTTGACAACTGCATATGAAACGCTCTCAGGTACTTTTGATCCGTCGGTGAAAATAAACGACCATCCTTTCGATCTAAATTCGGTAGAGATATCATTGTACAGAGCACGGAAGAGTATACTGTCAGTGCTGCTTTTACTTTTTGAGTTTAGGTCCAAGATAAAGGAAGACTCATTGATTGTCCAAGGTGGATGCGAGGGCATATATTTGGTATAATGTCTCAGTGGAAGCTTCATTTCAATTGCAGTTACAACCACGTTCGAAATAGCGGATGGTATTCTTTTAGGCGTATGTCGGCGTATTGCTGACTTGAAGTAGTTCTCAGCAACAGATCCGGATGAAAAACACAATTTAGTAAAACATTTCCCTCTTGATGTTATAATTTGTTCTTCGATGGTAGGAAGACCGCACTCTGCCAGTATATTCTTGATTGGGGTTGTGGGAAAAGCATTGATACTCCTCCTTGCTGCATGATGGTAGATCGGTTTGATGATTTTTAGTGTGGACCTGGGACAATTGCCGTATATACAAAGGCCGTAATCAATCTTACTAAGTAGGAGAGCTCGGACTACATTACATAAGGTGTTTATATGTGCACTACTTTTCTTACATGCTATATAACTAATAACATTAGCTCTGTCAGCTAGGCTCTTTTTAAGTTCATTAATGTGATCATTCCATCTGTATTTTCTATTAAAAGTAAGTCCTAGGATGTTTAATTTATCAACTGAGTTAATGATAATGCTACCTATATTTAGTGTTAGTGTTTGCGAGCAAGATAATTTACGACATATATGCAATATTTTACATTTTTCCACAGAAAGTTTAGCACCTGACGTGCTCGACCTTACCACAATTTCATTTATTAGTTTTGTGAACATTTCTTTAGTTCTTGCAAGGTCACTGCACTTGCTCAGTACATAAAGGTCGTCTGCGTAAATGCAATGATCCAGAAATTTGTATCTAGATAGTATGTTTGATATTTCTTGAAAGGCAATTAGAAATAGAACCACTGATAGAGGAGATCCTTGAGGGATACCATTGTACAGTGGATATGTTGAAGAGAAGAAGTTATTCGATTTAACACAAAATCTTCTGTTTGTTAAAAATGATTTAACATATTGCGTTATTTTAGGGCCTACGCCCCAGGATTGTAATTTATTAAGGACAAGGTGCATGCTAATTTTATCAAATGCCTTCTCGAAGTCAATTGATAAAATAGAAACGTGATTACGCGACGATAGAGCGTTTGTTGTGTAGTTGTCTATATGTAGGAGTGCATCAATGCAACCCTTTTCTGGTTTGAATGCTACTTGGTTTGGGCGAGCAGTATTGAAAATGAGGGTTAACAATTGCGTTATATATTTAAATGGGTGAGCTAATCGATACTTTTTTTCTAATCCGTGCTAGAAAATATAATTTTTGGATACTTTTTTGCAAACAAGGTCAGTATTATTTATTTTGTGATCAATAATAACTCCTAAATATTAAAAACAATCATGGATTGTAAACCAATATTAATTTTTGTATAACATTAAATAACATCTTTACCCGAGACGAAGACAAGGGCATCATCCGCAAACATACACAACTTACAATATTTTACCGCCAAGTTAATTTATGTATAATAAGAACAGGAATACATCCAAAACTGAACCCTGAGGTACACCTGTCTTCACTTCATCTGGATCAGTAACGTTATTATTCACTGATGTACGATGCGTTCTGAAATTAAAATATTCTTAATTACATATTTGTAAAGCTTCTTAAGAAGTATTTCACAATCGACAGTCTCAAATGCTCTTTTAAAATCTAAAAACACTGCAACGATTATATTTTTATCATCCACTTCGTTTTTCCAGGTTTCCATTACACAATTTAAAGCACTTTCACACGAGTATCCCTTTCGAAAACCAGATTGCTGATCATTAATAAGATTATGATTAAGACAGTCCAAGTGGACGATTGATGTAGATTAAAACGTCATCTGCTTACATTTAAACTGAACAGTCTTCAACAACATCAGTAAGATCATTGATAAAGAGTGAGAATAGAAGTGGTCCCAAAGCAGAACCCTGTGGTACTCCTGTGTTTACAAAAAAGGGGGAAAAGATACCGCTTTCAACTTCTACCGACTGTACTCTATTTTTCAAATAGTTACATATGTAGTAGAGGAAGAGATGCAGTTGAGAAATTGAAAATGTTTTGAAGTTTAGAAAGAAACATAGAGTGATCAATACAATCGAAAGCCTTTGAGAAGTCCAACAGCACCAACAAAACCAATGTTTTCAGCATCCAAGGCAAATCGAAGATCGCGGGTTACTTTCATAACTGCTAACTCACAACTATATTGACACCTGCATGAGTTTCTCAAAAACTTTTAAAAATTATAATAGAACGCTGATGGGTCTGAAATCAGCTGGACTACATGGGTTTTGTTTTTTTTTTTGGGTATTGGAACTATTTTTGCTGCTTTCCAATCTCATGGAATATATGTATATGCAAAAGTGTAAGATATGAACAACTAACGGCAGCATAATTGGCAAAATGAGTTTAATAAACTTTGGTGAAATGTGATCACAGCACAGCCAACAGCATTTGACTCAATTGAACGGATTTAGGTTTAGGTTGGACGGGATAATGATACGGGTAGCCGTATCACCTCATTCGGATCTCAATGGATCCATTGTGCTCCCCAGGGAAATGGTAAGGTAGGTAAAGGGAGGGTTATAGGAAGGAGTTATGGTGAGGTGAGTGGACGCTTAGGTATGGGTATGGGGTGCCTCCCAGAACCATCTGGAATTCTCGATGAATTTAAAGATGTTTCTTTGTGGCAGAAACGCAACGTCGCCCAGTTCGTCGAAAAAATTATCGCAGAGGGCTGATTTTCTGGTTTTTACTATAGGCTGGGGCATTCACAAAGAATGTGAAAGGAGCCCTCTTCTGCCTCTTCATCTTGGCACCCTCTAAATAAGTCAGATGTGCTGAGGCCAATTCTACTCGTGTGGGTTCCAATTGGGTTGTGACCCGTTAGGATTCCAACCAAGAGGGACGCAATTGAGGCCTGCATAGATTAAGTAAGTATTCTGTTTTTTTCTTATCGATATTCGGCCAAAGGTTCCTCGAGACCCGACAAGTCTCAATCGCAGACCATCTGTCGTTTGTGATTACGAGATAGTTTTGGTGGATTCTTTTCTTTTCTTAGTCTTATTTCATATTTCATAAAAATTGACAGGTGACAATTCTACAAGTTTGACACACTTGTCTGACAAATTTGTATTTCATAAAACATTTACAGTTGACAAATTTGTCAGAAAAATACAATGAAAAATCTTTCATGACAATTTTGTCATTGTCATATACTGACACATTTGTCGTGACAATTTTGTCATTGTATGAACTTGAAGTTTGTCATGGCCTACATAACTTTATGCAGTGCCCACGTCGAAAAACGATGAAAAATGGAACCAAAACCTATGCATTTTGTTTCAATTCTCATCGTTTCTCGACCGATTTTCTCGATGTTAGAAGTTACAGAACACAGGCACTCTTTCAAATTTAAAATGTCACAGTTGTGGAAGTTGTGTTTTATTATTAAAAATTGAAGTGTATAAAATAGCCATTTAACGTGTCATAATCATTATTTATTCTCTGTTTAAAATGTCTAGGGCGTCGGCGTATTACACGGAGTTCCAACAGAGAATCGTCAAAACTTTCACTTGAAAAAAAAAAAAAAAATTTATAAGCATTTTAGCTCAACTTCTGTCTTTTCATTGTCAACACTTGACCGTAAGTGAGTTTCCTGTCACAATTGTCAATAAAATACTGATAAATATGTAAATTGTAAAGGGTTTTCCAATAAGAGGTGTTATTTTGAATAGCCCGCTATTTCGGTAGCTGGTCACTTTTGAAGCTGTCATTTTTTGACATTTGACAAGTAGAAACTACGCCATTAATAAAAATGGAACGATACACGCTTCAACAACGCACTGAAATTATTTAAATTCACTATAAAAATGGTGAAAATTTGGCAGAGACGGTTCGTAAAACTAAAACATTTTTGGGTCGTCGTGAAGCACCTTGTCGGACCGCAATACAGAAATTGGTGGACAAATTCGAGCTGTTGGTACAAGTTAGTGATGTGAAGAATAAAACCCGTGCACGTCGCTCAAGAACAACTGAGAATATTGCTGTTGTAGCCCAAAGTGTTGAAGAAAACCCAGGTTTGTCCATTCCTCGTCGTTCTTTGGAATTAGGCATTCCACAAACGTCATTACACATTACATAAAGACTTGGGTCTTAAGGCTTATAAAGTTCAGTTAACACAAGAATTCAAGCCGGCTGATCATCAACAACGTCGTGTCTTTGCTGATTGGGTCCTTGAAATGCATGAAAATGATCCGGAATTTCATCGAAAAATCATCTTGACTGATGAGGCCCATTTCCACCTCGGAGGCTACGTCAACAAGCAAAACTGTCGCATCTGGGGCTCGGAAAACCCAAGAGTTATTGTTGAAAAGCCTCTCCATCCTCAACGCGTGACTGTTTGGTGCGGTTTATGGTCCGGCGGGGTCATTGGACCTTATTTTTTCGAAAATGAGGCTGGAGCAACAGTTATGGTCAATGGATTGCGCTATCGAGAGATGATTAATGATTTTATTGATTGTATTGATCTGGACAACGTTTACTTTCAACAAGACGGCCACACAAGCAATGAAACCATCGATCTTTTACGGGAAAAGTTTGCGGACCGTGTTATCTCTCGAAGAGGTGATCACAATTGGCCACCGATATCTTGTGATTTAACACCTTGCGACTTCTTCCTTTGGGGCCACGTGAAAGATAAGGTCTACGCCAACAGCCCAGCGTCGATTCAAGACCTCAAAGATGAAATTCGTGAGGCTATCGAGGACATAGGGCAGCCACTTTGCGATTTGGTTATGGAAAATTTCATGAAAAGGATATGGTCCTGTAAGCGTGGTCGTGGCGGCCATTTGGCTGATGTTGTGTTCCATTATTAACGGCATACCTTCCTCTTTATAATGAAATAAACATCCGATCATTTATCTCAAAAAATGCCATTTTTCTTTGAATATCAAAATAACACCTCTTATTGGAAAACCCTTCATATTTTTTTTCATTTCATAAAAGAATTGTCAGTACAAATTTGTCAGAAAATTCCTGACAATTGTAGAAAAATACTTGACAATTCATTGTCATGACAATTATTTTATGAACCGAAAAGTTGACAATTGTCGGGTATTTCGATAGATCGGGTATAGATCGATTGGAGCTAGTGAGAGGATTGTCTAAAGGGCTGCGGTCGGTGTAGTTTTCATAGAACTAGTTCTACCGATACACGATAGTCTCTGAATGTAAGTCATAGTTTTAAGATTGGTAGCTTTATATACGGCTGGCCACCAAACCAAACACGTGTACGTAAAAATTGGCTTGATGGAATTGCTTCATTAACACCCCACTCGCTAACACATTCAAACGACATTTCTGCGATTAAATGTTTTTATACAAACTCCTGCCGCTTTAAGATTATTCCATAAAACTTTACAGTCAAGCGCTGTAATCAAGATAATCAAGAACGTCTAATAATAATGAAATTTCATAAAATATACGTTTAAAATTTGGATGTATACCTACTTTCATATGAAAGTGATTTCATCAAAATAATATATATTTAATAACTAAATAAGAAATTATATAAACAGTATTTATAAAAACAAAGATTAGAACTAATTTGTTTACTTATAGCTTTGATATTCTTTTCTTAAAAATGATTCCACTCTACAAAAGTCTCGAAAAGAAACTGGAGTTTCATTCATGTTCTATAAATACTTACGTCTTTATTAATTTAAGGAAAAGTTTATGCCTTCTGTTTTGTAAGAACCTATAACAACCTAATATCAAGGACTCTTTGAATTAAAATACTTTATACACAACAAACAAAAAACTCGTGCCTCCATGTTAAGATATATTTTTCATTTTTCTTCATTTATTAAAAGAAAAAAAAAAAAAAAACTAAACGTGAATAACTCAAAATGAAAGCATTTAAAAGCAATCAACCCAATTACCTTTCAATTACATGGGTTGCAGAACCCATTAACCTCTTTGCATAATTCACAATCCTTTATAATAGCTCCCTTTTCAAAAAGTCATTCACTTCTTCTCTTCCTCCAAGCAAGCCAAAATTCAAAATACACATATACCTATATTCCCGGATAGTAGAAGATATATTTAGAGGGTTGATATGGTATGGTATAGGTATAGGTACTCTAGATTGTGGAGAACATAACATTTCAACAGGCTGAATCAAGTGCTGAGCACGTGCTAAGTACACGACTCTACAAATACAACCCTCAAAATAATTCCTCCATCCTAATCGTAGGTAGGTAAAGCATTCATTCAATATTGCCATATCTCTGTATGAGATGTGATATATCTAAAAATGTATACATATATTTGTACAATTGTACAATGATGCGGCTCTATCGTCGTTGTCGTCGACCCTCATTAGAGAGTTTTAATATAGACTTATAAAACAAGCAAAGCTGTTTCCTTTTCCCTGCTTCTTTCCTATTTATATTTTATAAAATAAATTGAATCTTTTCCTTGGGAGCATGCATCGGATAAAACTATCGTAAGCCGCGAGCTAATCGTGCGTAAGAGTGTATAAATATTTTATGTCGGTTAAAGGGCTGAATTAACACAACTAGGAACTTAAAGGCCTGAATAGCCTGGGGGCCCTAAACAATAAATTGGTGGTACGACTTACTTGCCAGAGACAGTTTCCCTGGAAAAGAAAGAGGCCCCTTTCACGGTTGTGTATCGGTATTGTCGATATAAATAGTCAATTTTTTTGACTTATTGAACATACTGTGAGCGTCAAAAGAAAGTGTATACGGTATACCTGCAATCCGTATTTTTCAACTCGCTTTTTGACAAGTGGATAATACTTCCTTCCAAACTAGGTATGTAATTTCTGAAGTCGATTTATTTTCAATAAACTGCCACAAGAATCTAAAGAAAAAAAATTCAATACAAAAAATAACAATTAAATAAAACAAAAAATTGTGTGAGTGCCGGGACTCACGGTTAATATGTGATGTAAATATCAACGTGCGCGGATCCAAAATGGAATTGTTTTTGCTTGAAGGGGATCTTAAGATTTTTTTCACTGAACGCACCCATCCTGGTATGCAGATCGTAACGTTGCACGACGTAACGTTGCACACGAACGTTCACGTTTTTTTTTTCACTCTACAACTTGCCGCACATGCTGTACAAGGTTCTGCTTATCGGGAAAATAACCCTTAAACGTGTATTTTTTTCTTTTTAACTCATAATTGATTGATTAGAAGTGATCAGGGAATTGTTCTTGAGTTCATTGCCATCGAATGTTTAAATTATGTATTAAAGAAAATCACTCAAAATGGGCAAACAAAGTGCAGTAGAAACAAGAGAACTTATTATAAAATTAAGAAAGGAAAATAAAATCTTACCGCGAAGTAGTCAAAACAATTGGCAGATGCCATAACAATTTCAATTTCAATTTATTTAAAAACAATGTACAAATAAGAATGAGTCTTTTATCGTGCTTAAACAATACGGATAGTGATGATGATTAAATATACTTAAGTATACCCTGAGTAAAACTATATATTTGATATTTTGTTTAACCTTTTAAGATTTTTATAGAAGATTAGCTTTAGCGAAAATAGGAAGTGATTGCTTTTTTAAAGTTTGTTGATCCAATTGTTTCCTTAACTTTTTTTTTTTTTTAATATTTAGCGCGCACTAAAGGGGTTGTGACTACCCTTAAAGTGATATACACAGCACGAGCGATTAGGTAGATTGGAGGGGATTGAAAAGGAGATACCGATGTACTTTGGTTTTAAATGTCTGAAGATCACAATGGGAGAGGAAAACTGGGCTAGGTAGAGGATTCCACATTCGTGCAGTGCGACAAAGGAAAGAATCTCTGTACTTAACAGTACGTCCGAAGTTGGGCTCCAGGGTAAACTGATGAGCATTCCTAGAAGCGCGAGTATTACGGTTGAATTGTTTAAGAAGGGGAAGAATGCAACTGGCTATATCTCTAGAACACTGCTTATAGAAATAGCGGTAAAATAATGATATACGACACGAAACATTGCGACGGTGCTCAAGATATGTAAATGTTTCCGTTATAGTTCTTTCACCTATCATTTTTAGAGCTCTCTTTTTTATTCTATCCAATAGGCTCAAGTGGGTTTTGGGGGCACTTGCTCAAATATGGGAGTTGTACTCAAGTTTTGGACGAATAAAGGCTTTGTAGATCACAGCCAGATGAGAGGGGGAGAAAAAATTTCTTGCATCAACGGAGAAAACCTAAACACTTTGCAGCGTTGTCGGCGATGTCAAATATGTGGTCGTTTTTCAAAAGGTGGTCTGTGACATACATACCGAGTACTGAAAGCTGTTCGGTTTCCTCTATGCAAGTGCCACTCAGCATTGAGTTCTAGAAGTTCCACATCTGAAGAATATGAATGTGAATCTAGAAACGAATATGAAAAGCTGTGAGTACAGTCGTCAGCAAAACAGTTTAATGTACTAGAAGAAGTAGCCACTATAAAAACTCACATGCAATCTGAATTTCTTTATTAAAGAAAGAGATAGGTATATAGTATAAACGATTTCATTTTCTTTATTGTTTCATCTGTCAAATTCTTTCCCTATGACCTATGACATATGACGCAAATCAGAAAAAGTGTTCATTAATGCAGTGTAAAACACATTCGCAAATATTGTGTATGAAGTTAATATGATTGCAATTGATCGCATGTAAACAAAGCAACCATGCATTTATGAAAGCACCCTAACTCTGCGCTTAAAATGAACATAAGAAATGAAAAACATACATTTGTTTGATTCATTCTAGCGCTTATGTCTTTATTTTTCTTTGTAAATATACATTTATTTTCTGACACACCTCTTTTATGGCTGATTTCCAATGCCGCGTTGGGCGTCGCTTTGAAAGGTTCTTCTGTCAACGCGAAAGTTCAGACATAGAAATTTATGTATAGTGTTTACAATGACGCGTTGGACAAAAATGTTACGATTTGGCATCTATTAGCAGGTACACAAACCAACGTAACATAAGCGACCTCAACGCAAAAGTTGAAAAAAAATCTACTTCTGCGTGCGTTTTGACAATTCCACTATAGTAATTTTAGTTATTATGTATCTTGAGTGTGTCTTCAAAAAAATTTTAATTTGTGTTCAAGAGGTAAGAAAATAATTAGATTTTGAAATATTTTAAAATAAATTTGAAGTTATAGAATAGAAATAGTTTTATAGGATTTCTTTTGAGGAGAAATTGATTATTTTAGTGAAGGAGCATGAGTATGAGCGCTGACAACACATACTTGTTGTTTTGAAAAAATGTTCCGGGTCTTTTGCTTTGGTTTTTTCTTCTTAAACCTCTTCATAGGCTGAAACAGCAGCAAAGACTGCTTTATCAACTATTTCTAGTCGACACTTGATTATTGTTGTTCATTTTAAAGTTAAAGACCTTCGCAAAATATTTACATTTGATTTGTAGAATGTCACTACAATTGTTTTTAATCAGAGCTGATTCTCTTAAAGTCTTCTGTCATGTCGACGCGTCTGTAATGCTTGTAAACGTATACGAACGCATTACTAACGCGAACGCGTCATTGGAAATCAGCCATTAAAGTGTGGCCGTGCGTCGGTCGCACATTCTCATTTTTTATCTGCAATCTGACATTTCAAGCTTGTAGGCAAATTAAAATGGCTGCCGGGGATTCTCATCTTTATGTGGGTAATCTGTGGCTTTCAGTTTAATTTTTAAACGTCACGGTATGATTCTACACAACATATAGAGAACGCAACGGGCAGAACTACTTCCCGCACCGCCAGACGACGCTCTGTTTAACCATCAGGCCTTTAAAATATCCACTTTTTCACTTGTGTAAAAAAGTGAGTTTAATTTAGTTAAACATATTCACGTTAAGTACCAAATCTTAACGAAAATCTACTAAAATCAACAAGGAGTTAGTTGTTGCCAAAGACTATTTTCTTTATTAGGTTCACACAAACTGTCACAAAAGATGATTTGAGTTTATTAACAGGGCCTCATATAGGCGATTAGCTAATTTGCCTTATTCTAAATCTGACCCTGATCAGCAAACATATAAATAAAGAAACGATAAAACATCATCATTGGACAGGTGCACTGGCACCACACTCCACACCGAATACACAAGTTTCCTTCTCGCACCTGCAATGAAAACGTGGTGTGGAGCTACATACGCATATATCTAGTTGAATAAATAACTCATGCAGTTGTTCAGATTTATTTTGCAGTGTTGCAGGTTTACGCACATAAAACAAAGTAAAAAAAAAAAAACAAACATTAAACAACCAAATCACCTCAACGATCCCAGCTTTCGTCATAGAAATTGGACAAACATGGAACTGGCTACGACATTATATTGATGTGGAGTCCGTATATTAATGCTTTAGGTCTTGATTGCGTGCCACAACTTTTAAGTGGAAAAACGAATGAGTAAGTAAATGCCAATTGTTCAAAAGTAGAAATCGCCACTATACTTGAAGAAATAACCCAATTGGAAGTTGAGTTGAGAGCGACAAAAACCCACCAATAAAAAGATGCCAGCAAATGACTTCTATTATAAGCAAAAAATTAAAGGAATAAAAGAATCAAATCGAAAAAAGAAAAATACAAAAGTTTTCTAAAGAATTGGCACATAAAAATTCATAATTCGTTCGTTAAATACTGAAGTTGATTTGGTCAGAGGGTAAGTAGGTAGCTTGTGGGATAAGTGTTTTTTTTTACCACATTTTTATTGTTTTGGATATATCGGGTTTTTCAATAAGAGCGCTACAAAAGTTTTTTTTAAATAAAACAAAAACGGTTTTGGATATCAATGAAATTCTTTATTCCTGTGAAAGAACGTTTAATGCCATTATGTATGGAACTCAATTTCTTTGGCATGGTCACCACGGGCACGCTTGCAAAAGTCCAGACGCTGAACCCAATTTTCGACGGTTTTCAAGCATAAATCGGCCGATACTGGTGCAATTTCACTTTCGATATTCGTACGAAGTTCATTAATCGTCGCTGGCTTGTTGGCATAGGCCATAGACTTGACGTAGCCCCACAGGAAATAGTCTAACGGCGTCAAATCGCACGACCGAGGCGGCCAAGCGACTGGACCATTTCGTGAGGTAACACGTTCTCCAAACTTGGTTTCCAATAAATTGATTGTGACATTCGCTGTGTGGCTTGTGGCGCGCACCGTCTTGTTGGAACCACATGTCCTCCAAGTCCATATCATCCAATTGGGGCCAAAAATATTCGGTTATCATTGAACGGTAGCGATCCCCATTCACAGTAATTTGCCGGTCTTGATCATCACGGAAGAAGTACGGCCCAATGACGCCGCCGGCCCATAAACCACACCAAACCGTAATTTTTTCGGGATGCAATGATGACTCATGGAGTACGTGTGGATTGCTGCCTGACCAATACCGCATATTTTGTTTATTCACGAAGCCATTCAGCCAGAAATGAGCCTCATCGCCGAAGATGATTTTTCGCTGAAAATCCGAATCATTTTCAAGTTGTTGGTCAGCCCAATTCACGACCATACGACGCTTCTGGTGGTCAAGCGGCTTCAGTTCTTGCGTCAATTTAATCTTGTAAGGATGTAGGCCAAGATCTTTTCGCAGACACATTTGGGCTTTCTGCAACTGAAGCCTCAGCGGCAGCAATATTCTCGACACTACGGGCACTTCTTTGTCTCACTGGCACGGGAACATTTTGTACTGTGCCTGTGGATTCAAATTTTTCCACTAGACGCTCAATTGTTGATCTGCTAGGACGATTATGACGACCATAAATTGGACGTAGCGCTCTTAACGTTGAGGCCACTGACTCCGAATTTCGGTAGTAAATTTTAATAATTTCGACTCGTTGTTGGCTCGTATATCTTTCCATCATGAAATGGCAAACTTTACTGAAGAGAAATGTTAAAAGAACGGCAAGAAATATGGCGTCGTTTGCTGCCCCTGTTGCTCTACTTTTGTAGCGTCCCTGTTGAAAAACCCTTTATAATTAAACCTGTATACTACACCGCTAAAATAGTTTTTTTTTTAATTTTTACAATGGATCGCCCTACTGTGCGACGCCTCGATAAAGCCACTACGGAATATCCTGAAACTCAATCAGAGTTCGGGGAGGCACCCCCTACCTTTTCCACTTAATTAATTCACTTGCATCCTGGGGAGCGCAATGAAATCATTGAGATCCAAGTGAGGTAATACAGCTTACCTTGTCACCACCCCTTCTAACCTAACCTAACCTAAGCGAAATTTGGAAGGACATGAAAATAGCGATGAACGAAAAAATAAGAAAACGAAACTTCAGACCAAGAATTGCCATAGATAGAATTCTATAATTAAACATATGTACATTTCCAAGATTTTTATTCGTTCATATACATATATCGAATATTCTCTATGACATGAGAGCATAACATCAATTAACAAAAAACATACTTGTCTCGCATAAACTGCGTGTGTATATCTGACATTAAAAACAATTAACCTCATATCAAAATGTATACTCTCTCTGCGGGATCTGCTCTGCTGTGATCTGGGCTGAGGGTAGTGGCAGTATTCCCCAGTGTGTTGATTATAAATGCAGTGTTCTACATCTGTAGGAAGTAACTCGATAACGAAAACAAACAAAAAAAAAATCACAAACGACAAACGACGACAGAGGACAAACCAACTGGTATTGGTTATGCTCCCATATCTGTCTGTCTATGTACATACATCTCATCTGTTTCTGCGTGTTTAAAATGCTTGTTTCATTCATTTGCCATCAAGCTTCCCCCTTAAAATCCCGCAAAAAAAAAAAAAAAGAAAGAATGAATATTGAATGCCAAATGAAGCAAATATAAACATTGTAGTTTTTGTCTAGTAGCTGTAGTCACCCCGGAGCCCGGAGACTTGTTTGGATAGCAGTTAGATTAGCTAAGTTGGTTGCTCCTCTATAATCGTTATCAGTTATCACCTTTTTGAACCTACATAACAACTTATTCAAATAAATTCCTTAATTTTTTTTTTACTTGTAAAAATAATATTTGATTTCCTATCTATATTTCCTCTTCTTCCGTAGCCAAAGACAATTTCGAACAAGAAGATAAGCCCCACAGATTGACACTGGATGTTGGTGATTCCGTGGTGATCCTCAAGGAACTTGCCCAATGGTATTACGGATACAATACGAAGTGAGTATATATTAATACAACAAAGATGTATTTTTTGTTTATACATTTACATACATTTATACATTTCGTGAGAAAACTGACACTTGAACTAATAAAATATCGATCGATTGTGGATAGAATTTATTGAGAAATGATTGGGTCAATTGAATTTGTTTTCTCTGTCGAGGTTAATATGCAAATAAGATAAAGAATTTTTTTTATATAACGAAGACATTTCAAATAGTTACAGTGCGGTTCGGTTGATTAGCGCTTCGAAACTTCAAAAATGTCCTTACATATCAATACTGTTTACTTGTTTAAATCCTGTGTGTGTTTATCTTCATAACAATTATCGTCCTATTTGTAAAATTTCTACAATTCATTAGGTTTTTGAAAAAAACTGATATATGATAAGTTAGCTCCCATTCTCAAAGGAATTATTTCCCAGGTAGAAAGGGGTTAAGTCAGGAAAAGTAGTTTTCCGCAAAATGGAATTGAAGATAGAAATTTTGTTTGTAAATCCAGATATTCTTTTTCCGAAAAATTAATGATGCAAAACAATCACCAAAACTGTCATATTGAAAAACATTAGGGGGGGGTGACAATAATATGTAAGTTCTTACCAGATTTTATGATGACTTATCTCCTTAGAGCCATCTGTAATTTTCTTACCTAATAAAATTAAGTTTTGTATAAGGGCTTAAAGCCCGGACCACACTGTTGTGTGTTGGGGAGTAGTGTATCGCTATCGCTCTAATGTATTTCATATGCGTAGAGCCATATTTGTATCTTGTGATGTGTTGTGTCGAAATCTATGAAATACATTAGAATGACTCAATGTGAGTGTGTTCCAGACACAAAAATTTTGTATTTGATTACCAAATGTGGGAATTCTGTTTGGGCTAATAACTTTGCAGCGACAGGACTGTTCTTATTCTGTCCCCCACATGTGTCGGAGTAGAATGTCACTTCAGATACTGTGTCTGGAAGGCTTTTCAGATGTAACAAGATTCGATTTACTATTTGATAAGAAATATTAATTTACAATAATTTTACAAAAATCGTTTAAGCTTGGCTTTGCCGTTTGTCCCTTTGACATCATTTCTGTATTAAATTGAAAAACGGCTTCACAGACAGAAAAAATCAGCCTGCGAGAAGAACATAATCTGTGAAATAGAGAAAAGCCGAGAGCGAGGTCCGCACCAGGCGCGGAAGTTCTACCAATCCGTCCGAAACATGACGCAGTACACACCACGCTGCACATACTGCAAGGACGGAGAGGGAAATCTGATCACCGATCCTCAAAGTATACTGGAGCGATGGGAAGTGTACTTCAATGAATTGCTAAATGGTCAGCTCACTGCAGAAGTGGAGGCTCCACTACTTCAAGAAGAGTACCCTATGTTGCCGCCACCAAGCATAGAAGAGGTTGAGAAGGCTATAGGCCGGCTAAAGAAAAACAAAGCCCCGGGAGCCGATGGTATACCAGCCGAACTATTTCAACACGGTGGGCCAGCTTTACGTCAAGCAATTCATGAGATTATAGTGCACGTGTGGGAGCATGAAGAAATTCCAGAAGACTGGCGAAAAGGTATCATTTGCCCCATACATAAGAAGGGAGATGTCACAACGTGCAGCAATTATAGAGGTATCACGTTCTTGAGTACCGCCTATAAGATACTCTCCTCTATCCTACAAGACCGGATAACCCCATACGCTAAAACCATCATCGGACAATATCAGTGTGGTTTCATTCCAGGCAAATCAACAACTGATCAGATCTTTACCCTTAGGCAGGCGATGGAAAAATGTCTAGAATTTAACATCCCAACATACCACCTGTTTATAGACTTTAAGGCCGCCTACGATAGCATAGCCAGGGTAGAACTTTACAAAGCCATGAGAGAATTCGGCATCCCAAATAAATTGACACGACTATGTAGGTTGACCATGGCCAACGTAACAAGCCAAGTAAAAATAGCCGGATTGCTATCCAAACCAATCAACATCTTTAATGGACTCCGACAAGGGGATGGTTTGGCCTGCCTCATCTTCAACCTGGCGCTGGAGAAAGCAATCCGTGACTCTGGCACGGCAACAAGAGGGACCATCGTCAACAGGTCCAGCCAGATACTGGCTTACGCAGACGACATCGACATCATCGGAAGAACTGAGCAAGCTGTACATGATTCCTCCATCCAGATCGAGCAGGCGGCACAAAATCTGGGGCTGCACATTAGTGAAGGTAAAACAAAGTACATGGGGGCGTCGAATGCGAGAGGAACAGTTGGTCAAACAATCAAGGTAGCGGAGCACGAATTTGAAGTGGTGCAATCCTTTAAATACCTTGGGTCAATAGTAGCAGCCGATAACAATATAGAAGAAGAAATACGCGGGCGGCTTCTCAAATCCAACAGAGCCTACTATAGTCTGTCAAAGCTCTTCAAATCCAGAAATCTCACCATAACTTCAAAACTGCTGCTGTACAGGACCATGGTCCTGCCAGTACTCACATATGGATCCGAGACTTGGGTGCTTAGCAAAAGGCACTCCGACCTCTTAGCCGCGTTCGAGAGAAAAGTCTTAAGGAGAATTGTTTGCCCCATATGTGAGGAAGGACGATTCCGGAGACGGTACAATCATGAATTGAACGCAATCTACCTTGAAGCAGATATCGTGACAAAAATTAAGCTCGGTAGACTCCGGTGGGCAGGGCACCTAGCTCGCATGAGCGAAGAGGAACCTGCTCGGAAAGTTCTTTGTGGTTCATTCTATGGTAGACGACAGCGTGGTAGACCATGCTTGCGCTGGAGAGATGGCGTAGACCAGGACGCCCGGAGCCTTGGGGTGCGCAACTGGATGACGGCGGCTCGAGACCGGGATGGGTGGAGAGGCTTGTTGAAGGAGGCCAGGACCGGACTCCGGTTGTCGAGCCGATGATTATGATGATGTTATTACTTTAATCGAAAAACACTTGTTCCACGTTGCGTTTATAGCATTTTTCGCTGTAACTAGTTTACTTTTTAGGTGGGTTTCCATATTTAGATTGCTAGTAATAGTTATTCCTAAATACTTGTAGGATTTCACAACTTCTATAGGTTCCCTGTTGATGTGCCATTTTTCGCTGCTCGCAGTTCGACCAGACCCTTTTCGAAATATCATCACCTTGGATTTGCTCAGGTTCACGCTTAAATTCCATAATCAGCAGTACTCTCCGAGAGCTTTGATGATAGTTCTCGAGATTTCTATTCCTTCGGGTAGAAAATCTATTAAGGCGTTTATAAATAAGGCAAATAAACTGGGGCTTAGACTACATCCTTGTTTGACTCCCATTTTCGACTCAAACCATTCTGAGATCTCTGAACCGTTCCAAACAGCTGATAGATTGCCATCATATATATTTTCCAGCACTTTCCCGAAATTAGCTGTCATCCCAAGGTTGTAGAGTTTTATTTTCTGTATCAAAGGCTGCTTTGAAGTCAATAAAAAAGACGTACAGCTTCTTTTTTTTTTTTGATCGATAAAGTTACTCGCTGTGCTCTGCAAAACAAACACCTTATCGATGGTCGAATAACCACTCCTGAATCCAGCTTGAAATTCCCCAAGCAATCTTCTATTTTGTATCCAATTTGTCATTCGATTATTCAAAACAGATGTAAATATTTTGTAGAAGGCGCTAAGAAAGGAGATTCCGCGGTAATTGGCTGGATCTGATATATTTCCCTTTTTATGTAAGGGAAGGCTTTTCAGATGCTTGAATAAATATGACGCGATTTCGTTGCCTCCTCTTGCAGCTTAACCTTCATCTTTCATGTCACATGTAGTTCATTGATGCTCCGCTAGCATTGTCATAAACAGTCAAGTTGTAAGCCCACAACTGTCTTTTCTAAAATTCTACCAAAGAACCTAGTAATGGTGATGACAAACATTGCTGCAGGTCGAAGCTGAAGCCTTTAGTTGTGTGATTATTATATTATTGTATAGGTGCATACTTAAAAGATCGTATTCAGTACGTTTGCATCAATGATATTCTTTCTTCACCGGCTTACATCACCTCTGGTGTTCCTCAGGGTAGCCATCTAGGTCCTCTTTTCTTTCAGTTGTTTATCAACGACATTCCGGATATTTTCGTTGTATCAAATCTTGATGCAGACTGCATTTTTTTACAGAGGTCTTGATAGCTTATCAAATTTGTGTGTGATTAACTCCTTAAATCTATGTAAATGCTTCAAAATACTGTCAAAGTTTAACGTTTTATCGAAAACGTGCGCCGATCAATTTTATCTATAAAATTAACAATAAAACCCTGTCCATCATATCCTTCAAAAAAAAGATCTTGGTGTAATTTTTGATCAAAAATTAAACTTTGTGAGGCATATAGAGTTTTTGGTTGCTTGAAGCAATTCAATGCTAGGGTTTATCTTGCGTAATTCTAAAGACTTCTCTAATCCTCATACATTAAAATGTCTATTTTTTGCCTTTGTAAGATCTATTTTAGAATATTGTTATACCATATGAGATTCCTCTTATGCAGTTCGGTCTTCAAGAATTGAAAAAAAAATCCAAAAAACGATTTACTAGAGTGGTGGTTAGAAGACTTAACTGGATTTTAGATATGCCTCCTTATGAAACAAGGTGTAAATTACTTGGAATATCACCACTATACATTCGAAGGAAATACTTCGCGGTTATGTTAATTCGCGACTTATTAGCTCACATTGTTCTCACATTCTATCTTTGATTGGTTTCAATTTCAATGTTCATGCGAGACTGCTTCGAAATCGGTTGTATTTTAATGTTCCATTCCATAGAACTGTTTTATGCTAGCAATGAACCATTATGCATGATTGATTTTTTATATGAGCAGATTTATATCTAAAACAAAATTGTTATTAATTTTAAGTAATGTTTAAAATGTTAAATTTATTTTTGGTGTGTAAACATCTATGCTGGCGGTAGAGGGAAAAAAATACGTGAACGTTCGTGTGCAACGTTACGTCGTGCAACGTTACGGCGTGCAACGTTACGATCTGCATACTAGGATGGGTGCGTTCAGTGAAAAAAATCTTAAGATCCCCTTCAAGCAAAAACTAGTCCGTTTTGGATCCGCGCATGTTGATGTTTACACAAATTAACCGTGAGTCCCGGCACTCACACAATTTTTTTTTCTGTATTCATGTAATCTTAATAAAGCTTTGTAACTTTATTTGATGAAATAAAGTAAACTAAACCAAAAAAAAAAAAAAAAAAAAAAAAATGTGAAATGTTTTCGTTCAGTACCTATTTCTTGTCGTCATCTAGTGCAGCAGTTTGGGATGGTTCGAAGTTGTCAGATTGGTTTGAGACGTCAGCAGGTGTCCCTCAGGGATGTATTCTAAGCCCTCTTTTATTCGCGCTATTTATCGATGATATCTCTGAAATGCTTCCTAGAGGTGTAATGTTCGCTGGAACTCTCATCAAAGTTCTTCTCTACGCTGATGACTTGGTATTAAAAGCTGACAACCCCTTTACTCTGCAACTCCAAATTAATCGTCTGGATGATTATTGTAAGACTTGGGAACTCCACATCAATGTCCAAAAAACCAAAATTATGATTTGTGAGAGTCGTAATAGAAGGGTGAGGCTACCTGAAGAATCTTGGCGTCTAAATAATGAAATTATTGACATAGTACGTGAATTCAAGTACCTTGGAGTTTTGTTAACATCGAACTTGAACTTTGGCAAGCATGCAAAGGATAAAAGCACTGAAGCTAAGCTGGCGCTAAATAACGGGTGATTTTTTAGCTGGTTTGGTTTTGGCAACACTGGTTTTGACAGCTGACGTGTGTTTAGTACCTTGTGTCACTGTCAAACAGCTTCAGTTTGGTTTGCAATTTAACCATGGATCGTCTTACAAATGAACAACGCTTGCAAATTATTGAATTTTACTATCAAAATTCGTGCTCGGTTCGAAATGTTCATTGCGTGCTGCTTCCATTTTATGATCGGCATTCTCGACCTTCTGAGCAGTCTATTCGGAAGATTGTGACCAAATTTCGCACCAAATTTACTTTGTTGGACATTAAACCACCAACACGTTTACGTACTGTGCGTAGTGAAGAAAATATTGCGGCCGTATCAGCTAGTGTGACAGAAGACCGCGAAATGTCGATTCGGCGCCGTTCCCAGCAGTTAGGCCTTTGTTACAGCACTACGTGGAAAATTTTGCGGAAGGATTTGGGCGTAAAGCCTTTTAAGATACAGCTGGTGCAAGAACTAAAGCCAGCCGACCTACCACAACGCCGAATTTTTGGTGAATGGGCTCTTGGAAAGCTGGCCGAGGATCCGCTTTTTTATCGAAAAATTGTGTTCAGCGATGAGGCTCATTTTTGGTTGAATGGGTACGTAAATAAGCAAAATTGCCGCATTTGGAGTGAAGATCAGCCAGAAGCATTGCAACAGCTACCAATGCATCCCGAAAAAGCCACTGTTTGGTGCGGTTTATGGGCCGGCGGCATTATTGGGCCATATTTCTTCAAAGATGATGCGAATCGCAGCGTTACTGTCAATGGTGAACGCTACCGAGCGATGATAACAAATTTTTTTTTGTCCCGAAATGGAAGTTCTTGACTTGCATGATATGTGGTTTCAACAAGACGGTGCCACATGCCACACAGCACGCGAAACAATGGCGCAATTGCGAGGCGAGTTTGGTGAACAGTTAATTTCACGTTTCGGGCCGGTCAATTGGCCGCCTAGATCGTGCGATTTGACACCATTAGATTATTTTTTGTGGGGGTATGTCAAGGCTAATGTCTATAGGGACAAGCCCGCTTCGATTGACGCACTGGAAGCCAACATCCATGCATTCATTCGTGAGATACCGGCCGATATGTGTGAAAGAGTATGCCAAAATTGGACTCAGCGGATGGGCTACCTGAGACGCAGCCGCGGTCAACATTTGCATGAAATTATCTTTAAACATTAAATTGCAAGGTTCAAACTATCGATTCAAATAAATATTTCATTCATTTCTTAAAAAATCACCCTTTATAATGTGGAAAAGATTCTTTGCTAACCAAAACATTGACCATTCGACAAAATATCAAGTGTTTAGGGCGACAGTTAACACTTGCATGTGCTATGGAGTGCAAGCCTTTGGTGTTACACCCTTCGAAGAATTTGAAGCTGTTCAAAGATTTTTCTTCAAACGATTATTTCGATTGCCGAACTCAGCACCAACCTATGCTATACACGTGGAATCTGGCTTACCACCCATCTACATCAATAATCTAAAAGCTCATGCAGACTATCTAACAAAAGTGATGAGGAGAAGTAATACCAGTCATCATAAAAAAATTCTGATGAGACAACTGCAATTGAATCAGTACCCTTTTAGAGAGTGGAATCAGTTGGCCCTATCCAATGACCTTTCTCTGTCCTTAACAGAGACAAATGTTTTCGAATGGCACAATATATTCGCATCAATTATTGCTAAGACAGATGAAAGGATTTTTGACCAGCACCTAACCAGAGCTTCATCGTCGACTTCAAGGTTATGCTACAGGAACCTTAACCGTCAAATTCTAACTCAGGATAGCTATTTCAACGTTAAGTACTCGTCTGAGGCTATAAGTACTATTTTCAGAGCAAGATTAGAAATCCTAAATCTGAATTACATCCCACATAGAACTCATCTTCGGCAGAATTGTGAATTGTGTAACAGAAGAGAATGTGAAGATGTTTACCACTTCATTGCTGTTTGCCCTTTACTCCAAGAAATACGGCGCTTGTATTTCCAAGAAAGTTCTTTTTCATGCAATAGCTTGTTTGAGATATTAAACGGTGGTCGTGGTTGGTCTAATCTATACAAATTTCGCAAACACGCTATGAATTACCGGAATAGTTTTTGAAAATTTGTATTCTCTAAATATTTCTTCAAATTATTACTTTTTATGTGACAAATCATTAAAATTGCAAAAATAGTATTATCATCATCATTTAAAATTAGTATAACTTTTTATGTGGCAAATCATCAAAATTGCAAAAACTTCAGTACATATTATCGCTCTCCCATTTATTTATTTATTAAATCTAAGCTAAAACTATAAATATTCATAGCATCACTTTTCGTTTTTATTTTTAATTCTTTTTTTTTTAATATTCTTTTTTTAATTTTTATATTTACTTACTCATGAAATGTCATATCCGGCAGACGGCAGATTGCCATGTCCGTATTCTTAAGTTTAAAATTGTATCAATATAAAATCGAAAAAATAAAGATTTTTATCTATCTATCTACCTATACGTTCTGTAACTCTCCCATGGATAAAATTGGTCGAGAAACGATGTAAAATGGAACAAAACTCATACGATTTGTTTCAATTTTCATCGTTTCTCGACTGATTTCATCGATGCGAGAATTACAGAACGTAAGCTCAGGTTACAAGTTCGAACCATATGTATTTATATCTATTTGACCTACGGTATGGCGTTTCAAAAACAATCGATTTCCCAATGACTGCGTTCATATCGATATGGGTATAGGTTAGTTCGATTTTTTAATTTACGAAATAAAGGGTCCCCCATCTAACGTTTTTTTTTTCAACTAGTGCTTATTTCGTGAATGGTAACACTTAGCTCATGTCTGATTTGACAGATAATAAGTTTTATCCTTCCGATGAACGAATATAGTTGTGTATATGCTTCGCTAAGTGGGCCTGCGATCGACTTAGAGAAGATGCCGATTTTGCCAAAAAAAAATCATCTTTTCAGATGAAACTCATTTTGATCTTGGCGGGTAGTAAACAAGCAAAATTGTCGCATTTGGGGCACAGAAAACCCGCACGCATACATTGAAAAGCCGATACACCCAAAACGAGTCACTGTTTGGTGCGGATTTTGGTCCAGAGGCATAATTGGGCCATTTTTCTTCGAAAATGAGCAAGGATTGGCCGTTACAGTCAATGGCGATAGTTATCGGGCCATGTTGAACGAATTTTTGTTCACAAAAATTGAAGAGGATGATATTGGCAGCATTTGGTTTCAACAGGACGGATGTTTTGCGCCATTTTCAAAAAAAAAAAAAAAAGAAGTTATTTGGCGGACCCTTTAGATTTATGTAGGTATGGCAAATCTTCGACATATGGAGAAGATTTAGGATAACAATATAATTAAAATCTATTGTGTCGGTGTAAAAGACATAGCATCATAACCGGCATTTTTTCAGGTAGGGAAGTTAACTCGACGATATAATCTCTAGACCTGGAGGGGGCCGGGACCTCTCTTAAAACAACAGGTCGTACATACATACTAATACATACATATATCAATTTATATTAACTCATCGATGCTAAGATATATACTCATGGAAATTATACGCCTAACCAATTGAGCCGCAGTGTATTTGTCGGCGACCGTCAGTCGATAGTTACAAAAAAAAAAAAAAAAACAACAAAAACGATAAGAAGACATCAGAATGTTTTTGGTTCTTCAGATTTTGTTTATTTTAATTTTATGGTTCAGTCTTGGGAGTGGAGATTTCGCTGTTTAGGAATACAAATATTTGTTAAACAATCGTTAGGATTGTGCAATTTTGATATCTTCAACTCTATGCAGTGCCCATATTTGAATGACGTCCACACATGTACACACATTATGTTTGCTAGCTAAAATATTGTGTCAAAACGGAAGCAGTTTAATTACGAAAAAAAAAAGATGATAGCGGAACTGGAGCTTTGTTTTGATTAATTGATGGCGCTAAAGGGTAATTCCCACAAGAATATCACTGAAATTCTATATATAGATAGAAAACTGAGTGTATACTTTTTTTTTGTTAAATAACGTCACCCAAAAAATTAGCGATACAAGAAGTCTTAAAAAAGCTTAAAGTTATAAGAAAGTTAAGATAATTATTTATTATCTTGGCAAACAAAATTTCAATTTAAGTAGAAGAAAAATGAGTTGGTTTTGATCTCCAACTGATGGTTGTCTCAGATACAACTGATCATCAAATTCTGCTACTGCAGATCAGAAAATAGGTTACCAGAAAATGGTATCACAACAGACCTAAAACAACTTTCAGGTAAAATTGTGCTTGATCTTTCCCTTTTTACTTGTTTTCCTAGGAGGATATCGTGATACCTTAAGTGTTTTTTTTTTTTATTTATAACTAAGCTTATTATTCCATTCTAACCCTCTAAGCGCAAATCTCAGGAACCTTTTTGCACCTGTTCAAGTCTGGCTATATGACAAGCGTAATTTGGTGCCCAAACTTGACAAGCGTATTCGGGAATGGGTCGAACAAATGTTATGAAAAGCTGCTTTGTAACAAAAGGATCAGAAAATTGCCTTGACTCTCTCTTTATACAGCCAAGAATTCAATTTGCTTTATTAGTTATTGAGTTGATGTGTTGTATGAATTCAAGCTTGCGCCATCAAATGACACACCAAGGACAGACATTTCGCTCACACGTGATAAGGACACGCCATTAAACAAATAATTAAAAGAAATTTCTGAAAGCTTTCTCGTTAAACTCATAGATTTACATTTTTCGATGTTAAGAAACAACCAGTTACGAACACACCTGTCAAAAAACGCATTAAAGTCACATTTCAACTCTGCACAATCAAGAGAATTTGAAATAGTTTTAAACATTGTTCCATCATCTGCATAAATGAGACAATTTGAATACTTCAACACAGATGGTAAGTCATTTATGATTAAAATAAAAAGTAAAGGACCTAAATGGCTACCCTGAGGTATTCCAGAGTTGACGTTAAACATTTAAGAAGTACAACCATTGAAAAGTACAGAATACGATCTATTAAATAAATAAGATTGAAGCCATTTAATGAAGTGGTCGCTGAATCCAATCTTTCTAAGTTTTAATAGCAATATTCGATGTGATAATTATTTATCGAATGCCTTACTAAAGTCGGTGAATACACAATTCACTTGACTTCTGTTTTTGAATGAATCAATATAATTTTCAGCAAATTCTATAAGAAAGGTGACTGTAGAGCGCCTTTTTGTAAATCCGTGTTGATTTGGAACAGTAATTAATTTAACATAGAAAGAGAGAGTTTCACAAATTAAAGCCTCAAAAAGTTTTGGAATTACGAATAATCTTGCAAGTTAAAAAGAACTGACAAAGGCAACAATAAATGATTTACACAGTTTTTTTTTTCAAAAAATGGAAGCTATACCATCATGGCCTGGTATATAGCTTTCGTCAAGGTTAGATATAAACTTTGCAATGTTGTCCGTATGAATATTAAAGTTTATATCAGTCAAGTAAGAGAAAGATTTCAAAAAGCTGAAGTTATCGCTTTTTTTCGTCAAATTCATCACAGTTGGAAATATAACAGTTTAAGGTATCAAAGTCGTTACTATCACAATTAAAGGCACTTTGAAAGAATTCAGAAAAAAATTGTGCTTTTACATGAGGGTCATGACTAGAAATGTCGTTTAACTTGAGAACAGACGGATAAGGACAAGCCTTTCTTTTACTGTTAATGAATTTCCAAAAATATTTCGGATTCATTTTAAGATCTCTTTGCACCTTTTGAATATAATTGAGATACTTATCACTATCGTACTAATCTGGAACAAACGAACTCGATTTTACAATGAAAAGAGGAACAGAACTAAGAAAACAATCAAATAAAATATTATAGAATTCAAAAACCATAGTTAAGGGTTTTCCAATAAGAGGTGTTATTTTGATATTCAAAGAAAAATGGTATTTTTTGAGATAAATGATCGGATGTTTATTTCATTATAAAGAGGGAGGTATGCCGTTAATAATGGAACACAACATCAGCCAAATGGTCGCCACGACCACGCTTACAGGACCATATCCTTTTCATGAAATTTTCCATAACCAAATCGCAAAGTGGCTGCCCTATGTCCTCGATAACCTCACGAATTCCATCTTTGAGGTCTTGAATCGACGCTGGGCTGTTGGCGTAGACCTTATCTTTCACGTGGCCCCAAAGGAAGAAGTCGCAAGGTGTTAAATCACAAGATCTCGGTGGCCAATTGTGATCACCTCTTCGAGAGATAACACGGTCCGGAAACTTTTCCCGTAAAAGATCGATGGTTTCATTGCTTGTGTGGCACGTAGCGCCGTCTTGTTGAAAGTAAACGTTGTCCAGATCAATACCATCCAATTCCGGACATAAAAAATCATTAATCATCTCTCGATAGCGCAATCCATTGACCGTAACTGTTGCTCCAGCCTCATTTTCGAAAAAGTAAGGTCCAATGACCCCGCCGGACCATAAACCGCACCAAACAGTCACGCGTTGAGGATGGAGAGGCTTTTCAACAATAACTCTTGGGTTTTCCGAGCCCCAGATGCGACAGTTTTGCTTGTTGACGTAGCCTCCGAGGTGGAAATGGGCCTCATCAGTCAAGATGATTTTTCGATGAAATTCCGGATCATTTTCATGCATTTCAAGGACCCAATCAGCAAAGACACGACGTTGTTGATGATCAGCCGGCTTGAGTTCTTGTGTTAACTGAACTTTATAAGCCTTAAGACCCAAGTCTTTATGCAAAATACGGTGTAATGACGTTTGTGGAATGCCTAATTCCAAGGAACGACGAGGAATGGACAAACCTGGGTTTTCTTCAACACTTTGGGCTACAACAGCAATATTCTCAGTTGTTCTTGAGCGACGTGCACGGGTTTTATTCTTCACATCACTAACTTGTCCCAACAGCTCGAATTTGTCCACCAATTTCTGTATTGCGGTCCGACAAGGTGCTTCACGACGACCCGAAAATGTCTTAGTTTTACGAACCGTCTCTGCCAAATTTTCACCATTTTTATAGTGAATTTTAATAATTTCAATGCAATGTTGAAGCGTGTATCGTTCCATTTTTATTAATGGCGTAGTTTCTACTTGTCAAATGTCAAAAAAAGACAGCTTCAAAAGTGACAGCTACCGAAATAGCGGGCTATTCAAAATAACACCTCTTATTGGAAAACTCTTTATTAACATTTAAACAATTATTAAGACTAGACCAGTCTACTTGTGATAGCAAGGCATTTAGTTTTACATAATCTGTCTTTTTAAAATTAAAAATGTAAATATTATCAGAAGGTTCGTTATAAAAAGGATCAGAGTCCAATAAAAGAGAAAAATTTAACGCTGGATGATGGCAGTCTTCTTAAACAAGAGGCTCAGTTGATTTTTCCACAACAATACCATCATTAATGGTTGTGAACACTAGATCCAGCAACTTTCCATTAGTATTTAAAACATCATTAAATTGATGAAATCCCAGGGAAATTAAATCATCAATTAGTTTTGAATCGTCGAATCTAAGGTTACCAGTTGGTAACATAACGTCAGTATCAGGGCAGCGAATCCAAGCTATATTAGTAAGATTGAAGTCGCCTAAGCATATGATTTCATCATGATATTCAAGTAATTCGCTGATATATAGCTTAAATATTCGAAAGCTTTTAAATAAACATCTTGTGGGCTTCCAGGAATAATGTATATATAATGTTACAACATATATGTGTTTTATTTTTCAATGAGAATTTTAAGCAGAGAATTTCTTTGTCAAGTGCAACAGGAACATGAATTGGTGCAGCTACGAAGGAAGACTTTACAGCGATTAAAATCCCACCTCCAACAGTATCCATATCGAAAACATTCAAAGTGTTGTTAAAGATTTCACAGTCGTTGATACCAGTGTGCAACCAAGTTTCGGTTAAAGCAATTATGTCATAAAAGCATATAGATGAAGAGTAGTGGACCTTGTTGGTCTTAGTCCGAAGTCCTCTAACATTTTGATAGAATATGACAATTACTGGCGATGTTCTCTGAAACTATAAAATAATTCGACTCACTTTTCATTCATTTTTCTGTGCAAGTGCAAGATCATCGGGGTTTTATACTCGAGTTAACTCCTAAAATATGTTTCAATCAGACAGACATAAACAAAATTTAAATGCAGTCACTATGGGGTTAATAAAGAAAATAAATAACAATGGCCCAAGATGACTGCCTTGAGGTACTCCTGAAGAAGAATAAATTAGTCTTGAGAATTTCTCATCGATAGCAACTCTCTGGCTTCTTCAAATAAGAAAGGAAGGGAACCAGTTCAACATTGCAGAATGAAGCCCACATTCATTTAGGTTCTTAATAAGTTAGTCGTGATTAACAGAGTCAAAGGCTTTGCTAAAATCAGTATATGTATATACCACCAGCTTGGTAGCCTTTTTCAACTTCATTAATGACATATGAAGTGAAATAAGCCGTCGAGCGGCCGACTACAAATCCATGCTGAAATTCAGAAATGTGTTCTTTAATGTGAAACTCGATTTTGGATTTTGGACTATAATTTTAAAAAGTTTTGGTATTGATGGAAGCTTACAGATTCCTCTGTAATTTTCAACACAATTTTTCGAACCAGATTTAAAAATTTGAAAAAGAAAAGATGTTTTCCATTCCTTAATGAAAGTTCCTTTAAGCAAAGAATTATTAAATATAAGATACAGTGGGTATAGGCTAACGCCTTAAAGCATTCATTTAGAACGTTTGCAGGTATGCCATCGGCACCTGGTTTTAAATTTGGCTTTAATCTACAAAGTGCTGTTTAAACTTCAGATAATTCCAGCTGTAATGGTCCAATATCTGTCGCAGGTATTAAATTTGATTCAAAGCTAGAATACAAAGAAGAATTTGAATGAACAGACTCAAAAAAATTCAAGAGTTTGGTTGACATAATTCAATTCAGAGTTTTTATAAATCATAGTTTTGGGTAAACCTATTGTCGAATTTTTATTATTAACATAAAGCCCGAACCACACTACTCTCGTGTGGTGTGTTGGGGAGTAGTGTGTCGCTATCGCTCTAATGTATTTCATATGCGTAGAGCCTTATTTGTATCGTGTGATGTGTTGATGTCGAAATCTATGAAATATGTACATTGGAATGACAGCGACACACTGCTCCACAAGACACCACACGAGAGTCATGTGGTTCGGGCTTAATACCAGAACCATTTTGAGTTATTTTTTAATTTGCTTTCTTTATTTAAAATATAATTTTTATGTAAGAACTAGTTGGCCCGTCCGGCTTCGCACGTGTAGACAAACCTAACCTTCGGATAAAAAATTAAAAAAAAAATTAAGTAAATATTTAAAGTCCTTTCTGTAAGAGACGTTGCCCTGTCTTAGCTATGAACATTCAATTAGAACTGAAATAAAGAATAAAACACGGGAACAAACGACTTACAACTGGCCATGTGAAAAACATGGATTTTAAAGATTGATCCCACAAACACTTAACAACTGCCCTTGCGATGCAAGCCGCACTGGAAATTGTAATCGTTTAAAGTCGAATTGTAAGTCGTTTGGAATCATTGGAATGCGTGGAATCAAAACGTTTTCGCCTTTGTACTTCCCTTTCAAAATTGTGGCTTCGATGACGTTTTTCATTAATTTCTTCAAAGACGTGGTTGGTTTATGTTCCGCAACATAATGATTACCGATCCGACTTTTAATTGCAGACTTTGAGGTGGTTGAATAGTTGACAACATCATCTTGGTTAGTAACGGAATCAACCGATTTATACCGTTGTCACCAATTCGCCAGCTATCTTATTTTGAATCTGAAAATTTATTTCGTTGACTTCAACGTTTTTTGCAGCCAATATAACACTTTCGTTCAACCAAACATGATTTTTGTAATTTTGAGTTCGGTCTTTGATTCTGTAAAGTGACGAAAATTAGCAGGGAACGTTATGTATCCAGACGATGTGTCAACTGGAATTTTGCCATTACAAATGTCGAGTAATTGTTGTGAAAAAACTTCTCCAGATCGGTCGTTCTGCAATTCGACTCGCATGTTAATATTTAATTTAAGTTTTTGACGTATTTCCATAAAATGGACGACTTTAAACATGCCTTAAGCTCCTTGGCTTGCGATGATCGCGGAATCGCTGGCAATGTTTGTAGAAAATCAACTGCCTGTCAAACCGGTTTAGGTTGTTTTTTAAATCTTTCATCGTGCGGTCTAATGCCTCCAAAGATTTTTTGTGTGCCATCGTGCATTCATCCCAAACGATCAATTTGCTTTGCTGCAACACTTTGGCTATCGCAGAATTCCTCAAAAGGTTGCAAGTTAGAGTTTCATTAATTTGCATGTTCAACGGCAACTTGAGTGCTGAATAAGCTGTTCGACCGCCTTCCAACAACGTAGCTGCAATACCTGATGAAGTGAGTGGAAGTGCAATTCCATTTTTCGATCGAATCGTTGCTAATATCAATGATATTTAAAACGTTTTCCAGTTCCACCGGGAGCATCTAAAAAAAAATCCGGCAGGTCCATCGTTCACTATACTTTCATGAGCGTATCGTAGGCATATTTTTGTTCCTGATTTAAAGGGGGAACGTTTCTTTGAACGGCTTCTCTCAATGCCTCGGAATCGTATTGGGTTTCGCGTCTCAACTCTTGATTAAATTTGTCGGTCATTGTGCCATTGGGCGTTTTCATTCCTAATTGTATTAATACTTTGTTGGTTATGTCTTCAATTATAATTAATGCTTCATTGTGAATTTCTTCGTTCATTTTCAAATCTGCATTTGATGTTTTAAGAAGCATCTGATGCAATATATCTTCGACCATATGATTTGTATATTTGTTCCATAAATCAAACGGTGTTGATTGGAAACATCTATACAAAATTATATTTGTTTAGCATTACAGCATCTTGGAGAGTGTGGTCCCAATGAGTGTCATTCTCTAGCAATCCCAGGTTGGAAAGGTAATATTCTCAGAATTAACGTTGGGCCATTTTTAAGTCGCTAACAGCGCTCTAAGTTTTTCTTTATCACAGAATTTTTTTTTCATTTTTTACTCCATTTCATCCTAATTATTATTTATGTTTCTCAACGTTAAACCTTCCCTAAACTTCGACAAAAATTTCAAGTTCAAAATTAACAAAATCGGTCCAGCCATTCTCGAGTTTTAGCGAGACAAACGAACAGCAATTGATTTTTATATAATATATAGATTTACCTTAAACCTCGAATTCTTTCCTTAGATTGAAAAAAATTGAACGATCATTTACGTTCATGGATTTTAAGTATTTTCCATGTCGCATGTGCCTTATTTGTTTAAATGCTTTAAATGAGACAAACGCTTATTGTACTTATTATGGGGAACTTTCTTGCGGTACACCTGCTTCAGTTTTCTTCAGATTTGATTTTCTGAATACTTTTGCTCGCACCGTTCTCTAAAGAATAAGTTGGAAATATAAGATTTCAGTACTTCTTAGTACTCAATCTTACTTATCATCAAGTCCCAAATGTCAAAAATTAACTTTTGATACAAAGCTTTTTGTTTTGTAGTCGCACATACACAAACATGCAAATAAGGAGTAACAAAAATTGAAGGATGTTGCAATTTTGTATAACTTCTACTCAAAAGTCTTGTTGTTCATTCATAAACTCTGTTTCCTAACATTCTTCGATCACCCAAAAATCTTAGCCAAAGCTTTTGTTTTAAAATACTCGGCTTTATCGTAGGTCCTGTTAATAGATTCGTACTACGAATCCCAAAAATAAGAATCGAATCTGCCGTCATGTATTTTTTATGATTGACAGAAAGTTATATCTATAGCCCCCAAATTCGTGTCAATATTTTTGTATGACTGGAACAATGATACTTTTTTCAAGATTCGTAGCACGAATCTATTACAACGGGGCCTGTGATAAGGCCGACTAGCTGTGGATTGAATGGGTACTTCATTTCTACTCAAACTGTCCAATTGGGAATATACTTTAACACAAATAAAATATCCAACTATTTTACTTATTTTTTATCTTTTTTTTTCACCCACAGAAAAAAAGATAAACGAGGAATATTTCCAAAAGCATACATTCAAACTGCTGAATGGGTCCTCATTAAGGGTGACTATTATATAAAACGTTCAGAAATAGTCGAAGAAACAACAAAAGTGATATTAGAATGGGGTCGTTTAGAAATGGACTACTATCTGGTGAGTATATAAAAAAAAAAAATAAAAAAATATAAACACTTTTCTTAACATCCATATCCAATTAATGTGATTCTCAAAATCTCTTCCATTTAGAATTGCCACCCAGATTTCATTCCAGTAAAACTAAAAATGTTCCAATTGATTCATCTTAGGGGGATTCTTATTTCCGCCAATCTTCCCGCAGATGAAATACGCCAAATTAAATTGCTAGCCACATCGCAAATAGACACAGGAAACAGTCAGCTTGGATTGGACATGGTTGTGCGGGACGAAAGCGGCAATATGCTCGACACAAATGCTACTTGTACAACTGAGTTGTATGATCATCATTTGAATGCCGTTGATCGTATCCGAAGGGCGAATGTATGTTTTATTGTATTTTTTATGATTGATACCATGTTTTTTTTTTTTTTTGTTTAATGAAATATTTTTTATTTCTAGAATCCCCTTGCAAAACATCGTACCTCACGTACAATGAACAAATATTCCCACAACGTCCTGCTTACGGTCCATGCATTTGTTTGTAAATTCCAAGAGGACTCGGATCTTCTATTCACATTGTACAATGGAGAAACCCACAAGCCAATTACAGAAAACTATGTTGTCCGGTGGGGTCGATTGGGCATCGCACGTGACATCGAGCAATTCGACAATATTCGTGTTCTCTTCACAGATTTAAGTACAAATGACCTGAATATCAGTATGTTATATCTGGTTTGCTTTGCTGTTCGAATTGGCTCAATGGAAATGAAGGATAAAGATCGCGACAAGGAAAAGGATAAGGAAAAAAGAGCAAGTTTATCTAGCACGCGGCTAAGCTCGTCGAGTAAGAAAAGTTCACAGCTATCAATTAGCTCGAATGGTTCGTTGGGCTATAGTATAGAACAAATGCGAAGGCCATTTGGAGTGGCTTATAAAGATCTTACGCCAATTATTGGAAAGTCAGATGATTTTAAGAAAAATATTGACATGCCGTTTATTTTGTGTGAAAAGGAAAACTTTGATACGACCTTGAAAAAGCTTGTGGCAAACAAGGATATCGGTAAAATCGACTCTAAAGTGGCTGTGAGCATAGAAGTACTGCAGGGAGATATTAAACAGGTGAGTTTTATATTTTACAAAATAAGTTAGATAAGAAAATCTGACCATGATTACATGGAGAAGGCAGTTAGACTTTATTTTTGTACAATTTGTCCACTTTCCCTCTCAAATATCGACAACTGCCAACCTCGTCTTTCTCTTCATTTTTTTTTCTCCTCTTTGACCCACACCCCGTGCGTATCTTCTTACGATTTCCATAAAGCAGATTTCCGTTCCCTGGTGGAACAACAATCTATCAAAGACTAAGATCCAGGGTAAGAAAACTGAGCCAAAAAGAACTGAAGAGTGGCAAAAATACTCTGCAGAACTGACCAAATATAACGGGGAAATAAGGAAAACTAAGAGAACAGGTTTGGGACTTTCTGCGAGGCTATCTCTTCTACCCCGGCAGCAGCAATACTACATAAGACTCTTCATTAACATCGTTAGCACTTCGTTTCCCTGATTGTAGCTTTACAGAAAATGAGGAACTGGAAGGTCTACCCTCATTCTTCATGCAGTTTACTGATCATAGGAAATACTATAGAGAAAACACCTCTCAAGCTAAAACGAGAAAGCTGGAAGATAGCCTTAACCATCTGTTTGGGTAACAGAATCGATTCGGCGCTAAACACGGCGAACTTTTAAATCATCGGCGAACTTTTAAATCATCGAAGGTAGATGGCATTTTTCTAGCTCTTTTACAAAAAATGAAAGGGGAACTAATGCCGTATCTCATTAGCATACTTCGAAGCAGTATTGCACTTGGGCACATACCTAATCTATGGAGAAGAGCTAAGGTTATCTATATTCCCAAAATTGGAAAAGAAGATACAACACACCCAATGTCATTCAAGCCAATAAGTTTAACGTCTTTCCTACTGAAGACTTTGGAAAATGTAATTGATAACTTCATTAGATCAGAAGTATTAATACATAGGCCTCTAAACCGTCGTCAATATGCTTATAGAGCGGGAAGATCTACAGATACCGCCCTGTATGAACTCACTTAGACCTTATAAATTGCTTTAGAATCCAAAAAAAACGGCCTTATGTGCTTTCTTAGACATTGACATTGACAACACCTATCATAAAGCAATAATTAAAGCTCTTGTAATTAAGTGCGTTCCCATCACCATAATTAGATGGATAGCACAAAGACGGCGGAAGCATACGCATGACAAAGTGTCCAAAAGGTCATTACAACAAGAGGCTGTCCTCAGGGAAGGGTTCTGTCACCCTAACTGTGGAGTCTTGTAGTTGATGAATTACTAGAAAGTCTTACTTTCCAAGGCAAACGCTGTATTGGCTTTGCTGATGACATTGTAATAACAGCATTGGGAAACTTCTAAGGAACTCCAAAGAGGACTGTCAATGACAAAGAAATGGTGTCTATCAGTGGGACTAAACATCAACCCCACCAAGACAACAATAGAACCATTTACCAAAAAGAAGCTTCTACGAAGCATGGAACCTCTTCCGCAGGCAGGAGAAGAAATCGTAACCCAGAGGGAAGTTAAATAGCTAGGTATAACACTAGATAGTAAACTCCTCTGAAATAAACACGTTGAATTAACTCTCGGGAAAGGCACAAAAGCCCTCATGATATTCAAAAGACTTGCACGTAGAACATGACACGCATATTCATTTACTGGAGCAATGAAAACCTGCCCCACAGCAGCTATGGAAGATATTCTCCACTTAACCTCACTACATGTGGCCTTAGAAAGCACTGCTAAAGGAGCCATCATGAGATTTGCCAAGGAGGGAACTGTGACGGGCAAAATCATTGGTCCTAGGGAAAAAGACTTGATTTCCAGGTCCACAGCAAACAAACATCCTTGACATTCCAAGTGATGGAATGATTAAAGAGTATAACTTTGAAAAGAATTTCTAAACAGAGGATAGTAACAAGAAAGAGTGGGTAGGCGAAACGGCGAACTACACTCTTATCAAACGCCATCAAGTGGTACACTGATGGATCGAGAACAACAACCGGGACTGATGCAGGAATATTTGAGCCTAGAATCAAACTCTTCTTGCCGATGGGACAGTCTGCTAGCATCTTCCAGGCAGAAGTAAACGCCATTGTGGAGTGTGCTGAATGTAACCTCGAAAGAAACTACAAAAACCAAAACATTGCCATCATGTCAGATAACCATGCCGCACTCAAAGCAATAAACTAGTATGCTATTAGTTCTTAACTAGCATGGGAGTGTGTTAACGAATTGGGCAAAAATAACAATGTCACATTTTATTGGGTACCGGGCCACGTTGGTATTCAGGGCTATGAAGAGACAGACTCCTTAGCAAAAAGAAAGGCAACAACATACCTAACGGGGCCAGAACCCTAGTGCGGAATAGGAGAAAACATGATTAAGAACAAAATCAAAATAAATCAAATGAATGAACTCCCAAAACTGAGACAAGCCAAATTCTTACTTGGAAGCTATAATCGGGAACGCTCTCTTTCCTGCATCAGCTTAAGTAGAAATAAATTCAGAATAATAACGGATCTCTTCACTGGCCACTAGAGGACGACCTGTAGAATGAGTAACCTCATCCAGCTCCAAAAAGGGGGTCACAAGAGATCTTAAGGTCGCAGTGTAATTATACCCTACAATAGTCATTCATTCATTCGTAACAAAAAACTTATTTAACAACCCCCTCCCCCTAAGCAATCATGTTGAATTTGTGTCTTTTTAGTGTCTTAGAGAATATTGAAATGGTCATAAATCATTCCTCTATCTCACTCTATGCCGACTATACCAAGTTTTTCAAGACCATGTCTTCGACAAACTACTCTAATCTAATTCAACAAGATTTCGACAATTCTCAGTCTGGTTCCTCAAAAATAGCTTGGAGTTAGATATTGCCAAATGCCAATTAATGACTTTTTTATGAAAACGTATCAAGTCTTCTCCCCGTCTTTATCTTCTTCATAAAATAATCAACCCAAATCTACCATTGAGTCGATTTGTGTTCAATGCATATTGTTTTACAGGGGGTTCAACTTCTTCACCCATAACGACGACGTAATTCTTAAAGCCAATTCCGCACTTGCCTTCTATGGTCCAATGAATACTCCAACCCCTACGTGATCCAATACATCTACATTAGCTTTGTTCGTCCCCTGCTTTGGTCACCTTACCAACATTTATGTAGGTACACATTTGTAGAATCGAGAGCACCCAACGTCAATTCCTGCGATTTGCTCTTCGAGGTTTGTCCTGAAACAATTTATGATCGAACCTCCCTATCAAAATCGTCTTAAATTAATCAACTTAAATTTATTGGAACAACGAAAACAAATATCCGATATTCTCTTCATTATTCGACTCCTTTCGGGTTCCGTTGACTGCATGACCCTTTACAACTCTATCTTTTTTTAATACTAACTATCTTAGCATACCTCCTCGTCTCTTCTACCTACCCACTCACCTTGTCCCTTATGACATCAACGAACCGATCTCTCGTATCCTTCGAGTCTTAATTCGAACATGAACTGTTTAGTACTGAAACTCCATCTTCTGAATCAACCTCCTTAGCCCCGCCCCTAATTGTTAAATTGTTTTTGTCCTTTATTTTTAGGTAAAAGAAGAATTTCCTCATCTTATACATGGAAAAGTGCCACTGGCTCGTAAGATGGGTTTCCCCGAAGTCATTCTACCAGGTGATGTTCGAAATGATCTCTACTTAACGCTAATGGGAGCAGAATTTTCCCGAAGTGCTAAAAGTAGTGAGAAAAATATTGAAGTTACAGTTTCTGTTTGCAACGAAAGAGGTGAATCTGTGCCGGGTGTGATGAGTGTCGGAGTTGGACATCCTCCCGTCGATGAATATAAATCAGTTGTTTACTATCACGATGATAAGCCAAAGTGGTTGGAAACATTTAAAGTAAATATTATTGAATTTTTGCATTAAATCAAAAAGAATTTTAATATTATTTAATTTATTGTTTGTTCAGATTCATGTACCAATTGAAGAATTCAAGCAGTGTCATTTAAAGTTTTTGTATAAGCATCGTAGTTCTAACGAACAAAAAGATCGCAATGAGAAGCCATTTGGATTGTCTTATGTTAAATTGATGCAGAATGATGGCACAACTATAACAGTAAGTTCAAGTTGGGAAGTTTGAGAAATCGAAGTGACTAGACATGCCAATTTAAAACAGTTTTGTTTATAAAAGTACTTTTTATGCAGCCAAGCGGGGCTAGGGCATCCACCGGTAAGCATAATTCGGGCCCCCAGAGTGAAACGTGAAGCTCCTTAACGCACTCCCACTTTAAATGAAGATAAACTGTTATAAATTGGCATTTCTCTAGTCTTGTCCTTAAGAAATAAATGTAAGTCTAATTAATTTTTTTTTTTTAGCAAAAACAACATAAGTTAACAGTTTACAAAATCGATCATAAGAAATTCGACAAAAATATTCTAATCTCTTATATGAATCTTCCATCGGAATTTGATGACATACCAAGTGGTACTAAGCCATCAACGCTTGGACTGACATTATTGTCAAAGGATAGTGTATTAATTGATGTTAATTTATGCAGTACAAAGTTGACACAGAGTGGTGAGTATTTAAAAACTAGTGGGTCATTAATGTGCTGCCGCGAAACATTGTTTTTGGACACATGTGGATTTAACCATATATAACTTTCAGTAACATTTATCAGCAAACATGCTGTTATCCTGTGAAGACATAAGAAGTAAAATGTTTGTTTTTGAGCGCTAGTTTTGTCACGTTGGGCCAAAGATAAGATCTTTTGATCGAAACATTCACTTCATCAGCTCTAGTTCCTCTAGCAACCACTGCCAATGTGCGACGAAAATCTTTTGAAAATTTTGTTGTTTTACCCCATTTCATCAAGTTTACTTACTTAAGACGGTGCTTATAGTCCACGATGGACAGCGGTCTCAGCCAACAAGCCCTTCCAGGCTACTCGATCCCTAGCCGAATTGGTTGAGGTCCTTTCAGCTTGACAGCATATACTTCACCTTATCCTCATTAACAGCGAGGACGATTTTCGCCGCTTTCTATTAAATACTTGCAGTAACATCTCGCTTCTTTCTCCCGATAATGTCAATATCATCTCTGTACTCGACTTGCGAGTTGCGTACAATTTCTTCAAAAACGATGTTTAAGAGAGTGCAAGATGACGCGTCGCTTCACGTCGCATTGCCTTAAACCTTTCTCGACATCAACAGGTTCCAGGGTGTTCTTTCTGACTTTGACTCATCAGGGAGATTTCTCCATCGTCATCCTGCACAAACGGACGAGTTTGGCAGGGATGATGGGATACGATATGGCTCTGTATAATTCGTCCCTATCGACGCTATCAAATGCGACTCTAAAATCGATAAAGAGTAGTTGCATTTGTGACCGTATACCTCATTGATTAGGGCCGATCACATTGTTGGCAAAAATTTTTAAGCGATCACAGAGCATAGTAGGTGACTAAATTTTTCGAACATGAGAACATGAATGTTGATTTAATGAACTATAATTTCGTTAACTAAACCTTTCCTACCCTTCCCCGCAGCTCCCACGTCATGATTGAGTCTCCTGTCTCCTGAACCCACATCTGATATTATTTTTTGATTTTACATGCGTTTATAGTACTGAGATTGTTGACAGTATTTTGTCAATTAAGTCCAATTCAGTTGGATTCGATGGAATACATCCTGTCTTTGTCAAATCTATTTTACCTGTTGTCCTGCCCTTTATCACATTTATCTTCAATTCTATTCTAATGACAGGTATTTTTCCTACGCAATGGAAACTAGCTAAAATTTTACCGATCCCGAAAGGGGAAAGAGGGATTGAATTCAGGCCCATATCGGTGCTTCCTTTGTTTGTCCAAGTTATTTTAGAGGGTAATGCAAAAACAGCTTAATTTCCATCTTAGAGCTCGGAACATCCTCTCCTCTTAACAGCCAGGGTTTCATAAGAACCATATAGCTGCACAAAAGCCATTTTAAATATTGTTGAAGATCTCAGGCTTGGTTTGGATGATAACCACGTCACTATTCTTTTGCTTCTTGATTGATTTTGCCAAAAAACTTTTAGATTATTATGGTATGTCATCTCTGCAGTGCGTCTATTTGCATCGTATCTTCGCGAAAATAAACAAGCAGTTTCTGTTGGTAACGCTATTTCAAATTTCCTTCCCACCACTAGAGGACCCCTTCTCACTATATATTAATGAACTACCTAATAAGATTACAAGATATTCAATCCAAATGTATGCAGATGATAACCAATTATACAAAAGCTGTTCTCTTGGGCTCATTGAAGATTGTACATTCACAATTAACAGAGATCTTGAAGACATTTCGAGATGGTCAGCATGTAATGGTCCGTTTCTTAATCCTCTGAAATCAAAGTTCCTCGTTATTAGTAGGAAAGCTTTAAACCCTGACTACTTTCCCTGTTTACATTTGAACACTTTGCCTATATCCTAATCTTTAATATCTTACTTGATCACCTTATACGTTTTCGAACCCTGTTATTACTATAAAATATTATCCAGACCAAGCAACTATGTAGTCTTTTCAATTGGATACAGTTCGGTTCCTCCAACAGGCCCCTAATCTTAATATATCCGCGATGCCGTCCGACTGTGGAACTCCCTGCCAAAACGCTTAAGGAGAGTGAGCTGTGAAGCACAGTTTCGTAGAGAGCTAGAAATTTATTTTCAAAATTAAACCTGATGGATGGAGCACACTATATCCAAGTCATCTGCAATTCAGCGTAGGTTTCTCCGTTTTGCTTTAAGGGGAAGAGGCGTGGGATTCTTTATTGGAACTGCGCCTGCGAGGCCATCCCCACCAGCAGCCTCATTCAACTTAAGTTTGGATATCGCCAACGTCACTTCATGTTTGTCAGGTGGAAGCTCTTTCCAGACCCTCAGTACCGGCTTTGTATATATTACCATATTCCTACTCTCATCTTGGCAGACTTCTGTTCTCATGGATCTTTCGGACGTCACCTTTGTCCCTACCGCACGCTTTTCGTGCTTTCTGTTTTTACTCCTGAGAAGTCGGCGTTTCACAATTCGTTTTTTACCTGTAGATTCACGCGCTGCTCGTTCAGCAACTCTGGTGCTAATCTGCAAAATTGACCTGAAGGCCTAGTACTTGGCTGCTTGTGTAAGCTGGCTCTCTTTATCGAAACAGAAGTTTCGTTACGTTATAGTCGCCTAGTGAAATGCAGCACACCAGTGGCGACACTTCAGATAGTATGTTGGCAGTGTTGTCACTTGTCCTCTGCACAAGATCTTGGTGGCGGGTTTGCTGAAAGGTTCAGATGGTCAGCAAAAGGCCTGGCGATCTCTTGCAATTGTAGCTTCGTGACGTCAAATCTTTTCACAGCATCTGCTCGGCGTTGGTTGTGGCGCATACGTAATTGAGTTTCTACCAAGTAATGATAAGAGTCTATGTTGGGCCCTTCGGAAACGTTCGGACATCCAGGATATTGGAAACATGTCTGGCATCTATCGTAACATGATCAATTTGGTTGACTGTTTTGTGTATATTCAGAAGTTCGAATCGAGTACTAGCTGTTATGACATTTCGCCACGCCGCAAAGTCTATCAGTCTAAGGGCTAGTTTCACAGTCAGAAAAGTGGCACTTAAGAGGGCAATGTGAAAGATAAAGGCATAAAGGCGCAATATCACAGTGCACACTTACCTGAATGAGTGGGACTTAAGTCTCCGATGTTGGTGACTTAAGTTCCACTTAACGCTGGCTATGAAACTTAACCTAAAGTCCTTATATAGGAAACTTAAGTGCCACTTATTCCGGTAAGTGTCGACCGTGAAACTGGCCCTAAGTCCGTTACTGGAAGTTTTGTCATGCAAGCTGGATTCGATCCGCCCTCCAGGCAGTATTATTTGCCGCCCGTGTTTCCCTTATTTTCAATAATAATAAATAAAATTCGACTAATAGTAAGAAAGTTTCTTATCATTTTTAATTGTTCACTATTTCAGTAAGCTTATTGGGTTTACTTAATTGGTCTGCGCACAAAGAATCTCTAGAAGATTCACTCAAAGCTCTTGCAACAGTTCCTGGCGAAGAAGTTGTGAAATTTTTACAAGACATTCTAGACGCTCTATTTAATATATTGGTAAGTTAATCTAAAATTATAAACGTGAAACAGAATTTAAGAATAATAATCGACCCATATTTCAGGTGGAAAATGATAATAATGAGCGGTACGATAATCTAGTCTTCATGAGCATCATTCATCTAGTGGAAACAGTTTCGGATCTTAAATATCAACATTTCTTATCCGTTCTAGATGTGTATATCAATGAAAGTTTCTCAGCTACTTTGGCTTATAAGTAAAAACTATAATGCACTTATTAAATTACATTAACAATATTAATTATAATTATTTAAATTATAGTAAATTAATCGACATTTTACAAAATCACATTCGTGAAGCCATCAATGCGGGCGCCATAAATAATTACGAAGCCGATGAGGAGAAAGCCGAAGTCAGACGATTGTATAAAACTACAAAATTCTTACATTACGTAATGAAATTCATTATTCGATCACGAATACTCTTTGCCGCATTAAATGAAAATTCCAATGTAAAAGACTTTGAAAATAAGCTTGAAGGTATATAATTTAGAAGAGACTGTCTACAAAATGAAAAGACTCAGTTATATATTTTTAATTTATTCATTTAGAACTGCTGGAAATGTTCATCGAGATGATTGATTGTCCTACGGATCTTTTAAAATCTGAAGGTGCCCTTTTAAAAAATCTTCATGTAATTGCCACAGATCTTCTTCAAGTTTATGATAAAGTCAAATTGAGGTAAATTAATTTGTTATTTTTGTCTGATCTGTTTTTTATTGTTTTTTGTTTTTTTTTTGTTTGTATTTAATTGTTGTTAATTAAAGTAATAGCATAGTTAAGATATTGATGAAGTTCCCACCGGGTCGTTTGACCCAATCGAAGATGGTTTGCATCAAGGACTTTGTCGATTCGAAATTATTTCATTATCCCGAATGCAGAGCCATACTCTTGCCGGTCTTTTGTAAACACATCAAAGATCGCCTTGAAAGCGGCGAGGAGGTAAGTGGTTTTTGTTTTAAAGTTACTTAGTTTAATTTATTCATTTTCTAAATCAATGACATACTATAACATAGGTCAAGGTCAAGTTTTGGGATCAAAAATGAATGCATTCATAATAAAAAAAAAATAATAACTATCATAATGGTGATAATTTCATTTTGTTAATAATATAAATTTCCTATCAAGCATAAATGACACAAAACACACACGTACTACTTACATACTATCTTCCGATTATAATTCAGGTAATTCGGTCTTTACAAAATCAAATACTACTCATGTTCGCCAGATTGTGCGGTTCCTGGCGATTTATTTGATCTAACTGCAATTCTTGAAGATTTAGCAGAATCCTTCTAGTCTGTTCTTACTACTGTACATTTTTTCACCAATTCATTCTATTGTATTGTCCATCACCGCCTGTACCGGTCGGAATTTCGAATTTCAAAAAAAAAATAACAGTCACAGGAATGTTTGTTATGGAACTCGCAATGGTAGATTCGCAGTGCAACGCTCTCCAATGCTGACTGTGCCCAAGGCAAATGGGAAAGTTTATTTATCATCCGAGGGATGAGTTCTTATTTCTGGGATGAGTTGTCCAGGGATGAGTTGTCCCGGGATGATTTGTCCTGATACCAGTTGGGTCTTGGGATGAGTTGTCTTGGGACCAGTTGTCTTGAGATGGGCTGGGATGACACCGGTAGGTAGGTAAAATGGCGGTTCTAAGAACACCTATTCCCGAAGAAACCAATTAGCGCTGTAATGCGCCGTTTTGATACCATAACTCGTTTGACTTGATTTGTTTGTTGATATAGGGGTAGCGTTGGTAATCTAAACAGAATTGCTTAGGGAATTAGGTTATGGTTTTTTGCCGCGGCCATAAAAGAGCACTAAGCTCACAACTGTGTGCTAGGTGGTTCCGGTAGGGTTGAGATCCGACCATATAACCCTTTACCAGATCTCCTCGTGGCTGAGCCTGTTCCAAACAAGGTAATAAGTACTAGGTATATGACAATGCTTTAAGGCTTGCGCCAGTTATGGAGTAAGTTGATTTTGTTGATTGATAGGGACTAGGTTTTAGTCTATGCCCGCAACCTCAAGGGAATGTTAAGGTCACACTGTGTGCTAGGATGCAAGAGTTGAAGTGAAGATATTGTTTGGACTTTTAGATCCATCTGGTGTTGTTAAGGAAAGAAATAAAATCGTTTATCCTTTTGTTCGACAGCACGTTTAGATTATCGAGAAAAGGGCTTCCAAATGCCAGGAAGAGAGACATGGCCAGGGCTGGGCAGTTATAGAGAAAGTGTTCGATGGTTTCTTTCTCTAGAGGGTTCTTGCAGCTACATCAGCAACTATTGAAAGGTATGCGTAGCTTAGCCGCATGTTCTCCTATTAGCCAATGGCCAGTGATGATTGTAACGATCCTGGCCGTATCTGTTTCGCTTTATTAAATCATTTGATCGGTTTTTGTCATAGGTAGGCCATATCTTGCAGTTTGACAGACCTTGCCACCTTTTTATTGATTCTGAAAGGAAATGGTTATATATTCTGCCCTTCACGAATCCCAGTGGAAGGTCCACTTCTTCTGCCTGAGAGACGAGAAGGGCTGATCCCTGCCTGGCAAGCTCATCTGCTGGATCATTACCTTAGATGTCACTAAGGCCAGGGACCCATATGAGCTAAATTTTAGTACTATAACTAAATTTTGCGAGCTCAACTCAACATTGATTTACTAACTTTGAGGTTACCAGGAAGCAATCAATTGCTTTGATTGCAGCCTGGTTATCTATACAGATGGCCACATTATTAATAATTTGGTAAGATATTGTTTTTTATTTAAGTATCCTACAGGCTTCTTTAATGGCTAGTACCTCAGTCTAAAATACGGTGAAGGTATTGGGCAGGCGATAAGATTTATTATTTTTTTAGTGCCTCCGAGAAACTAATTGTACCTGTGGAACCTACATATCTTAGCTGTTCTTTGAATCTTTTTTAATTTTTCTATATTGTATTTTTTACTTGAGGCTGGCCACCACCCACCATACGATCGATCCGTATGTTAAAATAGGACGAACCACAGCAGTATATGTCCATAATATCATCTTAGGCTGCAAACCCCATTTTTTTCCGAATGTTTTACTACACGCGTATAACGCTATAATTGCTTTCTTTACACGTTCTTCGTTATTGATTTTCCAGCTTAGCTTCCGGTCCAGAATAACTCCTAGGTATTTAGGTTTTGTTGATAGAGATAGAGTGTGACCGTGTGGGCAGGGTCAAGGGGAGTATTTTAGTCCTAGTGTAAACATAATATATATTTGTCCAGTATAAACCAATAAACTCATTCTGAACGCACCTTGAAAAAATCTGTTCTGTTTTCCGAACACTTGTTATTGCAATTGAATGTTCGGTTCTACTTTATCCCTTTTTCATTTTATTTAGTCTCTTTCTCGGTCTGTTCATGGCGGATCATCATACGTATCTCAAAAATGTAAACAAAACACTTTCTCCGTTTTTTTTGCAACACAATTTCCTCTTATTTCCGTAAATAAATTTCAGAGAGTGTCCCCATAAAGCAGTTTTACTTCAAAAAAAAAAGAAAACAACTTTTCTTTATAAATTTGTTCCAATCATAATTCATAACATTTGCTTCCTTTTTTTTTTAAATATTATAAAGGCACTAGAAAGAAGTAGATTAAACCTTATCTTTTGTTTCTATCAAATATAGACTTAATATTATTTAACACGGAGCGTTATTTCGAGAACTGAGTTTCAAAATTACCGTATACAAACTCAGATACCAACACGATTTAATTTTCAATGCCCGCGTTCGGGCGGTAATCTGATAGGCTATTTGAGATACCTTTGTATCCGATTAGTTTGTGAACGATCAAAACTGGATAGGTAACATTTGCTGTCAAAAGTCAAAACAGAGGAGTTATTCTCAAATGCGCAGCGGATCGCTTTAAAACGATACCTCGTCCTCACTTTCAACAGTGTTCGCTTTTTGGTTATTTTCAAATGCTAAGTCCCCTTTCACACGAGGAAACTGAGTTGCCAGCAACAATCAGTTTGTTGGTGAGAAGGGCAAGAAGTAAGAGGGGAAAATGAAATCACCCCGGTCAACGATTCGACGAGATTTTTTTGACATTCCTCTTCACACACACAGTAGAGTGTGTTCAACCAAGCTATTTTAAAAGGAAAATAAAGAAAGTTTCCACGATTTTGTTTCTTCGTGTGAAAGGTACAGGAGATTTTTAAGGAAATTAAAAGAAAACGTCAAAAAAATCTCCAGCAACTTGTTTCCTCGTGTGAAAGGGGACTAACGAGGACGAAAACGAACATTCCATTATTTTCCAATACTACTTCCCATTTTCCATTTACAATTTACAAAAATTTGACATCTGTTTTCCGTCACGATTTGTATTTTTGTTTTGTGTTGGTTTGTTGTAAACTTTATTTTCTAAATCTGAAATTTAAAGCATACAAATTTTTGAATTTTTGAATTTAATTAAAGCATGGATTCGAAATCGAAAATGTGTGTAATTTAAACGCCCAAAGAAGATTGTTGACAAGTGGGTCTTCCGCGTTAAGTTTTGCACACACAGAGTATGATGTTTTTGGCTCCTTTTAAGACACAGCAAAAAAAAATAAATTCAATGAATTGTTTTTTTTTTGTTGCCAAATAAATATTTACATTTTGATTAGATCCGCCAGCAATCCGTCAACCGTCACCAGATCAGATGCGACACCACAAACCCAAATGCAAAATAAATTGTGAGGTGCAGGCATAGTCAGAGGTGATCAGCTGTTCGTCAAATTTCCATCGGATCGTTTGGTATACCGAACATTTTAGCATAGCTTTCAGATCTGTTATTGACAACAGCTGTTTGGTGCATAAGTTGAATATTACTATGGGATTACAATAACACAAATCAATCCACTTTTATTAAGCTATTTTAGAAAGAAAATACTGGCATTTTGATTGATTGTTTTTTTCATTAAAATAATCTTAAAAGTCAAAATATGAGCCTTCTAAATATAAAGACTTGACTTTTACAGATTTCTTAAGGTCCCTACTCAAAGAGTTTTTTTTTTTGTTTAAATAATCAAGCCAAAATTCGACCCAGCCAGGCATCACTGATAGCTATATAGTTCCGAATGTCGTAGATGTAGATTTTGCTTATTTGCCTTAAGCAAGTTATAAATATGTGAACTTAAAGTAAAACATAAAAATGCTTAATGCTCAGAGCTCAAATTACAGTGGACGCACAGACGCACCGAAACACTGACGTACAGACCGACTGACGACATGACGAAATCCACTTTTTCGGACTTGTCGATCATCGTAGTGTTAGCTGTGATTACAACCTCGAAATTTTGTTTTTTCCACGAAACCAATACTTGCCCTATAGAGCAAGTAAAAATCATCAAAATGAATAGTATGTAGGAGGAAATTCTTTCACAAAGGCAAACAAATTTGCAAATTCAAAATTTTGCGAATTGAAATTTAATTAAATATTAAATATTTCAATCCAAGCATTCTCAGCCTGACCTATGTTATATTATTTTATTTAATTTAATTTAATTTAATTTTTTAATTGTGTTCAAGCGACTTTTCATTTGCATTTAATAAACAAAATATTTTAACTTACATTCACGGTTGTTTAGCATGTTGTGTGTTTTAATTGTTGTTTTCTTGTTTTGTTTAGCTTTGAACAAGAATAATTAATTGTTAATTGTCAATAGAAAAATATTATGTGTTATTTTTGAATTTTGTTTTAGTTTTAACAAAATGTTAACTGTCTTGAAAAATTTGTTAAAAAAAAAAAAAAAACAAACGTCCTTGTTGTAGACTGCATGTAGATTAATTGACTGCCATTAATTTTTCTTAATAATTCACAAGAATGCCAATTGGATTAAACGACGTCGCACTTCAAAATAAATAATAATACCTAATAATAAAAAAAAAACTAAATTCAAGACACTCGTCTTAATAAGAAAAAATCAAAACCATTTTTTTCTTTAAAACAAAACAAAAAATTCGTTTCATGTTACAATGATTGTCCATTAAAAAAAAAAAAACATCGAGCTATGATATAAATTTAGTACAAATGGGATATATATTTAGAACCAATCGTTTCCGTAGGTAAACAAACAAAGAAAAACAATACATCTTCATATTTTTGGAAATTAAATTATTTATTTTCACCTTTATCTATAGAAAAAAATAAAAAAAAAACAATTTTCTTTTACATATATGCTTTAATTTGGGTTTGTTGCTTTTGCTTCTTAAGGTTTCTGTTGCTTTTAAGGCGTTGCTTTGTATGTTTAGAACAATAAATTTAAGCTTAAGTCACATTGTAAATAAATAATGCTCATTCTACTTTTCTATTTAAGTAACTGTTGGCTTTTTTTCTGTTGATAATTTGAACGATTTCTGAAAAAAAAAAACATAAGATTTGGTTTCAAGAAAGTTATCTTCAATACACACAGTCATGGGTGGTATGAATAAAAAGGAGCACCTGCTCAAAACTCAACTTTTAAGAGCAGGTGCTCCATTTGCTATGAATAAAATACTTGAGAAGATGCTCAAGGATTGAGCATCTACTTGTTTGCAGATGAGCACCTCCTCAAAATAAGTACCTGCTCCATTTTAAGGTATGAATAAAGCAAAGCACGTACTCCAACGAGAAGAGCACCTGCTCCTTTTTGTGGGTTAGCTCATTTGATTGCTCAAAGTTGAAGCAAATAGCTCTTTATAAATTTTGTATTTCTATAAATGGGGAGTCCATGCCAATTTTAAACCGCAAGGTCAAATTGTATAAAAGAAGAAGAGAAGAAATTTCAAATGATTTTCGCGTTCTGTACAGATTCAAGAAAGAAAATGTGGATATGTCGGCGAATCATTTTCTTTAAAATAGTTCAGAAAACAGCGGTGGTGACTTAACAAGCATTCAAAAAATACGAATTTTCCTTCGCTACATAGGTGATCCAGGTTTTCAAACCAGAGTTGGAGAAGATATTGGAGTATAGACCAGTCCACGGTCTCTAAAAACTTTTTCCCTTGTAAGTGCGGCAATAATCCAGAAGTCTTTCAAGTAATGCAAATGATACTTTTGGCTACCGCGTACGTACGAAAATCGGAGCATGGAACGTTAGATCCTTCTACGGCGAAGGCAGGTATGAGCAGTTAGAGCGTGAAATGCTTCGCCTTAAGATCAGTATCCTGGGCATAAGCGAAACTAGGTGGAGAGGAAGAGCTGAATACAGATCTAGCACTGGACAAACGATAATGCTGTATTCCGGTGAGGATGAAAGAGAGGGTGGCCAAAGGCTGAATGTTGTCGGAATTGTATTGAAAGAAGTAGCGAGGCGAAGTCTTATTTCCTGGGCTCCTATTTCTGCAAGAATAATGACAGCGTTCGTTCAAAAATTCGTAACATCATAATTGTTCAGTGTTACACCCCAACAAATGAAGCGACCGAGGATGACAAAACCGCTTTCTACACTCATCTTAACTCGGTTTATGGCAGTTTTCCGAGAGCCGATATCGTAATCGTCACGGGAGACCTCAATGCCCAAGTCGGATCATACAACGTCGGTCTGGAACGCGTAATGGGAAAAAATGGCGTAGGGTCACGAAATGAAAATAGCGATTTGCTTGTCGACTTTTGTAACGCAAATCGTCTTATTCTAGGTGGGTCACCCAGATGGTCAAACTGAAAATCAAATTGATCATATTTTCATCCAGCAGCGATGGAGAAAGTCAATGTGTGATGTCCGAAATGTTAGAAATGCCGATGTGGGAAGCGACCACCATTTGGTTCTCTTGAGTCTCAAGCTACGTACCGCAGCTGTCCAGCGACAATCACAGGAAGCAGCAAGGAGTTCAAAATTCAATACGAATGCTTTAAGTGATCCCACCATATGTCGTAACTATACTACAGCCCTTAACGACAGAGCTTCGTCAGTAAGTGGAATTCAACAGTTACAAATAGACCAGATGTGGGGTGAAATAAAAAATGTTTTTATGGAGTCTGGATCCGAAAATGTGACAAGGCGGACGAAAGTAAGAGATTCATGGATTTCCCAAGACACTTGGGATCAAATCGAGCTTCGTAAAGTGTTGACGATGAAAAGAAATGCCGAGATAGACGTTTAAAGAAAGGCTGAATTGCGAAGTGAGTATCGGACAGCACATAGGGCAGTCTATCGTTGTGTGAGACGTGACAGGTGGGTGAGGTTAGACGGTCTTGCAGAACAGGCGGAAAACGCTGCAAGAAGAGGAGAGATATTAGAGAGTTGTACCAAATATCCAAAGAAGTTGTCGGGGAAAAAAGCAACACCAATCACCCTGTAATGGATGTGGATGGCACACTTTTGGTATAAATTGAGGATCAGCTACGCAGATGGAAGGACCACTTCTGTGCCCTGCTAAATGAAGATCCCGATGAGCATAATGCTGAAGTGCCCCAGCTTAACGATATGCGCAGGTCGTCTAGGGGTATTGACACTGAACCTCCTTCAGTAGCGGAAATCCAAAATTCGATAAATCTCCTCGAAAACAATAAGGCAGCCGGACTTGATGGAATACCGGCTGAATTCCTAAAAGCTGATCCCTTTACAACGGCTTGTATTCTTCTTCCGTTGATACAAGCTGTGTGGGAAAATGAAACCTATCCCAGGGAGTGGAAGGATGGTGTCATTGTTAAGCTGCCAAAGAAAGGTGACCTTAAGAATTGCCACAATTGGCATGGTATTATCGTTTTGTCCGTTTTTTCAATAATACGAGTCTACACTCAAGAGGCATCAAGCTGGCTTCCGATGTGTTTGATCGTGTGTGGACCATATCAAAACCCTGCGTATCGTCCTAGAAAAGTCTGCGGAGTTTCAATCAACGCTTTACCTTATGTTTGTGGATTTCGAGAAGGCTTTTGACCGAGTTAACCGAGAGAGTATATGGAGATCACTTCTAGGCAGAGGAATTCCCCTAAAAATTGTTGCCATTATAAAAGAGTCCTATAAAAATGCTAGGTGTTTTGTTTTGCACAATGGACAGCTATCCGACTCTTTTGAAGTACGGCAGGGTATGAGACAAGGGGATGTTCTGTCACCAATTCTTTTTCTGCTGGCGATAGACGACCTTTTGACAGCCAGCGTTGGGACGGCGGAGAGGCAGGGCATTCAATGGAGACCGTTTGAAAGGCTTAGTCATTTAGACTATGCCGGCGATATATTTCTCCTTGCAAATAACATCAGGCGGCTGAATGTGATGAGTAAAACACTGCACGTGAAAGGAGAGTCGAGTGGTTTGAAAATAAATAGCAAAAAGACAAAAATAATGCACACAAGCCGCTCCTCACAGCAACATATAATTCTACAGGAGACGCCAGTTATGAAGAGGTCAAACCTTGGAAGTATAGTTACCTTGGAAGTATAGTTACAGCAAATGGTGGCACGGATCTGGACGTTAAAAGTAGAATTAGTAAAGCTCGTGCTGCCTTCGGTACTCTGTCGCAAATTTGGAACTCCAGTCAAATCTCCTTACGCACAAAGTTGAGATTCTTCGAATCCAATTTGAAAACCGTGCTGTTATATGCTTGCGAAACCTGGAAAGTCTCAACTACCATCTCGAGGAAATTGCAGGCTTTTGTGAATTGCTCTCTACGTCACACTCTTACGATCCGATGGCCACAAGTTATATCGAACCAGGAACTATGGCGTCAAGTCAAGGACGTCGATATTTGTCTCTTGAATGGAATCCCCAGGGTACACGGCGGGTTGGAAGACCAAGGACAACATGGAAATCAACTGTACTAGGAGAAGCAGAAACTCAGAGAAAGACCTGGCCACAGTTAAAATATCTAGCTGCAGACCGTGAAGGATGGAGACGTTTTGTTGGTGCCCTATGGCCCGACCAGGGTTCCAGGAATTGATGATGATACTCATCAAACCAGTTGTCCATGGGGACGAGTACGTTAACAGAAAAGGATTCCACAGCATTAATGATCAGGCAACATACAATTCCAGAGATGAATTTACGATTATTGACCTTTCATAGCCAGGATCAGTGCATGATTCACGTAATTGGAAGAATTATCGCTTATTTAAAATCATGCAATGGAATGAAGCTAGAGCCATTTTACTTGATGATTCAGGATATGGACTTACTCCCTGGCTTTTAACTCCGAATCAAAAACCAGATATAAGAAAAATTCTTTCAATAAGTGCCTAATTCGGGAACGAGTTAAAATTCAACTATTTTTTGCACAAGTCAAGCAACGTTTCCCCACAGAAAAAAATCCACCCCTTAAACTCCTAATTCCTAAAGAAAAAATGAGTTTCAATCAAAACAATACCGAATGAAATAAAGGTCTAAGTTGTCTTTTTTTAAATGATAGAAATGATTTACAGATACAAATAAAAAAACAATTGAATTTGACTCGGGGTATGAGAACACCTACTCCATGTGAAGCAGGAGGTGCTCACTGGTTGGAGTATAATTTTATTCATACGAAATCGGAGTAGGTACTTTTTTTTGTTGAGCACCTTCTCTGATTCTTATGGAACACCTGTTCGGAGTACGTGCTCCGTTTTATTCATATCACCCATTATTTGCACAATTTAAGACTCCAACCATATAGCTTCAGTAAAGCTATACAACTTTAAAAATGCTTAATTTATTATTGTTTTTTTTTTACTTATATTTTACTTTTATAAAAAAAAAACAGAATCAAATTTCTAACGGTTAAGGTTATTAGTTAGGAGAGTAAGTGGCAAAATTATGGTTACATCACTTAACACTGGCAAAATTATTTGCACAAGTGCAATGAACTGCTTATAGAGTGTGTAAATGTCAACGTAGGTTTATGCAGAAACGCAACGTATTAAGCGAACCTCCCGGAAAGAATATTGCAACGAGCTTAAAAGTGTTAATAAACCATCCCGGCTTGGGAAAATTCTCGCTAATTATCCAATTTCCCTGAGATTCCTTAAGAATCCCATCAGACAGTGGACAGAATCCAGCAGCGAGAAGCTTGAAACTTTGATTAGGGCTCATTTTCCCGGATGCAGTTAAGATGCTATTAATATTCGGGAAACAGAGTCTCTAAAAAGAACACATACTCCCGTCGGATGTAATAAGAGCTGTGTAAATCGTTCATTTCAAATGATCGAATCGTTCAAGAATCGAATACCAAAATGATTGAATCATTTTAATTAATCGATCATTCGATCATTTTCATTCCACTCAATTCATTATTTCATACTGTTCCGATTCGATTTTTGATGTGTAAACATCTATGCCGGTGGTAGAGTGAAATAAAAACGTGGACTTTCCTCTGTGCGACGTTACGATGTACCACGTTACGTAGCGCGTATTCTCGGAATTGATTTGACACCTGTCAAATTAAAAGTGTTTTAATGGACCTAGAGAGCTGGTCGTGACATTAGGTAATTTCCACCTCATAAATTGATTGGCGTACTCCGTTTTTCGATCCGCTGTACAAAAAAATTTGGCATATTTTGACACCTGTCAAACTAAGTGTTCTAGTGGACCCATAACGTCGGCCGTGACACTAAGGTAATATTCACCTCCTAAATCGATTGGCATATTTGACACCTGTCAAACTAAGTTTCCTACGGGACCCAGAACGTTGGCCGTGACACTAAGGAAATATTCACCTCCTAAATCGGTGTACTACGTTTTTCGATCCACCATACTAGAATTCTGGACAGTGCAAATTTTCGGGTTTCCACTGGAGCTAGAGGGCTGGCGTGACAATACGTAAAAACAAACGTTGAAACTGTTGAAACCAAATGTTGCCAATATCCTCCTCTTCAATTTCTGTGAACGAAAATTCGTTCAACATGGCCCGATAACTATCGCCATTGACTGTAACGGCCACTCCTTGCTCATTTTCGAAAAATGGCCCAATAATGCCTCTGGACCAAAATCCGCACCAAACAGTGACTCGTTTTGGGTGTATCGGCTTTTCAATGTATGCGTGCGGGTTTTCTGTGCCCCAAATGCGACAATTTTGCTTGTTTACTACCCGCCAAGATCAAAATGAGCTTCATCTGAAAAGACGATTTTTTTTTTTGCAAAATCGACATCTTCTCTAAGTCGATCGCAGGCCCACTTAGCGAAGCGTATACACAACTATATTCGTTCATCGGAAGGATAAAACTAATTATCTGTCAAATCAGACATGAGCTAAGTGTTGCCATTCACGAAATAAGCACACTAGTTGAAAAAAAACGTTAGATGGCGGACCCTTTATAACTGCTGTCGTAGGACCATTTTCTATCAAATAGAAAATCAAAAAGCGCGAGGAAGTGTTAAAAATGTTGCCGGAAGGGAAAGAAAAAGTGCTACAACGAAGATGCGCTTCGGTATTTTTAAATTACAAATATCTAAGAACACATCCCTTTTTGAGTGAAAAGCAATCTATGTTACCGACATTTAAGGTTAAAGTCTTAAATATTGTTCAACTGCGTAGAGGTGTGTCAATCGTGATTGATTCGGTCTTTGCGACCCGTTCACCAAAAAGAACAATTGATTGCAATCACAGTAAACCGAAACAATCAATCCCAGTATCAACCATTTCAGTTTTCAAATAAACGAGGTGACATGAAACGCGAAGTATGTTTCGTTCATTCCAATCGTTCTCAATCAATTCATACAAAGAAAGAAAAACACAAAAAAAAAGCAAGCGCATCAAAAGGTAGAGAAACTAATATCTGAATGAATAAAACAAAACCCAACACAGACAGACAGATACATGCAATTATTTGTTCTTAGTTCAACCCTGCTTTGATTGGGGCGGGGCTTATCATTCTCATGTATGCATTTGTGTTTCTCGTTTCTTGTGTTTCTTTCTCATTGGATTCGGTCAATGTTCAGTGTCTGTCTTGTGCGTTGTATCTATCATTTTTGATTGAGAATGACTTGAACGAACGAAACATATATCGTTCATATGAAATGAACGATTGAAATAAATTGGGATACATTGGTGTTCGGCACGGGTCACAATCAAAAAGACCGAATCAATATGATTGACAAAGTGAACGATGCGATCTTTGTGCATTAAAAAGCGCGTGCGTTGCCAATAGGTATTATTTTTTAAATCAGTTAAAAGTAAATCAAAAAGTAAGACAAATATGGATAAAAAAAAAATTGTGAGTGCTGGGACTCACGGTTAAGATGTGTAAACATCAACGTTTGCTCAAGCGCCTAATTTTTGTTACTAAATGTACTCAATATACATAACTACATACATGCTACATCGTTGCACAGAATAAAGTGCACGTTTTCATTTCACTCTACCGCCGGCATAGATGTTTACACATCAAAAACTACAATCGTTTATTGGTGCCTTTTCAATTGTTATGTCGACGTGTTTGGCTTTTTATTGCCTTCCCAGATTTCCGGTGGCACCTCCGCTGATACTAATAAATTTTTGACAATGGACGCATTTTGCCTTTTTCTCAGTTGCTCAGAAAAAACGATGGAAAGAAATGATATTTCCCCATTTTATTCGCAACAAAAAGGAAACAGAAACCAAAATGATTGGAAAATTGAACGATTGAAAAGAACGAATCATTGAACTGAACGACAAATGAACGATTGAATCTTTTAAAATGAACGATTGACACACCTCTACAACTGCGCAACTCTATGTCCTTTTATCTGCCCTAATTTGCTGGCTAATTTATCGGCACTTTTGGTTTTTGTTATTGTTTACCGAGGAAAATTTTACTGCGCTAGCTATAAAAATACCAATAAAACACGACTAATGATTATAAAAACCCAATCAGTGAAAGAACTTTCCGACGAAGATTAAAGAAGAATAGAATTAAAGCCTACGTCATCCAAAAAAAGTCCCATATATCGCCGAAAAACAAGATCCATCGGCTTAAATTTGCAACAACCCATACCAATAAACCACCGGCTTTTTGGAAAAGATATCTTTGGACTGACAAGACTGCTTGTTCATTGGATGGTAATTATGGGAGAACATTTTTTTGCGCTGATCGTAAAACCAAAGCTAAACGACCCGTTACACAACCCACGAGGGATTCCAAAGGAGGCAAAATAATGATCTAGGAATGTATATCGTGTGGTGGAGTGGGACCACTTAGAAGGTGCTCCGACCCTATGACAAAGTCCCATTATTTTGAAATACTAAATGATGTCGCACTGTTGGCAGGGTCAAGATTCATAGGGAGTGACTTTATCCTTCAACAAGACAATGCCCCATGCACACGACCCGGATTATCAAAACTTTTTTTTATCAGAATTAGGCCAAGAAACATTAAAATGGCCACCCCAGAGCCCGGATCTTAATGTAAATGAAAATGTTTGGCATTTGGTCAATTAGAAAATTTCTCAAGAAAAGATCTCCGAATGAAACTTAGGAAGATTCTGTATTAAAACTTGGAGTACCATTCCAACTGATCAAATTCAACATTTGATAGACTCAATGCCAAGCCGCCTCGCAGAAGTTATTGCGCTGCAAAAGGAGGAAACACAATTTATAAGGCAATGTTTTAAAATGAAATAAATTAAACATGCAAAATTTAAGCACTGTAACAATAATTTTACGGTTTTCTTTCCGATATAGTTTTAGCCTTAACCGTTAGAAGTTTGATTTTATTTTTATAGTAACTGTTTAGTCAATATTAAAAATATTTTAAATAAAGGGTCATTCATTTTTCGGTTTCGAAAGTAAAGCTAAATAAAACACCCACAGCGATACATTTTTGATGAAAATTTTATTACACTATAAAGTTTGGACTTTGCCATTAATTGTGAAAAACAATATCATTCAAATGGCCGCCCCGGGAAGATTCGCAGCATGCGATTCTTTTGAGGTAATTTTTAGCCACTTTTTCGCACATTTCGAGCTCTATCTCGGCCATAACTTGAGTAATGTTGGTTTTTAATGCGTCTAGAGTTCGGGGATTATTCGCGTTAACACGGTCTTTTGCGTAGCCCCACAGAAAAAAATCTAACGGTGTCAAATCGCATGATCTTGGTGGATGATTGACGTCGCGTAAACGTGAAACTACACGACCAGGAAACTTCTCACGCATAATAAAGCCATAATTGGTCGTGCTGTGTGGCTTGTTATCCCGTCTTGTTAGAACCACATATCGTCCAAGTCATGATCTTCAATAAAACTCGGTTATCATTCGACCATATCGCTCGGAGTTGACTGTAACCGCCATCAGTAACACTTGCACTCGCAGCAGCAATACTTTCGACTGAGCGTGCATTACGATGAAGCACATCCCCTACGACATCAGTAACGCTTCCACTCTCTTCAAATTTTTTCACAATTTTACCGATTGCTTGAGAAGTCGGTCGATTATGACGACCATAATCATCACGTAATGCGCGAAAAGTGGCTACGTTTGAATCACCGCTTTTGTATAGAAAGTTTTAATAATTTTAACGCGTTGTTCGATTGTTCGGCGATCCATTATCGTAATATTATGACACTTCAAATGACATCTAATTTTGACAGGTGTCAAATGCCAGCGCTACAAACTTGAACCCACGAAATGAATGACCCTGTATTAAATCGACTAAGGTTTAAAATTAATATAAATAGATAAAATAGCCGTGTTTTTTTGGAAGCTTCGATGGATTTGGTTGCAAATAAAAACAACATCGGGAATTAGCGACGCCATTACAGAAACAAAATGGAGTTTCCGTACAAACTATCGATAAAAAGTATGCAATTCACGCCGGTAACACCGTGCTTTAGTTAAGTCCCGTGAATTCTCCGCGCTTAGCTAAGGCCGAAGGGAAATAGTTGTTGTTTAGCATCTTAATTGCGGTACAGGACGACGTTTTTTCGAACAATTTCCTCGGGGCTTTCAAAAAACACGGCTATTGATAAAATGTTTAAACGATTAAAACACGTTGGTTTATCGAATATTTTGTTCATAATAAATTTGCCACGTGTCTACTTCACGACTGCCAAATATGAACTGTCAAGACTAATGTTTACCAAAATGGCGGCAACCCTGTATATATGAAAGCTTATTTTAAAAAGCTGGTTGACTTTTTCGTCCGCGGGTTAATCAATCCCGTTTGTCAAGAGGTGCTGGTGGTTTTGATGTAGGTTTGGGTTGGGTTGTAGATTAGCCGCGGTGGTGGTAGACTGACCCTGGGTCAGCGTAGAACGAAATTACTTCCTCGTTGATCATTGATGCGATTATGTTGTCATACAGGATTTCCTTTGCACTTATGTACATACCTTTGCTTGTCATCCTTCTAATTAGCATATTGGGTTGGTTAGCGATGTCTTCTACGGGCTTCTTTGTGGAAAGAAGTAACTATTTGTCGAGCGAGGTGATGTTTGTTTCTCAATGGAGATGGTTGTTCCTGTATAGTGTTTCCGACGCTGCTGGTCGAATTGAAGTTCTTTGCCAATCCTTAACATTTTCCTTTCGAAAACTTGAAACTCTTCATGACTGTCTTGGAGATTGTACTCAAAACTATAAAGCCGTAGCTGAAAGCTAAGTCCACTTCCCAGAAGACCCATTAGCTGGCATTTTTGAGCGCATTCTTGAATCGTAGAAACTCGTGCTTCGTATTTCACGTTGTGTTTCGCTGGTATTGTTGATCCGTTTTGCGTTTAATCCAAGAACGTAAATCCCGCATCACAAAATCCCGTATCACGAAATCCGACATCACAAAATCCCGCAGCAAGAAATTCCACAGCACAAAAACCGGCAGGATCTACTACAATTTTTCTTTCCCATAGGAATTGGTGCCTCGATTGTATGAGGATCACGAAGAACGAAGTTTGCTACTATGTTTTGTGGGCCGACGACTATGGTCTGGTGTCCGGATCTGGTCAGTCGAAGGCAGTGGGTCTGATGTGGGAGGTTCTGGAGGTGAGTCTGGAACTGGGACATACTTAGGTTCTGGCCCTTTGAAATAGGTTCTGGCTTTGGGTCTGGAACTGGGACGGAGGTTCTAGATCTGGAACAAAGGTTCTGGAGGTGACTCTGGAACTTGGACAAAAGACAAATTTTTTTTTGGGAACAACTTTTTTTTTACTAACTTACACAGATATTTTGGGAATGTTCTGGATTTGGGACAAAGGTTCTGGAGGTGGCTCTGGAACTTGGACAAAGGCAATTTTTTTTTTTGGAAACAAGGTTCTGGAGCTGGATCTGGAACCAGGACAAAAGTGCTGGGGGTGGATCTGGAACTTCGACAAAGGCCAAATTTTGCTGTTTTTGAAAACAACTTTTATACAAATTCACAAAAAAAGTTCTGTAAGTGGGTCTGGGTTCTGGACAAAGGAAACATTTTTTTTTTTTGAAAAAAAAAACATTTTTCATATAAAAAAAAAAGCTGCGCGGTTTCTAAGGATTTTTACTACCTTTTTCGGGTGGTCATCCCGCTCTTGTAACTCCGTTGCTCCGCTTAGGGTATATTCAGTCGCCAGGCAGGCGCCAGTTTTCAACTAAAATTATACTCTTTTTTTCAATTTTTTTTTTTCAAAAAACTCAATTTTTTTTACTCTTTGTTTGTTTTTTTTTTTTTTCAAAAAAGATACAAATCCCACTTTTTTTTGTCAAAAAAAAAAGTTTAGGAAAAAAGATATTCAGCCCAATTCTAAATGACAATTCCCCGCTAAATGTTTCCCTTTTCCCTACTCCCGTATTCTAAACAAAAAATTCGGGATAAGAGTAGGTACTACTACTCCCGAGAGAACACGTCTCCCGGGGAGTTATTTTCCCAGGGAATGTTTTGAATTGGGCTGATTTTTTTAAAAAAAATTTAAACTTCCATCTCTGTCAAGGTCCAGAACCACCTTTGTCCAGGTCCAGAAGTCTAGAAACATATTGGGGCATATTCATAGTCACTTTTAAACCCTAGTTTAACTTAGACTGGGGTTTATTCAATGTTATTTAGATAAAATAAACCCAGGTCTAAGATAAACTGGAGTTTAAAAGTGACTATGAATATGCCCTATTATATTCGAAATCACTAACATTCTTCCTATTGTACTATTTTATTCGAAATCACCATAAAAATTCTTCCAAAAAGCAGCGTACTTTCTTGAGGGATTTTGTTGTATTTGTAATCTGTGGAATTTCGTGCTATGGGATTATTTGCTGCGGGATCTCGTAACGATCCCCTCGTAATCACATTTCGTTGAAAGATTCAAATCCAGCTAAGACGGTTATTACTCGTAAACAAAATGTCAAAGACCTCTCCCTCTCCAAAATGACATCACGGTTGGAGAGTTAAATCTATTGGAAAAAAAATTGTGTGAGTGCCGGGACTCACGGTTAATATGTGTAAACATCAACGTGCGCGGATCCAAAACGGACTTGTTTTTGCTTGAAGTTGATCTTAAGATTTTTTTCACTGAACGCACCCATCCTAGTATGCAGATCGTAACGTTTCACACCGTAACGTTGCACGACGTAACGTTGCACACGAACGTTCACGTTTTTTTTTTACTCTACCTCCAGCATAGATGTTTACACATCAAAAAAACACTACTCTCTACAATGCACGCGTTACAATATCATTGCATCTCGTTGGATTTAATCATTATTTATTATCATTGTCACATAATTTATTTGTTTTCACTTCATCAAATTTATTTTACCATTTTGCTTGGGTTCACTTAGTTAGCTTAATCACCTTTAAAAAAAAAAAATAAATAAAAGAGCAACTGGAATGTCACTTGAAAATGCCATTTGTGCTAAAATCATTTCACACACAAAAATTAATTTAAACAAAACATAATAGCTCACCAATTTAAATAATAAAATAATTTCATAGAAAAATATCATAAATTTTCAACTATACCGGAATGTTTAACTTCATTTGTTTCTATTTGTTGTTTCTTACTTCATCGAGTAAATACCCCTAAACAAAAAAATGTACCTAAAAAAAAAAAAATGAAACGATTCAAAGAAAAAAAACAATTTCTACATGCACTAAATATAAAAATATAAAAAAAAAAACTTAACATAGGGCGACTGCAAATCCGATATATGGCAACAAGAAAAGAATCTTACAAAAGCAGCTAAAGTTTTGGGGCAATTAAAATCACAACTGCATACACGTGAAACTACAGCTAAGTTAAAGGTAACATTTTATTAAACTTACAAAAAAAAAATAACTATAACAAAGATTTTTATAAAACAAAAATGTGAGTTGTTTTTTTTTTTATAATTTCAACAAAAAGTATGTATCTATGTGAGTGAGTGTATTTGTTCACTAAGCTTGGCTTCGTTTATTTGTCTTATTTTTTTTTTTTGATTTTACTCATTTAAAATATTTATGTATATTTTTAATTTAATAACGAAAATAATGTTTGTTCCAATATTTGAATTCTAGAAATATGTACCTCATAGGACTTTAAACTCGCTCCGACTCTCTTTGACGTCTATGTGCTTTTTCTCACTCCCACTTAATGGTGCGAAAGAGATGGGCAAAAAAGGCAGTATACATTTTTTGAAAATTTCTGGTGGCTTTTTTTGACGTTTTCTTTTGTGACATCTGTTTTCTCTGTCTGTACTTTTCTTTTGGCACTTAAATTCTTCAGAATCCGACTCTTTTATTTTCACACTTTTATATTAACACATATGTCAAAACGAAAGTCTGATGGCATTTTTGCGATGTCAAATTTACTTGTGTTGAAAATGGTTTTCATAATATACACATAATACACCGGATAGCGTATTCATACCACTGATCTCTATAATACACTGGATAGCGCATTCATACAATTTAAAAATTTGTTATAGGTGCGCTTTTCCGTAGAACAGGATAACTGTATAACATTCCTTTTTTGCCAAAGTGGCTGAACACAATAGACGCGAGTCATGGCGTGCTGCCTTACCAGTCAAAGTAAGAAAATAAAGACCGGTGTTCATATTGGACTGTCTCCTCCGACTTTTGTTGACATCTCTGTACTTTATCTCACTCCCAATTCACGGGAGAAAGAGCTGACAACGAAAGGCCAGTTGATTTTTGTTGAAAGTCGAAGGAGTACCTATGTCTAATGTAAACACTGACAAGTAAATACAATGGAGCTGCAGCCGCAAACGCGTTTCTGTGAGTTAAATTATATCGAATTCCTTCCAACCAAAAATCGATTATGTTTAGAAAAAAATCGATTTGTTAAGAAAAAAAAAAAGATCAATTTTTCTAGACAAATAAAATCTTTCATTTTTACCAAGGTTTACACGAAGGCATTTGTACACACACACAAGGAAAATTTGATTTCTCTCATGAAGTTTTTTTTTTTCGCGTAAAAAGAAAACAAATATTAAAGAGTCAAGAGTGATTAATTCCACAATTTCAAATGCAAATAAATAAAAAAAAAATTGCAAACAATATGAAATATCAGAATTTAGATTCCAAATCTAAAGCCGATTAATTCTATCAGGCTGTAGATTTATTTGTACCACTTTTATGATTTTTATCCTTTTTTGGCAAGTTGACTGCCTTCACAGGCCGCACCTTAACCTCAATTATGCCGAATTTCAATTTGAACCCTTTTGATGGAAGCATTGCCATAGTTTCATCGTATTGCTTCCTGGCCTGTTTTGGTAGGCGCTTCCAATTCCATCACCTGCCAGTCACTACTTGGAAAGCTGCGATTTTGACATCGAAGTTTAGTTCCTTCATGATGTAAGGTCCCGGGACATTTATCCGGACTCTTGGTCTTGTGGGTAGGTCACTTTTCAGAGCAACTTTCAATGTAATCCCTTCAAGTATCAAATCCATGGTCTTTATTTTTTCTTGAAGCCATTTCAGGGTGGATTCGTCACTACACGTTAAAATCTTGAACCCTTTCGACGTCGACAACGGCCCGAAAGTTTCCACAAAACCAGCAGAGGTAAGAATCTCTTCATTTACGCAGTCAAAAAGTTTTAGTTCTACTTGGGCCCACTGCTCGCTGGTAAGTCGTCTTTCGGAGCTCCAGTCATTCATAACGGGCACCTGAAGGCTCTCTTTTATAAGTCGAGTGAAGGCTCTCTTTCATAAGGGGGAGTCGAGCCATTGTGCCTGGTCGGTCCTCTTTCTTTGGCTGCTTGTAGCTGTTTGTTCGAACCTTAGGTGTTTAGGACTTTTGATTGGTCTCTTTTAGGATTGCCATCCGAAGCCACTTTGGGGGAAAAGGCACACGAAGGAAATTTTGTTCGCGTACAAAAAAGAAGTGAAATGATATTACATTCCGCCCAAAATGAATGTTAACAATAAGGGTAATTTTTTTATCATGAAATTTCGGGGGGAACTCACAATAGGCGAAACTCACAATAGGGCTAAATAGCTTTTAAAATTCCGGGCGAACAAAAAATTTTAAGGTGAAATATTTTTCGGGTGAAACTCACAATAAGGCTGATTAACTGCATGAACACAATGGCCACGTTCGGGATTGTATCCAAAGCGATTTGGATAGCTTTGTTTTGTTGTAATCCCTTGTGAAGAAACAGCTGATGCAACAACAACTCGTGGTATCTGAGAATAGAATCGAATAGGTTGACATCGCCTTGGATAGATTCTTGAACGCAAGGAATGACTGCGTTCGAGTCTGCGTCGGAGTTTGAAATCTGACAGCTCATTTTTTTCTGACAGCCTGCCCACTGTCAACCTTCGGATAGGTTGACATCGCCTTGGATAGATTCTTGAACGCAAGGAATGACTGCGTTCGAGTCTGCGTCGGAGTTTGAAATCTCACAGCTCATTTTTTTCTGACAGCCTGCCCACTGTCTGTTGCTCTTGTGCTCTGCTCTGATTTAGTTTTTCTTCATAAAACACATCTAGTGGGTTACTTCTTTGCGTCATATCCTTCAACGGATCCGTTGCGGAAATGCATTCAACGGATCCTTTGAGGCAACGCGTTCAACGTATTCTATGGGTCGGAACGTGTGCCTACGTTCTGTAACTCTCGCTCGATAAAGTCAGTGGAGAAAAGAATTAAAATTGAAACAAATTGTATGAGTTTTGTTCCATTTTTCATCGGTTCTCGTTTATCCATGCGAGAGTTACAAAACATAGGCACTGGATAGGCAGTTGTGTATTGGGTATTCACGTGCGATTTTCATCCGTAAAATTATTGAACGATCCTCGCAAAATATGGAATAACTGTACTTCATCTTGAAAAAGATTTTTGTTTTTCAAAAACATTTCTCCGGTTTTTAACCAAAATGGAAACAAATCGTTTTCGTTTCGAAGCGATTCGAATTCTTGAGATTTGTTTATTGAATTGTCTCAAGTAAACCCTCTCGATTTCAAGTGATATTTTATATAACTTAAATACAAATAATGGCTTCGTTACGCAATTTACTTGTAAGTTTTAACCTCTCAAGCAAGCAAACAACTATCCTTGATATGATCCAAAATCCTACGTGGTTTTAAGTGTTTTCAATTAGCTTTTCCAACGATAAAAAACAATTCATTTTGTTCATTCGAAACTTTCAGATTCAAGTATTGGAAATGAATTATTTTATTTTAATTTTTTTTTTTTTTCAAATCGATTCAACCCCAAAAACAAGTTGCTTAATTTTCTTTAAACCTTCTCTATAGGTGAACGAATGCATCAACATTATGAATAACATTTTGAAACTGCTCTTTCGCGATGATATTGGCCCCACAGAAGATGACATCAAAGATGTTATGATTATCCTATTGCGCACTGTGATCAAAACCTCTCAGGCTATGGATCGAGAGAATCCTCTGGTTGGAAATTTAGTTGCCATAATGTTGGGAATCCTTCGAAGCATGACCGATTATCACTATGACACATTTGTGCGGAGTTTTAGCAACAAGTATGACTTGCAAAGTTTTATCATTGAATTGTTGTTGGTATTCCAAGAGCTCGTATCACCGCATCCCAAACCAGTGTTTCCCAAAGACTGGATGGACATGATTATGCATCAAAATACAGTTATTCTGGGAAGTCTGCAAAAACTGTCTACGGTTATAATTGATGCCTTCTTCGAACCATTCGAAAAGCAGGTATGGTCAAACTATTTCCAGTGTTCAATTGCCTTCCTGATCCAGTCGCCGTTGCAATTGAACGACTTCTCAGACAACAAACGAGCAACGATATTTGAAAGGTATCAAGATATTCGCAAAGAGACCGCCAACGAGATACGTAAAATGTGGTTCCAACTGGGCGAGCATAAGCCGAAATTTGTGCCGCAATTGGTTGAGCCAATTCTAGAGATGAGCATGATCCCCGAAGTGCAACTTCGAAAAGCCACTATTCCGATCTTTTTCGATATGATGCAATGCGAGTATTATAGTTCGAGAATGGTGACGGAGAGCTATGGTGACACAAAGCGAAATAATGCCCACTACAAGGCGAACTTCAATGAATTCGAAACGGAGATGATCGAGAAGCTGGATGTGTTTATTGGAGCTGGAAAAGGTGACCATGAATTTAAAGATCTCTTTAAAAAAATCATGCTAGAAAACTGTATGGCACATAATATACTCAATGTCGAAGGAACGAGATTTGTCAACATGGTGACGAAGCTAATGGAAAGGCTGCTCGAATATCGTTCCATCATTCAAGACGAAAGCAAGGAGAACCGCATGGGTTGCACCTTCAGTATACTTCAATTCTATTTGGAGGTTAATCGCAAGGAAATGTACATACGATATGTTTACAAATTGTGTGATCTGCACATGGAGTTTGAGAATTACACCGAGGCTGCATTTACTCTGAAGCTACACACAAATCTTTTGCAGTGGAACGACACAGAACTATCGCCTCTGCTGAGATCGCATCGACATGGAAGGTGTCACACGCACAGACAACTCAAGGAAGCCCTTTACTACGAAATAATCGACTATTTCAACAAAGGCAAGGTCTGGGAGTGTGCAATAGATATGTGCAAAGTGCTGGCAAAGCAATATGAAGAAGAGACATTTGACTATCTAAAACTGGCTGAACTCTACAAAACAATGGCACAGTTCTTTGAGAAAATTCTCAAAGAAATGCGTCACACTTCGGAGTATTTCCGTGTTGGCTACTACGGAATGAAATTCCCCAATATCTTTCGAAATAAAGTGTTTGTCTTCCGAGGCAAGGAATACGAACGGCTAAGTGATTTCTGCACTCGAATCTTAGTTCAACATCCAACAGCAGAGCTAATGCAAACTTTGACCACACCTGGACCAGAGATTACTCAGGCAGATGGCCAATTCATTCAGATAAACAATGTCGAACCAATTATGGATGAAGAATTTAGTAAATTCAATGATAATGTAATCTCGAATGAGATTGTCAAGTATTACACATCGAACAATGTCAATAAATTTAAATATTCCCGACCGTTCAGGGAGAAAGACAGTGGAAGTGATGACGTCCGAGGTTTGTGGCTAGAGCGAACGGTTATAACAACTAGTTTCCCTTTGCCTGGCATACTCAGGTGGTTTCCAGTTGTTAATTCTGAAAAGTTCAAGGTGAATTAAAAAATGGATTTTTTTTTTGTATTTTTTCATTTCATTTTGTTCTGTTTCTTTTCAGATATCTCCCATTGAATTGGCTGTAGAAACAATGGAATCAACGAACAAAGCCTTGCGTGATTTGATTATTTCACATAGAAACGATGAAAATATTCCAATTAATCCGTTAAGTATGAAAATCAATGGGATTGTTGACCCAGCTGTAATGGGTGGATTTGGAAAATACGAGGAGGCTTTCCTAACGCCGGACTATCTGGAAGAGAACCCCGACGATGAGGAGCTGGTAGATAGACTCAAGGATTTAATTGCCTCGCAGATACCGCTGTTGGATATAGGTGTGTGTTATATTCTTTACTTCGATCAAATATCGATATTTAAATTTAATATTTAATTAATCTTAAATTTTTAGCCATTTCTGTGCACAAATCAAAAGCACCCGAAACCCTAAAACTCTTCCACGAACGAATTGAGAAATGTTTCAGTGAAATGCAAGCATCAGTCGAGAGTAAATATGGAAAGAAGGTAAAACGAAGACTTTTTGTATTTTTACAACATCAATATTTTCTTATACACAAAATATTAATTAAATTTACAGTCCTGTGATCTTAAATTTGAAAGAGACTCATTTGTTATGTTGCGTCGAAATGGTTCCATGATGCATCAAATGTTTGATGGCAATAACCGTTTATCAGAGACCAGTATGGGTTCATCAGAGTAAGTTTGAGATTGCAAGAAAAAAAGACCCCGAATCTAAAGAAATAATTTTCGTTTGTGTTTTTTATTTGTCACTTTACAGCAGTGGCTTGTCGAAGTCAACATTTTACGGACGAGCACAAAGCAATTCGATAAAATCTACATTCGCTAGCTTTAATTTCAATACGAACATAACCAGGTGCCGTAGCATTCAATCATAAATAATTTAAAAAAAAAAGAAAAACAAAAAAAAACAATAAAATAAAATAAAATACACTTCTAATTTACCATTTACCTCTGTAGATTTGATATCTTTTCCACACATCTGTTGTAACAGCACTTTTATGTTCCACTTTATGTTTCATTTTGAATTTAATTTTGATTTTCGTTTTGTTTTGATTTGAATTTTCGTTGCTCTATTTTTTTTATTTCTGTTATTTTGTGTTTGATTTTGATTGACCATGCAGAACTACGCTGGGCCATTCACCGAGTGTTAAGAGCAAATCCAAAGAAAAGACTCCAACTAAGAGAAGACCAATGAAGAAGGTATGATTGGCTTTTCTAACTTATGAACTATGTACGAATTATTCATATATTTTTTTTTTATAGATTGATAGAGAAACTCTTAGTCTTCCGGTAGCCAGTAGCCAATGGTACACAACGCCATTGTCAACTATAACTTCCACACCAGAAAAAGACTCACTTTCGTTAACATCAGCCTCGAACACATCGCTTTCAAAGCCAAGTCAAGATCCAAGAGTACTAACCGAAGAGGTAAAAATATAGATGTAATTCTAAGCATTATTGAATTTTTAGAGTTTATTGGGTTCCGCAATTCTGTCTGTATGTACCTTAAACTACAGCTTAAATGACTGAAGCGAATTTCTTGAAATTTTGAACTCAAGGTTTTTTTGTGATTCCCTTGATGGAAAATCGATATTTTTTTTCTATTTAAGAATAGTTCAGATAGCTTTCTTCTTTTTGAGGTTAACACATTTTTAAGAGTTGATTTAGCAATTTAAAGAACGAGTTTCATGGTTCTGTTCCAGTTTCTCATACGAATAAATATACATGTAATAATTATTATTACTAATAATTATTAATAAGATGTGTAAAATACGTTTTTGCCTCAGGGGAACAAAAGAAATGCAAATCGAGAAGGAAATGCACTTTACTGGCTGAAGCCAATAGACGCGAGCCATGGCCTGTAAAAGTTAAAATACGTTAAAGAGAATACAATGGATATGCGCCGCAGACGCAACTCTGGGTGTTTAAAAATTCATATAAATCCCTTAAGGTTGGTGGGGGGAAATTTACAAATCACCAGCTGAATAAAAAACACGTTGTGTAATGTCGAATTCTTTATTGTAACTCCCGTTTCTAGTCTTAACTAAGGCTATATGTATCGGGTTTTTCAATAAGAACGCTACAAAAGTTTTTTTAAATAAAACAAAAACGGTTCTGGATAACAATAAAATTCTTTATTCCCGTGAAAGTACGCTCGATGCCATTATGTATGAAACTCGATTTCTTTTGCATGGCCACCACGGGCACGCTTGCAGAAGTCCAGACGCTGAACGTTCGATATTCGTACGAAGTTCATCAATCGTCGCTGGCTTGTTGGCATAGACCATAGACTTGACGTAGCCCCACAGGAAATAGTCTAACGGCGTCAAATCGCACTACCGAGGCGGCCAAGCGACTGGACCACGTTCTCCAAACTTGGTTTCCAATTAATTGATTGTGACATTCGCTGTGTGGCTTGTGGCGCGCCGTCTTGTTGGAACCACATGTCCTCCAAGTCCATATCATCCAATTGGGGCCAAAAATATTATGTTATCATTGAACGGTAGCGATCCCCATTCACAGTAACGTGCCGGTCTTGATCATCACGGAAGAAGTACGGCCCAATGACGCCGCCGGCCCATAAACCACACCAAACCGTAATTTTTTTCGGGATGCAATGATGACTCATGGAGTACGTGTGGATTGCCTGACCAATACCGCATATTTTGTTTATTGACGAAGCCATTCTGCCAGAAATGAGCCTCATCGCTGAAGATGACGTAGCGCTCTTAACGTTGAGGCCACTGACTCCGAATTTCGGTAGTAAATTTTAATAATTTCGATTCGTTGTTGGCTCGTATATCTTTACATCATGAAATGGCAAACCTTACTGAAGAGAAATGTCAAAAGAGCGGCAAGAAATATGGCGTCGTTTGTCCCTGTTGCTCTACTTTTGTAGCGTCCCTGTTGAAAAACCCTTTATATAAAATTAACTAACTGATAATAAGTTAGTTCCAGACTTTTTGGTCTGGAACAAGTGAAAAATAGACAACGAATTGTGACAATTGGCAGTTTTGGTCAAGGTCTGAAACAAACTTATGTGGTTTTCCAGTCAACCATTTCAGATTTGGGGGTCAGATTCCAGATCAATCGTGGTAACTAGAACGAATCGCGATTGATCCTTTTTTTTTATAAAGGTGTCTGTGTTTACTGATGTTAGTAGTTATAGTATATGTAGGGAAGTATTTTTTTCCTAGGGAACAGTTTTTTCTTGAATACAAAAATATTATATATTTGGCTTTATTTTCTTGATGAAACTGGTGAAAAAATGCGTAAGAAAAAATTCTTACAAAACGTTTTTTTTTTCAAATTATAAAAGAACATTTTTGTGTTTAAATTATAATTAATTTCAACTTCGCGAATACTTTCACCTGTCTTAATTTATTGAAATGGAGATTAATGAGAGAACCCACACTGGCGCTATGCAAATCTTTGAACATTCTTCAGTCGTCGCATATTCGCGCGAAGGTTTAGCGCCGGTTTGGGAGCCTTTATTGATTTGTTTCATAAGAAAAAACTCAAAAGTGGGAATGACTTTTAATCTTGAAATTATTAATATCCTGAGGCCATTTTGAAATTATGACAAAATATAAGAAAGAAAAGATTTACGCATTCTTTTCTTGACTTCATTTAAATGAATGTGATATTGTACATTATTTTGTTCAATTAAATTGAAATCAAAAAATAGAATACAAATTAGGGAATTTTTTGTTCCCTAGCACGAATTTTATTTTGTTGGTATACTATCACTGCTTTATAACATGATTTGGACATCGGTCGGATCCATATATCCACAGCAATCCCGTCCATCCAAAATCCAAATCAAAGGAGAAGCTATCGGTCGATGGTGAGGAAGAAGACAATGAACATGAAACCAGGTCACTACACAAGGATTACTATGGAATTTTAATAAAAATAATTTTATTTTCACAAAAAACAATGGACTAACCCACATGTTTCCACAATGCCTTTCATTCCATATGAAACATTTATCCAATTTAATCACTAATTGACTCCGAACTCAAGAAGTCAATGGTTAACGGTAATGAGGACAATAAAGACAAAAATTTCACTAATTAAACTTCATTATTTGTATTTATTTTATTAAACAAATGCCTTATCAAAAGTAAACAATGCTAGCGAAAGGCCAAAACGAATTTAAACTGACGAGGAGAGGGCGACGTTTAGAAATGTCAATTTGGTTTGTGTGCAAGTGTGTGTGAAAGTATTTGTAAATCTGCCAATAAATCGAGATTTGAAAGATCAATCGAGAAAAAAAACAGACCACGAAAAAAATCAATTTTTTTGGTTGTTAGGAACGAAAAAGATCAAGTTGACCCCCATAAAAATCAATTTTTTTGGTTGTTTGGAAAACCACATTAATTAGAAAACACACAAATTCCGAACCCAGAACACAGAATGGTCGAGAAACGATGAAAATTGAAACAAATCGCTTAGATACTATGTGTTTACTCATATTTATTGTTTTTAGTATCGTGCGCTATCACAAGATTATCTTATTCATTTATGAACCCTGGGAGTTAAATAAGTTTGAATAATTACGCGCGTGCGAACCCGCGTCATGACGCGCTTCTATTGTGTTTAGCCTGTTAAAAGAAAAAGTGTCAAAATAAGAAAGAGAAACCAAGATAATTTTGGGGTGGATTTACATTTATAAATAAGGGAAGAAACGAAAGAAGAACGAAGCGAAAAGAACGTTTTCGTTTAAATGTGAAAAAGGAATTAGTAAATTGTAGAATCGAGCTGGAATACCCCTCGATCCCTTGTAAACCACCACAAACCATTTGTTTAATTTTTAGCTTATCCGATTTGAATCATTTTTTTTGTATACCTAAGATGCTGCTAAAAAGTGTAAATAAAAAGAGCATTTCAAATTTTATTTAAATTAAATTTCAAGCTGTACCTACGTTAAATTAGAGTTCTAATCTTTTTTAATTTAAAAAATCTAACTTAAGAAAAGTCAGTTTCAGTTTTAAATTATAAAACAAAACACCTTAAATTAACTTCACTTGAGTCGATACCCGTTTGTTTACAGTCTTGCATCAAACAAGTGAAGTTAATTTAATGTTTTTTTTTTTTTGTCTATAGTTAATCGAACTTCACGCCGTTCAACATTTTCTTGTGATTAAGTAAAGTGTTTTTTTTAGAAACGGAGAATTTTAAATTGGCAACACTTTTCTATGACAGTCGATTTGACAGCTCTCGGGTGTTATGGACGGTGTTCACATTGGACTGACTCCTCCGATTTTTTTTTTTTGACGTTTCTGTGCTTTAGCTCACTTCCACTTCATGGTGAGAAAGAGATGGCCAGGAAAGGCATGATTGTTTAAATTTTTTAAAAATCAGTGGATGTTTTTAGACGTCTTCTTTTGTGACATCTGTTTTCTCTGTCTGTGATTGATCTTTGGCGCTTAAATCTTACAGAATCCAATTTTTTTCAATTGGAAACATATTTATGTAATGTGGGTTTCGTTTCAACCAATTCAGATTTGGGTGTCAGATCTTAAATCTTACTGGCAAAAAGAACACAAAACATGATTTTATTTTGTTTTATGATTGTATGAGTTCCACCTTTAAAATAACAATGGTAAAAGTCACGTTTCTTTGATGTGTGTGCAAGTGTGTGTGAAAGTTTGTGTAATTCTTGCTTAAAATCGAGATCTGAAAAATCTAATCCGATATGTTCACATTAGTTTATGTCTGAACAAAACAAGTTGGATTCACGTCAAAAAAAAAAATAGAATGAGTCAGACTAATGTGAACACCGTCATGTGGTTACGGTTAGTTTGGTTTGGCAATTCATCATCAATAGTCAACCGCCCGAGCAACTGTTCAAATTATTTAGAAAAACATTGTTCAATTCGTGCTTTTTTGCATTTTATGGTGCTTGCTCATAAAAAAACACACTTTTTGTTAAATTGCTATGTCAATAAACAGAACTGCGAAATTGGAGCGATGATAATCCACAAGCCATTGTCGAAACTCCAATACACCCAGAAAAGGTCGGCATTTGGTGGAATAATTGGTCCATATGTCTTTAAAAATAATTATGTCAGAACCTTACAGTCAACAGTGAGCGGTTAAGAGACATGATGAGTAAATTTTTCGTACCTCAATTTGAAGGCATTCATGTTGCAGAGATGTGGTTTCAATAGGAAGACCGGCGCCACATGCACGCAATACAATTAATTTACTGAAAAAAAAAAACATTTATTTCAATTTAAATTTCGCCGCCTTTCAAAAAAACATCCATTATGTCTTGTTAAAGATATCAGTACATTATTGAACCATTAAAATATGTACAATCGTACATTCGTACATCTTCAATGAGTGGGTACGTTACATTTGTTAACCACAAGACCAAATTCGTGCGATCCAGTCGTGAATATTTGTTTCGAAAACAAAAAAAAATGTTCCACATACGCCACAGTGTACCGTGTTTTTTTTTTGTAAGCAGTTAGTAAACTATTAAACAAAAAAATAAACTGCTCATTTTTATATTGTATACTGGTTGAAGGCAAAAAGTTTTTTCAAATTAAAATGAACAAAGTAGGCAGGGCACCACTTACTGAAGGAGTCTGATGATCGGCCTGACAGCCATGAAATAGCTATAACTCCAGCCAGTAAAAACTTGCTGATAGCTTATTCAAGTGTTTGTCGTTTCATTCAAAGAATTTTTCATCTTTTTTTAACGAAGATACCAAAAGCTTACTTGATTTTGTCTTTATATTTTGCCCATACAAATTTGTACACCAAAATATAGCTCCTTTTTTCTTCTATATTACCTTTTTCTTAAATATCCGATAATTGAACTCTAGGATTTTTTAATTGAAATGCTTATATTTTTATGATTTAAAGCTAACATCAAAACGGCCACTTCGTTCGGAAAAGGAAAAAGAGCGACGTCTCTCCCGACCGGCAAGTATAGCAACTCCTACATCTAGTATGAAAGGTTTCTCAGCCGCCGATACTCAATCTCTATCTGGTGGTGATAGCAGCAATCGAAATTCAGTTGGTAATTAAAAACAAAAATAACATAACACTCAACTATTCCTTACAAAGCACATTTATTTAATTCAAAATAGATATCGTGGATACAACTGATTCGACGTCTGAAGAAGACCTCAAACCGCCACCGCTGCCAGCTAAAACTCGTGACTCTTCTGACTTTTCAAGTCTGACGGGAGGAATCGACTGGACACAAAGCAGTTCATTTGCAACAATGAGTCCCACCAGTATTATAAATTCAACGTATGAATATGTTGAAACAACAAATCCTGTTCTAACTGACGATAAACGACGACCACCAACACCGCCGCCAAAGCCATCAAGAAATAACAAGCACATTCCATAACAGTGTGACAAGAAATTCTTTTTGTATTTTTTTTTTTTATAAAATCTGCTCGCACTCGCACAAAGCATAAATTAATTGCTGGTTGTAATGTCAGGAATATCGCAAACGCCAAATACTATTTTTACGACTCTTAAAAATGTGTTTAGCTCTAAGTATATCCCCCGTGGATCAAATAATATTTAAAGTCTTCCTTTTTTGTTGTAAAATAAACTACTTGTACGTACAAATCACCAAGGGAAATTAAAAACAAAAAATTCTAATTAATTCTATTGACATTTACTAATTTAAGTAGTTCTGTTTTATTTAAATTTTACCGTTATGTTTTATGTTGCAATTTAAAATTTTATAAAAACAATGTACTCAATGTTGATATTTCCAACACTCTGTAAACTAAACTAAATTATAACAGTATATGACCAAACAAAAAAGAAAATGTTTCTAATAGGACCAAACAAACTTAAATACCTACCAGAACCATCTGCAAGATCTTATGATACAAAAAACAAACAGAAATAAACACAAGTGCCACAATTCTAATTTTACAAGAAAAAAAAAATTAAACTACATACTTACAAGCTTAATAAAAAGTCATATAAATATTTATGTATGTATTTTCTCCTTTTTTTTAATTTAGTATTTTAAAATTGTTTTTTTTTTTTTGAGCATAGGGAATAGTAGTTAGTTATAAAAAAAATTGCATGTTTACCGTCTTAAATATTATTTTATTAGAAAAGAAGTACACAAAGAAAAATGTATAAACAGTTTGATATTTACTATGTTGATATAGATATACTTATACTCTATATTATATATTTACTTTAATGATAATAACTATACAATATTTTGTTAATTTAGATTATGACAAATGCGCAATAGTGTGTCAATTACAAAATATATGCATATGTATTATTAGTTATATGTTTTAGCCAAAGATTTTTAAGTTTAATAAAAATCAATTAAAAACAAATATGTATTTAAAAAAAAAAACTGTTTTATAAAAAGATTGAATGTTGTTGTAAAAGTGTTTGATATTTTGCCAATAACGTCTCCTGTACGCCAAGCGTCTCGCATTAACGCTTACTGCGTTTGTTTGCGTCTTATGGATAGCAGCACGTTGGTTTTAGTAGGCAACCGTATAACTCGTTAATGGCTCAACTGATTTTGTTAAAAAATATTGCCAACAGGTCATTTAAGTAGTTCAAGTAATCCTGCATTTCAAAACTAAAAAATATTGCGAAAAACAAAAATCTTAAGAAAAAAACTTGGTTTGCGAACGCATGGTGGTATAAGAATTCAATTAACTGAAAGTGCTGGGCCCGTATTACGAATCATCGTTCATCATCGTTCAAAAGCCGTCGTTATCGTTTTTTTGCGATTACGATAGTTGTATTTTTAAAACGATACTCGCTTTCGTTTACGACTGCTTTTGGCTGTCGTTTTTTATAGCTTTGACTCATAACTTTATGCAGCTGTCACATATTTATTATGTTTGTTTGGTTCAGCTTTTTTTTTTGTATTTTATCTGCCAGTATTTCAGGCAACCATTCTTGTAAATCATAATCGGTTTATGTCATGACTATCGTTTTCTTGGGTATCGTTATTTTTGCTTTTTGTTTCGTAATGCGGGCCCTGATGTCTGCAAATTTTTGCTTTGTGAAGCATGTACGGAAAACGCTTAAAGATGCCAATAGTGCACTTAATGGCCCGATTTCTTTGAAAAGTATTTACTCGGCGCCCATCCAAACATGGGGTTTCGAAACAACCATTAATATTGTATGGTGTTCAAGCTTTCGGCTATTAATATTCAGCACTATCACGAATTCTATCGTAATCGGAAACTTGTTAAGAACCCCAAATAAAAGTAGCATAGAATCCATCGTATCGGAAAATCTCATAAAAACGAACGGATTCTGTGATAGGTTTTTTTTCTTGGGATTCGGGAAGCTTCCGATTACTATGGAATCTGTAATAGGGCTGATTAGGTACGAAGAATTGGAACTGATCCAACGGTTTTCCTTCAAAAGTATATTTCCCTTACAAAATGCCACGCCACATAGCTATCCACATTAGGTCTCTTATTACTCCCAATACAAACAAATTAAAAGACGATGCCGATTTTTTGATTGAAACTATTCATGCGGATTATGGAAATTGCAATTCTGGTTTCGCAGTGAAGTGCACTCGTTCCTATTTACTCATTTGCCATGTAAAGAAAAGGGAACACACCTCTGCGAATCACCGGGAGTAAAAAATGTAGGTGTTACATTTTAATGGCTCGACACAATAGACGCGCTTTCGAAAGCGCATGCGCACGCACTTGGTTATTAAGGCTGGTATTCACCGAGCGCCCTTACACGGCTCTTAACTTTACGAGGCTCTTAACTTGAAAATTATTTGTGGTATTCACCAACCAGTCATAAGTATTTTTCTAAGTTCGAAAATGAGAGCCGCTCTCTCACAACCATACATACCCAAACTGTGAAATGAAGTTTTTTTTTTGTTGAAAAAAAATTGAAATCTTGTCACAACGGCTAAAATGAATTTGCAATCATTTTATTTCATTGCAGTTTTGCATTTTGTTTGCATACATTTGGTCATTTAATTACTTATTTTCATTTTATTTAATTCAATGTTGTGTTTTTTCACTGAAATTTGAATCTAAAAAAAATTGCAATGTGATAGTTGACATGTGGACTTCGAAAATTTTTGATGAGAGCCCTCATAACTTAAGAGTGGTCGGGACCACTCGTAAGTCTTATGAGCACTCATAAATATTCACTATTATTGCTTGGTGAAAAGGTGTATGAGCCTCTTAAGTTATGAGCGTTCGGTGAATACCGGCCTTAAGGTGAAATATTTCTCGGGTGAAACTCACAATAATAATAATTATAGTTTTGATTTATCTATATTTAACTTAAAGAATTGTCAAAAGTCTAAGATTATAATAGTATAGTAAATGACGCTTATAAGGAACTCCAAAATGCCACAATTTTTGTTTTTTATAAGCGTGTGTTTCTTTTATCCTAAACACGGATATTAGAAAAAAGTTTCTTATAAGAAAAACATGGATATAAGAAACAGAAGTTTCTTATGAAAAATGTTTTTTTTAGAAAACTTCAATTTTTAAACAACAAAACAAAAATTCAATGAAATTGACGGAATAAACTGACATTGTAGTATGAATAGTAAAATAAATAAAACAGTATGTCTAAAGGCACGTAGTTTCGCGTACGCTAAATTAGTTCTCATACCTAAACAGTGAGGTATGTATGGGGTGGCATGCTGGCCCCCTGCAACCCCCCTGCTTGGCTTCACTATAGGATTTGGGGTAGGGGCAAGGTTGGTTATATGCAGTTTTTTTGGATTCCAAGAAACCTCACTGTATGTATACCTCACTGTTTAGGTATGAGAACTAATTTCGCGTACACGACATCAGTTTCTAAATAATAATAATAATAACTTAATAGTCTGGTCTGTTACCGATCTTGCAACCCCTCCCCCTTTGATACGTACTACGAATTGTAGTCTATCGAAATAAGGTATGGAGAAAAATGGAGGCGGAACAAGACAGCATACTTAAAAGCGCTTAGAAAAATGCTGATGCTCCAAATATGCATTTGATAAACAAAACATCCCATTTTCGATCTGTGACGTCAGTGGTCTCAAGTGGTGGAATGCGTAGTGCATACGACTTCTAAGACTGAGCAAATCTGATATGCGTGGATTCGATTCCTATGGTGGGCATGAAGAAAGTTTTTCATAATAAAATTGGAGTAAAAGCTCAGCACCACTAATAAGGAGGAGACTGATGATAGGCGGCTTGGCACCCCATGGTCAATTCTAATAAACTGACATCCTAGTATGAATAGTACAATAAATAATAATAATAAATTCACTTTATTTATTTTGTTCCCTTTTTTCCTATTCCAAACAAACTTCGAATATTGGAAAAAATACTCCTCGAAAAAAATATGGATTCTAAATGTCAAAAAAGGGAACATTTGGCGCTTGTTTTTTCCCGACACGTTTGCTGGAGAATTGATCACTAAAATGTAAGTTTTTCCTTTTTCCAACTAATTTATAATTAAAACTTCAATTATTTTTTTAGGTAAAAAACATCAAGCAAGTACCAGCTACAAATGCTATTGAATCACATCGGGATATTGCGTGTGGGTTCCATAAGTGACCTAAGGAAGAACTCTCATTGTTTTGGCAAAAAGCTGAGAGTGAATTAAATTCGTATGGCCCACCAATCAAAACAATAACTGAATGGAAAAAAGGAAATTATTTAAAACAAAAGTTATCAGAATTCAATTTAATTTACGTACATTATGTACAAATTCATAAGTGTGGAGTGATCAAAAATATATGATTGATCAAAGGCGAACCTCAAAGCAAGAAATGGGACTGGCGGTGAACCCAACAAAGAACAAACCTCTTCTAATAACTCAAAGGTCAATATAGACTTCCTTCGAATTTCTGTTCATGCTAAACATTTTTGCTACTTTTGTATTTTTATATTATTAATTACAATAACTATGAATGGTCGTTTTCGAAAACGTCATTTTCGTCAAAAATGCGTTTGCAGAATGTTCTGTAACGCAAACTGCAAAAGTCTTCTGTTCGAAAACGCAAATACAAATTCTACTGCATTAGCATTGTGTTCGATAATGCAGTTTGCTTAAGTCAAGTGTTCGAAAACATCATCTACGTTGCAGCTTTACAGTTAAAAAAATGAAGTTGACGAAAGAGAGGTATTTAAAATTTTTGGATGTCAGTCAGGGAGTCAATACCTCTGTCCGTTTACTTTCCAAACCTACCAGTTTTAGTCCGAAGTTATGTTAAAGTCCATATAAAAAAAATTAAATTGGACCAAAAATGGTAAAAATGGGTAGTTTCGGACTAGTACGCGAAAGCACCTAATAAAACAATAAACACGTCGCGGCTGAAAATGACGAGTGAAAGTAAATCTGAAAATTTTGATTAAATTGGCTTCTGTTCGAAAACGTCAGCTGCACTTGCAAAAAATCATGTGAAGTTCATCAAAAGACATGTGTGCAAACAAGACAATTGCATATTTGAAGATTGCAACTTTTGCGTCATAAATGACGATCAATTGCCGGTCAAATTGACTTTGATTTGACGTTTTCGAAAACGGTCAATCTTTTCACATTGATAAATAATTTTTTTTTCTTCAATTTGATTTATATGTCAAATATTGCCAAACGCTGTTTCGAACATTCAGAATTCTCATTCCTGCTTTCGAAGGGTAAAATATTCTCAGGGGGAATTCGGAATAGGAGTATTCTTCTCCCGAGAGAACACTTCTCCCGGGGAATATCTAGAATTGGGCTGACTGACTTTTTTTCAAATTAAACCTCTAGCACAGCTCTATGCAAAGGGAATACCAATTTTCCTATGGAGCTTTGGCCCAGAGTGTACATACACGAACGAGTTTGGCATCAAATGAAAAGTGAAGTGAAGCCCGATAATTGAGTAAAATATTTTGAAAATCGTCCATGGAAAGTCGAGATATTCGGGCTTTTAAGTTGCCGATTGCAAAATAATGATTTCAGATTTTTTTTCCAAATAATTGTCCATTACGGGAGAACTAATTCACGTAGAAAAATGATATTGATATGAAATGAAAAACTTTAGTATTTTTTAACAGACAAGAAAAATACCTTTCATTTCATATCAATATCATTTTTCTATGTCAATAATTTCGCCCGTTATGGTAAATTATTTGGAACAAAATCTGAACTCCTTATTTTGCAATCGGCAACTTCAAGCCCGAATATCTCTACTTTCCCATGAACGATTTTGAAAATATTTTACTCATGTATCGAGCTTCGCGTCACCTTTCATTTGATACCAAACTCGTTCTTGTACACTCTGGGCCAGAAATGGCAATTCCCTTTATGCAACTGAGTTTTTAGGTTTATAACAACAACCATATGGGAGTTAATTTTCCGTTGAGTTAAGGTTGGAAACTAGCTTTGGGAGTAAATCTTTTGGTACAAAAATGGAATGACTTCGTAATAAATAATGAATCCCAGCTTTTGGACTCATATAAGCATTATATTAAAAAACAAATAGATTAGATTAGATTTAGATTAAATACGATTTTATTACAATCACAATTTCTTTAATTCGGTTTACAAATCTTTAATGACATGGCATAAGCCGTTTGCCAGATTGACAAGTTTATGATTTTTAAACAAATTACTTAAAAGGTGCACTTAGTGCATAATACGTAGGGGTGAAAGGGGCTTGTTTAAAACTTTAAAGACATAGTCAAAAAGATGTTTCAGCGTTGTGATGAACATTGTTGGAAGTCCAGTCTCAATGTGTAACATTTATGTGGGAGTAGTCTGAGGAAGGCGTAGCACTCGTTTAGGGAAAAATCTTAAGAGTTGTTCCACAGCTTCATTCTGCAGATAACCCCATACCTGAGCTGCATATAACATAACCGACCGCGCTGTTGCCTCAAAGATTTGATATTTCGCTCAAAGTCCAATGTTTTTATTTCTCATACAAGTAATCCAGGTTGAGTAAATAGTTATTTTCGCTTTTTTCAGTTTTTCTGCTAGATGAAGTTTCATACTGTTTTGAGGGGTCAAAATCAAGCCAAGATACTCATAGTTATCGACTACTTCCACAGGTTCTCCATCTAGTTTCCAGATATTGTTTCCACTCCGCTGTCTCTTACCTCTACCAAACACCATTATATTCGATTTTGCTCGGTTTACGGTGAGATTCCAAAGTTTGCAGTACTCATCCAGCTAGGAACGATTTGTTCCTACCTTAACTAGGAAGAAGTCGTTTAAGCTTCCATGGTTTAACAAAAGAATAAAAAATTTAGAGAATGCTAAAAATAAGGCATTTAAGCGTTTTAAACTTACAAATCTTTCGGAAGATCGTGCAGTATTTTTTCAGTTGAGAAAAGAATTTGATTTTCTAAACAAGTTTTTGTATAGGCAATATATTCAGCCTTATTTTGAGATTCGAACGAATAGCTATTTCGATAGAATAGATCTATTCATTCGAATGAACTTTGCATATTTTGAGAATCGAACGAATAATATTCATTATCGAATGAATGCATACAATGGGTACGTTCAGCAGACGAAGGGACTTGAAGGCAAGGCAAGTTTCTCGTCTCTGATTGGCCAGCTGTCGCAAAATTTCCTTCGAATTAAGGCAACTTTTATTGGAAAGTGACTGGAAAGCTAGCCAAGAAATATCTCCCTTCATTTCAAGTCAAGTGCATTTATGTCAAAATATCAGCTGATTATATTTTGTCATTAAACAGCAAGCTGAACTTCATTGTTCAGTGACTTCTTTTTTCAACGTTTGTTTTGGGTGGAGGAGTTCTTTATCAAAATAATAGAAAAGATTTAATTAAAAAATGCAAAATAAGTAAGAAGTATTGAAAAAATATAATTTACAATTCGTAATTGACTTGTGTAAGGTGTTTTTCAAAAAAAAAAATATTATTATAAATACTATCTGCACTATCAATGGAAGGTAAAGGTTGGAAGTAAAGTTCCAATTTTGGCATTAATGACATCTCAAAAAATAACTAGTTTCCTTTGTTCAACTTGTGTTCAATGAATGCACTTGACTACATATTATGTAGTCCCTTGTGTCTGCTGAACGTACCCAATGAACATCAGCTCTTTGACATTTACTGACATTTATATTTAATTTTGTTTTTTTTTTGAAGAATTTTTGTTTTAAAAAAATGATGGTCAAAATAATGCGTTATCATTTAAGAAAAATAAAGTAAAGATAAGTAATGTTGAAGGCCCGGTAAAGTTTACTATTTAAAAAACATCAATAAAAACTGAAATTTTAAAATTTGGGAGCATTTAGAAAACAGTATGGTAAGTTTATTGACATGAAACAATAACAAAATAAATTTAAAACTTTTGAATAGTAAAATACTATATTTTTTTAGCTTTCATGTCAATTAAATTGTGTTTAAAATTGATTAAAAAAAAAATATGACTTCAAAGTCTCACTTTACTTTATACACACCTGGTCACACTTTTCAATTTTCAACAAAACAAAAAAAAGTGAAATCCCTCGCCGGTATTTTTTTTGTTAATTGTAAATACTTCTACCTCATTGTTATTTGCTAGTTCATGTGCAAGAGTTTATTGTTTAATTTTGGCAATTATTTTATTTATAAGAAGTGAAGATGGTGGCGAAGGGCAGATATGGAGGAGAAGGATAATGGATGCATCTTATCCATTCAAGATTGAAAATCCCTTGGCTTTCTCCGGATTTTCTTCCATCAATTTGATGAGAACTTCTTTCTGCTCTCGTTTAGTCCAATTGGAATGCGACCTTTAATTAAAACCTCAACAAATAATTCGTAAAAGTATTTTATTTTCTTTGTTTATCAACAAAAATATTTGTGCCTACATGTTTTTTTTAATCTATTCGCCAGAAAATTTTTAACGTCAAATGAATGTCATTTGTTTCGAATGATTCAAAAGTCAAACTTTGCTTAGTTTTCAACAAAAAATGAACTTTCGTTTGATAAAGTGAACTTTCTATTCGTTCGAAACTCAAAATGCAAACTATTCGAATTCGACTTACTTTCGCATGAAAGTGAATTTCAAAATAAGGCTGATTATCAATACTGAATCGAATATCAAACATAATTCGAAATCTTTCTGGGTATTTTTGAATACTAAAAGAAAATGTTCAGCTTTTCCTCAAAGTATGGAATACGAGGATCTTAAATCCAATGATATTCAGTCCTCATGTGACCTTTTTGCTCGTTTCTTTCAAACCTCTTATAATTGTGATATTTTAAAAAATATTGACGGCTTGTACCCTGATATCACTCCTTTGATAGATTTTAAACTACAAAGTTTTTAAGAACATGATGTTTTGGAAAGCTTAAAAGATTCCCCCTATTATTTTGTGAAAATGTTCTTATTCACTTTGTAATGTTCTAACCTCTGTTTTTACTAAATCCTTACAAACTGGTGTTTTTCTTAAAAAATGGAAAATATCTTATATAGATCCCGTTTATAAGAGTGGTCTTAGGAATTTAGTGAAGAACTATACACCAATCTCAAAACTTTCAGTTATACCAAAACTTTTTTGAAAAAATGGTCACCCAAAGACTTTATTTTGCTGTCAAGAATTCGTTGTCTCAAAAACAACATGGTTTTGTAAAGGGCAGAGCAACTTTTACTAATTTAAATAAATTATTGTAATAATCATGTGGAGAAGGGTAGACAAGTTGATGTCCTGTATACTGATTTTGCTAAAGATGATGGGATTGGATGTTTCACTTTTACATTGGTTAGATTCATACCTGTCTGACAGAAAACAAGCTGTTAAGATTGATGAATGTGTCTCAAATCTTATAGATGTGGTGTCAGGTCTTCCACAAGCGAGTCATTTGGCTCCACTTCTTTTTATAATCTTCACCAATGATTTATTTTCCATTTTTAAATATTGCAACTGCTTGATGTATGCTGATGATGTGAAAGTAGTTACAGCAATATCCTCACTTGAAGATTGCGTATTACTGCAGTTGGATATTAACAATTTTCTTAAATGGTGTGACTACAATCATCTTCAGCTGGAATTAATCCAAATGTAAAATTTTTAGTGTATCTAAATCTTTATCTCTCATTGATTTTGAATATAAATTCTATGATGTTAGTCTTTTGAAGGTAATTGAAGATAATGATCTTGGAGTGAATTTGATTCAAAGCTTGACTTCAGATCCCATGTTGATAACATTGTATCGAAAAAAAATTCACTTTTAGGTTTTTTGAAACGGAACTCCAAAGATTTTAACTATGCCTATACTTTGAAGACCTTATTAATGTCTATAGTTCTACCGGTTTTAGAATATTGTTGTGTCGTCTGGTCTCCATTTTATGAAAATAATATTTTGAGAATTAAAAAAGTATTATACGCAAAATTAACTGGGCTGAATCTTTACCAGACAACAAATCAAGGTGTTCTCTAATTGATTTAAAAACGCTTAAATGTCGCAGGCAAGTTCAATGTATTTTGTTTATTAAAGATATTATTGATAATAGAATAACCTCTTTTGAACTGCTTTTATTAATTCCATTCTATGTTCCATCACGAGTTTTTCGCAACAGAAATGAGTTATTTTATCCTCCTCTTCATAGAACTAATTATGGTCTAAATGAACCAATAACGCGTTCTCTAAATCTATTTAATATGGTTTATACTGAAATTGACCTTTTGAACGAATAGAGATTGTTTCAAGAAAAAAATTCTTCAAATTTGTAATAGATAAATTTTTTAATTAAATATCAATATAATTGGTTTTTAATATGTATGTACCTAGTCAAGTCGTAAATACTGATACAAGTCTGAACGCATTCATATATAATAAACTATTTGTTGCACATTCTTTATGTTTACCGGTTTTTAACCTGTTACATTTATGCTTCACTGCCGCGTAAAAGTTTTTTGTTTCCAGTCATTAACAATCATGGAGTGGGGTGACATCGAAAATCGTATTGTTGTGATTGGGCTTTTCAAGTGTTACATGGAAAAAGGTAATATCTTTCGGATTTTGCAGCCGCTGGGAATCACGCATTATTTGTTTATCGTACGGTAAAATTGTTCGAGGATACTGGTGGAGTAAGTGACCGCAAAAGATCAGGCCGTCCACGCACTGTTAGGACTCCGCGAGCTATCAAAGCCTTGCAGGCTCGAATCAGAAGAAAACCATTAAGAAAACAGAAAATCATGTCGCGAGAAATGAGTATCTCTCAGAAATCCATGTCTCGCATTATTTAAGAAGACCTGGGACTCAGTGCCTACAAAGACACACTGGACACTTGCTTACAGTCGCATTGAAGCAGAAACGTAAACAAAAATCAAGAGCTCTGCTGAAACGGTACGCGAAGAATGCTCACCGACAGATTCTGTTCACTGATGAGAAAATTTTCACCGTCCAAGAATCATTTAATAAACAGAATGATAGAGTGTATGCTCGGACATCAAGAGAAGCGTCTGAACTCATTCCAAGGGTTGATAGAGGCCACCATCCCGCAAATGTAATGGTATGGTGGGGAGTGAGGTATCGTGGAGTTACAAACCTTCATTTTTGTGAAAAAGGAGTGAAAACTTCGGCAAAAGTTTACCAAACAACAGTCTCTTAACCAGAAAATGTTCGAAAACAAGCATTGGGCATTCCAACAAGATTCTGCTCCGGCTCACAAGGCTAAAACCACTCAAGAGTGGCTCAAACAAAATTTACCGGACTTCATATCACCGGAAGATTGGCCAGCTGGTAGTCCAGACCTTAATCCTTTGGATTACAAGCTGTGGTCCGTTTTAGAGGGAATAGTCTGCAGTACAATACCCAAGCATTGAGTCGCTAAAGCGATCCCTTGTTCGTGCAGTGAACAATTTCCCAATGGATGAGGTGCGTGCTGCGATCGACGATTGGCGGGGCGTCTCAGGTCGTGTAGTAAGGCCAATCTCGGCCATTTTGAATAATGTCTTTTATGAAATGTAGCTAATGAAATCCCTAATAACCAATACAAAAAAGTTTTGAAAAATATCAGTGCATTATAATTTGGCATTAGTTTTTCGTTGTATCTGGATTTATGACTATACGAGGTAGATATATTTCTTATTATCTTTATTATTTTTTTTGTAATTTTTTAATCAGCAGATCTTCGAATCAATTGATGAATAAATGTAGGATACCAAGTTTCGTAGCACTAATTTTTAAAATCACTCAGTATCACCCTGTGAGATAAATCGAAGTAGAATCGAAGCCAACAGACACCGAAGACGAAAGTGAAACAGAGGAGAAATCACGAAGCAGCCGAGCGACGAGGACGTTTCATAAATTTGTACAACCTTTTTTCCACCACTACTTTAAACCTTTAAACTCAATTATTTTAACATTGAATTAAAGTTTCATTAAAAAATATCAAGCTTTTCATTTCCCACATAAATAAATAAATAAATCATCTGTAGTTTTATGGGCGTCTCAGCTATTAACACTATACCATCCGCGTACATCAATACTTTAATTTTGATCCCACGAATGTCGACACCTCCATTCAGATATGTGACTATGTCATTTAGGAAAAGGGAGAATAGAAGCGTACTTAAGATGCATCCTTGTCTCAATCCTGATGGTGTTTTAAAACTTTCGGACATAATGACCCCATCCCAGACCTTATCTGAACAATTTTTATAAATTTTGTTTAGCGTTTCCAACATTTTAAATGGTAATCCTAATGCAGATAGCTTATAAAACTTAAGATCTCTATCAACGCTGTCAAATGGTGATTTAAAATCGACAAAGTACGCATAGACGTTCTTACCCTCAGAACGGTTGACGTCAACAACAGTGGTTAGAGTAAAGATCTGATCAACAGTGGAATATCCTTGACATTCACTGAGTATCTGGTGTTCCTCGGCCCAGTTGATAAGGCGATTGTACAAAATACTTCCAAATATTTTACGAATTGTATTTATTAAGTAATGAGATTCCTCTGTAATTTTCAACCATGTTCTGATTCCCTTTTTTGAAAACTGGGAGAATAACTGATCATACGAAGCATGTTGGGATGTAATCGTATTCGTACAATTCATTTAAACGTTCAAGTAGATAGGTGGCGAATTCATCAGAACAATATGAAGGTTTTTGTAATACAAATCCTTTATACTACTGAAATACATCAACCAAGTAGAAGACTTAGCACTATTTAATTGGACTTCTTGAATTATTGATTCAAAATAGCTTTTAACGGCCTTTAGTCCATACAAATTGGCGTTTCGTCCAAGCGATCTCACTTGGACTCATCAGTTGACTAGTGAGGGCCTTGTCAAAAATTGCGTATTGACAAGGCCCTCACTAGTCAACTGATGAGTCCAAGTGAGATCGCCGGGACGAAACGCCAATTTTTATGGACAGAACAATATTTATAAAATTCGTGTGTAATAAGGTCTTCTCCAGGTGTTTTGGCTTCTTTCAAATCATTTAATACCGATATCAACTATGTAAATGTGAATAGTTGATCCATTTTTTTGATCTTGAATGTAATATGTACAGTATAGAAAAGGTAACGCCGAAGTCTCTGCATTCAAAAGTGCTTGAAAGTGTGTTTTTAGCTCAGGTGCAGGAATGTGTGTACTAATTTTGAGTTTCGTTCCATTTATACATCGAATTGCTTTCCAAAACTCCTTGATATTTCTGGACGCAATGATAAATAATTTGTGCCTTTCCTTCATGATACTGCCTTTTCTTATCTAAACATTAAAAAACAAATAAAGGGTTTTTTCAACAGGGACGCTACAAAAGTAGAGCAACAGGGACAGCAAACGACGCCATATTTCTTGCCGCTCTTTTGACATTTCTCTTCAGTAAGGTTTGCCATTTCATGATGGAAAGATAAACGAGCCAACAACGAGTCGAAATTATTAAAATTTACTATCGAAATTCGGAGTCAGTGGCCTCAACGTTAAGAGCGCTACGTCCAATTTATGGTCGTCATAATCGTCCTAGCAGATCAACAATTGATCGTCTAAAGGAAAAATTTGAATCCACAGGCACAGTACAAAATGTTCCCGTGCTAGTGAAACAAAGAAGAATATTGCTGCCGCTGAGGCTTCAGTTGCATAAAAGCCCAAATGTGTCTCTCACACGTCGTTCTCAAGCGTTGGGCATCTCAGTGACGTCGTTGTGGCGAATTTCGCGAAAAGATCTTGGCCTACATCCTTACAAGATTAAATTCACGCAAGAACTGAAGCCGCTTGACCACCAGAAGCGTCGTATGTTCGTGAATTGGGCTGAGCAACAACTGGAAAATGATTCGGATTTTCAGCGAAAAATCATCTTCGGCGATGAGGCTCATTTCTGGCTGAATGGCTTCGTCATTAAACAAAATATGCGGTATTCGTCAGGCAGCAATCCACACGTACTCCATGAGTCATCATTGCAACCCGAAAAAATTACGGTTTGGTGTGGTTTATGGGCCGGCGGCGTCATTGGGCCGTACTTCTTCCGTGATGATCAAGACCGGCACGTTACTGTGAATGGGGATCGCTACGGTTCAATGATAACTGAATATTTTTGGCCCCAATTGGATGATATGGACTTGGAGGACATGTGTTCCAACAAGACGGCGCCACAAGCCACACAGCGAATGTCACAATCAATTTATTGGGAACCAAGTTTGGAGAATGTGTTATCTCACGAAATGGTCCAGTCGCTCGGTCGTGCGATTTGACGCCGTTAGACTATTTCCTGTGGGGTTACGTCAAGTCTATGGTCTATGCCAACAAGCCAGCGACGATTGATGAACTTCGTACGAATATCGAACGTGAAATTGCAGCAGTGTCGGCCGATTTATGCTTGAAAACCGTCGAAAATTGGGTTCAGCGTCTGGACTTCTGCAAGCGTGCCCGTGGTGGCCATGCAAAAGAAATCGAGTTCCATACATAATGGCATCAAAAGTTCTTTCACAGGAATTCACATTGGTATCCAAAACCTTTTTTGTTTTATTTAAAAAAACATTTGTAGCGTTCTTATTGAAAAACCCGATATGTATTTAAAAAAAAAAAGCCAAGTGAAAACCAAGTGTGCTAACATCTAGATGAGATTGAAAGTGCTTGGTTTATGACCTGTCGAGAATTCAATTTAAAATTAAAACAAAACTCATTATTTGGGTGTTTTTTTTTATTGTCATGCTTTATTGCAACAATAATAACTATTACCAATACAAGGTAACAAAAAAAATTCGTTGGTTATTTGCTGAGTAAAAAGATACAAATATAAAAAAAATCAAACTTGCATAAAGTTAGGTACATTTGATGCACCTACTGTTATGTTAAAAAATATAAATACAAAAATGTGCCAGATTCCAAAGTGAATCAAAATTATAAGGTATAAATCTATAAAAATTATTAATTAACAATTTTTAAAAAATTATTTATTGCTAATAAATTCCATGGAAGACAATTTTGTTATTGCTTTTTTTTTTGTTAAGTGGAGCACCATAGATTATTGGTTTAAAGCCGATTCACTTTAAAATAAACTAGGTTTACAAATTATATCAAATAATGTAAAAAAAAAATAATAATTAACCTAGGGATTACGAGTAGGACGCTTGTCGCGATGTGTGTATAAAAACAAAAATGGTTAGTAGGTTAGTTATAGTATAGGTGATGTTAAATAGCTGTGTATGTATTTATAAATATGCACTAATAAGGCTCACAATAATAAAGGCTACGCATTGTTTTTAAATACAAAAGGGCATAAAGGCATTGCAAGAAGGCTTATTTTGACTCAATTTAAACGGTCATATATGTATATCGATTACAATTTGGGAATTTCTGTTTTGCTTTTGACTTATTTCTAAGACTTGGAACATTTCTTGGAGGGCTTCGTTTGTTTTGGTTTTTCTTCGATTGCGTCGCAGTGTAACTTTGCCTGATTTGAGTTCTCGTACTAAAGCGTCAAGACCTGTAAACACACAAAACACAAATTATATTCTATGAGTATTTATATTTTCGAATAATAAAAAGGAATGGGTGCATATACGACACATATATACACAAATAGATACAAGTACAAATAAAGCTTAACGTAAAAACAAAATTGATATTATTCAAAGGACTTTAACCAGGTGATAATTAATTACCATTTAAATGATTGACAGTGTAGATCTAATTCCAAGGGTGTTAGAGTACTGTGTAAGTTAAAAAAAAAATAAATATATAATGCATAATTGTTAAGATGATATATTAAGACCAACAAACATTCAGTTTTAAGAAGCGTACAAATAAAATAGGCAAAATATTAATACTGAAACTGATGTACCTTTAGCATTATTTGGAAAATGATGAAAATAAAAAGATGATAGACAAAATTAAACAATCTCTTAAGCTATGGTTAGTATGCTTAGACGGTAAATGTAAATGGTCAACGCATTGACTGTCTGACGTCACCAAAAAAGTCATCAACACATTGCCAAAGGACCGTCAACGTTCACCATGTCAACGCATAACACATTGACGATCACACGAATGACGACAGTCCGTCAATGTCAGATGGAAGTCAACGCAGACTACGTTGTCGTGGCAGAAAAGTATGCCATGTCACCGTTGGGATTATGGTCAACGCCTTGCATCAATGTGTCCTAACATTTGCTCAGGCCGATTACACGTTCAACGAAAAAAGTCAATGCGTTGAAGGTAAAAACAATGTCAACGTCAGTGTCAACTCAGCCGTCAACACATGGACAGTATTCGGCGTTGACGATCACACGACAAGACAACTTTGGAACGAAATTTGACGTCAGAGAGTCAACGCGTTGACCATTTTCGTTGACCGTCTAATCGTAGCTTTACTTTATAAGCTAGTAGAATACTGAGGATTCATTCCGTATTTCGATTATAGTCGAACGAAATTGATTCGACATACCTCTTGCGTCAAGTTAAATTTTATTTTTACTTCACTGAACATAACAACTATTTTTGTATCAGTTACATAATATAATAAACTTGTTATTTTTGCCGTAAATTGCCAGTATGGACACCAAACAAAATTTTGAAAAAAATGTAAGCCCTCAATTGACATGCATACTTAGTGGATATGTAAGATCTGTTTGGGAACGTGAAATTTTTCAAAAATTTTGAAGCTTCTTAAACTGATTTTTTTTTATGTGTAAACATCTATGCTGGCGGTAGAGTGAAAAAAAACGTGAACCTTCGTGTACAACGCTAGTGCATGATTACATGGGTCGTTTTTTGCGTAAAAAAGAGAAGGTGGAATTTACCTTCTCTTTTTTACGCACATAAAATCTACCTGTCTAATGCGATGCGCTCTTCAGTAAAACGACCCATGTAATCAGGCACTTACGGTGTGCATACTAGGATGGGTGCGTTCAGTGAAAAAAATCTTAAGATCCCCTTCAAGCAAAAACAAATCCGTTTTGGATCCGCGCACGTTGATGTTTACACATATTAACCGTGAGTCCCGGCACTCACACAATTTTTTTTCTATGGTATAAGGTGGTGAAACTTGTGTGAAAATACAAATCTTCGGAATGTGCGACAATTTTTCATCCGATTTTCGTAATTTCTTGTGCTTGTCTGTTATTATTCTGCGCTTTTTTATGTATTCTGTGGTCCACTCTGCAGAAACATTTTAATAAATTCAATGTGATAATTATTACGATAAAGTAAAACAAACAATGAATACAATCAAATATTTTGTATGCAACAAAAGGGAATACAAAGGGGTATATAGGAGTATTTGCACTAAAAATCTGGCCAAAAGTCAATTTTCTGAAAAGTAAAATTGACAACTAAAAGCTTGGTATAGCGGGTGCTAAATACACATGGGTCAATGTGCTGTATTTGTTTTTTTTTTGTTGATCGTGAGTTGTGATAAAATGAGTCCAAAGTTAACAGTTGCATCTACTGCACTTTTATTTTAAAGCGTGCTAATTTGGTAAGTGTTATTCAATAAGTGATATCGAAGTGTTGTGATAAGAAGCTAAAAAAGTTTAAATGGAGAATTCTGCTTCAGGTATGTAATTATTTACAATTTCAATTGAATTTTGAAAACATTAGTCGTTGTTTTGTTGCTTTAATTCGGGCTTCGAACTAATGTATGAAACATAACATTTTGTTTAAGTTATTTTTCAAGTTTTAATGATATTGTTTTAGTATACCCAGTTATTCTGCAATGAATCGAAGTTTATAAGTTACTTTGAATATTCCTCAAGTTAATGAAACAAAAATTGGTTGCTCCTACGTGCGATCTACAGTACTGTGGGTCAATGAGTTTTTCACTTTCGTGTAAAAAGCACTAATATGTTATGCAAGGTTTTGTTTTTAAATGAATCTAACTGGTGTTATTTGTTTGATTTTTTTTTTGTGGGATCTAAATTAAGATTAGAAAAATTTCTTCTTAGAAAGAAAGAAATATTGGCTTGAAGGAACTTTTACCATCCCAATCACTACTGTCAGACCAGGTAGACCTGAAAAGTCATTTGAAGAATTAAGCGATAGGAGTAAAAGGAGAAAAACTGAAAGTATACGGGATAATTTTTAAACTGAGGAGCTAGCATTTGCGACTCAGATGAAGTAAAGAGAGTCTAGGAAGAATCTTGCTTCAAAAGTACTAACAGAAATTTTAAAAACACCTCAAAGAGCTCAGAAGTATAGGCAAGCATACTACGATAGCTTTAAGGAAAATAAAGAAAAATTGTCGATACTAAAAGCACTTTCCATGTTTATTGAAGCAGGGTTATCGCTAAAACAGTACGAAATTATCGCATCATTTAAGAGACGATTTCAAGTGGATTCAAAATTAATGCTGGCAAATTTGAGTTGTACACCATGGATACAGCTAGGCTTTATGTCAAGTTATACCAATGGTACCCCATGACTCCAACCATGCATAAAATTTTAATGCATGGATCTCTAGTCATACAAAACGCTCTGCTTCCTATTGGCCAACTTTCAGAAGAAGCATCAGAAGCTAGAAATAAACATTTCAGGTAAGTTTTTTTTTAAATTAATTAAAAAAAACTAAGGTAAACCTAACCTTATAATAAAATGTGATCTTACAGACTCTACCGTCTTAATTTTGCCAGGAAGTTCTCTAGGAGAGATTGTAATATGGATGTCTTAAACAGATTGCTACTGAGTTCTGACCCACTCATAAGTTGCCTCAGAAAGTCACCATCGAAAACGAAACGGTCATTTTCCCAAGAGACCCTAGAACTGCTTCTTCCAGAGGACTCAAATACAACAAACGAGAGCTTGATGTCTTGGGGTGAAGATGAAATTAGCGAAGATTCATTTGAGGAAGATTCGTGGTAAGAATTCAGCGATTAGGTTCACCTAATTAGAAAAAAAACATCAAGTACCCTAATATGTATACCATAACAGATTTGTTGGCATTTATTTTCATCAAAACATATGTAAAATAAAAAAATGCAACAGTATATAAATGTGAATTTTTAATAGAAATGATAACAAAAATAACGAAAAATAATTTTGGCCAGGTTTTTGATGCAAATACTCCTCTGTGCGTCGGAAGATGTAAATAGGTTTGTTCAGGGAGGCTGTTCGGAACAGTTTCGAACAGAAAAGTACAACTTTTTGCTGTTCAATGAGGATTTTTCTGTTCTAAACTGTTCTGGTTTGCTGTTCAATGAGGCTGTCTAGAACACTTTGGATTTGCTGTACTAGCTTTTTAGGTAGAACAACTTAGAACAGATTTCCTGTTCTAACTTGATCTGACGTTTATCACGAATCTGTGCTGTTCTGTTCTGTTCTGTTCTAATCTAACTATTTTGTCACTGAACACAACTTTTGTTTAGTGCGAAACTGAAGGAGAATTTGGATGTGTCGAAATTAAAAATGGAAATGTATGAATTCTGACGTCAATGAAACACGAAGCTGTAAGTAAGCCAGAAATGATATGCAGCCTTATCATCGTATCCGATCGGAAGAAAATTTTCTCCGATTTCTATAAGAAATATACGAATTTTGTACCATTGTAGCCGTTCCGATAGGCCAATCGGACAGATCTACGAAAAGAATGTAATGTATGTTAAAAATATCAAATTCATGCGTTGCATGCCGATGAAATTTCAAAATGGCAGCAACGCAACCCGAATTCATGCGATGATGAAGATATTTGCTTTTCGATTTCCCCGACAGAAAATTAGAAATGGAAAATTTCCTGAAACATAATTAAAGACTGAAATGGAAGCTCAGCAACAAAAAGATTCGAAAGTAAGCACTTGGTAAAAGAAAAAACAAAAAAAAACAATCCAGGTGCAATACGACCGGCTGGTTGAATTTATGACCGCAAAGGCAGACATTGCGTGGAACTTCACGACCTATTCGAAAATATTTTATTTTGACAAATGTCAAATACATTCGTCGGCACGTGTCTATATTTCGTTTACGATTCGGTTACCATAAAGCAAATAAATTCCCCGATAGGAACTTTTCTCCGATAGGAGAATTCCCCGAACGGATTTGGTGATAGGGCTGATTGATGATGTCTTGTTTTTCACATTTTTTTATTGTATATAATACAAACAAGGTGAATTCTTTCCGATTTTATATGATTTAATTTCTTTTTTTCATACTATGGATTTAGCGCTGAACACTGCTTTAGCTGAAATTTATTCACTGCAACCACACCTAAACGAGTTTTTTAAGTTAATTTTACTTTAACCTTGGATGCTTTTCAAAGTATTGCGGTTCGCGACCCTTGTTGCGTCCATTGTGCTCAAGCAATCATGTGGCCTTAATTCTCTCTCTATCTCCTAAATTTCATAGTAAACGCTCGCACTGTGTTAAAAATAACATTTGCCCTTGAGGGCATGTTAATAATAAAAAAAAAACGCTTGTATAATTAACGGATATGCAGTTTGACAGCTACCTACCAGTTTGAAATTTTAGGTCTGTTTGGTAACGTGATTTTTTTACGAAATGTTCACAAATTCTCACAATTTGTTAATTATTTTGCGAAACTTTCTGAAAGTTTTAGTTACGAAACCAAGTGAAAATCTGATTAAAAATGATTTCAATTTCTCCATAGCTCTTTTTTTTAAGTTTTTTTTTTTTTTCAGCAAAAATGTCAATGAGAATATAGATTTTTTCCGCACTGCATCAGTTTCAAAGTCTGCTCATAATAAAATTGAGAAATGAAACTAAATTGACACGCAAAAATAATTACCCAACTAATAATAATCATATCCAATTAACAAGGGAGTTTCGTTTGGCCATGAGAAATGATTTCTGCGTTGTGTGTTATTTTGTCGGTCGTGCCAAAAATAAAAACCAACCATCAGAGCTACCACACTCTAATGATTCGCATATATTTACAATCAGCGCAGCACAAGGCTTCGCCGAAAACCTGCTTTTTACCAACCCCGCATCGACCCTCTTTCAGCATATAAATTCAATGCTCTCGCAGTCTCAACAGAAGGTCTTTAGGAAAACAAAAATCAATTGGGCGTTCCAAGGGGAGGCGGGGGGGGGGGAGGTGGTTTTGTGACAAAAGAGGGGTTGGATAAATAAGTTAAGTCGACAAGTTGACAATTTGAAAACAGTGCCCTCGGGAAGCAACGATATGGATGGATGCTTGTGTATCGTTCCTAGAGAACAACAACGAAAGCAAACCACAAATACCAACCGACAAATTTCGTAATGCGCCGCGCTGATAGCAAGAGCAAACGGATCGGGAAAATTAAGGAAAAACCGTTGTATAGTAGTTTCATATGGATGCTGGCTGACGTTCTTTGACAAGAAATGCTAATGCTAAATGACACAGAAATATATTTTAGATAGTGAAAAAATAAATAAAAAAAAAACAATCTCAAAAGATAGCGTACAATTGTTCAGCCATACACTTTCTGTTTTAGCTTGCGATACTGATTAATATTTTAAGGGCAAGTTGTGAACTCCAAATTAAATCAAAGACATTGATTATTAAATTCAATAAAAGTCTTAAACAGGGAATTTAGTTGCCAGATTCACTACGAAGAAGTTAAAATTTAATACAGGGTCTTTCATTAAACATCACCACGACGTGAAATAACTGCATGCCCTCAAATCGCTCGTGCAAGATTTCCAATGTGGCGTGAGATGTGTGGCTCGGAGCGCCGCCGTTCGGTTGAAACCACATGTCGTTGGCGTCCATATCATCCAATTCAGGCCAAAAGAAGTTGGTAATTATTGACCAAGACCGCTCGCAGTTGACGGTGATGGCCTGGCCAACGTGTCGTTCTCAAAGACAGCCCAAAATCCAAACAGTGACTTTTTCGGGATTCAATGGATGCTCTTGGATCTCATGTGGATTGGTATCGTCCTAAATTCGACAATTTTGTTTTTCAACGTACACATTCATGCAGAAATGGGCCCCATCGCGAAGATGATTTTTCTATGAAAAGCGCGCGGAACGTTGCCCAAGCAGAACACCCATTTTAATAAAACAATTTTATCATTTGCACGTGTTGTTGGACGCTATATCTATCCGTGCAATGATTTGTCAAAACAAACTAAGTAAACGAAAACCAATTTGACAGATGTAGCTTCAACAATATGACCACTATCATCTGTCAAAGTTTGCAAGTCCCTATTGGAAGACCCTTTACAAGAAATCCGTGTTTCATTCGAGTTGAAATGATGTATAATTTCGCAAATTACAGAAAAAGTGTTTTCAGTATTTCAAATTTGCTAATTACGTTTGACAGCTCATTTCTATTTGAAATTGGGACGGCCGTTATGTGCGAAACAGATTGCACCAGCACCAGCAACAGCAGCTGCCATTAATTTAGAACCAAAGTTTTCTAATCGTTCAACACAGATTAGACCAGCACCAGCAACGTCAACAGCGCCGTTTAGCAAAAGTTCTAAATTTGCTGTTGCTGGTCCATTGCTGACAACTTTAATACTGCGATATTCAGAGGCACCACACCACAGATGAGCCACATGAAGATGAGAATGTTGCGTACATTTCACCCTCCAAAACCTATTTGTTTACATTGTTTTATTTGTAATTTTTTCCCGCGTCGATGAATAGATGTGAATTGCAACAACAATTTAACCAGGTGTGTGAAGATCCCTACTGCCTATGTGTGAGGTTTTTATACACACATTCTCATTTTGTATCTGATATCTGACAGTTCAAGCTTGTAGGCAAATTAAAATGGCTGCCGGGGATTCTCATCTTCGTGTGGCTAATCTGTGCACCACACTACAAAAAATTATAAAATCCATCCATTTCTCTTTCATTTGATGAAAAATGTCAAAACAAATGAATGACGGTGCTGGTGGCAATGTGTTTGCAAAATATTTGCTGGCCGGAGTGCTGTTTGCTGTTGACGGCGCTGGTGCTGTTGCTGGTTCAATCTGTTTCACACTTTAGTCGCTTGATGTCGTTGTTTTCTCTTGCTGTTTTGTATAAAGGGTTTTGCAATAGGGGCGGGTAGATTTTGACAGTTCATCGCGGCTATGTTGTTTTATCTGTGGTTAATTTTCTTTGTTTTTTTTATTTTTCTGGATTTGGAAATCCGTTTTTTTAACACTGCTTTCCAGAAATAAATTTTTACTTTAGCAAAAAATGCTTGTCAATTCAGGGCGACAACAGGGGACCAATTCCGCAAGTGTGAGTTTTTTCTGTATGCACAAAATTCAGAGTACTCAATAAATTATGCGATTCCACAAGAGTGAGGTGCAATCGTTTTTACAGATAAAGTGTACACAGATAGTCAAATTTATTCACGGATATTTTGAGCGTGAATAGAAATTGTACACGGAAAACCATTCACACTTGCGGAATTGAGCCCCAGGTCTAAGGCCTGCCGCCCTTTTAAGTTGCCTAGTAGGCGCCAGGCCTAACACAGAAGTTACTCGCCAGGTTGAGTTCAGGTGTTTCAAAAAAAAAGGCCTTGAGCCGATCCTAGCCTGACTTCAGAGCTCAACGAAGTTCTGTTCGTTTACTTAGCGGAACTCCTGATTTCTAAAAATTTTATTTCAAAGTTCTGTCAAAATTCATATACAAAATTCAATGTGATTGTGAATGTGTGATGGTCTTAGAAACAGTTTCATATGAACCGTAAGTAAGCACATGCGACTTATGCGTGTACTTTATTTGTTGTTATTGTGGATTCACCCCCTGGATATTCGCATCACCAGCAATTAGATAAACAACCATCCGTCTCTTATAATTATATTGATTTTCCAGACTCCCCCCAATGAATTAAATCTTTGAGACAACAGTTCCGGTCTTTGTATGGATTGGATATGGACTAATGAGAATTGACCGAAGAAAAAGGAGGAAGTTAAGGAGGATGTATTGATGTGGTAACGGGTAACTAATTAGGGCATGGTAGAATTTGTGCATCCTTGATTCTTGTTGATTGCTTCGTTGTTTTTCGTATAGAATTTCTTTAAAAAAATAAACTCTTCCGTTATATAGTGCGTGAATTGGATTAAAATCGCGTTTAATTAGCCACCGACCATTAAAGCGAGATTTGATAAGATTTGTTGGTGAATTAGAACTCAACTTTAATCATAATCATTGTCTTCCATAATAGATTTTTTTTAATTTAAGTTTAACAGTCAAAACACACGAGTTCAAATACCACTGGTTTCCAAATAGATGATTTTGAAGATACTGTAAATAATGACAATCTTAAGAGTTTCTCGTTTGAATGTGTTAACGAGTGTGATGTAATTGAAGCAATACGTTCAATTAAGTCAAATGCTGTTGGCTGTGTTCATATTTCACCGAAGTTTATTAAACTCATTTTTCAAATTATTCTGCCGTTAGTTGTTCATATTTAGATTGGAAAGCAGCAAAAATAGTTCCAATACCTAAAAAAAACAAACCCGTGCATTCCAGCTGATTTGAGACCCATTAGCGTTCTATCATATTGTTCGAAAGTCTTTGAGAAACTCATGCACAACCAAATGATAAGCTTCCTTAACGCCCACCAAAAAAATGCTCTCTAAATGGAAGTCGGGTCTAAGCACTCTACATAGTTGTGAGTCAGCGGTTATGAAAGTTACCTCCGATCTTCGATTTGCCTTGGATGTTGGCAACATTGGTTTTTCAGTGCTGTTGGACTTCTCAAAGGCTTTCGATTGTATTGATCACTCTATTCTTGTTTCTAAACTTCAAAACACTTTCAAGTTCTCAAATGCATTTCTTCATCTATTATGTAACTATTTCAAAAATAGAGTCGGTAGAAGTTGAAAGCGGTATCTCTTCCCCCTTTTTTGTAAACACAGGAATACCACAGGGTTCTGTTTTGGGACCACTTCTATTCTCACTTGTTTTTTTTTGTTTTTTTAGTTTTTGATTATTTTAAATGTATTTTTAGGTGAAAAAATGAAAGTATTTTTAGAAAACATATTATTCTTTCATAATAAAAACAAAAAAAAATTATACTTAATAACGTGGTTTTGTGAAAAAAATCATATCGAAGTCAAAAAAAAAAACAACCTAAAAATGCTTAAAAGATTTGTTTGATAATAAATTGCGGAAAAACCGTTATACACACAGAAAAAAGTTGTATGGTGGATAGAAATTTCTAACTGTTCTTGTTTAAATAAATTTAAAAAATTTAATAAAATTTAAAATCGGTTGTAGTTTGGCAAAGTTAGAACCAGTCAAATGAAAATAGAATAAAAATCATAAAAACCGTTATGAGTCGAAAACGAAGCGAAAACGAGAAAATTACCTCTTAAGTTTTTCGGCTTGAAATGACCTCAGGAACTTTTGGTTTTCTTCTGAGGCGATGATTTCGGGACACCCTGTATATAAAAATGAATCGTGGTCGGTTCGGATGCTTAAAACTTGAGTACGACTACACCAAATTGGGTACTTCCCTCTACGGGTTTGTTCGTAATTGTACCGCGAAGGTTTAGAAAAAAATAAAAGTAGAAAAAGTCTTAACAGGTGGCGCTGTAGGCGAAAATTTCGTTTTTCACTTCAATTCAATGACCGTTCAACAAATGTCGCTGTAGGCGGTTAGGAAATGGCTTTTGGGATATTCTTATTTAACTTTTCTTATTTGTAGGGTGAAATGGGGTAAAAATAAAATATTTGTACGATTTAAGAAATTCTTTTTTTTGTTTGAAAGGTTTTTCTTAGGAAATGGCTTACGGGATATTTTTAAAATTTTTTTTATTTATAACATGTCAATATAAAAAGTGTCCGATCGAACAAATTATTTTTGTTTGAAGAGTTTTTTCTTAGGAATTGGTTTTAGGGATATTTTTTTTCAAATTTTATTATTTGTAGGATGAAATGGGGTAACAATAAAAAATTGTCCGTTTCGAGAAATTCTTTTTGATGTATCTCTGAGAATAATTAAAGATGATTCTCATTGGCTTTGTTGGCCACGAGTCGGAAATTCGTTCGAAAAATTCTGGAAAGATGGCACTGGCTTGCCACAGCGTTGAAAGTGGGCACTAACTGGACTTTGATGGTGTGGAGATCTTGGCAATAGAGAAACACACTTGCAAACGCTACACGTTAGAAACACTACACATAATCAATAACAAGAACAACATGAATCGTAAACAAGGCATACAAAACATCTCAGCGGTGTACTGGTCCTTAGTTTCCAACAGTAGATCCAAAACTTGAATGTATTTATTGGACTATTGTTCAAGTTTATGTAAGTGTATATCATGTCCGCCCTACATACATTTACACTTTAATGTGATTACTTCTTTTTTTGATAAATAAAGATCCACTGAAGAAGAAGACAATTACCGTCGTAACGTTGGGAAACAGTACCTTAATGAATTAATCTTTCATTGTATCATCATAACGACCAACAAAGCCGATGAGAATCATCTTAAGCTATTCTCTGATATACATATATCTAACATTCAACTTTTTCAAAAATTTCACTAAAAAATATAAAAAAAAAATAAATTCTTTTTTGTTTGAAAGTTTTTTTTTTAGGAAAATGATTTCGGGATATTCTTTTTCAAAATGTTAATAATTGACAATTGTAGGGTGAAATGGGTGAATTTCATTTTTTGTAAAAGGTTTTCTAAGGAAATAGCTTTAGGGATATTCTTTTTTAAATTTAGTTTAGGGAATAAAAATAAAATAAAATCGGGTTTAAGAAACTCTTTTTTGTAATTGAAAGGTTGTTTATTAGTGGATGGCCTCAGGGATTTTTTCGGAATTTATAGGGTGAAATGGGATACAAATGAAAAGAGGCATCTGATTACAAAAATTCTGTTTGTGTTGGAAAGGTTGTTTTTAAATATTTTATATAAATAGAGTGAAATGGAATAAACACAAAAAAAAGGTTTTTGATTACAAAAATTCTTTCTGAGTTGGGAAAGTAATAAAGGTTGGACGTAGATGATCATATTTTAACGAATTTCACCATCTATCCGTGCGAAGCCGGGCGGGTCAGCTAGTACTATATATTATTAGTTAAATTAATTAAATTACAAACAATATGATATTATTTGTAATATTTTGTTTTAAAAGCTTTTGCTCATTTTTTATCTTTCAGTAAAATTAATTTTTAAATAATTTTTGTAAGATTCTCGTAATTATTATGTACATAATAATGACTTCTATCTTTAATATTTAGTTTTATTTATCAAAATTTGTTATTTTAAACTAGGATACTGCTCCAAGATTTCATCTTATTGTATCTATTGTAATCTTTTTTGAATCAATAAATAAATAATAATAATCCCGATTAACTTGTCATTTTTCGTAGTCAAGATCAGATTTCGACACACCACTACATTAAAATGAATGTGAAATTATTTAGAGAATTAACCCACACATACTTTAAAAAAGTATATAATCGTGTTATAATGTGATTTAAGGTATCCTTATTACCTAAAACAAATAACTGAAACCAAACAAAAAATTCACATAAGCTTAAAAAAAACTTGAAAAGTTATTATGCAACCCTTCACTAAGTATAATTTTCCAAACTTTGTCTGTTTTGTCAGAAATCAAATCCCCATTCGGCATGAATCCCCAAAATATTTTTTTTTTTTTCAAATACAATACAAACAAAAAAACAACAGAATTATATTTAAAAAAAAAAACCCTGCAACAACATATCTCGCGTGCTGTCAAGCTCACACCTTCTTATCTCTCACTCTTGATTTGGTTGTTTCATCCTTTTATTTTTCTGTATGAAAAAAGAGACTATAAGAAAGTACGAATAATAAAAAATAATAAAATCAAAAAAAAAAAAAAATGGCTCTCAAATAAATCTTCTTTGTAACAAAAAAAAAAAAAAAAAAAAAGAAGAAGAAAACAACGGGTGGTATTTCAGGGGCAGTTGAGATTTCTTAGAAGAGAGTGCTAAAATATATACTTTACTTTTGCCCGCTCCTGCTGCTTGAGCCAAAGCAACAAACAACTAAAACAGAGCAGCAAAAAGGACAAACCCTATAAGAAAGTGTATGGTGGTGTGGTACTGCTGGCTAGTTGTAAAAATATAAAAAAAAAAGTAAAGCATCAAATATCACCATAGCAAAATCTACACAATATATCCTTTCCTAGAAAAAGAAGCTTTAGATGGCCTCCCTCCAAGGACACAAGGATACCACCGACACGAGACTCACAACGAAGGTAGTATGCCCATCAAGTACCAGCAACTCCACAGGGGGTGGGATGGTGTCGGGAAAACATTCCCATCAACTAGAGAGAGAATACAAATTCAAACAGTGGGTGGTAAAAAGAAGCCACAAAATCCCTCCATCAGTCCCTCCCCACATAGAGCCAGTATCATCATAGCCACCAGTGACTGAGTGAGTGGAGCAACGACGACGTAGCCGACAACGACGGGACGCCGAAGACGACGAGGGATTGGCATAGAATGTCATGCTTGTGATATATACCAACCCCAATATCCAGCATCAGCATCAGCATCCTTCGCACGAGGAATAGGCGGCAAAATATAGAATCATCCAAAAAGTTGTGTTGTGTTGTGTTGCTCGTTGCGTTGCGTTGTGCCAAACGAATTCGTTTCGTCCTCGTATACGCTGCACAGTGTTGCTCAAGTAGTATCTACGACAACACACAGGACACTTATATCCTGCTTCCCTACTACTTCACGACTGATTGATTTTTATTCGTGTCGCGTTCTTGTCGAATAAACACCGCATTCCTATATTCCTATCGCCGAGTAGAACAACATATAAAAAAAAGCACTTGAGCCAGGATTATTAAATAACAAAAAAAAAAAAAACTACACACGTCCTCGTTTCTTCATACCGAAGACCGTTTGTGATTTTTTTTTTTGTTTTTTTTTTTATATGCAATTTTATGGGTTATTTGTTGATCCTCTGCTTTGTGTCTGGGATAAGTGTTTGGCTTTGTGTTTATTTTATGGTTAAAGTGATTACTGTGTTACTATAGAGTGTTGCTATTCCCCAATGGATTAAAAGGATATACATACAAGGATTACACAGTCAGTCGGCGAGGACGAGCGGCACCACTGCCGGGTAAGTGTGTCTATTAAAATTTAAAAATCAAATTTACTCTATAAAAAGAAATGATGATGATGTATATTTCCTATCTCATCATCATCATCATCATCATCATCATCATCATCATCATGATGAATACATATATTTATATACTTCATGACCAAAATCATAAATCGATCGATATTTTATATTTAATACTTGTTGTTATATTATTTGCCTTGCTCTGTGGAACTGATTCACCTGCACTGTATGACATCGTTATGTGTATGTATATTTGAGTGTATATACAGCATACCTTTATGTTTGTACGAATTTTATATTAAATACAAATAAATTTCCCTCTAAAGAGCTTCCCTTCATACCTGTTGGTAAGTTGGCTCAACCCTCACACCTCCCACTCTCAAATTAAGTCTCTCAATTGGGGAATGAAGCAATCTGAGAATTAAAAGAAGAAAAAAAAAAAAAAAAAGAAGAAACATGATTCCCTTCGTTCTCCCGTGATGTCTTTGATTATAATCAAGGACTCGAAAAATCAGCGCCATACTCACGTAGGAGGTAGAACAAAGTAAAAAAAAAAAGAAACCGAGTTGTTAATAAGAAAAACGAATGGATAATTAAGACACAGCGACAGCCGTAACCTCTGGAATGCCGGGGAACAATAAACCAAGCCTCCTCTCAAAGTGGCTGCTTATTTCATTGTGGGAGTGGGGTACACCACACAGACCATCAGACTACCGCATCGTAAAATCATCAACCTTCATATTATGAACAAATTTATGGTGCGGACGCAAGTACGATAGAATACAGTTTTAGGTTTTAAAGCATGTTGTATATATTAAAAATTGATAAATAAAATTAAATATTTTGGTCGCACGTACTTGCTCTTAAAAACAATGGCCTTTAGTAGAAAACCAATTTCAATTCGAACTTAGCACAAATTACTAATTTATTCTAAAATCCGTGGTTATAAATCATCAATGTCACTTCTTCTATAAACTAGACAAAGGCTTAGTAGTGGATCACCTTTATTTAATGTCGAATTCCTTTCAACAAAAGAATCGATTTTGTTCCGATTCTTTTCTGTCAAAACAAATCTTACATTGGGTACGTTCAAGAAGACTTATGGCGAATTCCTTTCAAAAAAGAAATCGAATTTTTTCTAAACAGAATCGAATTTTTTCTGTCAATTGAAAGGAATTCGTATTTCGTAAAAGAATCGATTTTTTTTGTGTGATTGTGTTTGTGTTACTTTATAGCTGCAATTGACGCAAAACGTCAAGAAATTATTCACAAAACTATTGAGGTTGTTTGTTTTTGTTGTGAGAAAAATGTTTTACCAATAGAATTAAATTAATAAATAAAAGATATTAGCCAGCTTATACGGTGCCAATTTGTGCGTGCATTTTATTTGTTTGAACTTCTATTTGCACATATATTTTTAAAGAAATTTTCCACTGAAAGTTTTTACCACGTCTTTCACTCGCGAAAGCAATTTTTTTTTGTCAAATTTGTGTTTGATAATGAACAAAGCACAACAAAATATTTTCATAGCTATATTGACTGAATATATTGTTGAATATTTTGTTAAATTATGTAGAACTCGTTGCAACCAGAAAATAAACAACTCGTCTTCCAAAAATTCCGCGACTTTCAATTTGACGTATTAGAAATGTCAAGACTTCATAGTCTGTGTGTAAATCAGTGTGAAATCTTCCTAAAAACGCAAGATTTGTTTTGACAGAAAAGAATCGATTTTGTTTAGAAAAAATTCGATTCTGTTTAGAAAAAATTCGATTTCTTTGTTGTAAACTTACTTGAAGGCAAGGCAAGTTTCTCGTCTCTGATTGGCCAGCTGTCGCAAAATTTCCTTCCGATTAAGGCAATTTTTATTGGAAAATCACTGGAAAGCTAGTCAAGAAATATCTCCCTTCATTTCAAGTCAAGTGCATTTATGTCAAAATATCAGCTGATTATATTTTGTCATTAAACAGCAAGCTGAACTTTGTTGTTCATTGGCTTCTTTTTTCCACGTTTGTTTTATTGTTTTGGTTGAGGATTTTTTTTTCAAAGTTATAGAAAAAATATGCACGACTGGGTCGCACGAACTTGCTCTTATGCGCGATCACATTGTGGTTCTATAGTCTGAAATAAATTAGCTATAGGAGTATATATTTTATCCATTTGCCAAATCTTAGTTTAGTTTCAGGTGGTATTATGTGAGTATACAAAAATTAACAATATAGCCTAGTGTTGCACATAATGCAATATGCATAAAAGGAAATTATACTATTTAAACTGGTAAATTGTTTTAAATAAATAAAATTAGAAAGAAATTGATTAAAATACTTTGAATCCGTTTTAACCCAACGCCATGTACACCATCTGATTTCTTATATAAATCTTTATTTATGAGAAAAAAATTTTGAAAATCGTAGGAGCGGTTTTAAAAATAATTAATTTTTTATATATAAAATTTCGTTAACATTTTTGAGAAAAATAATTGGTACGCCAATTTAAAACATTTATTAATGTTGCGTTAAAAAATGAACTTCACAAAAAAATCTGCTACCAGTTTTCGAAATATCGAATTTTCAAAAAATAATTTTGATTTTTTTTAAAAAAATCCAAAAATCATTTTTTAGAAAATTTTGATACGCACTTTTATTTATATTTGTTACAAGCTTCTGTATACACAATCTAATTTTATTCGGTTGATCAGATGTTGAGATAGTCGAAAATCAAAGAAACCGTTCTATGAGAGGTACTGTTAATAAACGTAAAATATAAACTTTAAACATTTTAAATGGTAGATCGTACTAATTTTAACACACAAAAAAACTTTTATGAAAATCGTAGGAGTCGTTTTTGAGAAACAAAATATTTTTCATAACGGTTTTTTAACATTTGTATGGGAGGCACCGTTATTTTTGGGTATTAGAATAATTTTTGTCAAAAATCTTCTAGATAAAGTTAAAAACCTGTTATTTACCAAGTTTAATGAAAATCGACCAAGTCGTTTTTGAAATATTGAGTTTTCAAAAAAAAATATTAAAACTTTTTTAAAAATCTAAAAAATATTTTTTTTGAAAATTTTTGTACACAATATTATTTAGAATGTGTCAATACTTCTTCATAAAAAAAATGATCAGAATCTGTTTAACCGTTTTTGAGAAAAGCGAAAATCAAAAAAATGGTTCTTTGGGAGGTACCATTAATAACCATTTTTCGGAACCATTTTTTTTATTAAACAGCAACTTATAACTATTTAAATTTATGGAGTTCTTAAAAACAAATTCTGTAGCGCTGGATTTGAGAAAAATAAGTTTTTCCTTTTTGGCCAAGAAATTTTGTATGACAGCTACTGTTAATTTTGGTCCTAAAAAAAAAGAGAAAAAAAACGGGTGGGGGGAATGTCCAAAAAACGCTAGGTACCAAGTTTAAAGAAAATCGACCCATCCGTTTAAGCTGTAGTCGAACCGACAGACAGACAGACAGACGGACGTTTTTGCGAGACCTACTTTTTTTGACTTCTCTATCATCGTAATGTAAAGTTTGATCAAAATCTCGAGTTCGATTTTTTGTACGAATCCATAACTTCCCATATAGTACCTATATCGCAAGTAAAAATTAGTTAGAAGTATTGAAGAAATCATAATTTACAATTCGTAGTTCATTTGTGTGAGGTGTTTTCCAGATAAAAAATATTATTATAAATACTATCTGCACAATCAACGGAAGGTAAAGGTTGGAAGTAAAGTTCAAATTTTGGCATTAATGACATCTCAAAAAATAACTTGTTTCCTTTGTAAAATGTGCGTTCAATGAATGCACTTGACTACATATGTAGTTCCTTGTGTCTGCTGAACGTACCCATTCACGATTTGCACACACACTATAACAATTTGACATTTCAAATACGTCAAATTGAAAAGTCGCGGAATTTTGGGAAGACAAATGATTTTTTTTGGTTGCAACGAATTCTATCAAATTTAACAAAATATTCAACGATATTATCAGTTAATAATTAATTGCAACTGTAAAGTAATACACACAATCACACAAAAAACATGCGATTTTTTTACAATATCAATAATACAAATCGATTCGGTTTCGAAAAAAAAACCATTTCTTTGTTGAAAGGAATTTGACATAAAGTTAAATTTAAATGTTCCAGATTAGTTGTGACTTGTGAGAGTATGTATTGTTTGGGATTTAAATTTATAGTACACAGAATTTAGATTTCCTTATGATGGTGCTCTAGGAAAAAAAAATCGATACGAATTTGGATTTCTATATTTGAAAGAATTTCAGTTCCTGGGAATAACATGGGAAAAAACCGAGCTTCATAACGAATGTGATTCACATGTTACAACTCGAGATTTTGCAGTAAAAAAAAACTATACCTCAGGGGTGATGTGAAAAAGAGTTGGCTGTTTTTTCGTCAAATCAACGTCAAATAATCGCCATTTTTGACACAAGGTGTAGCAAAATTAATCACCCTATCGGAAGATGTTATAATTTTTGCAAAGGCGTACGTCAATCATATTTGACATTTGTTAACTAGACAGTAGCAGTATACAAAGAGACATGCAATGGAGCGCTATACTCCGCTGCCAAGCCATCCTCAATCATGAGAGGTGCATTTCCACTTAAGCAAAATCTTCATTTTGGGGCACTGAAAATCCGCCTGTGATGCACGAAGAGCCATTATATATCTACTCAAAGCAACTGTGTGGTGCGGCGTTCACGCAGGAGTGATTGGTTCGTAATTTTTTGAGGATGCTATCGGCAATACGGTCACTGTTACTGGCGAACGCTACAGGGTCATGACTAACAACTTCTTACTGCCGCAATTGGATGAGCGGGGCTTGGTGAAAAATGAACATGTGGTTTCAACAAGACAGTGCAACCGCACACACAGCATGAGCCACAATGGATATTGTGAAGGGAGAGTTTCCTGGGCCCTATTTCATAAACATTGACAATTGCGGCAGGTGAAAGGTGACAATTTGTTAATTTATAACTTGACAATTGTCAAAATCCTGTTCTATGAACAATTGGACCATTTTGTAGAATTGTTGTAAAGTACCCGACAATTGTCAACTTTTCGTTTCATAAAAAAATTTTCATGACAATGAATAAATTATCAAGTATTTTTCAGGAATTTCCTGACAAATTTGTACTGACAATTCTTTAATGAGATGAAAAAAAATATACAATTTACATATTTTTCAGTATTTAATTGACAATTGTGACAGAGGAAACTCAGTGACGGTCAAGTGTTGACAATGAAAAGACAGAAGTTAAGCTTAACTGCTAATTAATATTTTTTCAAGTGAAAGTGATGACGATTCTCAGTTAGAACTTTGTGTAATACGCTGGCGCCCTCAAAATTTTTAATTTGAAAATCGGTCGATAAACGATGAAAATTGAAACAAAATGCAAAGGTTTTGTTCCATTGTTCATCGTTTGTCGACTTGGGCACTGCATAAAGTTATGTAGGCCATGACAAACTTGAAGATCGTATAATGACAAAATTGTGACGATAAATGTGTAAGTATATGACAATGACAAAATTGTCATGACGAATTTCTCATTGTTTTTTTCTGACAAATTTTTCACCTGTCAATATTTTATGAAATACAAATTTCTCAGATGAGTGTGACAAATTTAAAGAATTGTCACCAGTCTATTTTTATGAAATGGGGCCCTGGTCACGTTACCTCCAATTTTGGGAGATTTAACCATCCCAGACTTCTTTCTTTGGGATAACTTGAAGTCGCAGGTTTTATGCCAACAGGCCTTAGACATTCGCAGCCCTTAAGGAGAATATTCGACAGGAATGCTAACAGTTATCAACGGAAATCTTGCGGAAAGTCATGGAAAATGCGACAAAATTGGCACAAATGTGTATCAATACTGGCGGCAGCCACTTTCTTGAAGGCAATCATCTATTCCACTTAACAGACAAAATTTTAAAGGTCTAAATAAAGATTTCCATCACCCAAAATCATTTTTTTTACGAAATTGGATGATTAATTTTGCGTTACCTTGTACGATTCCATCGATAACTAAACCGAGATTGAATTTACGTTTGCTTTTTCGGACTGTTTCGGGCGAAACTCATGTCGTTTTCGATTGGATTTTCGGTAAATTGTACTCCTTTTCAATTCCAATCGAATATGAAAACACTGACTTTCCTAAATTTACACACACACTACCAAAGCTGCCATTTAACAAAATGGCTTCTTCAAGTATTTATCACTTTTGACAAGTAATCCAACGAAAAACTTTATATGTGTGTGTGTGTTCCTCATCTACTCCAAAATGAAATTGGGGACAGAAGAACACTCCGAAAACATTACTCGGAACAGCCAATCGAAGGCTTTTGGAGTAGTAGGAGTGAAAAAGGAGTGTAAAAGGAGTACTCCGTACATCCAAACGAAAACGACATAACAATAAGGCTGTTTATATGTATGTGTGTGTTCCTTTTCTACTATTTTATGAAATTGGGAACAAAAAAACACTCCGAAAGCGTTACTTTTGTAATGAAATCAGTAGTTGGAGTGCAAAAAGAGAACTCCCAACATCCAAGCGATGTTGAAGAGACTTCTGGCATTACAAAAAGGGGTTTTAAGTTAATTTTTTTAGAAATTGCCCCTCCTAGCTAAACGGAGGGCATAGAACCCTTCTCCTATACGATTGATTTTTTTCTTGTCTTGACCCAACCTACACGCTCTAGCTTTTTGTCACACCTTATCACCCTGAATAGTGCTGAACGAATTCATTGGAAAATTTATTTTTATTTGCTTCGTTCTTCCAACACCATTTAGGTATGGTCATATTAATCCACTTTTTAAAAGGTGCGTTCGCTTACAAGTTCGAAACTATCCAAAACTACTTGATTCTCCCAGTTTATGTCCAATCCTGTTCGCATACTCCCATTTCGTGTAATTTTGGGTAGAAGAGAGAAAACTATTTCCCCTTTCTGACAATGTTTAAACGAGAAATTTCTTCTGTCAAAAGCCAGTTATAGAACAACAAAAAATACAAAATGGCTGTTTTTTTATTTTCACTAGGTCTGTTACCAAGATTTTTCGCACTAAATTTGGCTAAATGTCAAATTTTGAGGAGTGGGGATGAAATGCTCTCAGAGAGAAGGAACACTGTCAAAATGTCGAGAACGGTTTGCGCACTACTTTGCATTAATTCAGGCCAAACGTCAAAATTATACTCGACGAGGGTTGCCGTAGATCAATGATAAATCTTGATCAACATTTTCCAGAATCAGAACACAAGAAAGTAAATGTTTAAAAAAACTAATCCCAAGTTTATTAATATAAAAACAAAACAAAAATTCTTTAATTATGCATTCGATTAAAAAGCTCAGTGTGTTTTTTTCTTCAAAAAAACAGTAAAATATACAAGAAATATGTAATATTTAATTTAATATTTTATTCCAAAGAAACAGTTTTGCTAAATGATTTATATTTTATAAAAAATTATTTAGTCAGTTAAAAAAATAATAAAATAATAAAAAACATGCCCATCTTCCAAAACTAAAATAAAAATAACACTTGGGCAACCTTGTTATTTGAACTAAACCGACAAAATGCTGTCATCTGACATACGTCAACCTGGTAAGAAATACCCAGTGAAAAATAGCCAGAAGAAATTTCACGGACCAAAATTGGTAAGGAGGGGAAATGTTTTACTCTCATTTAAGCGCTCTCTTTAGCAAGAAATAGCACAATTTTTGATGGGTAGAACGGCTTCGGACTTAAAAATGACTAAGGGCCAGTTTCACAGTCGACACTTACCGGAATAAGTGGCGCTTAAGTTTTCCATATAAGTGGAACTTAAGTCACCAACATCGGAGACTTAAGTGCCACTTATTCAGGTAACAGTGCACTGTGATATTATGAATTAATCTTTCACATTCCTCACTTAAGTGTCACTTTTCTGACTGTGAAACTGCCCTAAATCTGGCAGTCTGAAACTACTTGAAAGTAGGTAAGGAGCACAGCTACTTTTACTTAAGGTTGTATTTTTATTTAAAGAAGTGAAATTTTATATTTAACTAATGAAATAATTGCCAAAAAGTTGTTTTAAAGAACAATATCTATTCAAAACCTGTATTTATTGAACATTGAATTTAAAATATTTAATTACAAACATTTTTATTTTAATTTAAATGATTGCTTTTTAATTTAATTTTGTTTAAATTAAGATTTTTTTTTAAATTGAATAGAAATGCTTTCACTTCTGTTGTTTTTTTAATTATAAAATTTAATAAAGAATGTAAAATAAAAATTACAATAGTGATTCCAATTTGACGCTTTGTTTACTTTTTTTTTTGCTATGGGTTTCTTTTTTTGTTTGCTTTTTTTGACGTTTAAAATGTGGACAACATTTTTGGGTTCAAAGTTTGCTATTACACGCCGATCGCCGATGAATCTAGATGCATGCGCCTTTTTCGAATTCGTCTTTGTTGTTTCGTCCGCTGATTCAAACGCTATTACACGAATCCAATTTGACAGTTCTGTTTATTTTTCATTTCGGTGTTGGTCTGTGTCTGTGCTTTTTAAAATATAGAAGCGATAAAAAAGTATTTCTATATGCCTGGACACATTGACGGAAGATCACAATGCATCAGTGCACACTCTGTGGCCACACCCAAAAATAAACTTGCTTGGTGATGCAAGAAAATTGACAGCAGGAAACGGCTGGAAATTAAAACACAGCACATGCCTTTGAACTTTGAAGTAAGGTTGTACTTAATCAAACAAATCCGAACGTTAAGAGAAACGAAATAATAGTAACGAAACTGCAAATACGAGCGAATTATGTGAACCTTCCAGCTCGGCGATCAAGTGATAAATGTAATTATCTGTCAAAGCGAAACGATATTAGGATGAAACTTGCATCACTGCACAGAATTTTATAAAATTTTATGCGATTCGTGCAATCTTTTGATTTTTCAGTCCATCTCTTTCCCTCTTATTAAAAATCATTAACTCTCTTTTACTTTTTCATGCAAATTTCATGGGCAATTGCGTCCTCAACGTGTCCAGGCACTATGCGTTGCATCGAAGTTTAATCCTTGCACAACGTAATCATATGAAGAATAGTAAAAAAAACGGACAAGAGAAACGTCAAATAGTTGCACCGAAAAATTTACCCACGCGACACAGGTCACTTTTTTCCATCTCATCTTTTCGATTTATTTTTTGCATTTACGTTGTTCGAAAAGTCGCATGCGTCTACATGCATCGTGTAATAGCGAATAAATCGTTCATGAACTTTTGGACAGTTTCACTTCCTTCTGGGAGAATTTACTCCCCACTCCTCAAAATTTGACAAATTGCCATTTTTAGTCCAGGAAGTAGCCGAACAAACCTAATATTTTCGTGCGGTGGATACATTTTGCAGATTTGTTTATTCTAAGCTAACTGAGCTAAATCTTCGATGGAAACATAGCTTTATTTTAGTTGCGATTCGAACCCGAATTCTACCTGAGTTTTAATCCCGTTAAATGCAATATTTAAACGTAAAATATGCACATCTATTTGTATGAGTAAAATTTTATACTTACATAGAAATTCTCTATGTGTTATGCATTCTACCCATCAATGATCCACCAAAAACACAAAACAAATGCAAAAATGTAGGGTAAGGAATATTACGAAACGATTACCTACAAGGGTTTAAAGCTATATTTAATTTTTCTTTGTGTAAATTCATTTGAATATAACAATTCATATAAACTAAACCCAAGACAGTTCATAAAAAAATGGAAATTTGTTTCAAAAGAAGGTATAATTATTTGTTACACGCAACCAATACTTGTCCTCTAGAGAAAGTTAAAACGTGCTTTATATTCTCCCTCACCCACTCTACCTTGTCTTGTATATTTTGTGTCTTCATGAAACTGAAGCCAGTCAGAGGCATCAGGTTATTTTTTTTTGTCGCTTGCCAATACTACTTCATCATCGAGAGTGGTAGTTTAGTTGGCAAGTGAATTACCGTTAGCATGTTTTTTTTTTTTTTGTTTTTGTAAACAGCTTTTTGATGATGAGTGAAGTGCGAACGACTCACGACGACGACGGACGTGACATTTTTTGGGGTGGCTGATGCTGATGCTGATGGTGGTTGCCTCCATATCGGTCGAGCGAAAAGGAAATGGAAAGGATGAAATCAACGTTTTATAAGAATAAATGATCCACGGGATTTAGGTTTCAAATGGTTGGCGCGCAATATTCCTCAATTTCCTGCCACACTTCATGGCTTCAATATGTCATGGAAAGTGTTGAAGTGTACAGAAGTGTTGCCATTGCAAAACATACAAATAATATTGTGTACCATTCACGAAATGTGTTCTTTTTTTGCTGTTGTATGTATACGAATATGTAGGAACATATTTATTACATAGTTTAGGGTCATTAATTGTATAAGATGTAAGGAACTAATTGGTCTTTATCCACTATGGGAGAGTGCAAAAATTGTCAATTTTGAAGAACTTTGTATGAGGGGCTGCATAAACATTACGTTTATAAATCAAAACTGTTATAATTGGCTCAGTTCCACTTTTTTCTTAATTTGGTTTTAATTTCGAACTTGTATAAAAGATAAAAGCTCTCCTCAGCTGTTCAGAACAGATTATTCTCCTTTTACACGAGGAAACTGAGTTGCCAGCAACATTCAGTTTGTGGGTGAGAAGGGCAAGAAGTAAGAGAGAAAAATGAAATCTCCCCGGTCAACGATTTGAGGAAACTTTTTGACATTCCTCTTCACACACACAGTAGAGTGTGTTCTATTCAAGCTATTTTAAAAGGAAACTACAGAAAGTTTCCATGATTTTGTTTCTTCGTGTGCAAAGTACAGGAGATTTTTAAGGAAATTAAAAGAAAACGTCAACAAAATTTTCCAGCATCTTGTTTTCTTGTGTGAAAGGGGACTTAGAACAGGATTTTCTGCACTTGTTCTTCAGGTAGAACAATTTAGAACAGAGTTGTGAGAACTGTCAAAATCAGCTGTTGTAAATTTTTCAATGAAAATAGTTTTTTGGATTGATTTTTTTTCTAAATCTCTGTCTTACTCTTCTTCAAGTGCTTTTAATCAATTCTGATTCCATTTCAAAAAAGTTATTTTATTTTTAAGACTTGTATTTGGCTATTTGAAACCTGCACACATGTTCGGAAAATGTATCGTTGTTTTATTACGGACAGCTAAGGTAGCCAATCTTTGCGTTCTATCCGATACGGTGTCAACCTATCCAAACATTTTCAGATATGTACCTTGAGTTGTTGTTACATCAGCTGCTTTTTTACAAGGAATTACAACAACACAAAGCTATCCAGATCGCTTAGGATACAATCCTGAACGTGGCCATTTTCTGTTCTAATTTGTTCTGACGTTTTTCGCGAATACTGTTCTCTTCTGATGTTATTGTTTTGTCATTAAACAAAGCTATTTTGTGTTTGAAAGAGATACACACAGGCGTCTAGTTAGTGAATTATTTGTAGATTTATGTTCGGTTTCAAGAATATTTAACAGGCTTTTAAACTTTTAAATGACTTATTTTGTATGGAACAAACGTCATTTTAAGATTTAAAAGCCTGTTAAATAGTTAAAAGGGCTTTATGAAATCGGCCATTAAATTGAAAGACAACATAAATATTAAATAATTTGCAAAAGATTATCACCTGGTCTTTTTTTCACGTGCACTATTTTAAAAAAAAAAGCATTAATTGAGCGAAGATCAGCAAAATCGCAAAACTAGCTGTGTTTAATGAAAGAAAACTAGATCAGAACAGCGCAAGTGAATGAAAACTGTAAGAACAAGTTATGCTGGAATTACACGACTGCCTAATTGGCAATATTCTGGCATTTTACTGTCAAAAAAATGACAGAAAAATGAAAAAATTCATTCTTTTGACAGTATAGTGACAGAAAAATGCATTAGAAGAGAAAAGATCAGGACCCATGATACAACTAAACAAAAATTTGGTTTTATAAGATTAATAAAACAAATACTTTTCGACTCAAATTTAATAATTAAATATTAAAAATCGTTTCTTAAAAGCAATTCTTTTGTTATTTGGATTCTAAACTAACATTTATATTATTAAAAGTACCAAAATGTCGGGCAATTTGTGCGTCGATGACGTAGATGCGCAGAACAAAATTAAAATAAAAGCAGGAAAGTGCTATCTGTTTAGTTGTATCATGATCAGGACCCATGTTTTGTAACTCTCGCATGTTTAAAAGCAGTCGAGAAACGATGAAAATTGAAACAAATCATATTAGTTTTGATCCATTTTTCATCGTTTTTCGACTGATTTTATCGATGCGAGAGTTACAGAACATGGGTCCAGATTCGATGTTGACAGTTCCCAATCAGCTGTGAAATATCAAACTTCAAAATTAGTAAATTTGATTTTGTAAGATTCTTTCATTAAAAGTTATTTTTAGGAAACAAAAAAAAATGGATATTTGCCCATGTTCTGCATTTCACTTACTGCGAATTCACATGACGAAATTCGTTGGAAAAGCTTATTGTGAATTTGAATTTGGAAAATGAAAATTAGTGTTCTGCATTCCGTTTTCTGAACGTATTCATCAATTCACTTTGTTAATGCTTTGTGCATTATTGTGGAATTGACACAGTGATTGCAGTTATTTCCATGATTGGTTGGTTGGTTCGAATTTATAAGAACGCATCTTTGCTCAATTTAAGATTTTCAAATACAAATACATGTAGGCTTCGTTTTGTGATTCGCTGGGCATGAAGCCTGCTCATACTACTTCCTTGTAAAGTGTGCTCAACAGTTTGTAATCTTTGTCCAACCACAATGCTTTTATTTTCACCCGAAAAATATTTCACCTTCAAATTTTTTGTTCGCCCGGAATTTTAAAAGCTATTATGAGTTTCGCCCGAACGAAATTTTGTTCGCCTTCAAAAAAGAAGTGAAACTGACATTACATTCCGCCCGAAATGAAGGTTCGGGGAAACTCACAATAGGCGTAAAGTGAAATGTCAAATTTTCCGGGTGAAATGCTCGGGTGAAACTCAAAAGGCTGAATGTGAAATCTGAATCTGGGACGCAATTTTCACTCTCTGTGAATTTTTGATGCCACAACTGGGTGCAAAGTTCTTCATCTGAAAGAATTCTGAGTTTTACATAACTGCATGAAAGAAAAAAATATTATCACTCGCCGTTGTCCAAAATATTTCCAGGCTTTTGGAGAATATTGTACGGTCAATGTATAGCCGGATGCTGATTTAATTTCAATATGGTTGGATGCCATTTTGATAATTTATTTAAAAAGTTGCAATTAACACGAATAATAATCAGCCTTATTGTGAGTTTCACCAAAAAAATATTTCACCTTAAAATTTTGTGTTCGCCCAGAATTTTAAAAGCTATTGTGAGTTTCGCCCGAACGAAAATTCGTTCACCTAAAAAAATAAGTGAAATGACATTACATTCCGCCCGAAATGAATGTTCGAAATAAGGGGAATTTTTCGATCATGAAATTTCGGGTGAAACTCACAATAGGCGAAAAGTGAAATGTCTAATTTTCCGGGCGGAATGTTGTTCGGGTGAAACTCACAATAAGGCTGAATAAATATTTTTGAACTTGAATGAAATCAATCAGCTGACATTTTGACAGTTGTCACTCACTTGCTCCAACTCAAAAGTAGGTGCAGAAAATAGGTTTGTTTGGGAACTTTCTGGACTAAAAATGGCGATCTGTCTAATTCTATGGAGAGGTGATAAATTCTCTCAGGGGGAAGTGAAACTGCTCCAAAGTACACAAACGCTTTGAACCAAAAATACCTCTGTTCGTTTTCTTTCCAAACCTGCCATTTTCTACAAGTTTAAGTGTGAAGTTCTGTCAAAGTCCATATAAAAAAAATTAAATTGGACTAAAAATGGTAAAAATGGGTAGTTTCGTTTGTTACTTTTTAAACGTCAAAAAAAAGAAGTAAACAAAAGACCAAAAAAAAACGTAAACAATACGAACAAATTTGGAATATATGTATTGTAATTCTACATTCTTTATTGAATTGTATAATACACAAGATAACAGAAGCAAAAGATATTCATTCCGTTTTTGAAAAATCGAAATTTAAGTAAAATTAAATTAAAAAAAACATTCATTTGCATTAGATTAAAGTTTCTTCAATTCAATATTTTAATTTCATGTTTTTTTTTTTTTTTTACAAAAAGCACTGCACAATACACATGAATACACCTTTTGAATAGGTTTTTTGCTCTAAAACATTTTTTTGAAGTTTTTTTTTCAATTAGAAACAAAATTCACCTCTATAAATAAAAAACCTAAAGTAAAAGTAAACAACAGCCATTTTGTATTTTTTTTGTTGTTCTTTGACTTGCTTTTGACAGAACTACAGAACTCACGATAAACAGAAACAAGGTATGCTCATTAGCTGTATGCATGCTGTATGACGTCACAATCATCTGGATTTGTTAGGAGAGCAAAAAGTTAATTCCATTTCATTAGATTGTTTTTAGTTGTTGTCTGCCCAAAACTACAGGAAATGGAAGCACGCGAACAGGATTGGACTAAAACTGGTAGAATCAAGTAGTTTTGGGTATTTTCGGACTTGTACGCGAACGCACCTTAAACTTGTACTAAACTGTTCTGAAAAAAAAACGAAAGTTATCATTGAACACAAAGTGACAGAATGTAGAAATGTTTAGGCCAAGGATTCTACTCATGGAACACACAATCCAGTACTTTACTGTAGAGATGAGCTAAACTGTGATTTTCCAATCACAGGTATAACTGTGACTGTGATTTCTGAATCACTGTAAGTTTAACCTGTGATTGTGATTTTCAAGTTTGGAAAATCTTTGAGGCCAAAAAAAAATTCTCAGTAAAATATAAAGTATGTACTTAAATGAGTACAACAAATAAGTATTTAAAAAAGCTCGTAGCACATAACCATGAATACAAAAATGCTAAAAATCTCAAGTCCCGAATTCAAAATTATCGAATAGCAAAATCTCGAATGTCTAAAATATTGAATGCCCAAAATTTCCAATACATACATACGGCGGATCGAAAAACGGAGTATGCCAATCGATTGAGGAGGTGGAAATTACCTTAGTCTCTCGCCCAGCTCTCTAGCTCCAGTGGAAACCCGAAAATTTGCAATGTCAAAATTTTAGATTCACTTTTCCTTGTGGAAATTCGAAAATTTGCACCGTCAAAATTTTATCACTGCGGATCGAAAAACAGAGTACGCCCAACTCTCTAGCTCCAGTGGAAACTCGAAAATTTGCAATGTCAAAATTTTAGTTTCACTTTTCTTTGTCCTTGTGTACAAAATCAGAACCAGGACAGGACCTCAGTTCACAATTCAGTTCTACCTTCGAGATCCTAAACATAAAATAAAAGAATTAATCTGTTCTTCATATTTTCATTATGAGTCCTGAGATTTAGTTTTTCTGTATTGTGATTTCGTTCAGTTGCTAAAATAATAACTAAATCACGACTACAGTTCTCGTTCTGATTCATTTTACTCATTGTTTTCTCTCGTCGTTATTTTGTTCAAAGTTCATAAAGTTCATTGTGCGATTGTCGTGATTTGTGAATCGTTTCTTTTTGTTGTGATTTTACTAAAGTAGTGATTTTCAATAACATTTAGGGCACATGTAGTGATTGTGATTTTTGACTCAAAGGTCGAAAATCACAGGTCGTGATTTTTTGCTCATCTCTACTTTACTGTTCTTTTCTTTGCGGAACAGACTGATTAAACATACTTATTGTAAATTAAAATACTTTTCACACAAAATAGAAACACAAATTCTTTTGACGGTAAAAAAATACTGAGAAGATTGGACGTACCAATTGGGGTGGTTTGAAAATATTTGTCATTTTAACAATGGAGACGGATTAAAATAAATTAATCAATTTTAAACCAGGGGCCTAGACCATGACCTTCAGAGTTCCACATAACACGCAATACGCAGTTAATATGCATCTTGTGAGCGATGTAAAGAAGACTGATACATCTGTTGTATACAGAGTTTAGTCCCAGGTTCCATTCATTGGGCATTCCTTCGAGCATATTTTGAAGATTTCCTATTATTATACAGGCAAAGATTCTTTCTTTCTTCCTAGCTTGGGGTTTAAAACGTCTTAAAAAAATACTTATATCATGTCTATGGCACTGCTTATTATGTATGTTTTGGACCAACAGCATGAACGCATTGGTAGATATCAAGATGGCAAATTCAGCTGTGATACGAATCTATATGAGGCGTTAGTGACGTAGTTGAAATTCAAGACTTCTTGTCCAGTTCTGCATCCAACGCCGAATCTACATAATTGAAATAAATACTACCCCTTCGGAATCAGGAAATCCATGAATCTTTGTTTTATATCTATGTACGTAAAAAATCTTAACTCTAAATGAGCATATCTGGCAACACTACAGTATTAAATCTTTAATGCGGTTGTTATTCATCCTTAAAAAGCATCCATACCTTTATCTCATCCCCTTTACCAACGAACCACTTCCCCTCCAACCTCCCCCCACCGACTATTTATACACATAAATATGTGTCCTTGCTTTGATCAGTATCTATGCGCACATGACGATAACGGTGATATGGGATGGTATGTATAGTAATGAATTGTATGTGACTTCGACACTTAATAGCTCACCAAGGATATACCTATTGCATGAAAGGATACGGATACGGAATGGGGATGTCTATGTTTGCGAGGGTAATAATAATAAGCGCAACAATAATATGAGTGTGAGGCAAACGTGGTGGAAAGACTACAGATACATTTATTGTATAATTGAATGTGTTTGTGTTTGTTTGAAATTTTCGTGTGAGAATGTGAAGGAAGAAGCAAGTTCAGAGTTGACGTACCTGTTGCCGCCCCTACTTGTTGCTTCATTTGATGGTTGCAACTGCTACAGAAGCTTTCCATGTTTCTGTTTGTTGTTGCATCACAACCCCTACTAACAGCAGCAGCAGCACCATCACCATCACCGTTGCCATTTCCTGTTTGTAAATCATTATGGGATGAATGGAGGTGGCAAGTGGAACCAAAAGAGGACGATGATGTACTCGACTTTCTGTTAGGATTTCTATAAAGTGTAGAAATATTTGGAGAGTATAACAAGGAAGCAGGTATTGGTGGTGGCGGAGGTGGGGGCATCAATGGTGTTGCTACTTTTACATGCAAATTATTCTCATTCGATTGTTGACGCTTGTAGGTTTCAAGGGTAGATTCGGCTTTTTCAGCACGGACAAGTGCCTTTTTCAATTCCTCTTCCAGAATTTCCAGTTTAATGTGTAAAGTTTTAATTTCGTCGTTAGTAGTTTTTTCGATAGCCGCTTCCATAAGAGATTTCTACAAAGGAAAATTAGTAAAAAAAAAAAAAGGATTTGTTTTAGTAAAGAATTATATTGCAGACATATAAGTAACACCAAACCGTAAAAACAATATTATTGTTAGTTAGACAAGGACTTTATAGTTAAAAAGTTAGTTGACAAAAAAACAATTATACGTCATTAGAATTCAGAAGAAGCAAACTCAAATTATTCATTAGATTAGTGAGCACGATTTCAAATGCTTCCCAAGGGATGATGTTTTTTTTTATTTTTAGTTCGCAGAAAACACGTTTCTCACAGACGATACACGATACATGAACACCGAACATATTTTTTTGTATAACATACCGTCAAATTGAGTGTTGCTGAGCTGAGTAATATAGATGGGTTGGTTCAAAAATTTTTAGGAGCTTTTGAATATTGATTGAAAGGGTTTGAAAAAGCCCGAAACTCTTTTCATACCCTATGGGTGTAAATAAATGATATTGTTGAAATTTTTTTATTTATATTTGATCATATAAAATTTGTGTGTTTTTTTTTTAAAAAATGTATAGCCAGCTTATAACGCTTGTGATTAAAAATATCTTTATATAACTTGAAGTAAATAAACAAACAAAATCTATCACTTTTCCTGAGCGCTTTAAAAATTCCTTGACATTCCCTGAACAATTTTTCGTTTCCTGAATTTCGAGTAGAGATTCATCTATGTACCCCTAAATGACTAACCAATTAGATAGATAGATAGATAGAATCTTTATTTTTTCGAAATACGGACATGGATATTCTATCGTCTGCCGGATATAACATTTAATAAGAAAGTAAATAAAGATTAAGAAAAAGAAAATATAATCAATAAGGTTACAAAAAGCCTTAAATAAAAAAAAAAAAAATTATATACAGGGTGGGCCAAATACAAGTTTCTTTTTAAAATGCAATAAAATGAACAAAATTAAATTTTTTCCATGTAAAAGGTGTTTTTTTTTAGACGTGTGGTTTTCAAGAAGAAATAAAACGCATATAATTTAATGTTTAATAGGACCTTTCCAAAATATACCCTCTCCTATACAAGAATTTTACAATAATTTTAGCATGAACAGAAAATCAAAAGATTTATTAATTAATACACAGGGAAAGCGTTTATTGGAAGTGTTAGAAAACTTTGGATTCATTATACTTAATGGAACTTCAAAAAATGACTCAAATGGTCATATTACTTTTATAGGAGGGCAAGGAAGATCAACCATCGACTATTCGGCTGTTAAAGGTGAATGGCTAAGATTTGTAAAAGATTTTGAAATTCAGAGTGCGACTTACTCTGCCCACATTCCATGTATAACTACAGTGGAATTAGGTATTCATAATGTCCAAATAACGGCTGAAAATACGAAAAAGTTTCAGTGGAAAGATACCCTGAAAGCGAGAGCGAGATATGGACAAAGACTTAACCAATGGTTACAAAATCCTCCGAATCTAGAAAACGAAAGCTTAGATGACCTGTCACAATATATAATAAATTCGATAAAAACATCTGCACCAGCTAAAAGCAGTTCATCCACGAGTTCAAAAATGAACAAATGCTTCGATAATGAATGCCAAAATCTCCGGAAAACATGTTCTAAATATCTTAAACAACTAAGGCAATATGATGATGCAATCACTTCTAGTCAATATCTTCAAGCAAACAAAAAGTACAAAGAAACATGTAAGAAGAAGAAAAACGAATATTACAACAAACTCGCCGCGCAACTTGAACATAACAAAGACTCAAAACAATTTTGGAGCACAATAAAGATCATTGCTAATATGAAAAATAATTCCAAAGTCTCAATTGGAAAAAATACGCTAGCATTGCATTTTGAAAAACTTTTAAAAGAGTACACTGAGAATCTTCTTTCATATGAGTATGCTTTACCTTGCCTACCTGATAATGAAATGGATAGAAATAGGGCTATCCATTTCATTATTAGGGAAGGCGAAGTGGTAGCGGCTTTAAGATCCATGAAAAATGGAAAAGCTCCAGGAACAGATGGCATATGCACAGAGTCTTACAAATACTCTTCTACTGAGTTTTTGACATTCTTAACGAAGTTTTATAATAGAATATAGGAAAGAAGTCAGTTTCCATCTGATTTTAAGAAAGCCATAATATTTCCAATATTTAAGACAGGTGACAGCTTCCTACCGGAAAACTATCGAGGAATCTCGTTTCTAAACTCAAATAGAAAAATATTTGCCCAGTTTAACAAAACAACACCAAGCTAATAATTTGGATTGAAACCAAAGGAAAATTAAGTGTTTTTCAAGCTGGCTTTCGCTCTGGATACTCAACTTCAGATCAAATTTTTGTCCTTCATAATTTAGCACGGCATTTTGTAGAAAAGAAGAAAAAATTATAGTGTCTTTTTATAGACTTCAAGGCAGAATTTGACAAGGTCAACAGGAATAGTCTTATCTACAAATCATCACTATTAGGTCTACCACTCAAATTCATCAGGATGTACATGGAACCACTTGCGGGAATCACGGCAGTGATAGATGGTAATGCAGAAAGCTCTTAAGTCCAATCATATTCGCCTTATTTATAGACGATATAATTCACAAATTACCGGGTGGATTGAACTTCGCAGGGGTACATATAAAAGTGCAGATAAACCAACAACTCTTCAGCTAATGATAAAAAAGCTTCCAACTTTAGCTCACTCTGGGATCTGCAAATTAACATCTCAAAGTCGAAGGTACTAATTTTTCGTGGAAACTCTAGCAGAAGGGAAATACAAACATGGACCTTAAATAATGAAAATCTTGAAGTAGTAGATGAGTACAAGTATCTGGGTGTAACATTATCATCAAATATGAGGTTAGATAAAAAAATAAAAGCTAAATGTTCGGCAGCAAGAACAGCGATTAATACGATTTGGAAATCCTTCTACGCTAAACAACATATATGTACCTGTGCAAAATATAAGGTTTTTAATGCCACCATCAATTCTTGCATGTGTTACGGAAGTGAAGTATTTGGCTGCTTGTACGTAGAAGAGTTCGAAAAGCTACAACGTTATTTCTTCAAAAACGTCTTTTCAAGCTACCGGAAACAACACCAACATATGCTATTCATGTAGAGACACTACTCCCAAGCGTTTATTTAAAAAACCTTAAATCTAACAGCGACAACATCATTAAAACAATGAAAAGAAATTGTTCATGCCTGCAAAAACAAGCTATCTTGTTCCTATTTAGAAAATCTTCTGAAATTTTTAAAGATTGGAAGGAACTAGCTAGATCCCATGATTTTGATTTGCGTTTATCACAAAATTACGAAGAGTGGAGGGATAAGTTCTATGATCTAATAGCAAAAGTCGATGAAAGAATGTATCAGGAACATTTAAATCGGGCGTTCTTAACTAACACAAGAACGATTTACAAAAACTTGAACCATCAACTTGGCGAAAATAATTACTTCACTGATAGTGATAAGATGAGTATAGATAAAATAAGTTCTATTTTTCGTTTAAGAACAGAAATAATAAATTTAAATTTTATTCCATAAAGGGAAGATCTGCCAGAAATAGATGTTAACCATTTTATAGCGAGATGCCCTATTCTTCAAGAAATACGAAGATTATACTTTGGAAACAGCTTTCTTGATCCCCACCAACTATATGATGTTTTAAATGGCAGTAATGGTTGGAACTGTTTATATAATTATGCAAAACATGCCCTATCGTACAGAAGCGAATTCATGTAACTCAAGCTTTTTATGTTTGTCAATATCTAAGTTATCCAAAATTGTCTAATTGCATTATTTTTAACTATTTACGTACTATTTGCAAATCAGAGGGGCACTAAAGCGGCAACAACAAGCGAAAAGGGGCGCTTGGTGTGAACAAAACCCCCACCCTTTTGAGTGAATTAAATCTCATTTATGCTTTTTCTTTTTAGGTCAAACGTAAAACCATATATCTAAATGCACTTTAGTTTCGTTTTTTACAGTGCACAAATAAGCTATTAAACTATTTTAATTAATCACTCTAGCAGACGGCAATGTAGCCATGCCATACTTATTGTTTTGTATATATTTATATTCAATAAACATCTATCTATCTAATTTAATGTTATGGCCAAGAATTTAGCTTTATTATAAAGATAAGGGATTGCCATTATGTTTTAAAAATGATTTCGGGCAAGTGGCCGCCACGGCTGGCTCGAATAAATTCCAGCCGGGAGGCCCAATTGCCGTATGTCAGCAATACGGCGCCGAATATTCTCTTCCAAGGCGTCAATCGTCTCGGGCTTATCTGCGTAGACAAGCGACTTCACATAACCCCACAAAAAATAGTCCAGCGGTTAAATCACACGATCTTGGAGGCTACGCCACAGGCCCACGACGCGAAGTTTCCTTCAATAAATTGATTGTTTCGTTGGCTGTATGGCATGTAGCGCCGTCTTGTTGGAACCAAAGGTCGCGATGGCGGATGGACTCATTCGGGTCTTCTTCGATACTCTGCTAAACAGCAGCAATAAAGTCTTCGGTGCGCACTTTACGGCTTCTCTAAAGATACGCATTTTCCAATAGAGTAAACATGGTGCGAAATTGATCAATCCATGGTTGCTCGAATTACCGACTCTGCTGGGCGATTAAGTCGACCGAAAATTGGACGCATCGCGCAATACGTCGCGCGAACCGAGCCATTATTTTGGTAATAAATTTGCACGATTTGCAAAGGTTGTTCAGGAGTAAATCTATTAATTTTGAAATAGCAAACCAAACTGAGTATAAATCAAGTGACAGCTGTCGAAAAGACCAACTCCGAAAAAAGTATTGCCATATTGAAAACCACTCGTCTAAAAAAAATACCCTTTAGATCTAAACAGTTTATAATAAAGCTAAATTCTTGGCCATAACATTAAATTATATGCGTTTTATTTCTTCTCTATTTCTTCTTGAAAACCACACGTCTAAAAAAACACCCTTTACTTTGAACTTTAATATTATAAGTTACATAGACTATTCCAATATTGTGAAACGTAAGTGAGGTTTATAATAGACTAAAATTTTCCAAGTCGCCTATTTAGAACTTTAATTAGACATTGTGAAACAAGCCCTTAGGTCCAGTTTTTCAGTGCTAGATTAAAGTTAGACCCGAGTTAACATATGGTGTTGATGCTTTATCAACCTAGTTTGTTAAAAGTTCCGCATGCATTCTGTTAACTGTGGGTTTATTTACTTCTTGAGTTAGCTAACTCTGGCTTAATTAAGCACTGAAAAACTGGGCTATAAAGTTTTCAGCATTCTTCTGTTGGTGTAAAATTGTGTGCAATATCTAACTCTTAGAATACTCTCATCTGTTTCAAGAGCTTTACGATTCCTCAACCTTTTAGCTCTAAAATAATCTGCCCAGATTTCCCCCCAAACATCTCGTCCCCCCACCAACGACAATAAAAAGGACGAGACTGGAGACATGCCAATTTATAACAGTTATAACCGTTTTTCGGCATTAAAAGTGGGTGTGCGTTAACGAGCTTCGCGCGACTTGAAAAAAAACTTTGGGTGCCTGAAGTATGCCAACCGGCGGAGGGCCCTGGCCCTGCGGGCCGCATAAACAGTACTTTTGTAAACCAAAACTGTTATAATTGGCATGTCTAGAGTCACTTCCAAAAAAAAAAAGCCCCTAAATCTGGGGGAAAGCCCCTAAACTGGCAATCCGGTACCAGTTTATAACAATCAGCGTGTTAATAAATAATATAAAGACGTGCAGTGCTAGTGTCTATTATTCATACTTCGATAGCTAATACTTTGTATCCATATCATTTTATGTTAGCCCAGCCGGATAACGTTTGAACTGGGCAACGTTTAGACATATATACCTACAAATAAAGATTTTCACCATCATCGGAAGAAACAATTAGGCGAATAAAATTGTTTCCCTAAAATTTATTTACAAAAAAGTTTCACGAAAAAGAATACGTTTTTCTGTCAAAATCAATTTGTCCGAAAATAAATCTTAAAGTCGAAAATTAACTCTTTGTAAAAAAAATTACACTTACCATTTCAACAATTCGTTCCCCATGATCTCGAGTGGGACTTGGCAATTCTTCCTTTGGTTCATCCAATGGTTGTTCTGCTTCAATTAGTGCTTCTGTTGACGGTGCCACAGGAGTTGCCGTCGGAGTAGCAGATGGTGAAACCTGTCCATCTAATAGATCCTTGGATTTCTTGCTCAAATCGTCGTTTCTCTGCTTCAATTTGATCAAAGCTTCTTCCATTCTATCAAATTTTAGAGAAATGTCAAAATTAAATACATTAGACATAACAATTTCTTAACTGAACTTACTTTTTACTTGTTTCCACACTCTCCTTCATATTTTGTGTCAACAGCTGTGCTACTCTTGTAAGATTTGTGTTCTCAGTGCGTAAAGATTCGTTTTCTTCTTCAATATGTTGTTGCTTAGAAAAAAAAAACATCAAAGCAAAATTTAAAAAAAGTTTCAAAATAATTTCAAATATTCAAATTACATTTTCCATTAAATCGGATATTTTTTCATTCGCTTCGTAGAGTTGAAGCTCAACTGTACCCAAATTGTTCTTAAGCTGAACAAACTCATCCAATAGCCTTTCAATGCATGCACCAGTTAGAATGCTTGTTCGGGATCCATCTTCAATGTCGATCAGGCTTTCCATTTCATTGTTCGTCAGAGAAGGGATCAGCTTTAAAATCTTACTCTTCAAGCCCATAGAATCTTCAAGAGTAGTTGAGAGATTATCTTGGTTCTCTTGGAGTGATTGCAACTGAGTAGAAAGTCTATATGACATACAAAGAAATACGTGTAAGCTATTAATATATGTATTACTAAGTGGCAACATTACGGAAGTAACGCAACAAAAACTCATCTTTTATTGTGATTTTCAGAGATGAGTATCATTCGCGTATCTACGTTTATATGGTCTTAGAAAGCAGTTACACTTACGAATTGATTTTTTCAATTTTCATCCTATGCAACTTATCTAAAGCCGATTTTTCTGTTGTAGTTTTTGTCAATTTTGCAGCCATATCTTTGAATCTTGATTCGAAGTCAGTTTGAGAGCGTCGCATATTCTCTAGTTCTTCTTTTAGCTTAGAATTTTCTTCCAAGAGTTCGTTTTGAAGTTTTTTATCTTTTAAATGAGAGCAATGAGTAAGATATTTTAAACAAAGTGCAAAACAAGTTCTATACTTACAATCTTCTATTCCAGCTTTTAATGTTTTATTGTCCTCTTTCAAGGCAATGTTGTCTTCTATGAGAGTGAATAAGTCAGTCTCGGGATCTTGCTCATTATAGTCTGGCTCTCGAACACGACTTCGACTTCGAGTTTTTCCTTCCTGAGTGCGAAACTTGGCCACAGGAATTCGGCCTCTTCGTTCCATTATTCAGCGGATTGTGCTTGCTACGGGAAATGAAGAGCATATTTTAATTACATAAAGAATTAAAGTCGGTATAACATCCACTGAAACTTAACCTAGGAACTGCCTACCGCATTTCGACTATCAAACCTAATACGATTGTCAATTTATCAAAACTATTACGATTGTCAATTTATCAACAAATTGTTATCAATACATATATGGATATGCATATGTGTGTATGTGTGCATGGTTTTATGAATAACAATTATCAATCTTCTTCAATAAATTCACAACGGTGGAATTTCAATTTCTATCAATATTATTAATTGACAATTGTAGTAGGGGTTTGTGTTTTAGAATTTGAGATTCTCTATATCATCTTGATTTTTTTAGCTACTTCAATGAGCTTATGTAACGGGTGATTTTTTAGCTGGTTTGGTTTTGGCAACACTGGTTTTGACAGCTGACGTGTGTTTAGTACCTTTTGTCACTGTCAAACAGCTTCAGTTTGGTTTGCAATTTAACCATGGATCGTCTTACAAATGAACAACGCTTGCAAATTATTGAATTTTACTATCAAAATTCGTGCTCGGTTCGAAATGTTCATCGCGCGCTGCTTGTGTTCCGCGATGAGGCTCACTTTTGGTTGAATGGGTACGTAAATAAGCAAAATTGCCGCATTTGGAGTGAAGATCAGCCAGAAGCATTGCAACAGCTACCAATGCATCCCGAAAAAGCCACTGTTTAGTGCGGTTTATGGGCCGGCGGCATTATTGGGCCATATTTCTTCAAAGATGATGCGAATCGCAGCGTTACTGTCAATGGTGAACGCTACCGAGCGATGATAACAAACTTTTTTTTTGCCCGAAATGGAAGTTCTTGACTTGCATGATATGTGGTTTCAACAAGACGGTGCCACATGCCACACAGCACGCGAAACAATGGCGCAATTGCGAGGCGAGTTTGGTGAACAGTTAATTTCACGTTTCGGGCCGGTCAATTGGCCGCCTAGATCGTGCGATTTGACACCATTAGATTATTTTTTGTGGGGGAATGTCAAGGCTAATGTCTATAGGGACAAGCCCGCTTCGATTGACGCACTGGAAGCCAACATCCATGCATTCATTCGTGAGATACCGGCCGATATGTGTGAAAGAGTATGCCAAAATTGGACTCAGCGGATGGGCTACCTGAGACGCAGCCGCGGTCAACATTTGCATGAAATTATCTTTAAACATTAAATTGCAAGGTTCAAACTATCGATTCAAATAAATATTTCATTCATTTTTTCGAATTTTTTGTGTTTTTTTTTAAAAAAAAGTTCTAAACCTCTTAAAAAATCACCCGTTACATACCTCTTTCTTCGGTTTTATTTCTATTTTTCTCGAATCTCCAGCTTTGGTTCAAGATTTTATTTAACTCACTCACCGAGTTCAGTGCATTTACTGAGGTTCAACGCTGGTACAAGTATGTAATTGGCTACGATCACACACTTGAGCCTTGAACCACCGTTGCACCTCAGTTAATCCGTCGAAATGAGTGGTTTAAAATTGCTGAACTGCGGTTTAAATATTTGTACAAATGGCCCTTAAACTTTTATTTTCTTAGAAATCAAACGATATGCTCATGTAATTATTGAACCATTAATAAATTAAACAACAAAACAGAATGAGATAGTCAGTGAGGAAGGCAGGATTTTTTTTTTTTTTTTTAATTTTAGCTCGAAGTTATTTATGTGGCTTTCGTTTCAACCAATTCAGAAATCTTACTGGCAAAACGAACACAAAACGTGATTTTATTTTGTTTTATGATTGTATGAGTGCCTTTTTTAAAACAACACTGGTAAAAGTCACTTTTCTTTGATGTGTGTGCAAGTGGGTGTGAAACTCTGTAAGTCTTGCTTAAAATCGAGTTCTGCAAAATCGACTTCAGATCGACAAAAATTCGATTTTTTTGGTCGCGAGGAGAGGAAAAACTTGTCAAAAATCAAAAAAATAAAAAAAAATCGATTTTTTTGGTCGAAACGAAAACCACATAACTATAAACAAACCGATAAGGGATTTTTTTATTTTTGACAATTCAAGTCTGATCAGTGGTGCGTTCTTTTTCTAACACGGGGTCTCCACCTGAAATATTTCATAGATTACCATCTGTCACTTTTGATAGAAAGAAAGAGCGATAGTATGCCATAAAATGTTGGTTGGGCATTTTCATAGCTTACTATTTCATTTGCGAGAATAGAACAACATCACACAAAACAAACAAAATTCAAACAAACCAACGAAAAATTGCTTGCTCATAGAGTAAATACTATCCATAGCTTTCTATGAGCCGAGCAATATGTGGCAAGAAATTTTTTATAGAATACTAGGCGTGTTTTTTTGCAAGTCCATATGGATCTGTCGAAAAAAACGACATCGGGTCTTAGGAACTTCTTACTTACAGTCTTACAGTAAGTCCCGATAATTGTCTGGACTTAGCTAATGGCGAATTCCTTTCAAAAAAGAAATCGAATTTTTTCTAAACAGAATCGAATTTTTTCTGTCAATTGAAAGGAATTCGTATTTCGTAAAAGAATCGATTTTTTTTTGGTGTGATTGGGCCATCACACACTGGTTCAATATTGAACGTGACTTAGTCCTTCCTAACTTTTGTTTTATTCGCACATGGAATGAAGAAAGCTGGGAGAACATTTTGTGTATATGAAACCGTTGTATTTGTATGCGTATTTTTTGTTTCAATTTTAAAATTCGAACTACAAAAAATCTTTTGCTTTTACAAAAATAAAAATTTTGTGGTCATGACAACCGATTGTTTTTTTCGCCTAGAAACAAACAACTTGTGTGTATTAGTATAGTTAAAATTTCTTATTCCACTCGAATTAAGGATGAACATTTTGTCCGTTTCATTCTGAACCCTTCACCTCTCTCGCATATAAACTTCCATTTCCCCAGGCTCAATTGAGCCAGTGTGTGATGGCCCATTGTGTTTGTTACTTTATAGCTGCAATTGACGCAAAACGTCAAGAAATTATTCACAAAACTATTAAGGTTGTTTGTTTTTGTTGTGAGAAAAATGTTTTACCAATAGAATTAAATTAATAAATAAAAGATATTAGCCAGCTTATACGGTGCCAATTTGTGCGTGCATTTTATTTGTTTGAACTTCTTTTTGCACATATATTTTTAAAGAAAATTGTTATTGAAAAGTTTTCACTTGCACTGAAAGTTTTAAACACGTCTTTCACTTGCGAAAGCTATTTTTTTTGTCAAATTTGTGTTTGATAATGAACAAAGCACAGTAAATTATTTTTATAGCTGTATTGACTGAATATATTGCTGAATATTTATTATTAAATTACATATGTAGAATTCGTTCCAACCAAAAAATAAACAACTCTTCTTCCAAAAATTCGGCGACATTCAATTTATGACGTATTAGAAATGTGAAGTCTTCATAGTGTGTGTGCAAATCAGTGTGAAATCTTGCTAAAAACGCAAGATTTGTTTTGACAGAAAAGAATCGATTTTGTTTAGAAAAAATTCGATTCTGTTTAGAAAAAATTCGAATTTTTTGTTGAAAGGAATTCGCCATTAATAGTGTGTGTGTAAATCAGTGTGAAATCTTGCTAAAAAGGCAAGATTTATTTTGACAGAAAAGAATCGATTTTGTTTAGAAAAAATTCGATTCTGTTTAGAAAAAATTCGATTTCTTTGTTGTAAGGAATTCGCCAAAAGATAGGCTATCCTAGTGAATCCTGAACGTGGTCATTTAAAGTGTTACAAATTTGTTTTCTACATGGATCTCTGCCACCAAATGCCAGAAGTGTCAGTGTGAAATTAAAAAAAAAAAAAAAAAACAATCTGACAGCACTCCCTGGTTGGAAAACAAAACCAAATGCCGAAGGCACGAAGGCGAGCCAAAAAAGTCGTGTGTTTAATAATAGTGATTAATATGTAATAAAATTAGTTTTTTTGTATCAAACACTTGACAAACTGTTCACTAAAATGTTTAAACACTAATTAATACGTAATTCGATCGCAAATTTAAGTTTTCAGTTCCAAATACAAAAAATAATCAAATGAACGGATTTTTAACACTACCGAGCATGTAAATATTTTCCAACCAGGGACTTTTTTTTGTTGTTGTTTTTAGCTGTCAAATTAGAAAGAGAAAAGACAAAGACAAATCTTGGAAGACCTCTATGGGGCGTTTTATGTTCCAGTTCGATATTACTTGGTTGACATTTGTGTTTGAGTGCTGGCATTTGTTTATTAATAAACAGAATAGCCACTATTGGGGAACTAAAAACCCTCGATTGATACATCAAAGACCACTACACCACTACAAATGTATGATGCGCCATTTTCGCAGCGTCATTGAGCCATATCTTCAAGGTTGCCATGGGCAAAACTGCAACAGTTACTGGTGACCACTATGGGGACATGTTGGAAAACTTTCTTGTGCTCGAATTGGATCCGTGCTACAACGAGATAATTCTACGGGAAATTTTTCCCCGCCGGTGATATCGACAGGCCCCACGATCTTCTGATTTGACGCCGTCCCATTTTCTTCTTATGGAGGTACTTGAGTAAAAAGGTGAAGATCAAAAAACTAACCACAACCTCGAGGTTTAAGGACAACATCAGAAACGAAACACCAGAAGTCTGGGAAATTGTTATGCAAAATGTGCTTAAAAGTGCTCGTCCTTGCGCCACGGCCAGAGGCGATCGACCTCATATTCCATACATAATGGTATGTATTGTACCATATAATCAATCATAAATATAAATTCTAAAACTGTATTGCATTTAAAAGTTATGGAAACAAAACATCGAGTTGGAAAACGCCCCTTTAGGTATAAACTTCTGATGATCCCAAATTTTGATAATTCGAGGTATAATTAATTTTTTTTTCTTATTAGAGATTTATTTTAAAAAATGTTCGAGATTATGTTAAAAGAAATTAAGCTCTGTGTTCAAACGTTTCGATTTCATAAGGTTTTGAACTGCTCATTGTCAATTAATAAACAAAAAAAAAAACCATTAAAAAACATAATCCGTAGAGGTTCACCTACATAATTTATGTACTAAGCTCAGGGGGTTGACGTAGTTTGACGAATTTTGGCTAGCACGGTATTTTACAGCAAGAAAAAATCAATTTTAAACTTATCTATGACACTTGAACCATTATTTAACTACCTACAGATGTATATGCACTTCTTTCCAACAAATTGGGACTTTTTTAAAGCTGTCATAAAATGTAAATACCTATAAATAATTGCTTCCTCATAAAATGTAGATTCCCTTGCTTTAAACACAAAGACAAAAGTCTAAACCACATCATATAGCCTTATCATTTTGTGTACATATTGCTTGTTATAATAAGAACAACAATGCATAGGAACCATCTGTATAGATAGCACGAATATAAAAGCAACATCATTTAAATAATAATTATCAAAAACAAATCAACTTTTAAAAGTAAAACATCACATCTAATCTCTTAAACATGATGAAGTTATCAATTTTATTTGGAGTATTCCTCGCTGTCTTTGTCATCCTCGCTGCTCCAACTCAGGCTACAAGAGATGCCCAACCATCGGCATGGAGATACTATGGACCACCACCAAGAAAACTTACACAACCTATGCTCTACGATGGACTTCGCAGGCCGTCAAATACTAGAAATGCTTAGAATTAATGTTTGTTGATAACAAAAATTTAAATGTACCTACATACATACATAGTAGTCTAGTTATTGAAAAAATTATTGTTATGCTTAAATGAAATACAATTAATAAAATCAAAATAATTTATGTACCTATAATATGTTAACATGAGAAGAGCTTTATTTGAAATGATTAAACATACGAACTTAAGGAAATAAACATTTTCTTTAGCTTTTCCAAGCTCAGAAATTTGGTGGGAAGAGTTTCGTATGATGCGACATTTTCTAGATACTACAAATACAATTTTTTTAAGAATTGGTTGAAAGCAATCAATTATTATTATTAAATATGTTAAAGTAACTTTAAAATTAGATCATCATTAAAAAGGAAAATTCGCAGAAAAATACTGGGACTAGAACTATCGGTCGATAGGACCCAAATTGTGTAAGACCAAAGCGACCGAACTAAGCCATCAAGCAAAAAGTCAATCAAATAAAAAAAGATATGGAAGTACCTACAATTTTAGTATAAGGGCTTTTAGAAAAACGAGTTCTTTACCAAAGGATTGACCATACCAACAAATGTGGGTACTAATAAGTATATGTTGCTGTAAGACTCCGAAATGTGGAAACTCTAGAATTTACCGGTAAAACTTTTGAGCATTATTCTGAAATGTATTGGTTTCATTATGAACGCTTTACCGTTAAATTCTAGAATTTCCCAATTTCGGGGTTTATGCATGTTGAGGTCTTTTCTCTGAGTTAAACCAACTGACTCAGCGTGTTGACGAACCAACTCGAATACCGGACGTTGCAGGTCAAACCGCCAACACTATAGACTTGTTTCTTACCTCTGACCCTGGTAAATACACTATCAGTGTATTATCGCCTCTAAGCACGTCATACCATTGTGTCATATCTGCAAATTTCTCGTGCCAAATAAATCCAGTCAAAGAAAAATCCCCCAAGAGAACCGTTTGGCAATTCGAGAAAGCCAACTGGGACGGTCTCAACGATTTCTTCAAAAACTTTAACTGGTCACTATGCTTCCTCGGTAGTGACGTAGACTCCAGCGCAGATATGATTGCAAATTTAATTCTTATTGGAATGAGAAATTTTATCCCGAATAGGGAAAAATCTATCAAAGAAAACCCATGGTTTGATTCGAGTTGTAAAGAAGCTATCCGCATTAGAGAAGTAAGTTTCCGTAGTTACAAGGCCAACCCCACTGAGGAAAACCGGAACAAGTTCAAACAAGCTAGAAAGACCTGTAACGTCCATATTCGACGAACCAAATTTTTGCATGACCAAAAATTAAGGCAAAAAATACTAAAATGTCCCAAAAGTAGTAAACATTTTTGGTCATTTGCAAAAAACATACGAAATACTACTTCGTCTTCGGTTCCGACGCTCGTTTTCAATGACAACCCTGCTGTTAGCTCGTTAGAGAAAGCCAATTTACTCGCAGCACAGTTTGCTTTTAATTCGACGTTGCCAGTAAGTGTTATGACTCCCCCTGTACTTGAGAGCGCTAACTATTTCATGGGACGAATCTTCTCTCGCACTCGTGCAGTTGCAGGAGTCCTTAAAGACCTTGATGTACTTAAATCCGCTGGCCCGGATCGTATCCCTCCTATTGTTCTGAAGAGGTGTTCTTCTACGCTGGCAAAACCACTGCGTAACCTTTTCCATCTGTCCTACTCTTCTGGTCTCGTTCGGAGTGGATGGAAAACAGCATTTGTCCAGCCTGTCCCTTAAAAAAGGCGAATCTTCTTCACCCTCTAACTATCGTCCAATTGCACTTACGTCCCTTCTTTCCAAGGTCATGGAAACGCTGATTAATCATCAGCTTAAGAAATATCTTGAAGAACGAAAGCTTCTAAATGACCGGCAGTATGGCTGATCTGATGGTAAATTTCAACGAACAGTGGAACAAATCTTTACACCGTTTTGGTGAAAGTAAGATTATTGCACTTGATATTTCAAAAGCGTTTGATAGAGTTTGGGATCAAGCTCTGTTATCGAAAATGCGTCCATTTGGTATCGATGAATCTCTTCTTCGTTGGATTAGAAATTTCCTTTCGGACCGCTCAATACAAGTCGTATTGGATGGTTTTAAGTCTCATATTCTCTTCTGATACTCATCAAAGATCTTTTGTCTCAAACTTCTAATCCATTAAATTGTTTTGCTGACGACAGTACCCTCAGCTTTTCATATTCGTTTCTAGAGTCACATCCATGTCCTTCGGATGTGGATTTAGAGCGGCAGCGTATGATAAGCTCATTAAATTCTGATCTCGACAGCATTGTCCAATGGGGAATCAAAAATCGCGTAGAATTTAATGCTTCAAAAACCCAATCCTGTCTCTTGTCGTTGAAGCGGAACCCACCCCCCATGCCGCTATCCATGAGCGGTACTTGCATTGAAGAAACCGAACAGCTTTCAGTTCTCGGTATGTGCATCACAGACCACCTCTTGTAAAATGACCACATATTCAACGTCGCCAAAAATTCTGCTAAATGTTTTGGTTTTCTTCGGCGATGCAAGACATTTTTCTCCCCTTCTTCCGATCTGGCTGTAATCTACAAAGCCTTTATCCTTCCAAAGCTTAAGTACAACTCTCACATCTGGGAAGGTGCTCCTTCAACTCATCAGAATTTCTTGGGTAGAATTCAAAAAAGAGCTTTAAAAATGATAGGTGATATAAGTATATAAGAAACAATTACATCTCTGGAAAACCGCCGTAATGTTTCATGTCTCTCTTTATTTTATCGCTACTTCCAGAAACAGTGTTCTAGTGAAATAGCCAGCTGCATTCCTCCCCTAAAACAATTCCGTAATACTCGCGCTTTTACGAATGATCATCAGTTTACCCTTGAGCCTAATTTCGGACGTATCGTCAAGTATAGAGATTCATTCTTTAGCCGCACTACAACAATGTGGAATGCTTTGCCTGGCTCTATTTTTACCTCCCATTTTGATATTCAGAAGTTCAAAACCAATGTGCATCTGTATCTCCAATCAAACCCTTCCCTATTTTCCTAACGCTCGCACTGTTTTAAAACATTTCAAGGGTAGTCAAAATCCCTTTAGTGGGCGCTGATTTAGAAAAAAAAAAGGAATTCGAGATATGTAAATAAGAGATATACATATACATAGGTACAAAAAAAATTAAAATGCAATTTGTTTCAGTTGTAAATGAGAAAGGAGAATTTATATTGCAAACAATTTATGATTTTATCCAATACTAATAAAAAATGGTAACAGAAGATCGTTTTTATTCAAACTCGCCGCTATTGGACTGTTGATAAAATTTATTAGTCCTATCCAATGGACTCTTAATGATTCCAATATTGAAGTTGTGAAGGATTTCAAGTACCTAGGCTGCATTAAAACCCGTAGTTTTCGTCCTCATGTAAGAGATAAATTAGCTACACCTAAGGCTGCAAGTAACTCCTTGTGGTCAACCTTTTTCAATAATAAAATTATAGATCCGGTTTCCAAGTTCAAAGTGTTCGATGCTATTGTAAAAAGTTGTTTTTGCTACACAAATGAAGTATTCAAAGAAAATTCTAATCTAATCTAAAAAATGGTAAATGTTCTCCTCAAGGGACCCCTAGGCGACTAACCGGGTCATAAAGACTGATCATGTTTCGGTTTTTACAGATGGCGATTGAGGGGGTAGGGTCGACAGCTGCTCAGACAACCCACCCCTGAAAAGATCAATAGATCTTCCAGATTTTTGCAGTGTTTTCCGAGCGGAAGTGCTTGCAATTATTTACAAGGCGACAAAAAGTCTTGCCACTTTTGAGCTAGTAAATAGAAACATCGATATCCTCATTGATAGTCAGGCGGCAATTAAATCCATTGTTTCAATTGTCAGTCTAAACTGGTAGACTGTTGCCGTAACTAGTTAAAATTACTCAGTGCATCAAATACAGTAACCCTTCGTTGGGTCCCAGGACATCGCGACATATACGGAAACGAAATGGCGGATAAAATGGCCAAAATAGGATCTTCTCTTGATTTAAGCCAAACTGAGTCCTGAAATGAGATTTCACAAATGTTTCCTCGAAGCCGCAAACGATAGATGGTCAGCACTTGATACTGGTCGACTCTCGAGGAATCAATGGCCAAACATCTCAAAGAAAAAAACAGACTTCCTTCTCGAACTAAGCAGACCTCAACTGTCCCTTTTTGGTTGGAATCCTAACGGGTCACAACTCAATGGGAACCCACATGCGCAGAATGGGCATCAGCTCATTCGACTTGTGCAGAGGGTGTCAAGATGAAGAGGCGGAGGAGGGCTCTTATCACTTCCTTTGTGAATGCCCCAGCTTAGTAAGAACCAGAAAAATGGCCCTCGGAGATTACTTCTTTGACGAACTAAGCGGACATCTCGTTTTTGCCACTAAGGAACATCCTGAAATTCACTCAAAGTTCAGGTTGGTTCAGGGAGGCTTTTCACACCCATACCTAAAACTCCTCTCCTCACCCATTCTTTTTTCACCCCCTACTATATCCTGGGGACCACAATGGATCCATTGAGATCCGAGTGCGAATTCTAACCTAACCTACAGCCCTATTCTGCTATCCGATTCGATCGAAACTTTCGATTCACGTCTTTCCATTTACCTTAAATTATTTTGATAAAACTTTTGTCTTCCTAATGCAAATTCCAAAGGGGATCTTATTGTGTTAATTATATTTTTACCGCAATTTGTACGCATTATGGAACATTCGCTGCCTTCCCACAGATAGCAGAATGCAAATGTTTACGCGAACGTTTAGCAGAATAGGACTGCTAACCTAAGAGGGAGTGAAAATCCTTTGAACCCGCTAAAAAGGGCCTCCAAGGTACTGTTGTCAAAGAAAAATATTGGCGTAGACACCTGCTCCTATAAGGATGTATCTTTATTCAACTATGAAACTCAATGTATGATTATGAATTACGTTAATACTAAAAACAAACTCAAATAAAAAAATAGTTTTCATAATTTCCAATTTTCTGAAAACCTCAAAGATCAAACTACATTCCTCAATTTACTATTATAATACTAAAGTAGACAAAATCAAACACAGACACAAATATTAAGTTTTTTTTGCATACATATTTTGCAATATTTATTTTTATCCATTTATAACAAAACATTTATGTGTTTGAAATTTCGTTTATTATACATATGTTATTTTTTGTTTTCAATTTTGTGTTATTAAACCTATTGGTACTAAAGGCTTAAAGCTTGTTTTAATTATTATTTTTTTTTTATTTTCGTCTTTGATTATAAGTTTCGTGTTAATTTTTAATCTATTTTCTTTCTTTTTTTTCAATTTTAATTTTTATTTGAATTTGGACTGCAAAACGGAAAAAAATAAAAATGTTTTCTTTTCTTTGGTTGGCAATTTGATTGCTTATGTTTTTTTGTGTTGTTTTTTACGACTGTGGTTTTTTCGTTTTTTATAGTATATATGTATATATATTTGCTAAATTGTTCCTGTGTTATTTTTCTGCTGCTGCTGCTGCTGCTGCTACTTAATGGGTAAGGTTCTGAAAAAAAGCATCTAAATCTTTTGATATACCTCCTCCAACTGTTGACCACTGTTCTCGCCATTTTTCAAATGATTCTTTTGATATTACCTCACCGTAAAGCTCCACTAGAATCGAATTCATCAAATCTACGAGAAATTTATCGCCGCTAAGCCTATTGCATTCAGCAACAATGGCATTGAGGCAACTCATTTCATGTTCATCTTTGGAATCAATGCAAAGCCTTAGCAGTGGTATGCATTTTTTATTAAATATTTCTTCTCGTAGTTTGTAGGTTGAACACGCAGACGTGGTGGAGTTATCGGATGTTTTAGATTTTCTAGTACTATTACTACTATTTTGGTTGGGAATATAAATCACAGAGTAATCACAGAGGAACATTGTTAGGCTACGAACGAATTCACAGTCAATATGCACATTCGTACTTATGAAGTCAATTATTAGGTCGAGGTCTTGACTGGATTGTGCTAGGAGCTCTTTGATGCGCTGCACCAGCTCGTCGGTTTTGCGTTGAATAAACATGGGTGGCATACATTTAAGATCATCGATGAATTTGAAACGATTTTTCGCGATAAAGGTTTGAATTTTATCTTCTTGTAAAAACATTTTCCATCTCAGCGAGTTGTTTTCCCAGAAGTATCGCATGTAATTTGCTCCGAACTCCGATGTGAAATATAAAATCATGCTTTGGAGGAATTTTTCTCCACATACTGTGTTAAACCATGTTTTATCCCAAATGACATCGAACTCCACCAGTTCAAGGTGAAGCGAAGGACCGAGGAATTTAAATATTTTGGTCCAGCCGTTGGGCACGTCATTCACAAGAATATCATACCACGTTTCACTAAATTTCGCATAACCCTCACTGAAGACGTTCCTTGTGATTAGTTTTTCTTTAAAAAGGCTGACGAAGAGCTGCGTACAGAGTTCTAGTTCACATTTCCTCAAGTGAAGATATTCAGTGAGGACGTAGTTTATGATACATACTTGATGAGGCGCTGCAATGGAATTCCATTTGACAAACCATTCTGATTGGGATTCTCCCTCTCCCACCATCTCAATAAGTCCATTTAGTAGACACTCGCACTCAGCATCTGAAAGATCCAATTGTTCTGTCTGCCTCGCCTCGGTTCGGCTCTGATGATTGCTGCTGGCAGGGGAAGTTGGACGTTGCTGCTGTTGGGACTTTTTAGTTACTTGCCACATCAGTGGCGATGAATTACCCAGTTTAATGTCATCGCTAAAATTGAATAACAGCTTATTCCGGTCAATTGACGTGGTTTTTTGTGGGTTTTCGTTGTTTTGTTGTCTCCTCTTATCATACCCACCCGACATAGGTGGCATAAAGTTGCGAGATCCTCTTTGTTGTTGGCTACTATGCACTCCCCTTGTCACTGCAGGTGACACCTCTCGAGAGGGTAGTGGTTGTTGAGACACTGTTTCTGTCTCTTTTTGATCCCACGATCGAGCACGCAAGTCAACAATGTCTTGCATCATAAATCGAACTCTACTGCTGATTTTCTGTCCTGCACCTTGATTTTTTTTTTCAACCACTTGTCGTATTTTAGCGAAAATTTTATCTAATCGCTCTTTTATCGCCCATTCCTTATCATATCCTGGCTGTTGGCTGGCCATTTCAAGTTGAGGCCCAACTGTGGTCAACAACTTGCACATAAATTCAAGCTTCTCTTCGCATTTCACATCCAGCAGAACCTCAACACAAATACAAACTCTGTCGGTTCGAATGAATCCCATTTTACACATTTCACCAATAAAACGCACAGTTCCCCAGGCACGACGTCTGAACTGAAACTCCTGATCATCTAATTCCGCCTTTATTTCTTGTTTTTCCTTGGGATCCGTGGCGGCCGCCAATCTCTCCATCAAAGGCTTCAGTTTGAGCTCCTTTGCTTTGGCATTATTAACATTGCCATCGAACTCTTCTTGAATGCGTCGGATCAAAATAGCCTTAAACATTGCATGGTTAGAATCTTCCGGATTGAAAAGGAATTTACAAAACCGGGCATATGTTGGGGCGAAATTGGGCTCACTAACGGTCTTTTCGAATATCAACAGCATCACTTTCTGCATTCGTTCTACGGTTTTCATAGGGAAGTTAGACGCACTTTGCAGTAGTTTATCAAAGTTCTCTGGGGTCAGTTTGTTGAGAATACCACGAATTTTCTTAAGAATCTGTTCATCATCTTCTTCAATTTTGGGACCAAAATCTTTAAGCGCCTGCGGAACCCATGCATTTTCACTTTCGGCCAGTTTAACATCTTCCTTTAGCGGCAGATATATTCGAATTATATCGCGATTGTTTCCTTGCTGTTGCTGCAGCTGTTGGTGGTCGATTTGTTGTTGTTGTTGCTGCTGCTGCTGTTGGAATGGCTTGCGCCTTCTATTCAAACTTATCGAATCCTTATAAGACATCTGAGGGAAAAACTTATTAGGCTGATGTGGTGCACCACCTGAGGCATCTCGTGGGTTCTTTCCAATAATTCCACAGATTTGTCCCCTAAATGACGGTGGAAGCTTTGAGGCCGGTTCCTCGGCAAGTGATCTCAATTCATCCAGTGTGTATTTTTTCTCCTTTGAATCATTTACTGAGCTAGCTAATTGTTCTCCAATTTCATTTGATTGATTTTTTTCATTTAATACCTCAGACATTAACTCTTGAGGGCAACTTTCTGTTTCCGAAAAGTCTCCAAAGAGAATATCTTGAATTGTTTCTTCATTATCTCGAGTTCCTTGTTTTGTAGATGAAGGAGATATATCCTCTTCATAGCCAGATACCGAACTATTAAGAAATAAAAGTTCATTGTCGTCCGTTGATTCGATTCCAAAAATGTTGGAGGCAATTTCTTCTGATTTGCATAAATGGGGACTATCGTCAAGTTGCAACGACAACGAATGGTCGTTTTCATCATATGTATTAGGAGTTTCTGTAGAGTCATCAACTTGAAGAGAGCCTAAAATACATAGTTAAATTGAGTTGAATATTAGATCTCTATCTCTCTCTATGAATGAATTTGGATGTGAATTTCGCATTATTTTCCTAAGGTTCGGTTACTTAAGTTTTAAATTAAGATAAGATAAAATTGGGAAGAGCTAATAAGAATTTACAATTTACAAAAATGCTCTTAGCTGCTTAAGATGCGGACGTAAATGTCCCAGGCAGTAAGTAGTCTGAGGCAAATTAAAGGGCATTTTACTATTGAGCTACCGCCGTTCTGAGAGTGACAGTTACTTATAAAAAAGGATGAATTTAAACTTAATTTCTCAAAAATAATCTTCAACAAACACCCCATTTGAGATCCCAATACAAAAAAAGTCGTCAAATGGGACCTTAATGCAAGCGCAGGAATAATCTACACAGATTCGCTTATTCTTGCGAAATTATAATTTGTTGAGGGATTCTTCGAAAACTCAAGGAGAACAAGGAAGTGCAAGTTACATGATATGCAATTTAAGATGCCTACGATCGCGTGGAGAGCGATTACTTTCGTGAAAATCAATTCAGTGTCAAACAATGAAAACAATTCCACCAGGTAAAAGGAACCATTGAAAAATATTTTCACGGGAGGAGCTCTAGAAACATGCTGTGCTGGTCATTGAAATGAGAAACACACGATGAAAGTAAAAAGAGATGAGATCAAGCAAACATAAGTCCTGGACATTTTCAGGTATTTTTTTGAATAACTGTTGAGTACTCTTTCCTATACTGTTTCAAAACTGTTTTTCAGTCATTGCTATATTTTTTCACCCCCCCTTTCACGTACCCAAATGACGGGAATAGAATTTTGGAAAAAATTGGAAGTATTTAGTCAACTTTGAATCCAAAAAATCTCGTTGAAGGCAGAATCAAACTCGCGAGCAGAAAATGGAATCACCCCTTTTCGCCTTATAAAAATAACATTCGCGATAGATACCAAGTTGTATGCTTAAATGTTTATGGTCTCGTTTTAAAGCTGGAACTTAAAACTGAGGATAGTTTTCGTGTTATCCGTCATAATTACGAATTTAACAAGTTATACTAATTAAAGTAGGCACGATTAGGAAGCAATGATTCGTAATATACCCACCCACCCATTATTAGTTTTTGTTTATTGGTATGCTGTCAAAAGTGAATTTTTAGATATCTCGATTTCTTAAGTCTCCTAATCTTGGAAACACTACTGCGACAAGGAATGAGCCAAGGTGCTGTCAGGCCCGTCAGCTCCATTTTAGCCAAAGATCTACAAAAGGTTCAGAGAAAGTGGAGAGGTTGTGTGAAGGCCAGGATCTAGAAGTCACCGGTGTACCACTGAGAGGAATGTCATGTCCTCTCCGAAATCGTCATTTGACTAGCGTTGACGTCCAACAATAGCTCTGGCAGTTATGAGGAAGAACCGCTAGTGAACAGACAATATAGAGGCAACTTAAAGAAGCAAACCTTACCCCGAAACATCCTGCCACAGGACCGAAATTAAATTCAAATCACCGACAAGCTTTACTACGATTTGCTCACGCGCATAACGATCGTGAAGTTGAGCAATGGAAGCGAGTTATGTTCTGGGATAAGTGCAAAATGTGTTTGCAAGGAAGCTATCGTACAGGTATGCAGACGACCTGGCGAGCGATTGGCACAATGCTGTTTTGGAGAAATCTTGGCTTAAGGGGAAGGATCTTGTTTGATATGGGTCAGGAATTTCAATTAAATGGGAAAGCGAACTGGTTATTGTGCCTGGTGGTGGTCGAAGGGGAGATTTAACTGTGGATCAGTGCATATCCGATATTCTGCTGGATCACGTCGTTCGTTTTGCTGGATTTATTGGAAAAGATTGAAATTAACACTGCGCGGGGAACGTTCGAATTACTTAAGGAAATCGGTATTGCCATGATGGACTGGGCGTTTTTTAGCCCAGACTTAAACCGCATCGAGCATTTGTGGGACGAGCTCAAGCGAAGGTTTATAATTAACTGAAAGCGGCACTTGTAGACGCATTGGAAAGAATACCACAAGAAAAAATTAAAAAAACTCATCACATCAATGAAAAATCGTTTAGAAGCTGTAATTAAAGCTAGGGGATAATACAAAATACTGAAACAATAAATTACGCTTGATTTTGTTTTAAATGTTTAATTTTTCAACTGCTCCCTGTTTGAATTTCAATTTATTTTTCCTTACATGTTTCATTTAGGACGATTTCCCCTTAAAATTCTGAAGTTATGTTATGTTTTTAGCCTTTATTTAAAGCTTATGGATCAAGCTTTTTAATATAAGTATAATTATTCATGTATGTCAATTACATCGAGAGTAATTATTGTCATTTCATAAAGCAAAAAGGCGTTTCCATTTTTTTGCTCGTGAGTGAAGCTGCAAAAAAAAATATTGTTTTCTATAAAAATCGAATCATAAATAACAAATTGACTGAATCTTTACATGCGGAACTACCAAAAAGGGATTTTACTCCCTAAAATGACTTATTGGGAATATATGGGAAATGTATTGTATACCATTTGCCTTAGTTCTACAACTACCTACAACAGTGTAATGCAACCTAACCTTTCTTCTAATTCAGGAATTGGTCCACTAATGACAATGATGGACTAAGCTGTCCAAACTGTCCAAAAAGTAAAAGCGGGCATTCACGTTGAGGCGGTCATAACGACGACCGTACGGTTCCTATAGATTTGTAAAGGTCGCACGAGGCCTATTCACGATAGAACTTGTCAATTTTCCATTTAAAATCTGTAACTCTCAACGTCAATTGCCTGCTTATCAAATCAAGCTACAAAAAGACAAATGGTATTTCATGGCAATGCTCTGGGAATTTTATAAATTTCTTGTATCTAATGAAAGGCTAATAGTGCCCTAATTTTTTGATTGAATAAGATTTCAACAATAAATCATTAATAGCGAAATACACACCCAAAATAAAAATATAAGGAAAATATAACTTTAAATTACTTTCTTCGCTGTTTTCATGGGCGTCCAACGTGGCCGTAGTAGTTTCTGTAGAACACTTAACTTCAACACCAACAGCTGGAGGCGTTGCTCTTGTTGCAGTTGCAGTTGCAGTTGTTGTTTTTGTTACTTCATCCTTTTTGATGATAATATTTTTAGAACTTTCTTTGGCTTTTGTTTTCAGTCTATTTGTTGAATTGCAAGGATCGGCGAATTTGTCTGTTGTAGCTTTAGCCTTATTATTCTCATTTTGGTTTGTAGCCTTGTTTGTATTGTTATTTTCACTTTTCATCAAATCGGCCTTTTGTTTTTTTTGACTTTCTTTCAGGCGTTTGCTATTCCTTTTCGTCTTCTTTGATGTTATTTTTGTTGCTGTTGTTGTTGGTTGATGTGGTAGAGTGGGCGGCGTTTTGCTCTGTTTACCGCTTACTTTTTCATCTGTAGCAAGTGGCGCCGGTTGTGGATTGCTGGGCTCACCGACTTTTTTATTTGTATCAAGCGGCGTTGGTTGTGGTGCTTCAATGTGTTCACCGACATTTACATCTGGAGCAGCAGCAACATCATTATTTAGAAATGCTGGTTTTTCTTCGGTCGATTCAGTTATTAATGGCTGTTCATCTAGTTCCAGTTCCATTACTAAAGAAGGTGCAGAAATATCTGAAAATTTGATTTTGAATTAATCATACTCTGTTTTCTCATAGAATTTATGATTTCATACTTCCTTCGGTGGGTGATGGTGGAGGAGGTGCTTCGTCATCATCACCACTTCTTATCTTCTCAGTTTGTGTATCAATTGGTGTTGCAATGATGGAGCTTGTTGAAGAGTGTGTGTGATCGGGCTCTTCGTTCAACTCTTCACATGGCGTTTTCCTCTTGATTTCGACTGCCTCTTCTTCCACTTCTTCGTCATCAGGCTCAATCGATTCAACTGAAACAATAAAGTTGTATGATTGAGTCACTTTTTTTTTTTAATCATATTTGTTTGTGTAGTGCGCGAAATAAGGATCAGGTAGATAAATATTGTGTTTGTTTTTTTTTTTTTTTTAATTACCGTGATCAAGGATTGCTGTTGTAGCATCCGTTATATCCTCCTCTATGATTTCTTCGATATTGCTCTCTTTTTGTGGAACATCACCGATCGCTTGGTCTTCTTCTTTGACATCATTTATTGGCTCTTTTAGCTCATCGATCGATGTGGATGACGGGGTCGTTGTGATTGAAGATGCACCATCAGCACCTGGGGACTCGTTGCTGCGATATTTTACCTCCATGATGTTCTCTTTTGTTTCGGGATGGATTATTGGGATAGCATATTTGCGGGGCTTTGCAATGTGGGTCTCGGTTAATGCAGGTGTCATCACGTGGCCATAGGGCTGTTGTCCCAACAATGGTGGCTGACAAAATGTTTGGAAGTATTGCACTTGCATTTGTTGGGCCGCAGATGTTGTCGGTGTCATTATGTTGGGCGGTGGTTGTGTTATAACGCTCTGGCGCAAGGCAGCTGCCTGTGGCGGCATTGTATACACGGTACACCCCTGTGGCAAACATTGCCGTTGTTGTGGAGTTGCGGAAACTGCTGGTGTTTGCGGGTATTGCGGTTGGGTCTGATAGTAATTTGGCGGAGGAGCACAAAATTGTGTTGAACTGGGCACGTTGTTGGGATATTGTTGCATAAAAGGTGGTACGGTCAGGATATGAGCCGGCCTTCCGGCCGACCATTGTTGATGGTGTGGTTGGAACTGTGGTTGGTTTGCAAAATGTGATTGAATTTGTTGCGCAGGACGATGCTGTTGGTGTTGTAGTTGTTGATGTTGCTGCTGTTGTTGTTGTTGTTGTTGCTGAAGAATATTCGATTGTGTAGCAAGTTGTTGCTGTTGATGCGGCGGCATCGCCGCCGTCGCTTGTTGAAGTCCATTTTGATGTTGGACACTTTGCAAATTGCTATAATAATTCTGGCGGTGGTGGTCTTCCGGTGACCAGTACATATGACGATGTTTACGCAACCTTTTTTTTTGAAAAATTATTTTGTTATAAGCCAATAATAGTGAGAAAACAAAATATGTATGTAAGTATAAAAAATTTTGTTTTTTTCATTTGTTTTTTTTTATAAATAAGCTGACTACGAAATGGTTATGTTTGTCGCGTATTTTGCAAAACTGCGAATTCTTAAGAATTTCAGTTCAAGGTTCATATAAAAATCGTAGAAGTTCCCAGTTTTGGACAGTACGTAACAGACATATTATTTGTCTAAAAACAAAGCAAAAATAATAAACGAGTTTAAAAAATGTATACAAAAAAATAAAAAATAATGCACAATAAAATAAACATCAAGGGAATTAGCAACTTTCACATAATTTATGATTTAATACTAAACAAAAATAGGTTTCCAATCATTTTAGAATGTGTACATGTACATATTCAATCTGTATGCATGGCTAGAGTTTGAATAGTTGCAAATAGCAAATATTTTGTTTTGTCAAAATGACCTGAATAGATCGGGTGAATGAATGAAGTGAAACTTGTTTTTACTTCTAAAAAAATTACTTAAACAAAAGAAGAAGAGCCACCGAAGACCACGAGTTTTGGTCTTTTTTTCATCCAACGACTATTTCTGGAGCTTGTACTCCACATATAAATACAATAAAGTTGACAAATCTAGTTCTGTTTTGAGTTTTCAACGAATGAGAACTTTAGATATTCTTGAACAATTTGCTGTTAGTAGAGAACAAAAAAGTTACAAGAAAAGAACAAACTATCCAAAACTCCTTTTTTGTGTGCAAGATAACACGATCAATTTATGAAGCTGTACTTCACAGTACAGATTTAAAACAGAGCCTAGCTAGTAGGGCACAAATTGTAAGCTACTTAACAAGCAAAAAACTAACTGTTCATACTAACACCCTCTGTTATATAACCCGCTCTTTAATATTAAGCAAAATTGATTATGGCTTTTGTATATACGGGAAGTGTTCAAAAACGACGTTTAATCTTCTCAAACCACTGTACAATCAAGCCGCGAGAAGAAATATTGGCGTTTTGATCAAGTTAATTCCCAAACTCTCATTCTCCAACAACTCAATAATCAACGAAGACATTACTTTAGTAGAAAAATACAAAAAAAAAAAACGTAAACCTTCAACTATCTCAAAATTAATTGCAATCACCGATCTTATAAATAATTTAAAGAATCTACTGATTAAAAACGAAAACTCAATCAAGCTAATGTGGATAACCACTTTGGGATTGTAGGCAATGAACTAGCAGACCTCGAAGTTAATCCAGCCCCCAAATCTCCTGTCTACCTTTTTTTAACTCGTATTGCAATCTGAACCTCAAAAGACATTTGAAAGTTAAAATGAAAAGAAACTCTTCTCTACCCAACATTAACTTCAAAAACACACAGGATCACCTTCGCTCGGCTCCGACTAGGACATACAACTGACACTACTCCTACTACACTATTGAACAAAATTCATGCGACATATCCGCCCAATTCAATACCATTCTCTCCAGCAACCAAACAGACAAGAAAACCAATTTAATCATGAAAATATTTAAAAAAATATCAGACTTCTTCAATAGCGCCAACATTGCCATATAAACTCATGGTAGGTAGGTAGAAATGGCGGGCCCTACCTCCCATACCCAATTAGCGCAAAAATCGCCATTTTGATACCAAAACTCGTTTGAACCTATGGTTGATGAATGGGTTTGTGGAACGAATTTCGTCTCAGAGCCATTTCGCCTCGCTTAAGAAAGAGGGTGTCAACCCAGCCCATCCCCGACCATTCATCCCAAGACCCAACTGGTACCAGGACACCTCATCCCGGGGCAACTCATCCCTGGACAACTCATCCCTTGGATGTTTTGTGCGAAACAAAGAAAAACAGCCGTTTGTTGCTGTGATTTAGTACTTTGCATACACCAACCTCGCACCTACCCCAAATCCTATAGTTTGCCTAGCAGGGGGGCAGCATGCCCCCCTATACATACCTCATACTTTCCTTGGGATGAGTTGTATCGGGATGAGTGGTCACGGGATGAGTTCTCCCGGTATCCGTTGGGTATTGGGATGAGTTGTCTTGGTACCAATGGTTCTGGAATGGGCTACACCCAACCCAAGAAAGAGATCAAGTCTTTGATCGGAAAGTTCGTCAAAGAAACCTTTCAAAGTGATTGTATCTTATAACGGGCTAGGGCAGGACCTGCTGGTTCGCACAGCTAAGACAGTGGGTGTTGTAAGAAGTACCCATTCGCCGGTGCATGTTGCAACGACCCTGACAATGTCTTGTCTTGGTCTACACATTTGATCTTTTGTTCGGGCTTTATTGTAGGAGGGCCACATCTTTCTAGATATAATGCAGAAGCTTAGACTGCTCTACCTACGAATGGATTTTGTGAGAAAAATTGAAAGTAAATTGCCCTTCGTACCTCCGAGAGGAATGTAAACGCTTTCCGCAAGTGAGCTATCAACGGCTGATCCATGCCTTGCTAGTTCATCCGCCCGCTCATTTCCCTCAATGCCACAGTGACCTGGTACCCAGATAAAAGTGACACTAAGATTGATGTCAGGCTTGCGAGCTCATCCCGGCATTGCTGGACCAATTTGGAGGATAATGTGATAAACTCATACTTTATTTTTTCTAAATTCTTTACTTTATTCTCAATATTTAGCTAAAAATTCCAATTTTTTAAAATAGAGCTGGAAGTCTTTTGTTTCTAGGCTCTTTTTTTTCTCTAATTTGCATTGTAGTTTCAATTATATATATATATGTAAATAAATATTCATAATAATATTTCTGAGAATGCAGCAGAAATTTAAAGTGACAAATTTATTGGCCAAAAAATTATTTTAACGATTTATTATTTTGTCCTCAATATCAAACTTCATCTATACATATATTATTAATGTGAAATTACCCGGCTACTGTTTTGAATGCAATAGGCTGTTTTGGGAAGGCAACGAATAGAAAAGACAAATAAGATTATTTATAGCCTTTCGCTAAATGCATATGTTCATAAACTATAGCTTGAGGTCAATGAATTTAGCTTCTTTTCATGACCAAATTGCAGTTTTTGTTAATATAGAAGTTTATTAATTGACGTAAGTCCCAGAAAATTCAATTAAACGTAGGAACAGTTTCTAAATTACTATGAAAACACAGGAAAATATTTAGCCATAGTAAACAGAATAGAATGAATAAAAATACAAATGAAACAAAAAGCATGACTAACAGCTGTTTGATGTGTTAAAACAATTGATAAAACATGTGTACATGTATGTAAATACATATAAACAGCTATGCAAAGCAAAATACTACACATAATTGAAGGCTTTTCGATACATATTTAGAATTCATCATGTTAAGATCGCTTTTAGGCACGTTGCTTGCAGTGACTGCAACAACAAATAAGAGTCATAAATGTTCAGTTATCAAAGCAGGATTTTGTCCCCACTACTTCTATTACTCATTAGCCTTGTTTCAGTGGACAAAGAAATTTCACAGTTTGATTTATATTTTCATTGTCAAGATCAATGTGTGCTTTTAAAATATGGACATAAGCATCAATATCGTACGTGAGAACAAAGGGTTTTATACATGAACTCTACACACAAGGTGATAATTCTACACGAATGGCGTTATTACTAAGCAGTCTCCAGGCCATAACGGTCGAAATCGATGAAGAATATCGTGCTTATATCTCTAGTAGACTTTTTAAAACACAACTCAGCAATAACAGCTATACTGTAACCGTACCTATATATTTAGAACAAATATCAAAACTTGTATAAGGTTTGCATATTGAAAAAGCGTACTGTCGAGCGATAAAAATAGGTTAAGCGCATTAAAGCAAACATAGAAAATATTTGTGCATCGCTCGAAATGCCAGACATACAACTACAAATATAAGCTAAATACTGTTAAGCACCGTGAAGGAAGCGTAATGCTCTAGGACGCATTTCCTTCTAATACATAGTTCGGATACAGTTGCAATAATTGATGGCAGGATGGATAAGTTTGAGTATCTTAATATTAAAAAAAAAAAAAACACGATTAAAGCATTTTCATCTCAGTCTATGACAGCAACTTGATACATGACAGCCATTTGTGATGAAAAAACTAGACACGTTTAGGAAAATGAGATCTCAAAGTTTTAGTTCCGTCAAAATGTGAGCATTTTGAAAATTTTATTTTCCTCACTATTTTGACAACAAAACTGAGAAATTTAGCTGACGAATCCTGTTCATGTAACAGAGATTCCTGAGCCCTCCGAGATCTCATTTTCCTAAACATGCCTATTATTTTCTAGGTCAGTTTTTCCAGAACTCTAATAAATCTAAAATTGGAAAACACCTTTTTCTTTTTGGAATTTGAAAGTGCATAGGTACTGCGAATGAATGAATTTTGAAGGAAAAAATCATAGTAAGTATTTTTGCAACCTTTAGTCCAAATACAGTTTGGCTCCATGATGAGTCCAGTTTATGTTCACCTTAAGCGCTAGCCACCAGTGCTTAAGTTAAGTGAATAATTAAAAGGACAAACAAACGAAAAATATGATTCCTTTTAGTTTAGGTTTTTGGGCTGATAGAGGATCTTATTCCTATCACACTTAGATCAATGTAGATCCCTTGTGATACCCTGGAGGATTGAACGCTCCCAATAAGTTAACCTATAAAAGTTTTCATGGATTGTCAAGCCATTTGGAGGCTTTGATAAAAAAGTTGGAGAGCTCTTTTAGGTTATCAAGGAATTAGCTTCCCAAGAGTTTATATGTATCTAAGTTGAGAGAGTGCTGGGCTGTGACATAAGAAGTGAGAAGAGTCTTCATGTACCTCTTCATCGCCACAACCTCTGCATAAATCATCTGTGCTAAGCCTCAGTTTTCTCTTGTGGTACTTCAGCAGATTGTGTCCAGTAACGATACCTACTAGAGTTCAGTGCTTTCTTATTTAGTTTCAAGACCCTGTCTGTCCTTCCATTGTCAAAACATGGCCAAAGTTTCTTGGTATTCGCACAGGAGTCAAGTAGGGTCCATCTTTCATTTGTTTTCTCAAGAATTCTCCTTGCCACATTCTGTTTGAAGGTGCGTACACGTCTAGTTCTGCCTGGCCAGGATCAGTTGATGATCCCATTCGTGCAAGTTCGTCTGCTTTCTCATTACCTGGAATCCCTATATGGCCAGGCACCCAGCAGAGCGTAACGTTGTGCTACGAACCAAGAATCTTGAGCTCTTCGCGGCAGCGGGAAACGAGCTTTGACTTTATTTCGATGGCAGAGAGTGCCTTTATGGCTGCTTTGCTTGGCTGTCAATGAAGAAGGTAAAATCGGTTATTGGTACCGATAACATTGACAGCCGTTCAGCTGCTTTGGTTACTGCCAAAACCTCAGCTTGAAAGATTCCTTTTACTTGCGAACATTATTGGAAGATCCTCCATTTTTAATTGGTCTATAGGACAAGTATATTGGCTTCATATATACAAAGAATTTTGAGGTTTTGATCAAATAAAAATCAACGGATTAACATTTCATTCAATTATTATTATACCTACCTGCTGGAAGTAGGATTTCATATATTTACATGGGCAAACTATACATAGATATTTCCATTGACAATGACATGGCGGCGCACAGGAAATGCTATCAATTGTTTTTGATATTTTTTAATTCTATTCTTTACACGAACATTAAACTAGGCTTAAAAGAAATATTTTTGGAACTCGGCTATACATACCTACTCTCAATAATATTTTAACGACATTTATTAATTTCATCCTAATGAATCATTAATATTTGGCAAACATATTTGAGCTGTTTATCATCTAACCTACTTGACTAGACTACTACTAATTATACATACATACATAAACTCCTCTTGAATGAGTAACCTTCAAGATAAACATAAACCTGCAAACTGCTACGTCAGCAAACAAAACCTACAAATAAAAACAATAATAAAATGCGATACAAAAAAAAAAAAAAATAAATAAACAAAACAGTTACCTACAGATAATAGAACTTCCTTGGAACTACATTCTAAAATTGGCAATATCATCGTTATCGTAGCTGTTGATTGGAATCTCATGCCGGATTAAAAAATACCTCCAAGAGAAAGTTCTGAGAATGTTAGGTTTTATGCTGGGCTGTGTGCGCACGCAGCACACTCCATGATAAAAATGTTCATCTTGCAACTGTGACGTCGCGTCGTCAATGTGGTTGTTTGCATCCAAGACGACCACGACGACGACGACGAAAACAACGACGTCAGTTGATCGTTTGCAAGTTGTTTTCTTGTCGATGGGCTACATATTTCCAAGAACACGTTCAGCTGAAGCGGCCCACTTTTTTCTTTTTATCACTATCTAGCACACTAGAACTTACATAAGGAAACTTCTTCTGCATTCACAAAATGCACTACAATTTAAAGCAACAAGTGTTGGAGGGAGTTTTTGGATAGAGGTGGAGAGACTAGGTTCCCCACATTCTCCTCCTCCTATCCTCATAATTGAAACAGGGTGAATGAATTCGCAAAAATGAAAAATAAAAACTGAACGAATGCGGCCTGCCCCCCACACCATGCGAACGGCGAATCTTCTTCCTTTGTCATTCTCACTTGTGGAAGACCAAAGAATATATATAATTCGCTTTCGTGCTGCCTACCCTGTCGTCAGCATTATTCACCCTCATTTATTAATAATAATACAAAAAAAAAAACTGCCTGATGACGACGACGACACGAGCGTGCTTATCATTTTTTTTTTATTCACACACGAGCAATGAAATTAATTGAAAAAAAAAAAAAAAATGATAAATCAAAACATTTTCACTAGCAAAATGGATAAATTATAGACATTTTTTTTCAGTTTCAGTTTTTAATTAAATAATCTGTGACGACTGGCTTACAACTTGAAATCGGGACTCACCTTTTGTTTGTGGTTCTTTCTGTTTTGATTATTGGTAGTTGGTTATTGGTTTTTTCTTTATAGTTGGAAAATCAATTTCAATTTTCTTCGACGAGCGAGACAAATAAAAACAAAAAACTCAAGTATTTCTTTTACCCCCAAATATACAAAATAGAAATTAATCAAAATATATCATGTATCACGACACTTGGTTGAATTAAAGTAAGAAAAAAAAAACTAAAAAAAAATTAAATTAAAATAAAAAAACTTCGTGAAGGCGTTGTCTGTCACCACCGACAAAAGTCTCTTTTTTTTGTCTGCCTCCTCGTTTTGGGTCGTTTGGATAAAGATGTTGAAATCACACAATAAAGTTTTTTTTTTCAATTTGATTTTATCCTCTAGAAGTTATTCTATTATTATTGAATTTGTTTAATGAAAACGTTTTCTTGATGAATTGTTTGTAATTATTTGATTGAACGGTATCAGTTGCAAAAAAATGACAAATTTTGTTTGTCAATTCTGGGAATAGAGCACACAGCGTCCTCTCAACTCGTATGAGTAAAAGACACTAACGAAACGAATCGAAGCAACGAAATGTAGATGTCGAAGGAAGAAAAGAGAAAGATATTTATAAATGGCTGAATAAATTCTATTACAATATATTTGCTGAGTGTGTACAAAATACTAGTAGATTTGTAGAAAATTAGTTAAGGGGTTGCTAGACTCGATTTCTTTACATGCCGCCTCCACTGCGCATGAACGATGCTCGGATTATGAACATGTCTAGAAAAAATCCAATGAAGGCACAAAAATCCATGTTTCTGAACACGACATGACCGCGGTTCAAAGCTGGGACATGAGATTTGACGTTTCACGTGTGAGTTTTTTTCTGGCTCTCCCTAAAGCTAGGAGCAGACGGCATATGAAAAGTCGCAAACGTTTGCGACTCTGACGTCACGTAAATAGTCGCAAATGTGTTGCAAATTCTATACCTACATCATTGCTCGCAAACTTGCATATGGGGGTGTTCACACGATATGCAAAAACTGTCCCAAAAGTCGCAAATGCATTTGCGACCAAGGCACTCGCACATCATGTGTCCGCAAATGTGGTCGCAAATGTTGTGATGGATACGCGAGGTGTTCAGACGATGTGCTATAAAGTCCGCATATCACCCAATTCCAATCATATGCAGGTTTGCGAACATTTCATATTTTTTTGGAACTGAAAAATTCTCATCTGAAAATTCATAACAAATGGATTGTGGTGGGGAAAATATCAAAAGCAGCCAGAATCGGAAAACTGTTGTCATTGAACTTTACATATTTTTGCTGTATTTTGTATTTTGCCAATAAAAAAATTTAAAAAAAAATAATGTACTTCATATTATAAAAGCAAACACTTTTATTGGAAGTTATAAAACCTGTTGCTGAGTTACATACATATAATATCATCTCCAGAACTACCCACGCTTAATTTTAAATTTACGAATATGTATAATAATTAAAGTTCCATTTTATTACGTTTAAAAAATGTAAATCCTATATTCTATAGGTACATGCAAGAATTTGACACAACAACAACTCTACTAGTAAAATGAAGATTCACATCACTTGATATGCTGCATATGTATGTGGAGATGTGTAATGTATTGTTTTCGTGGCATCGCAAATGCTTGGGATGGTCGCATATGACTGCACATGCTCGCAAACGATCACAAATTATATGGGAGGGTGTTCACACGATATTCAAGAAAGTCGCAAACTTATATGCAATTTGGGTGTCGCACATAATCCGCAAATGGTTTGCGAGCATATGCGGACTGTCCCAAAAGGGTGTTCAGACGATATACTCTCAAAGTCGCAAATGGTGACGTAAAAATGACGTCAGAGTCGCAAACGTTTGCGACTTTTATATGCCGTCTGCTCCTAGCTTAAGGCCAGGCGCGCACATGCAACTAAACAGTTTAGTTGCGATTTTGAGCACTATGGGATTATATGAGAGTCCGCGCACATAAACCGGCGGACGACTCTCATATAATCCCGAGTGCTCAAAATCGAAACCAAACTGTTTAGTTGCATGTACGCGCCTGGCCTAAATGTGATGGTAAATGTTGAGCACAAGGTAGAAGTAGTGGTGAAAGGAATTTCTGTATGTTTCCCTTGCTGACTTTGGAGTTTAGCTACAAAATGAAACGACATGACATAATTTGCCCAGCGGAAAAAAATCGTAGATTGATTGGATTGTGGTTGTGATGTTGGGCATCTGAAAGCTCTATTCTCGCTGGGGTGTTATATTTAATGCTTGTTTTACACGTTACTGCAAAATTCAAAAATTATTATACACTACTGTACTAGGGTGATTGCGGCTTCAATTCAATAGACCCTTTAAGTTTGACATTTCACTACGCCATTACAATAGTGACGGTGAGAAGGCTGAGGAGTTTTTATACTGTCATCAATATAACCATCCTCATGGGGTAGTGGAAATCTAACCCTGGGCAGGAGCCTAATTCCGCAAGTGTTAATAATTTTCCGTGTACACTTGCTAATATGCCTGAATAAATTAACCTATCTGCAAAAGCATATAATATACAATACATTAAGGGTATTTATGCAACGTCGGAAAACCATCGTAAGCGTAGGAAAGTTTTGCGATGTCGTAAACGAACTATCAAAATTTGTATGGAAAATCCTTTCCAACAAATCGTTAAATCTCCGACAAGAATTTGTGTTGTAAACGTCGTAAACGAAAATGGTAAACGTGGTAAACTTTTTTTCAATGGGATTATGACATTGGCTGAATCAGCTGATTGGTTTACCACATCATTTACGCCGAATTTTTTGAGGGGCATTCATGAAACGTGTGTCGGAAACTTTACGATTTTACAACGTCGGAAAGTTTCCAACGTTGCATGAATAGCATTATTAATTTTATTTTTTTAATATTGTCTTCCTGGGCACATGTTCTGTAACACTCGCATCGATTTCCATCGTTTCTCGACTGCTTTTAACCATGCGAGAGTTACAGAACATGGTACATGGGTCCTGTATAAATAAACAAGATTTTTTTTTTCAACCCAATTTTCCCAATTTCCAATTTTCCTTTTTGGTTTCAATTCAATAAAGAGCTGACGAGTAAAATCGTAAAAAGGCGCCGATTGGGTAATTTCTAAAAAAGTCAGGGCCAAAGGACCGAACGCAAAAAAAGGGGCCATTTGGACTCTATAGGGGCCTAACGGAAACGCTGCCTCTGCGGCTCACGCTTAGACAATACAAGGCGTGATTTTTTGCAACCCCGGAGGAAATTGGCAGAAAAAACGACGTTGGGGCTAAGCAATTTACGTGTCAAACGCAATTACTTAGCGTCTTCGGGCTTAGCTAAACGCAGAGAATTCTCGGGACTTAACTTCAGCACGGATAAAAATTGTGTTACCGGCTTTTTCAACCAATTTTTGTTTATTGTTTTATGACAGATAATTACTACGAGAGGAACAGTTGGTCAAACAATCAAGGTAGCGGAGCACGAATTTGAAGTGGTGCAATCCTTTAAATACCTTGGGTCAATAGTAGCAGCCGATAACAATATAGAAGAAGAAATACGCGGGCGGCTTCTCAAATCCAACAGAGCCTACTATAGTCTGTAAAAGCTCTTCAAATCAAGAAATCTCACCATAACTTCAAAACTGCTGCTTTACAGGACCATGGTCCTGCCAGTACTCACATATGGATCCGAGACTTGGGTGCTTAGCAAAAGGAACTCCGACCTCTTAGCCGCGTTCGAGAGAAAAGTCTTAAGGAGAATTATTGGCCCCATATGTGAGGAAGGACGATTCCGGAGACGGTACAATCATGAATTGTACGCAATCTACCTTGAAGCGGATATCGTGACAAAATTTAAGCTCGGTAGACTCCGGTGGGCAGGGCACCTAGCTCGCATGAGCGAAGATGAACCTGCTCGGAAAGTTCTTTGTGGTACATTCTATGGTAGACGACAGCGTGGTAGACCATGCTTGCGCTGGAGAGGTGGCGTAGACCAGGACGCCCGGAGCCTTAGGGTGCGCAACTGGATGGCGGCGGCTCGAGACCGGGATGGGTGGAGAGACTTGTTGAAGGAGGCCAGGACCGGACCCCGGTTGTCGAGCCGATGATGATGAATTAGTATAATGTCGTTTTCGAGTGGACGTTCGGAGCTACTCCTTTTTCACTCTTTTTTACTCCAAATTTTCCATCTTCAATAGGAATGAAACAGTTCCGAAATCCAAACGAAAACGACATAAAATAGTTGAAAATTTATCAACTTATGAGCTAAGCAGATATAAAAATTAACATCGTACCTTATATCGTAAATTGTAGAGACATAACCAACATTTCAGGGGCAAAAAGGTGATATATGGTGTACAAGTTTTTTGCGATATTTCACAAACATTTTTAACTTGAAGAAAAGTCAATTACAGTAATAATTTTCGGCCTTCAAAATTTGAGAAGATCGTTTACATGTGATCTGCTATTAAAGAACTGTTAGTTCACGAATGATATCCCTGGTGTATTTATATTTAGCTCGAGATCACAGGAAGATGTATTTTATTACGTTTTGTGACACGATTGAAATAGCGCCAATGAATGGATTTTTTTACACATAAATTGAGTTGTCCTAAAGCTACCAATCACACGGCATATGAAAAGTCGCAATTGTTTGCGACTCTGACGTCATTTTAAAAGCTGCAAATGTGTTACAAATTCTATATCTATATCAATGCTCGAAAACTTGCATATGGGGTGTTCAAATGATATGCAAAAACTGTCCCAAAAGTCGCAAATGCATTTGCGATCAAGGCACTCACACTTCGCACATCATGTGTCCGCAAATGTGATCACAAATGTTGTGATCGATATGCGAGGTTTTTTTGACGATGTGTTATAAAGTCCGCATATCACCCAATTCCAATCATATGCAGGTTTGCGAACATTTCATATTTTTTAGGAACTGAAAAATTCTCATCTAAAAATGTATAACAAATGGATTGTGGTGGGGAAAATATCAAAAGCAGCCAGAATCGAAAAACTGTGGAATAATTTTGTCATTGAACTTTACATATTTTCGCTGTATTTTGTATTTTGCCAATAAAAAGATTAAAAAAAAAATAATGTACTTCATATTATAAAAGCAAACACATTTATTGGCTGAGTTATATATAATATCATCTCCAGAACTACCCACGCTCAATTTTAAATTTACGAATATGTATAATAATTTAAGTTCCATTTTATTACGTTTAAAAAATGTAAATCCTATATTCTATAGGTACATGCAAGAATTTGACAAAAAAACAACTCTACTAGTAAAATGAAGATTCTCAGCACTTGATATGCTGCATATGTATGTGGAGATGTGTAATGTAGTTTTCGTGGCATCGCAAATGCTTGGGATGGTCGCATATGACTGCACATGCTCGCAAACGATCACAAATTATATGGGAGGATGTTCACACGATATTCAAGAAAGTCGCAAACTAATATGCACTTTCGGTGTCGCAAATGGTTTGCCAGCATAAGCGGACTGTCCTAAAAGGGTGTTCAGACGATATGCTATCAAAGTCGCAAATGATGACGCAAAAATGACGTCAGAGTCGCAAACGTTTGCGACTTTTATATGCAGTCTGCTCCTAGCTTTACACAATTCCGTTTGCAATAGAAAATTTTATACAAATTCTTTCTTACTTGCGGTTTTTAGAAATTCACCATAATTAGGGTGGCGGTTTGTAGCATATATACAGGGTGTTATGAATAAGATGCGTCAAAAGGCTATAATTTAACCTGCACACCCTAGCCTTATAACTATCCTATATAACTGCACAAAGTTAAATGTACATATTTATCATATGTAGGTATTACTGTAAATATTACAGGATATTTTATTTTCAATTCAAAGTGCGACTGTTGTTCACATTACAAACAATCAAAAAACCCCCCTAATAACAAAAAAAACTAACTGTAAGTTTGGAGTAAAAAATAGGGCAATATATCATCTTGTTCAGAGCAAGATTTAAATTTTTTGTATAACTTTTACACGAATACGACAAAACCAATAGTATTAACTAACTACCAAATGAGTCCGACTAAACTGCGATTTTATTATTTTTCTTAGATGCATTTGTAGTAGATTGTCCGCTAGTACCATTTTTCTATTGGGAAAAGTGTATTTCTTTAGGTTTGGTTATAAGGCTCTATGAAAAAGTCGTTACATTTGTTGCAATCAGCCGTTTTTTTTTCCTTTTTGTTCAAGGAGCGCCGCCCGCTGCTGTGCGTACCACCAGACCGCTCTCTGTCTGACCAGGCCTCTAGTCGAAATTTTGTAATAGAGAGAGACATTAATCACTTCTATCACATTTCTATCAGTCCTATCATTTAAAATGCTCTATTTTGGATTATTGATGTATTTACTTGCCCAGATCTGAGAGTTAAAATCAAGTTTTGGACAAATTAAGGCTTTAAGGATTACAGTCAGATCAAAAGGGGGAAACGAATTTCTTTCATAGTCGAAGAAAACCTAAATACCTAGGAACGCGTCTGGTGACCTCTAATATTTGGTTTCCACACGTAAGGTGCCCTCTGAATTACATACCGAGAACGTAAAGTTCTTTGGTTTGTCAAATGTATGTTTTCTACTTTTTGAACGACATAAGTTGACATTAAAAAACCGTTTCTTGGAATTTCCCATCAAATACAGAACAATATGGTAAGTTGGTACTCGCATTTCAAGGGCTAGGGCTTGCTAGTTGTTATTAAAGCTTGCCTATTTGTACGTCCATACGCAGAACCAAAAGTTGATTTCATTAGGTATGTCGTAGTTGATTGTCATTGTAATGTTTTCATGCCAACAGTGTACCTGCGAAATTATAGAATATCAGCTCCTCACCATATTTGATGATTTTCACATCATACCTTGGAGAGGCGTTGAGTGTAGAGGACATATAGGAACTCCTTCGTAGGCCCGAGAAGGAGCGTCTCATGCTCATCACAGTTCACTCTTGAGCCTACATCAATTTCAGGAATTCAAAACCAACGTGCATCGGTATTTTTCGATGACTCCTATCCTATTTTCTTAGAGCTAAAGCTCGAAAAGGGATTGTTTATCATTTTAGGGGTTGGAATAGCCCTTTGAATTTTCGTTTTTTGAGTTAGGAAACTTGAATTAGCTATTATAGCTAGCAACTTATATATCAGAAGGAAGAAACCCCTGAAACTTGTTGCAGCTTATGCGAGTTAATTCAAGTGAGCGTTTGTTAGCGCTTTTGTTATCACCGCGTAGTATAAACATAGAAATCGAAATTCTCCTATTTGTAAATATCAAACGCCTCTATCCAGCTGGGACTTAACCACGATATCAAAGAGCATACAGATATATTCAAAAAGTGGCATACATACCACTTACATACGTTTTGTTTCTAAAAGAATAAGCATGTTTTACCTCAGTTAGTTGCCGTGTCGGTGCTGTCTTTTTTTTACAGTTTTTTTTTTTTTAAACAAGGACATGACCCATGGAAGCTGAGGAATCTAATGACGTCCCGCAACAACAAATAAGATGTAGCTATTTTCCCTTCCGCATTTTTTTTTTATTATTTCATGAATCTCGTTTATTATTTTTGATTAGTTTTCATAAACAAAATACATATAATATATTTGTACATTTAATCTACATAACATACCTTGAATTTTGGTGGTTTGTATTAAAATGTCTTTTTTCAGTCATCATGATTTTTTGATATTTTTGGTCAGCAAATTTATGAGAAAAAGTTTGGTTTTTGTTTAAAAAACATTCTGTTGGTTGTAGATATGAGTTTTTATTCGAAAACATTAAACGGCGCAGAGATATAAGTCGTTGATAAGCTATCAAAACACAAGTAAATTCGGAATTTTATCAAATTGTTTACAAATTGGAATTGACGAACAGTAATAATTAGATTGAGTTTGAGATGTTTTGAATTCGAGTTTAAAAGATAAATGAGAAAAGGAAATTGTTATGCTTTCTTGCTTTTGATTGAGATATCCATTTCACTCACTCTTCTTATTAACTGCATTTGAAGAGCGTACTAGATTGGTGTGCATTCTACCATAGTGGGTTTAAGTCTAGGACAAAGGTGAATAATGACTATTGGTTGTGATATGCGATATAATAATACCGGGAATGGTTGTGGTAGCTAATTTGTTGGTACAGTAAGAACGAAAAACAACACGCTATGCTTGAGAAATATCTTTTATAAAATTTCGGAAAAAATCCTCAATTTTGCTGTTATGCTGGATTTACACGATGGGCAAATTGGCAATATTTCTGTCAAAAAAACTGACAAAAGAATGAATTTGTCTATTCTGTATTGCCAGTTTTTCGATAGAAATACTGACAGTTTGTCAGTCGTGTGAATCTAATAACATTAAAGGCTTAACTACATAAGCCAAAAAGTACTTTTGTACAAAAGTAAAAATATTTTTTTTCCCGCTAGCGCAGTTGTTTTGTGAAAAAGAATATACAAATTTTTTTTTAAACCAAAATTTAATCTTTTTGCATAATTTTTATAAGTTTTCCAGTCAGAAAAAATAATAGAAAATGAGTTTGAAACTGTTCACTTTTGTAAATTTTCATTTTTTTGGCTTATGTAGTTAAGCCTTAAAAAGTGGGAATGACAAATGTAACTTTTTGGATTCGTTGCTCAATTATTTTCGGTCGTGGTAAATCGAAATGGAAGAAAGTAAATAGAAATTTAGTTTTAACTGTAAGTTAAGTTTAATGTTTCTGAACAAAAAAAAAACTGCATGTGATTCTTCTAGAAAATTTTGATTGTTTGAGTTTGAAATTTTTTTTATCGAAAAGGTTAACCAACTTAAAGAAAAAAAAAAATTATGCTATGAGATGGTACTGTTTTGCGCAAAACAATATAGACTTTGACATTTTGTGTTTGATTTTCAATAGGACTGTTTCTTTCAGAAATTTTTATTGTAAACAAAATATAAACTGTTATCTGACGACGAATAAAAAAATTTAGTTATACACCACGCAGATTTTTTTCTTTGACAACAGTTTTTTTTTTCTCGCCACCAATATTTTTTCTAATCAAAAGAACTGTATACTGAGTCTGAGGCCCAACGTCAAATTCCTATTTGTATTTGCCTCACTTGCTGCTCTACTGACTTCTAAACTGGAGTGAAAAAAAAGAGTACAAAAGGAGTACTCCGGGGTCGGACGTCCAAGCGAAAACAATTATAGCCCTTTTTCTACTATCAGAGATGATCCATGTAAGTATATCATCAAAATACATGCATTACAACAGCAACACGAGATCCTGCTCCCTATTTCGAACATCCACCAGACTTCAGTGCCAAACAAGTAAAAAAAAATCAATAGTTTGACAGAAAAATATGTAGGGAAAACAAAAACAAGTGATTGTGATTGGTCGATTGTTTGTTTTCCCTACATACATATTTTTACGTCAAAATTAGAAAAAGAAAAGACAAAGATTGTTTCTGGAAAAGCCTAATCGGGATCACTTTTCATTTTTGCTCTAAAGAAAAAAGACAACGAATATATGAAAAATAAACAAACGTAAGGAAAAAAGGGATAGTCATACAACTCAGTTATCACTTAGATCCGTACTGTTTTATTTTCATGAGATTATTTATATGGAAAGTGGTAAGTGCTTGAAGGAACCATTTTGTTAAATGGCAAAGTTTAGTAGTGTTTATACACACTTTAAGGAAGTCGATGTAAGAATCAGAAATGAGTAGAATAGTCCGAAAATCCAATCGGAACAGTCAACCCAAGGCTTTTGGAGTAGGTAGTAAGAGTGGAAAAGGAGTACTCTTGTTGTTTTTTTTGTTCATGGTGAGGTGTTGGATGTCGGACACCGGATAAAAACCTGATGAATATCAAAAATTCTCCCCAATATAGGGGATTTACCCCGTGTGTGAATTTTATTGAAATTATTTAAATTCGATTAATTTCTGACATTTGCACTCGTAGATTAACGTCATTTGTATCAAATATTAAACTTTGGATAATATTTAACTCCATTTTATTCCAATTCACACAAGGACTTTAGGTCATCATGAAATAAGTCTCCAAATTTGAGAATGAAGTAGATTCCTAAATCATTGTACTACTTTTAAGCGGTTTGATACCTTGCCCAAAAGATTTCTTCTTTTGGAATTTAAATAGGTTTGTTCGTTGAGCCCCGAAGTCACCCTGGGGTCGCCACAGCGTTTTTTGAAAAACATGAAGTCACCCTCGTGAAAAAATTCTGTGTTTTTTGAGACCTGGGGTCGCCCTGAAGTAGAACTAGGTATTTTGCTGTGGTGAGTTCAGGTAAACTAAAACTGCCAAAGTGACATGAGTTGTTATGCATATGTTTTTTGGTGGATTCACGTGCTGCAGGTTATTGTTTATTTTTGGAAAACAAATTGCAATTAATTAATTTGTAGAAGTTGGTTTTTATTCATTTTAAATACATATTTGAAACAAATTTCAGTTTTAATTATCCAACAACAGAACTCTTTTATCTTGCTTTAAATGTCAACAGCCCTTGAGCGTTTTTTGAGAACCAAAAAAACCAGGTTTTTTTGACAATACTTGGGGTTGTCAAGAAAACCTGGGTCAATCCTGTGTAAAGTTCAACGAACGAAGCTAATGACACTTATTTTGACGTTTTTAATTTTAGTTCAAAAATATTACATAACTCAAGAAAAAAAAATAACTAAAGAAGATATTCGTATTGCTTACAAAAAAAGCCTGCTGCGATATAAGATATAACCCCTGCTGTTATAATTTGGCCTTATTTCATGTTTGTACAGTGGTTTAAGGTCAAACATAAAAATTTGGTTTTATGTCCCGGTATCATTTAAAAATTTCTAACATGCGGCCAAATGGGGGCTTTCAACGCCGAAAATGGTTTTGTTTTCTCACACTGAAACTGAAATCCATATATATAAAGGGTCTTCCAATAGGGACTTCCAAACTGACAGTTGATAGCAGCCATATTGTCGAAGCTACATCTGCCAAATTGGCTGTCATTTGTTCAATATGTTTTGCCAAATCACCATGGAGGCTGCTTTTAAACCATGCAATTTCTTCTTGCGATTTTTAAGCACGTGGGCGAGGGACGTATGTGGTGGCCGGGGTAGACGAAATTGCTGAGGTTGAACAAATTGCAGAGTTATCGCTCATTCTTCTTTGTGCTTTTCCGTTTTGTTCGAATGTGTTTTATTTTCATTCGTCGTCCACTCGGATAACTTCGCTTAATCAAGTAGAGTAAAGAGTGCAGTGAGATGATACTTCTTCACTTGCACAAACTAAACTTTTCATTAAAAATCGCTGTCGTGTAAAAGGTATTTGCAATTAGAAGGAAACCAAAGGAGAAACGAAGATTAAAAATCGCTGTAGTGTAAAAGCAGTCATAGCGATCAACAAAACGTGCAAATGATACAATTGTCTTATCAAAATGGGCGTTCTGTTCGGACAACGTTCTACGCGCTTCGCCCATTTACGGTCATCTTCAGTGATGAGGCCCATTTCTGGATGAATGGGTACGTCAACAAACAAAATTGTCGAATTTGGAACGATACCAATCCACAAGAAATCCAAGAGCGTCCAATGCATCCCGAAAATGTCACTGATATTTGGTGTGGATTTTGGGCTGGCGGCGACATCAGTCCATATTTCTTTGAGAACGAAGTTGGCCATGACATCATCGCCAACGGCGAGTGCTATTGGTCGATGATTACCAACTTCTTTTCGCCTGAATTGGTTGATATGGACACCAACAACATGTGGTTTCAACAGGACGGCGCTACGTGCCACACAGCTAACGCCACATTGTAAATTCTGCACGAGCGATTCGAGGGCATGCGGTCATCTCACGTGGAGGTGATGTGAACTGGTCACCTATAGATCGTGCGATTTGACCCTGTTAGACTTTTCCTTGCAGGTCTACGCAAATAAGCCACAAACCATATCGGTTATCAAAGCCAGCATGACCCAAACCATCGGTCAAATTCAGCCTGATTTATGCACCAGTCATGCAAAATTGGACATTGCGGGTGGCGCCACGCAGAGCCGCGGTGGACATTGGAACGATGTTATATTCCACATAACGGCATCGATAGGCCTTTCAAACGAATACAAAATTTCTATGGTATCTCACATACAATTTGTTTTATTAAAATTTAAAGATAGGAAGCACTGAATGAAAGACCCTGTATATTCACCTTATTCAAAAATTGAATTTGTATAAAATTTACCGCGACTTTAAACCACTTCACACATTGCCTAAGTCCGACATTACCTACATACATTAGTGAAATACATGATGAGGGCTTTCACGAAGACAATAATGGAGAGCCGATAATAGGGCAAATATTGGATGCGAGTAATATGAAGGGCCTAATTGGCTAATTAGGACGAAGTGCCTCTATTTTTTTCGTCGGGGAAATGATAGGCTAGCAAAATTTTATGTAACATTTTTAATAAAGTTTCTTTTTGTGTTTAATTTATTTATTATTTATATATTAACTAACTGTATTTAAATAGTTTGTAGATAAGTAATGCGTTATAATAAATATGGCATGATAAATTTACCGCCTGCCAGAGTGGACGTTGAAAATTAAAATTTAAGTGTATACACATATAAAATATATATGTGTATATCCTTATTACGTTGCTCGCGTATATAATTTTCCATACAAATTTTGACATTTGATTTACGTGGTGATAAACTTATGCGTTTACGAGGTTTACTAGGCAAATACGACATTTCATGAATACCCCTAATAAAAAGGACGTTCTCGTAAACTTTTGCGTAAACTTATCTTTTTTACACAATTGGTAAACTTATCTCGTTGCATGAATACCCCTATTCATTTGGATAAATGCTGCGTAATTGAATCAGCTGTTCGCCAAACGTCAAAAATGTATTTGTTCAAAAAAATTATTTTCTGAAAAATTTTAAAAAAGTTAAATAAAAGATGCCAAAAAGAAGAAAAAAACAGAAATTAGTGCAATTATATGAACAAATTGCCTTAATGATTTACTCATTTTAGAATTTTAGAAAAATGATGGTTTGTGCATTTTCTGTTACAAAAGTAAAATCCTTATAATTAACTTTTAACAATAGATAAACAGAAAGAAAAAGAGGATGCCATTTTAGAAGATCAAAAAATGTTAATTGTTCTATTAAAGGTGAAGCACTATCTTGTAAACTTAAATTTGCTCATGTTGACATTTTTCGGTACTTCTTTAAGTATTTACACTAACCATGATTATGGCTGAGAATTCTAGATACACGTCTAAAAGTCACGATGACGTTTGGATAAGTTTATCAAAATAGATTTGCATAATGCTACATTTACACGACTGACAAATTGGCATTTTTCCATTGTTCTGTCATTTTTTTGACAGTTAAATTCCAGAATACTGCCAATTTGTCAGTCGTGTAAATGTAGCATAAGTTTCCGCATCAAAATCCTTAGTCCCCTTTCACACGAGGAAACAAGTTGCTGGAGATTTTTTTGACGTTTTCTTTTAATTTCCTTAAAAATCTCCTGTACCTTTCACACGAAGAAACAAAATCGTGGAAACTTTCTGTATTTTCCTTTTAAAATAGCTTGGCTGAACACACTCTACTGTGTGTGTGAAGAGGAATGTCAAAAAAATCTCCTCGAATCGTTGACCGGGGAGATTTCATTTTCCCCTCTTACTTCTTGCCCTTCTCACCAACAAACTGATTGTTGCTGGCAACTCAGTTTCCTCGTGTGAAAGGGGACTTAGATACAATTATACAATTTGCGTAAACCATTTCCCATATAAAATTTGACAGTTCATTTACCAAAAGATAAATTTATCCAAAAGATAAACTTATTAGTGTTTTACGACGTTGCATGAATCCCCTTATTGTTTTACATTTTTGCGTAACAAAAGGGCATTAACAAAAATTTAAAATTATGGATTGCCCAATGGAAGCATAAGTGGGTTTCATGTTTCAATTAGGCTTTTCCAGAATCTATCTTTGTCTTTTCTCTTTCTAATTTTGACATAAAAATATGTAGGGAAAACAAACAATCGACCAATCACAATCACATGTTTTTGTTTTCCCTACATATTTTTCTGTCAAACTATTGATTTTTTTTTTTACTTGTTTGGCACTGAAGTCTGGTGGATGTTCCAAATTCAATCCTCTCAAAAGATCGGGGTTTTATTTACTCCGAGAGTTCCTAGGTGCTCGTCGCTTTCGCTTCTTATGTTATCCGATTTTTTTGATTTAATTAATAGATATTCTTATTGTAAAAATGTATTATAAAGTAAACAATAAAATATAAAATGTATTTAAGGCTATTTCTGTAGTTGAAAGCATGTTTACAAAAATAAGATAGAGTTTTCCATGACTTGTCACCATTAAGGATTTCTTTTGTAGAATTGGGCAAACACCCAGGAAATGAAGTACATCCTCACGTTCATTAAGATAACAGAGACCACAATTTCCTGAAAGATCTTCCCTGTAAGGAATAAAATTTAGTCTAAGGATTTCTGTTCTAGCCTTCCGTTCGTCAACAACTAGGTACTGCAATCAATCCGTAGAACATCCCTTGCCATTCTTAAAAATTATGAGTAAAGTTTAGCGAGTAGTTATGGTATTCTGCTAGTCTAATCCATTCTTCAAAGATCCTGTTTTTTTTTATCGTAGTAGTGATAGTATTATGTGTTTTTCACAATTTTCATTATTCTTCTGTACTCTCCGTACTATGTAGTGGGAATTGGCTTTTAAATTACGTAGAAATATGTTTCCCAGCCCGGATTCTTCATTGCGTATGTTGAAGTAGTATTAGGAAGTCGGAACAAAAGCTTAAAGAAAAATCTTTGCTGCTTCTCATACACTTTCTACTGGGTTGCAACAATAAACTTTAGCATAAGCATGAGTTTATAGTGGCTGAAAGATACTTCTAAATATTTGTATTCTCGAACGATTTCGAGTTGCATATTATTAAGAAACCAAGCTTCATTAACCACTACTTGTTTGCGGAGATTTTTTGCAAACACCATGACCTTAGATTTCGTGGTGTTAATTTGAAGATTCCATAGTTTGCAGTACTCAGTCAGTTTATTGATCATTAGATAGATTTTCGGTTCGTCTGCTAAAATTACTAAGTCAACAGTGTACAATGAGACCTTTAAAGATATTTCTGCAAAACTAAATCCTCCTGGTAAGTTCTTGACGACTCCATCAAAAAAAAATAAAAAGTGTGAGCACAATGGCCCTCAACATACATCCTTGCGGAACGCCTATTTTCGTGTGAAAAAAAAATTGAAGATTGGGGGTCCCCGTAAATAGCTGCCGATGCTTCCGATAGCAGCTCTTCATATACATCCTTATAAACTTTGTAGATAGCCCAATAGTAGTACTCAGCTTATAGAGCAGACTGTTTCTATTAATATTTCCAAAGGCGGCCTTGAAGTCTGCAAAAAAGCAGAACAATCTTTTTTTTTATCTTCTATAAGATTCCTCGCAATTCCTGGTCGGATACCTGCCTGACGTTATTGCCCTTAACCCACGAAGACAGTCTATTGTAGGTATCACTTGATAGGAATTTGACTCTTAAGAAAATAAGAACTTTTCAAACTCACAACAAACGCCAACTACAACTAAGCGATCTTGGATTTCCATCCCAATGCACGACACTGGTTTACTTGCGCGAGAGCCTCACTAAAAAAAATCAAAGTATTTTGCGTAATGCGCTCACACTGAAGAAAAATAAAAAAATACATTCTGCATTCACCGCCCGGGGACTTGTTTACATAAAACTTCATCAAGATGACAAGGAAGAAGGAAGCTCAAATTGTTGACAACATTGAAACATTAAATAAAATTACTGGGTTACCAACTTTTCGAACTTAGAATAAATTAGAATTTCGAACTTACAATTAGTTAAAACTACCAGCATTGCCAGATACACCAGTATCCTTTTAAATTTTCTTCAAACTCATTTTTTTTATATTATAATTATTTACTATTTAAATAACTTTTTCTTTTTTTTAGCATTCATATTCATTTGATCAATATTATAATTAATATTATTTATTATTGATTTGTTTCTTAAAAAATAATTATTAATTCAAATTATGGAAAGAATTCCAATATTGCCCTTAAATTTTAATTTTTCTTTCAGTCATTTTCCTTTTCGAAGCCTTTTCCTACATCATTCCTTTTGTCGTCTTTATATTTTAGATTTTCTTTTAAAACATCACCGGCTCGGTGTTGGTTAATAGAAATGGAGTAGTTCCAGATTCCGATGGTAATGTTCTGCTGCGATCACTTATAAAAATTTTTGTTGCCCAAAAATCTGGCCTTAAAATTTGTCATTTAAATGCACAAAGTTTGAGGTGTAAGATTGACGAATTTCGAGATATTTTTGAAGGTTCTGGGGTTGATGTGATTTGTATTTCTGAGACATGGTTTTCTATTAATTTTAATGATATTCTTTTCAAACTTGCTGGCTATAAGCTTTTTCGTGCTGATCGTACTAGATGTAATGGTGGTGGGGTTGCTGTTTATGTAAAGGAAAATATTCCCTGTGTTGTAAAACGTAGATCTCCAAATGACAGTCATATAGACTTCTTGTTTATAGAGCTTGTTGGCGAACGTGAGAGACTTCTTGTGGGAGTTGTGTATAGACCTCACAGATTAATAAGCATTGAACCTCTTATATCTCTGCTCGAAGACATAACGATCTCGTCTTCAAATGTAATTGTGTGTGGTGATATGAATAGTGATTTACTTCTGGAAGACCACTTATCGGAAAGTATGCTGACCTTGAATCTGTTTCCAGTTAATACCTTTTTGCCCACGCACTTTAGCACACATTCGGCTACACTCCTCGACGTTTTTTTTGTGAGTGAACCTAATAAAGTCTTCATGTATGATCAGTTGTCTGCCCCTGCTTTCTCGAAACATGACCTCATTTACCTAACCTTCGAGTTTACAGTGACTATCTCACCTACTACCCTCACTTACCGGGATTTCAATCGAATAAACCAAGTAACATTAGAGTGCGATGCTCGGAGCGTAGCGTGGGAACAAATTTACTCTTTAACTTCATGCAATGAGCAAATTGATTTTCTTCAAACTAACATTAATAATCTTTTTGAAAAACACGTTCCTTTGAGGACTAGGACTATCAATTCTGGGCAACGCACATGGTTTACCACAGATATTCGATTACTTATAAAAAAACTTACAAGCGCTGGAAGAGATATAAGGTAAATGCATTCCACCAAGAATTTTGTAATCTCCGAAACAAAACCGTTTCTCTGATTCGTTCAACTATGACCCTAGTTTACGCTAACCGTCTAGACCCTTGCTTAAGTGGGAAAAAACTTTGGAAAAATTTAAGAAACTTGGGTTTAGGCAGGCAGCAAGGTGAAGTCTCCAAAACTATTGATGTTAATTTGCTTAATCAAGAATTTGTAACTCTTCCACATTTATCGCATGTAGAAACATCCCCATGTCTGGTTGATTTGCCCACGGAAAATATCTTTGAAACCAGTCACAAGTTCGGATTTAATGGAATTGACCAATTTCAAGTAGTCGAAAGTATACTTTCTATAAAATCTAATGTCGTTGGAACTGATGGTGTCCATCCTAAATTTTTGAAAATTTTATTACCATTGCTACTGCCCTATATTACGTTCGCCTTCAACAGCATTTTAACGAAATGTGTTTTTCCTACAGTTTGGAAGAGAGCGAAAATCATACCGGTCCCTAAAAACTCAAGTGGTAAGGATTTCCGTCCTATATCCATACTCCCGTTTCTGTCGAAAGCTTTTGAAAAAATAATGAAAACTCAAATTAACTCTTTTCTAAACGCCACTGACGCCCTTACACCTCTGCAATCTGGTTTTCGAGAAAAACATAGTTGAATTACCGCTCTGTTGACAGTGGTTGAAGAAATAAGACAAAGCATTGATAATGATCAAATCACTTTTCTTGTACTGCTTGATTTTTCTCGAGCTTTTGATACCGTTGACCACAATGTTCTCTGCAATAAGCTCTTTACAAATTTTGATTTTTCATCCACTGCCATAAAGCTTCTTATTTCATATCTTTCTGGTCGGCAACAAGCGGTTTATGCAAACGACTTGTTATCTAATTTTATAACTGTACCTGCAGGACCACAAGGCTCTATTTTGGGACCTTTGCTTTTTTCCCCTCTACATCAACGAACTTCCATACGTCGTTACCAATTCTACTATACAACTCTATGCTGATGACGCTCAACTTCAAATAAGCTGCCCCCTCGGACTAATTGAAGATTGCGTAAGTCGTATAAATGCAGACCTTGAAAACATCGCTAATTGGGCAAAGAAAAATCTTCTCTCAATTAATTCAGACAAATCTAAGTGCATTGTCATATCTAAGAAATGTACATCCACATCTTTTTTCCCCACGATCTTCCTAAATAATATCCCCATCGAGTATGTTTCCACTGCCAAGAACTTAGGAATGATTTTCAATAAAACTCTGACTTGGACTAACCACATCAGTTTAGCTGTTGGCAAAGTATATGGTGTCTTACGCTCGTTATGGGCGTCGCAGTATTTTACTCCAATAAAAACTAGAATTGTGTTAGTAAAATCACCTATCATACCTATTCTTATTTATGGATGTGAGGTGTATGGGAAATGTGATGCAATGTGTAAAAGAAAATTAAATGTTGCTTATAATAATGCCATTAGATACGTTTTCGGACTCCGCAGATTTGATAGAGTCACTAATTTTTCGAACAAAATTTGCAACCTTACTTTCGATAAGTTACTGCAATTTCGATCATTAACTATGCTCTTTAATATTGTACAAATGCAACAACCTCCGAACTTATTTAGTAAAATAACTTTTTGTGCTTCCACTAGAACAGCGCAGATCCTTCAACCGCGTTTTTCATGTTTGACGTCTGAACGTCAGTTCTTCGTTTACGCCGTCCGACTTTGGAACTCTCTCCCACGACATTTTAGGAACATTGGTGATAGGAAGAGATTTCAAAAGGAACTTAAGGCATATTATTTAATTAACTGAATTTCATATTTCTATTTTGTAAAATTATTAATTATTGTAAGCTACTGATTTTATTGGTTCATTTATTTTACTTAGAGTTTGAATGATTTTAAGCCTCTATGAATTGTTCTCATACATAAACTTTTTTTCTACTTTAACTATGCACTAGCTTATAAGATTTTTGTATCTTAATGTGTATAAGTATCTATTAAATAAATAAATAAATAAATAAATAAATAAAGTAACAAACACAATCACACCAAAAAAAAATCTATTCTTCTACGAAATACGAATTCCTTTCAATTAACAGACAAAATTCGATTCTGTATAGAAAAAATTCGATTTCTTTTTTGAAAGGAATTCGCCATAAGTACGATATACCTCTCTAATTTTTTGGCATGACACTATCACCTTTTTTGAATATAGGGAAAATCAAAGCCTTCTTAAAATCTGCTGTTTTATGACAGCATCGTATCTTCAGTTGATTTTATAGTTCCGTTAATTGACATAGAATGGCATTAGTTAAATACTTGAGTTCTAATGAAATCCCATCAGAACCCGATGCTTTTCCATTTTGCATTTGTTTCAAAGCATTTTCAACTTCCCGATAAGTTATTATGTCGTCTAATTCTTCGATATAAGTATTGGGTACGGCATAATGGTAGATGCACTGATCTGATGGGTTGGTAATTAAAAAAGTCTTTTAAAATGTTCAGTTAGCAATTCCGTTTATATAAGTACAATAGAGGTCGATTAGAGGTCTCCTTCATCACTGACGATTTTGTACAGTTTCTTACAGCTATCATTCCCCTTCAGATATTTAGAAATGGAAAACAGGTTTTTCTATGTCCCTTACATTCTTCATCAAACCACAATAAGCTTCTTCGTTTACTTGTCTGTGTCATCGAACTTTGAGAAGCTGCTTTTGTGATAGTATAGCTATTTTGGACGTTTTTGAATATTTTGTCAGTACTGAGATAAGACGAGACAGACATTGAGCTGATTTCAAGTTCTCTATCGAGATTTCTTCTAAATCGAACTTCGACCCCTTCTCTCCAAATTAATTTTGCTACCGGCTGTCTTCGGATAATTTCATGCGTTGCTTCATAAGAGATCATAAGCGGCGAATGAGCTGAAAAAGTCTTTCTTTGAACTTCAAAATTCGCCAAGTATATTTAATCCATTCTACACTGACAGCTGACAAAATGGCCGCCAATTAAAATAGTGTCGCCAACTTAAAGTTCTATACCAGTGGCATTGGAAGCAAGGACTGGCTACGGCAATAAGGAAAACGCCGTTACATCCAGAAAAACTCTGAAAGTTTGGTGTGCTTTATGGGCTGGTGGGATCATTGGTCCTTACTTCTTTAAAAACGATGCTGGCCAGATGGTTTTTTGTTCCTGAATTGAATGTGGGGGAGCTGTGGTTTCAACAAAACGGAGTAACATGTCACATATAGCTCGTGCCAAAATTGATTTATTGAAGGAAACGTTTGGTAACCGCATAGTTTCACGTTACGGACCCGTGAATTGGCGTCCAAGATCGTGCGATTTAACGCCGCTTGACTATTTTCTGTGCCGATATGTGAAGTCGCTAGTCTACGCCGATAAGCCCGAAACGATTGACCACTTGTAGGACAACATTCACCGCGTTATTGCCGATATACGTCCACAAATGTTGGAAAAAGTCATCGAAAATTGGACCTCCACATTAGACTACGTCCGAGCCAGCCGTGGCGGTCATATGCCAGAAATCATATTTAAATTATAATGCCAGACCAGTACCAACTCCAACCACAATATGGTTTGTGCTCAAAAACAAACTTTAACTTCATGTGGTTAAAATTTTCGGTCAATAAGCACATCATACACACGTGTTTCATTTATAGGAGCCCAAATTTGGACAGAAATTCAACTTTTAACGAATTTGATGCTCTGTCCGACTCCATTCAAAGAATTGTTTCCCATTATCCTCACACTGAAATCGTCATTGCGGGCGATTTTAATGTACACAATTCTAGTTGGCTTCGCTTTTCAGGCCAGACAACACCCGAAGGAAGGTATGTCGAGGTCTTTTCTGAGTTAAACCAACTGACTCAGCTTGTTGACGAGCCAACGCGAATACCGGACGTTGCAGGTCAAACCGCCAACACTCTAGACTTGTTTCTAACCTCTGACCCTGGTAAATACACTATCAGTGTATTATCGCCTCTAGGCACGTCAGACCATTGTGTCATATCTGCAAATTTCTCATGCCAAATAAATCCAGTTAAAGAAAAATCCCCCAAGAGAACCGTTTGGCAATTTGAGAAAGCCAACTGGGACGGTCTCAATGATTTCTTCAAAAACTTTAACTGGTCACTATGCTTCCTCGGTAGTGCATGCCGTAGACTCCAGCGCAGATATGATTGCAAATTTAATTCTTTTTGGAATGAGAAATTTTATCCCGAATAGGGAAAAATCTATCAAACCAAAAGAAAACTCATGGTTTGATTCGAGCTGTAAAGAAGCTATCCGGATTAGAGAAGTAAGTTTCCGTAGTTACAAGGCCAACCCCACTAAGGAAAACCGGAATAAGTTCAAACAAGCTAGAAAGACCTGTAACGTCCATATTCGAAGAACCAAATTTTTGCATGACCAAAAAATAAGGCAAAAAATACTACAATGTCCCAAAAGTAGTAAAAATTTTTCGTCATTTGCAAAACAAATACGAAATACTGCTTCGTCTTCGGTTCCAACGCTCGTTTTCAATGACACCCCTGCTGTTAGCTCGTTAGAGACGACGTTGCCAGTAAGTGTTATGACTCCTCCTGTACTTGAGAGTGCTAATGATTTCATGGGACGAATCTTCTTTCGCACTCGTGCAGTTGCAAGAGTTCTTAAGGACCTTGATGTGCACAAATACGCTGGCCTGGATCGTATCCCTCCTTTTGTTCTGAAGAGGTGTTCTTCTACGCTGGCAAAACCACTGCGTAACCTTTTCCATCTGTCCTACTCTTCTGGTCTCGTTCGGAGTGGATGGAAAACAGCATTTGTCCAGCCTGTCCCTTAAAAAAGGCGAATCTTCTTCACCCTCTAACTATCGTCCAATTGCACTTACGTCCCTTCTTTCCAAGGTCATGGAAACGCTGATTAATCATCAGCTTAAGAAATATCTTGAAGAACGAAAACTTCTAAATGACCGGCAGTATGGCTTTCGTAGCAATTACACTGGTGATCTGATGGTATATCTCACCGAACAGTGGAACAAATCTTTACACCGTTTTGGTGAAAGTAAGATTATTGCACTTGATATTTCAAAAGCGTTTGATAGAGTTTGGCATAAAGATCTTTTATCGAAAATGCGTGCTTTTGGTATTGATGAATCTCTTCTTCGTTGGATTAGAAACTACCTTTCGGACCGCTCAATACAAGTCGTATTGAATGGTTTTAAGTCTGATATTCACAAAATAAACGCTGGTGTGCCCCAGGGCTCCGTTTTGTCTCCGACTCTCTTTCTGATATTCATCAATGATCTTCTGTCTCAAACTTCTAATCCATTAAATTGTTTTGCTGATGACAGTACCCTCAGCTTTTCATATTCGTTTCTAGAGTCACATCCATGTCCTTCGGATGTGGATTTAGAGCGGCAGCGTATGATAAGCTCATTAAATTCTGATCTTGATAGCATTGTCCAATGGGGAATCAAAAACCGCGTAGAATTTAATGCTTCAAAAACTCAATGCTGTCTCTTGTCGTTGAAGCGGAACCCGCCCCTCATGCCGCTATCCATGAGCGGTACTTGTATTGAAGAAACCGAACAGCTTTCAGTTTCTCGGTATGTGCATCACAGACCACCTTTTGTGGAATGACCACATATTCAACGTCGCCAAAAATGCTGCTAAATGTTTAGGTTTTCTTCGGCGATGCAAGAAATTTTTCTCCCCTTCTGATCTGGCTGTAATCTATAAAGCCTTTATCCGTCCAAAGCTGGAGTACAACTCTCACATTTGGGCAGGTGCTCCTTTAACTCATCTGAATCTTTTGGATAGAATTCAAAAAAGAGCTTTCAAAATGATAGGTGATACAAGTATAACAGAAACAATTACAACCCTGGAACACCGCCGTAATGTTTCATGTCTCTCTCTATTTTATCGCTACTTCTACAAACAGTGTTCTAGTGAAATAGCCAACTGCATTCCTCCCCTAAAACAATACAACTGTAATACTCGCGCTTTTACGAATGCTCATCAGTTTACCCTTGAGCCCAACTTCGGACGTACCGTCAAGTATAGAGATTCATTCTTTAGCCGCACTACAAGAATGTGGAATGCTTTGCCTGGCTCTATTTTTACCTCCCATTTTAATATTCAGAAATTCAAAACCAATGTGCATCGGTATCTCCTATTAAATCCTTCCCTATTTTCCTAACGCTCGCACTGTGTTAAAACATTTTAAGGGTAGTCAAAATCCCTTTGGTGCGCGCTGATTAAAAAAAAAAAAAAAGAAGATTATACTTCGAATAAAGTAAATTTCATGTCAATTTAAAAAAATTGTTTTATTCCATTTCAATAAGTTCTATACCTCTAAATGTTTTCTCTGATTATTTAATGTTAGGTCTTCTGATTCTCTTTTCTCGCTGAAGTTTGGCGGTTTAACTAAAGGAGATTGTTTTTAATTTATAAAACTGCATAAATGGTCACTTTAGAACATATTAATGGTATTTTTTTAAATGAGCCGACATCTACCAATTATAAACATCAATACAAAATTATGTACATACATAAACAAGCTCTTTTTTGAAAATTATGAAAACACAGTGTAGTTATCACCCGCTAAATTTAGAGTGGCTGGGTTTCCAGGTGCGTTTAAACAAAATCTTGGATATAAAACATATTCAATCGTCGCAATATGCAGGAACGCATCGACTAGACACAATTCTTCTGTTTGCTGCTGACTAAGCCCGTGTGTGAACTGGATTAAAATTTCTATTCAACTTTATCCGAGATTAAATTTTGACGTTTACACGTATAGATTCACGATCATAGTAGTTTCAGCAATTAAACTTTGGATAAAGTTTAACGTGATTTTAATCCAACTTACACACAGACTAAGATTTTGAGCCAACACGAGACGTAAAGTTCCAGTTTAACACAAATATAAATAAATTCCAGTTTGGGTTAGGTACTAGGTACATAGTAAATTAGATACTCCTAAATGTCCGGAACCCAAAATAAATAATCATTTTACCGTTCCAAAAATGTAGAGCAAATCCAAATTTCGAAAAGTCCGGCACTAGATAGTAATCTTCTGATTTAAAATGCATTTTATGGCAAAACAATATAAAAATACCGACGCACGGTCAAAATATTTTGCTTACTTAAATAAAACAAATTTATATATTTTTAAACTTTATTAAATAGGTATAAATATTTTTTTTAAAAGAATCAAATATTCAAACTATTGCTATGCAATAATTTTTTTTATAAAACTTTGAATTGTATAAGTACTATGTTTATCTTAATCCAGAAGACAACCTACTCGAACGACAACCGAAATGTTTTTGCCAAGTTAAGTATTGTATCCCTAGCGAAAGGCAGAGGGTGTATACAAAAGGTCCGCCCACTTATTTCCTCCGTTAAAGGTAGGTAGGTATTATTTTTAAATCAAATTCTTAAAATATCATACAAGCTCTCTATTCATTCAAGAAAAAAAGCACAAATACACTTACAAAGAAAGAGTTTGCGCTCTAAAAATCTGTCGTTCGAAGATAGTTGTATGATTGAGTTTCTGGGCCCGGGTGGATATTAGGGTGGACGCAGCTTATATTTATCACCCACAACGACGAAGTAATAAAAAGCTCTTTTTACGTTTTTCGTAGTAAACTTCAACAATCTCAGGTAATACCTGTAACATCGGAAACAAAAAAAAAAACTACCACCCACTACCTATATCTCTGATTGTGACTATATAGATGTCTCTTTCTTAAAATTTTGGAAATAAAGGGTTAGTACATTTGGGTTCTATTTAATGCAGAAACCCACTTAACATGGCCATGAGTTTTAAAGATGTTTTTGAGGAACGACTTTATGCAAGTGGGATATAGGTACCTATAGAGTTGGCATTTAGGTGACCTTTCTGTTTCAAGAGGACCAAGCGTGTGGGTGTAATTATTGTTTCACGTAGTCAAGAGTTTTTCTATAATATCTCCTTACTAAAATGTCAATAAATTCGTTGGATGCTGATGAAGAGTTTTGAATTGAATACATTTTTGAAGTGTTTCTATTTTTACGAAGAAAATGAAATATAGTATCGTAAAAACTGTGACGTAAAAACTCATGTTCAATAGAAAATTAATTTATAAATTCTGAGAACAATCAAATGATTTTTCTCAATGTGGCCCTTGTTAGAAAATGGCGGCTTCCGGTCCCATTTACCTATCTCATAGGGCCTTCGATAAACGGAAAATTTATTTTAAAAGGTGTTAAAGGTAATTTAAAACAAAAATGTGTATTTTTGGGGAATGTGGATACAAAGAAAAACAATTTCTTATGTCAATTTTGTTGGTAGCTTAAATTCTTATTGATAGATAAAATAAAAAAGTGACTCTACACAATTTAGTATAATAGTTTTGTTTATAAAAGCACTTTTTATGCGACCATAATGGCCCTCCACCGGTGGGCATACTTAGGGAACCGATAGAGATTTTTTTTTCAAGCTGCGCGAGAGGAAGTGCTAGGATTTGAAATTTTCAGGGGGATGTGAACGGGCGCGCGAAATCTGAACGGTATGGAGTGATGTCATAGCGGATGATGTCCGCATAAGGGGAATTGGCAATTATTGTGGCCTTACCGATTCCCAGGAGAGGTGAGGGTAGGCCTGTTTGCAACAACATCGGCAGACACCCTAAGTGCAGTAGCGATGGATTTAAGTGGGGAAAAGATATTTTTTTTGGCATAAAAGTTAATTTTGTAGCGAGGTGAGGTTCAGTGGAGATGCAAGATCCCCCCTCTGTCCGGCGAGCTAAGCCGTACGACGCCAGCATGCCACTGCACTTTCCGCTGAACATTCGGACCCTTTTCTTTCCCTGTTAATCCCATTCCCCGTCATTCTCGTTTCCGGTCAGTGATGTTTTGGGCAAGCGACTTCCATTTCCGCTTCCGTCCTAATTTCTGTTTCCTTTCCTTACACCTTTTCATTTCCTATTCCCAATTCCCACTCCTAGGTCCTCATCCTTTTGCCCCGTTACAAATAGCCTCGTCCATACTTAAGAACTTATATTACAGGGTATAAATTCTAGTCTTTTCTTTAAAATTAGTTATGTCAAGGGTATCCCTTGGTCGTTTGCGGCTTATTTGGCAAATACCTCGGCGGCCAGTTTCGTTTACGTAGCGTCGCCTCTGCGTGAGACAACCATACCTTCAAATCGGTCGTGCAGTTGGAAACACATCATACATTTATATTTTGGGCCATTATAAATTGATTAACATCAATCACCAGCGAACTGCGATTTGTAAATGGTCGTGAATCTTAAAATTTGACGGTGTTCACATGGGACTGTCTCCTCCTATTTTTTTTTTGACATCTCTGTGCTTTAGATCACTCCCACTTCATGGTGAGAGAGAGAGAGAGGCGGCCAGGAAAGGTAGGATTTTTAATTTTTTTTTTAAACTAGTGGATTATTTTTGATGTTTTCTTTTGTGATATCTGTTTTCTCTGTCTTTGACGTATCTTTGGCACCTAAATCCTAAGGAATCCAATTTTTTTTCAATTGAAAACATATTTACTTATGTCGAAGTCCTTTCAACAAAAGAATCGATTCTGTTCAGAATTTTTTCTAAACAAATTCGATTCTTTTCTGTCAGAACAAATCTTGCGCTTTTAGCAAGATTTCACACCGATTTGCACACAGGCTATAAAGACTTGACATTTCTATTACGTAAAATTGAAAGTCGGGGAATTTTTGGAAGACGAGTTGTTTATTTTTTGGTTGCAACGAATTCTACATAATTAAACAAAATATTCAATAATATTTTCAGTCAATATAACCACAAAAATAATTGATTGCAGCTGTCTAGTAACACACACAATCACACGAAAAAAAATTCGATTCTTTTACGAATTCCTTTCAAATGACGGAAGCAAATCGATTCGGTTTAGAAAAAAATCGATTTCTTTGTTGAAAGAAATTCGCCATTAATAAGATTTACATTTTCTGTAAGTGAAAAATTTCTTATTACGTAATCCTTCAAAGAAAATCGATTTTTGTTTTTTTTTTTTTATTTTTAACGACTGCTGAATGTCAAAGTGAGTAGGAAATGTTCACATAACCAGGTTTGTTTCTAAACAATACAAGTTGGATTCACGTTAAAAAAGCATCGGAGGAGATAGTCCAATGTGAACACCGTCTTTTATTCACACAGTGCTAACTGACAACTGCAAATTGTCACAAATAAAGTTATGGCCTTTTCGATTGGAGTCAGAATGACAGTTCTTCTTCTGAAAAGAAGAGAAATTTGCTTCAGATCAGATTTTGTTTTCAGAATCTTTCCAGAAGGGTTCACACGTATCAAATCGTTCTCCCGAATTCCGAATCGAAAACGCCAATAGTAATTTGAGGTTCTCGATTGGAGCATTATGCATATGCACTTCGTAGAAATATTTAAACAAAAATTAAGTTGATATTTAATCTAGAAATTGGTTTAAAAAAAATATTCGCAGGTCTTAGCTCATCTGCAAAGGACTCAATTGGTGAAGACAATGCGCGCGCCGTCGTCGTTTTCAAAGAATATACCAGTGGTGTGGTGATATGTTCGACAGATCTTGCGTTTCCTTGACGTAACGCTGATTCTTCCATGACCCGGACGGCTCAAATTTGGCCACCAAACGTTGAATAGTTGAGGGCGCATTGTTGCCAAAAAAGATGTTGGTAATAAAGTTACACGTGTTGCTCGATTATGTAACTTGCCATGGTAATGTCTTTACTGTGTCAAAAAAAAATTAAAAAAAAAAGGAACTGTCAAAGTCTACCTTCTCTTTTTGGAAAACCCTTAATTTTGATTTCTTTTTTTTTTTGGAAAATATTAGAATTTGTCAACTACTGTTAAATCTGTATACATACATAGATAGCTCGTAATAACTACCATCTACCAAGTGTACAGATTTATTTTTTAAAGTGAAGCTTTTTAACGACGGCTCTGCGATGCGTTTTAACGCAGGAAAACCAACCAAAACCGATGACGGAAGTTAATTCATACAATAAAATTCGAAATCGAATTGTCTGATGGTTCTCCCAGCTGCATTCCATTATTTTCATATTTCATTACAAAAGAGCCAAGGCAGAACTTAAATAAGTAGTTGAAACTTGAAACATTAACGTAGATTTTGCTTGGAAGTTCGGAGTTCTCATTTTGCATTCCTTAAGGCTTAACTACATAAGCCAAAAAGTACTTTTATACAAAAGTAAAAATATTTTTTTTCCCGCTAGCGCAGTTGTTTTGTGAAAAAGAATATACAAATTTTTTTTCAGACCAAAATTTAATCTTTCTGCATCATTTTTATAAGTTTTCCAGTCAGAAAAACTATGAGTTTGAAAATTTTCACTTTTGTACTTTTTCACTTTTTGGGCTTATGTAGTTAAGCCTTTATACTCCAAAAGTTTTTGTTGGAGTGTTTTTTTGTTCCCAATTTCACAAACGAGTAGACGAGATACACAAACACATACAAATTTTTCGTTGGATTACTAATGTCAAAAGTGATAAATACTTTTAGAAGCCATTTTGTAAAATGGCGTTATTGGGTAGCGTGTGTGTAAAGTTGGGTAGTCGGTGTTTTCACAACGCTGAACTTCAATGTTGATCACTTTAGCAAAATGGCTACGTTTCGTGATTTGCATTGTATTGATCTAAAAATTTTAGGAGAGTACACAAGAGGCACAAATTGGGACACTATTTTTTATTTATCGTCGTCTAATGAACAGTTGCAGTTTGTAACTGAAAATATTAATACCCAGCTGTTTAACACGCATGTGCCCCTTGAAACTAAGCTCATAAAAACGAACGGTAAGCCTTGGTTTAGACGCAATATATACGATCTATAATGCATCAACGTGATGAAGCATATAATTTTTGGAAACCCTACTGATTAGATTTGTTCAGAAGGAAGTATTATTATCAGCGGAAATTCGCATGGTTAAATCTTAAATATACTCCAATCAACTAATTATCTACATCTTTAAGTGGGGTTAACTATGGAATAACTTTCGCATTTTAGGTATTGGTATGTCTAAAGGTGGACGTGTTGAGAATATTGATGGTAATATTGTAAACAAACAATAATTCATTTCCTCATCATTGCTACCTCCGTTGAGTACACAATCTTTATCTTCGCTTTTGGTTTTCAAGCGGTGGATAGCGCTGATATTGATGAAAGTGTGCTTTTCATATAATCTAATGTTATTGGGCTTGAGATGATTTTACCAATTATTCTACCTCACATCACATTCATGTTTAACACAATATTGATGTCAGGTGAGTTCCCCGCTCGATGGAAATTGACTAAAATTGTACCTACATATCCCTAAAAATGCAAGAGGCTGATGAATTTCTTCGAAAACAAATCAGTGCTTATCTTACGTCAAATAATATGCTCACTCCAAAGCAGTCCGGATTTCGTGGAAAAACGCAATTATATCATAGAATTGTTGAGCGTTATTGACGATATAAGGCAGGCGTTGGATAGGGATGAAGTAACTTTTCTGCTGTAGCTTGACTTTTCAAAGGATTTTGACACATTCAATCGTGTCAAATTATGTGAAAAGCTTATGCAGCAATATAACTTCTCGTCAAATCCTACAAAATTGTTTTTTTCCTACCTTGCTTATAGAAAACGGCGCAGTTCAATTTGGTGACAAGTTATCTGACTTTTTACCGAATGTTACCGGTGTCCCTCAAGGTTCCATTCTTGGCCGTTTATTGTTTTCGATGTACGTTAGTGAGCTTCACATTAAAATAAAGAAGTGTTAATCGCATCATCGCATATATGCTGATGACATTCAATTGTACTTCAGCTGACCTCCTGGGCTCATTGAGCATGGTGCTTTAAGTTTTAACGAAGATTTGGAGAAAATACTACATTGGTCCAATGAAATGGACTTATTTTAAACCCAATGAAGTCTATATGTCTGGTAATTTCAAGAAATAATCAAGATCTCTCTTATTTTCCTTCGATCGTGTTGTATATGCCAAAAATCTTGAGGTGACCTTCAGTAGCTATATCTAACTTTGGATTTCCATATTAAAGCACTCGTCGGAAGGGTATATGGTGTGCTACGCCTGTCAGAACACGTCTATTGCTTGCAAATACCATGGTTATAACGGGTGATTTGTTAGCTGGGTTTGGTTTTGGCAACACTGGTTTTGACAGCTGACGTGTGTTTAGTACCTTGTGTCACTGTCAAACAGCTTCAGTTTGGTTTGCAATTTAACCATGGATCGTCTTACAAATGAACAACGCTTGCAAATTATTGAATTTTACTATCAAAATTCGTGCTCGGTTCGAAATGTTCATCGCGCGCTGCTTGTGTTCAGCGATGAGGTTCATTTTTGGTTGAATGGGTACGTAAATAAGCAAAATTGCCGCATTTGGAGTAAAGATCAGCCAGAAGCATTGCAACAGCTACCAATTCATCCCGAAAAAGCCACTGTTTGGTGCGGTTTATGGGCCGGCGGCATTATTGGGCCATATTGGGCGAATCGCAGCGTTACTGTCAATGGTGAACGCTACCGAGCGATGATAACAAACTTTTTTTTGCCCGAAACGGAAGTTCTTGACTTGCATGATATGTGGTTTCAACAAGACGGTGCCACATGCCACACAGCACGCGAAACAATGGCGCAATTGCGAGGCGAGTTTGGTGAACAGTTAATTTCACGTTTCGGGCCGGTCAATTGGCCGCCTAGATCGTGCGATTTGACACCATTAGATTATTTTTTGTGGGGGTATGTCAAGGCTAATGTCTATAGGGACAAGCCCGCTTCGATTGACGCACTGGAAGCCAACATCCATGCATTCATTCGTGAGAAACCGGCCGATATGTGTGAAAGAGTATGCCAAAATTGGACTCAGCGGATGGGCTACCTGAGACGCAGCCGCGGTCAACATTTGCATGAAATTATCTTTAAACATTAAATTGCAAGGTTCAAACTATCGATTCAAATAAATATTTTATTCATTTTTTCGAATTTTTTGTTTTTTTTTTTAAAAAAGTTCTAAACCTCTTAAAAAATCACCCATTACAATCATACATGTATTGATTTACGGGTGTGAAATTTTTTGTAACTGCAAATATGCAAGCAAAAGAAAGTTAAATGTCACCTTCAACAGCCTGTACGCTATGTGTTTGGTCGGCGTAGATATGACATATTATTTGGCTTCTTTGTTCGTTTGCTCGTTATGCTTTTAGATGATTATCTTCAGCTTCGCAGTTTAATCATACTATCTGACATATTACTAACTCACCAACCACAATACTGTTTCGAAAGACTTAGAATAGCATTCTCGCACAAGTCACGTCAATTAATTTATCTTCGAAACGAACATCGTTTTTAACTTCCAAGAACCAATTTTTTGTCAATGGTGTTCGCTTTACATATTTGTTAATTTGTATCTTGCTCTATTTTGTAAAATTATCTTAAGACTAAATTACAAGATATTATTTGTATCTTAAATAAATAAATAAATAGTCCGAAATTCCAACCGAAAACGACATACCTACATAAATAAGTAGTTGTACAATTTGTACGCGCCCACAATATGCTTGTTTGGTAACCAAAATTGTCAGCAAGTTTCGAAAATCTAACTTTTTTTCCTATAGGGTTTGCCAGAAAATTGTAAAAATTTGTGAAAATTTGTAAAAAAATTCAAGTAACCAAATAGACCTAATGATTGGGATTTGCTATTTCTGGTTTCGTTTAATTTCGTTAACTTTTGCTTTCGATGTACCTGATTACATGGGTCGTTTTACTGAATAGCGCATCGGTGAGACAGGTAGATTTATGTGTAAAAAAGTTAAGGTAGATTCCACCCAAATTTTACCGATGCGCCAGTTTCATTTAATATTTTCGGATTCAACATGAAACGTGTAAGTGAGATATACTTATATGGATTTTAAGGATGTGAGATAGAGAATGTTAGATTGAAATGAAAGGATCTTTCTTCACCGTGTAATCACAAGTTCAATAAAACGACTTTCAGTAAAAAGGCCCATGTAATCATGCACGAAAGCGAATAGCACTTCTGGACCAAACTTAAACCTAAATACAAACGACTGTAAGATCTGTAAATTCTCTGACAATATCTGCCAATGAGCTGACAAAACCTAACTATTTAACAATGCTAAATTGTCTTAGGGCCAGTTTCACAGTCAGAAAAGTGACACTTGAGTGGGGAATGTGAATGATTAATTCCCAATATAACAGTGCACTGTTACCTGAATAAGTGGCACTTAAGTCTCCGATTTTGGTTACTTAAGTTTCACTTACGCTGGCTATGAAATTTATTTAAAATTCCTTGTATGGGAAACTTAAGTGTCACTTATTCCGGTAAGTGTCGACTGTGAAACTGGGCCTTACAACACCTTTGTTCATTTACTTCCCAAAACTGCCATTTTCTACCAATTTTAGTCCAAAGTTCTGTCACTGTTCATATACAAAAATAAAATTGGACTACAAATTGTAGAAAAGGTTAGTTTTTGGAATTTAACGAACATATCTACCTACTTTTACTAGCCGCATTTTACTATCGCTGATGATCCATATAGATCACCTAATGAAAATAAATAGTTACGGATCTTAGTGATATTTAATCTATTGTTATGTCTTTTTTTCCTTTTTTTTCCTTTGTTTAGTTTTCGTTTATTCGTTGTCTTTTTCTTTACACTATACGGTTCACAATTTCTAACCATTTGAAAAGCTGAGAAGCAAGAGCAAAATCTAAACTTTTGGGTCATGAAACGTGATCCCGATAGAGAGCATATTTTTTGATGATCTATATGGATCATTTTGGATGATAAAAACGGCTAATATTAGCCGTATTTTAGTATCGCCCATGATCCATATAGATCACCTCGTGAAAATAAAACAATACGGATGTTTGTGACAACTGTCTTGTATACGTGTCCCTTTTTTCCTTACGTTTATTTATTGGTTTTCTTTTTTCTTTACACTATACAATTCACAATTCCTAACAATTCGCAAAGCTGAAGAGCAATAGCAAAAACTAAACTTTTGGTCCATGAAACGTGATCCCGATAGAAAGCAGGATCACGTGTTGTTGTTGTAATGCATGTATTTTGATGATCTATATGGATCATCTCTGTTAATAAAAAAAGGCTATTGTCCGGATAAAGATTGTCAGTTCACTTGGTTTGCCGATGTTTGTTTACGAAAAATTGATCGATCCATTGGCAGGCATTATCAGACAAATTGAGCCTGATTACATGTTTAATTTTTTCGGTCGTTTCGTCTATTTGACAGAATAGGTGAGGGGTGCAGAAATGTTGGGGGAATGAAAATTTCAAGACTTTTTCTGGTTGAACATTAGCCGAATTTTACCATCGCAAATGATCCATATAGATCATCCTATGAGAATAAAATGATACGGATCTTAGTGACAACTGTGTTGTACCTATACTTATCTCTGTTTGTTTTCTTTCTTCATTACACTACATTTCACACTACTCTACCATGAGGAGCCATCTACCCGCAAGAGTATAAGAACTAATTTTTGGATCTTTAAAAAAGATCCAGATATAGAGAGCAGGATCCCAACACCCAAGTTCTTGTTGTATTACATGTTAAAAAATGGACCTGATCCAGATCCGTGGATAATAAAACACGGCTATTGTAAAATTAGCATTTGTGATTGGGTGCGGATAATCTAGTTGAAATGTACGAAGAGTCATGGCATCCCCTTGCAAAAGTAACTGTGTGTTGTGGCATTTACAGAAAAAATTGTCTGGCCGTAAAAGGAGCACAAATGTGCATTAACTCAGGAAGTGGTCATTTGCCCGATATCATTTTTCCATAACTTTATGGCATCCATTTAACACTTTCAAATAAATTTCTCTGAAAACAGAGCCCAATTTCTTTCTTTCATTTCTAACAAAATGTCAAACAAATTAAATTATGACATTACTTTTGCCCAACCTTGAAGGCATTGAATATATGTACCATAAAGATCAAAGGTTCTCCCAAACCAACGCGAACCATTCGGAGCGAATATGCTAGCCTTAAGCTCGAACCACACTACTCTCGTGTGATGTGTTGTGTCAAAATCTATGAAATACATTGGAATGACAGCGACACACTACTCCACAACACACCACACGAGAGTAGTGTGGTTCGGGCTTTAAGCATGTTGATTTTGATTGAGAAGTTCCGAAAGCACTTTCTTTTGATTTGTCAGCATTTAAAGCTTCAGCAATAAGTCATTCGATGTTCTGATTTATCTAAAATAAATCAATCATGAATTCTTTGAGTTGTGTCCCATTTTATGCGATTAATTTCCACCTCTTCTAAATATTATAAAACAACACCAATACTTAAATATAATGTCTAAAAAAATCATCGATACCACCTGCTTTTCTGAAATTATACATAAAGCTTCTATTTTTTTTTAACGGTGTGTCCCTTAATGTTAAAAAAATATTCATATACATTATGTAGGTATATGCATATAAACTAAAATAACCATCATGGATGCAATCCATCATAATTCCGAAGTCTTTACAAAAAAGTAAGCTTTTGGCCATTACTTTTACCATCAACATTCCCAGTTAGATTCAGTTGTTTCTTTGTGGACTCATACCTACTCTGTCCAAACTATACCTTTATCTGGTTTTGTGGTAACGAAAAACAAAACTTACTTTCCCAACTTATTTCTTGGCTCTCAAAACCTTTGATGGGTTTATGGTGCCATACGCTACCGCCAAACCGACGAAAACAAAGCAAACAAAAAATGCATAGATAGAAAGACAAAAAAAGAACCATCAACACAAAAACAAAAAAACAAAAACACAAATAAAGAGCAACAACAAAACAAAAAGTCAGAATTTGAGCTTTTAAGATACATTTGTATCTGAACCTCTCCCCTTGTAAATATGGTTTGAATTCCGATGCATTACTAAACTTTTCCCCCCTTTTTTGTATCTATTTACAGGATGTAAGTGAAGTGTGGAGGTGACTCCATGAGAAGTAAAGCTTTCCCCACCATAAATGTATCTACCAAAAGTATCTATGCACAACATTGTTGTGGGCCAGCACCAGCAGCAGCAAAGAATCTTTCAGCAGCAAAACCCACTGAATACATATGTACGATGATTTAGTCCGAGACCGAATTCCCTGACGAACGTTTTGGAGATCGCATACGTTTTTAACAACAAGAAATTTGCTTAAAATTATTTCACATTAAAGAAAGGAGAAAAAAAAAAAAACATTTTCTGTTGAATTTGTTTCATTTTATTTTTTGTTTTTAATTATTATTCGTGGAGTGGTGGTGATTTTTTATTTTAATATTTTTTTTTAAAACTTGAATATTTCAACAAAAAAAATGTCACTAAATAGAAAAGTGTTCAATAAACCTATGATCTTGTGAACGAATATGAGTTCATAAAGAAAAAAAAATATATTTATTGGTGACAAAAATGATTAAATGATTAAATTAAATAAAAATAATTATAATTTCGAAATTAAAAAAAATTTAAATAAGAAAAAACAAGTGATTTATTGATATTTTTAAAGCCAATTGTCCTTGTGTGTTTTCTTCCTCACTAAATGTCAATATAAATATTTAAACAAATTAAATATATTCAGTGTTAAGTGTTAAGTGATAATAAAATAAAAATATTAAGGATTAAATATAATTTAAAAAATAAAAAAAAAAAAAAAAAACTACGATAAAACGAAGAAAGAAAATTAAGGATTACACAATTGAATGTCCGCCATTTTGAAGAAAGCTCACTACTACAACTACAAGCACAACCATCACTATCATCACCACCCACACCACCATCACCAGCACGGATGTCATAATGTTGCGGCAACCACTACACGGACGACATTTTATTCATCCTAACGCATTTGCGACTCCATTTTCTAACATCGTCGTCGTCAGAGGGACATGGCAGAAGAATGTCATCATAATTTGCCTTATAGCTTTCTCCCTCATAAGCATTGGTAAGTTCAATCATAAACACACAAACACTCACTCACTCACACACACACAAACATAGACTTATCGTTTATATAATAAAGGATTTATTACTACCATTTCGGGTGTATATTTTTGGATACAAGGATACGTTTTGTTTCATATAATGTATGCAAATATATGTATATGAATTTTCTACTATATTTCAGAATTTAAATTATGCTAGTTTTTTTATTTAAATTTTATAATGAGCTTTTTTTTTATATTTTTATCTTTATGTATTTAAAATGCATATAGCATAGTGATGCTATATAAGGGAGTAGGACGAATAAATTACTATAATTGTCAGAATAATTTATATTGTCTTCCTTTGCAGGTTATGTCATTTGAATTTAATTGATATTTACCTTAAGTTAGTTTTGTCGAGTGGGATGGCGTTGGCGTTAAAGTGAGAGTTGATTTATGGTGTTTTTATGGGGGCGCATTGACGTTTGAAAGTATGCAATGTTATCATAGAGTTGCAGTGCATTATTTAACTAATTATGTGGCATGTTGCTTTTTTGCTGTGTGAGATATTTGTTTTTGCTGCGTGATGGGTGCAAAAGTAAAATGATTGCTGTTTGACATTAGTAAACTATTTTAATTATTCTTATGTTGACTTTGATTATAATTTGTATGGAAAAATAATTTAATGAAATAAGTAGTATTAAGTTTAAAAAATATGCTAAATTGAATTTTTTAGATATTTTACACATTTAAATGCTTTTACTTTTAAATTAAATTAATTAATCCTCGTTGTATACTCGAGATTTTCATACATATTTGAAATTTTAATCAAATACATATCCAAACAGTACAACAAATATTATTAAAGATGGTTCTGTCATTCTTCTTGGCTAAACATGCGTTGCTATGGAAACTGATTTCCTTTCAACTTTTGGCTTAAGATTTTTGATTTAAACATTCTTTTTTGTATTTATTTTTCAATTTTAAAATAAAATGAACAAAATTATTTTCGAAACTATTATAAATATTGAGTCTGCTCTTGTGTATAGGACAGGTGAATTGCAAATACGTTAAAATTTGTTAAAATCAACCGATTTGCTTCCAACAAAATCAATCAGTTTCGGTTGAATTTTCGAATTTATTTTATTGTGGAAACCTATACTACCTATACTGGTGATGCTTTTTTGTCGAGGCTGAGGTAAGCTTACCGGTGTCCAGGGTTCTACCCAAAGAAGCAACTAAACTTGGGCTTGGAGGGTCTAATTCCGAAATAACAAATTCTTTATTTTCTCTAATTTCGGTTACAATGTACATTCACTTAAAATAACTAACATGATATTGTATATATTTCTCAATTTTTAACAGTTCTTTAACTTATTATAAATGACAGGTTATATAGTATACTTTGTCCACAGTACACAATCTGAGGAAAGTTCAGGTCGGAATTCTAGAGGGGAACGCCTTGACCAAAGGAACCTTGAAGAGACAACCTAAGGAAAGTCCTGGCGAACAAACTAAGGCAAGTTCTGGTCGGAAGCCTCGTAGGGAGTTCCTTTTCCAAAAGAAGAGGTAACCTAAGGAATGTTCTGGTCGGAATCTTTTTAGGGAAACCTTGCCCCTAGTGAGCAAACTAAGGAAAGTACTGGTCGGAACCCTCAAGGGGAGCCTTGTCCAAAGGAAACTTGAAGTACCTCTTCAAGCCTAAGGAAAGTTCTTGGCGGAATCCTCTTTGGGAAACCTTGTCCCTAGTGAGAAAACTAAAGAAACTACTGGTCGGAATTCTCGTAGAGAGTTCCTTGTTCAAAAGGACCTTGAGGAGGTAGCCCGAGGAAAGTCTAAGTAACCTAACGGCCCTACTAAAAATATTTACAAAAAACTTAGAGTGGCTTCTTAGGTAGTGTATTATCACCACAATAGCTTGCATCACTTTCAATCGTCACGCCTGTTATGGGCTTGTGTCAACCGGATCTTCTAGTCTCTGTGCTCTAGATTGGTACCCACCACTTGGACGAGATTGAAAAACAAATTCGGTGATTTATTTACTTCCTTATGTTAGGTTTTTGGTCACAAGTAAATGTGAACTGAAAGGTGAGGAAGTTTAAGTTTATATGAAAATTAAGATTTTAAAAAGCGGATGTATCTGGGAACAAATTGTAACCCTTAGTTACAATACCTGGATGGTAAGGGTGCACTGAACACTGCAAAGACTACTTTTACTTGCGATATGAAGTAACTGCCCTACCCTCTGATATACGCTCTCATTGAATCCAAACTAATCCGTTGTATATTAACAACCTTTACCTGCAATTGTTTTCATCTTCTTTTAATCTTTATCGAGATGACATTCTCAATCTCTTCTTGGCCGGATCAAGACTACACGTGTCGATAAAGATTAGACTACGTCGCAAGACTATTTACGTTATTTGTTGCTACATATTGCCGTCACAATCTATCGATTCCTTTGAACTAGCCATCAATGCGATTGACCAAATAATAGCTCTGTCTGACCCCCATGATGATATGCTTCTTTTCGGTGATTTCAACCTTACTCATCTTAAATAAACTTAAACAGATGAGATCAGTCATATTACTTTGTTTCTAATCTCTCCTTTTATCAGATGATCAGTCATATTACTTTTTTTCTAATCCCTCCTCTTTCAAGGAATGCCTGTTCATTGATCGTCTGGGAGATTCAAGCCTCTTCCAAGTAAGTGGTATTCCTAATTATGAATATGGATGGGCAACTAGACCTTATTTTAACAACAGATCCCATGAACTCTTCAATATCACTCAGTCTGCTTTCTCTATATCTATGTACTATCGACAACTTTAATCATCCTCTTCTTCTCTCATTCTATCATGATTCTCCTCTGCAGACTTCTCCGCTCACAGAACTATCTTCTTACGACTTTCATAGAGCAAATTTCTCTCAAATGAATAACTATTTTAATAGAGTTTCCTTCAATTTTGATAATCTTAACGTTAATCCAGCAATAGACGTCTTTTACATAGAAATATTTAATTCTATTTCCCTTAATGTACCTTTTTATCAACATAAAACTTCGTCTTCTTCCCCACCCTGGTAAAATCACAGTCTACCGTCTTTGCGAAACAGGAGGAACAAGTCTGACGATTATAAATACCTTGGTACTTATCTTCACTTTTATGATCTTATAACAACTCTCTTTAGCAACGATATTTAACCGAAACGCAAACTTACCTTATTTTTGATCCTAAATCCTTCCTCAAGTTTGTTAACTACTTCTCTCTCCTTCAATAACGAAACTTCAAATAAATCCTTTACCAACGAATTGGTTCCCATTATTTCAATTTATTATTAACCAAATTTATCCTTCGGGCCAATTCTTCCTAACACCAGTAAGATATGTCTATAGTTGAGAATAAGCTAGGTCAACTTAGTGATGAACTTATACGTGGCCTAGCTAGCCTCCCCGCAAAATGTCTCTTGCATTCTTTCTGTTCCCCTCTCAAAATTCTTCAGTTTATCCCTTTTTGAAGGAGAATTTCCCAAGTTATGGAAAACTTCTTATATAACCCCACTTCACCAAAAAGTTCCTAAGTGCGATATGAAAGCTATTATCCCATAACCAAACTTTCACATTTTCCTTAAATCTTCGAAAGTATTTTGTATGAAATCTTAAGTTTTCGCTGTAAATCCGTCATATCCCCTATACTGCACGGCTTCTTTAAGGCAGGTCCACAACTACTAACCTTTTAAATTTGTATCGTTTACCATCTGACCCCTAGAGGATGGAAAGGAAGTCGATGTTGCCTCAACCGACTCTAGTAAGGCCACTGTCCACCCTCGGCTTTGAGCCTATATTCTTGAAATGGATTTCCTCTTATCTGGATAACCATTATTACAATGTTCGTTTCAGATCAGTCCCATCCAGCCCCTTCTTAGCTCCCTCCGGGGTCCCGCAAGGCAGCGACTTAGGTCCTCCTCTTTTTTTTCTTAATAAACATTCCCATATCTCACTCTACGCCAATGATGCTAAGTTTTTCAAGACTATTTCGTCGACACATGATTCCACTCTTATTGAACAAGACCTAAACAGTTTCCCATTGTGGTGCCTTGAAAATAGCTTGGAGCTAAATATTGCCAAATGCCAATCAATCACTTTTTCACGTAAACGCATCAAATCTCCTCCTCGTCCCTATCTTTTACATAATAAACCCATTTACAGCGTGGAGTCGATTCGCGACTTTGGTATCCTACGTGACCGAGAGCTTAACTTTCTAACACAACATATCGACGACATAATTCTTAAAGCCAACTCAACACTTGGCTTTGTGAAACGTTGGTCCAAAGAATTTTCCGACCCCTACATAACCTTAGTGCATTCAACGTCGTTTCCTTCGCTTTGCCCTTCGTGGTCTGTCCTGGAATGATCCGTTGATCCTACCTCCCTATCAAGACCGTCTTCAATTAATTAACTTAAATTCCCCGGAAAAACGAAGAGACATAACTGACATCCTCTTTTTTCATCGACTTCTCTCTGGTTCCATTGACTGCACAAATCTTTACAACTCTACCTTTTTAAACACAAACCTCTGTAATCTAAGAAATCCTCTCCTCTTCTATCTACCTTATCTTATGGCTTCAATGAACCTATTAATCGTATGCTGAGGAGGATTAATGAGAACTTCAACTGTTTCGACTTTAATCTCAATTCACCCTGCCTAAAACTTCGTCTTCTCAATCAGCCCCCTAATTCATCCTAATTGTTAGTTTAAAGTTAGTTTAAGATCTTAATTTTTAAGTTATATTAAACTAGATTGTATTAAGCCAATTAAATGGGGGTTTTGGTTATTAAACTAGATTGTATTAAGCCGAATAAATGGGGGTATTCACCCCCACCAATATTACTATTTAGCAAGTTAGCCGGAACAACACTTATCTTGTGGGGTGTGCTGCGGAGTATGGTGTGTCGCTATCGCTTCAATGTATGTATTTTGGAATGGAAGTGACTCTAGACATGCCAATTATAACAGTTTTGGTTTATAATCAGGCATAGATTATTTTTAAAGATTTTTTCAGGGTCACTATCTATACGACCCTGAAGAAACTTTAAAAAATCGCAAAAAAAATATCCATTGCTGAACAATTTCCAACTATAGCTTACTTGAATGAGAATTTATTGACCTTGACGTTGAGCGTTATGCCTTATTTTGGTACAAAAGTTTTCTCAATGCAATCAGTGATCCTAAAGGCTTAACTACATAAGCCAAAAAGTACTTTTGTACAAAAGTTAAAATATTTTTTTTCCCGCTAGCGCAGTTGTTTTGTGAAAAAAAATACACAAATTTTTATTTAGACCAAAATTTAATCTTTCTGCATCATTTTTTATTAGTTTTCCAGTCAGAAAAACTATTACAAAATGAGTTTGAAAATTTTCACTTTTGTACTTTTTCACTTTTTGGGCTTATGTAGTTAAGCCTTAATGAGTTGTCGAGTGATTCCTTTTAAATCCGAACTTCAATTCAGATACTATAGGCGCTTTGCTTCTGTTATTATTGGATGAAGGCGCAGAAGTAGCATTCTTTCCTTTATTTGAATTTAGCTACTTGTATATTGTATCTGTAATTCGTAAAAAAATCTACCAGGAATTCCAGAACGGTTTTTGACCGGGTGATCGAAGCAAGGCGGCCGGTATAGTTGAGAAAAGAATGAATTGAATAGAATAAAAAAAAACATTTTCCATTTTGCCCGGGAGTCATCGAAACAAAAGGGAAATGTTCGGAAAATAAAAGAATATTGTGTTCGGTTGAATTTATTTTAAGCTGCATACACAATCAGCATGGTGCGGCTGTCAATTCCTCCCGGATTCTACAAGCAGAACCGCTTACATTAAAATTATGTCGTGTTCGAGTGGACGTTCGGAGCTACTCCTTTTTCACTCCTTTTACTCCAAATTTTCCATTTACGATAGGAACGGGCCAGTTCCGAAATTCAACCGAAAACGACATTATTTTTCAATTAAAGAATGTAATGTCGTTTTCGTTTGGATCTCGGAACTGTTTCATTCCTATCGAAAATGGAAAATTTGGAGTGAAAAGAGTGAAAAAGGAGTAGCTCCGAACGTCCACTCGAAAACGACATAAATACTTTATTTGAAGCAAAACATGCAGTTCTTCATGCATTCAGACTTTTTTTTATGTTAAAATTTCAAAGCTCGTTTGTGCTACTTCAGAGCAAGTTCGTGCAGCCTAGGGGGAATATACATTTATTATGAACTTCAATTTATGGAGCAATATTTTACAATCGAGCCCAATGAAATACCAAACTACAAAAAATTACATATGTATGTGATTTGGAACTTTCATTTCGACGATCAAGGTCTACGAATTATTACTAAGCACAGCAACTTACTGAAGTCATCGGTTCAGTATAGTATAGCTTACATCAGTGATTAAATCTTTGCACTAAGCATCGATCTTCAAGCAATAATAATTGGTTGTGAGATTATAGTATAGATATTTATGTCACTGTAAATTGAGCAAAGATATTAAGGTTAAGATCAATAGAAACCTATCTATAAGAGATTTGTTTTCGTATGTGAGCTTTCGAAAAGAGAATTAATGGCCATTGGCTTCTCAATCTGTGTCTATATAAACATACGTATCTGTATCTACATATATGTACATACGCACGTATACAACATAGTTTATTTTTTTTTAAGTAAATTCTAATGAAATCACGATCACTTAAACTAGACATACATATTTATATTATTATTTAATCTTGAGATGTTGAATTCAAGATCATCAGACAATTCCTTTCTATTTCGGTCTCAAAAAAAAAAAATAAGAATTAATGGTGCGTAAGCTTTGCAGCCTTAATGCTAGTTTGTCATCACAAAAAAACCAACTTTAATTTATGAGATAGTTACGCCTTCTCAAACTTGAAAGCAATTACAAAATATATTGATTACACAACTTTTTTCAAGTTAAAAAATCTTTTTATTAAAAAAAATTCAAAACATCTTTTTAGGTACAAAATTTGCATGTTCTTAACGGCCATATTATTCACTCGATTCATCCAGATTAAAAATTTAAATCCACATGTAAAGCATAAAAATTCCATGTAAATACATCTGGATTTAAGTTTTGATTTGAATGTATCTAGTGAAAAATATGGCCGTAAGAGATCATTCCGAAAAAAAAATCAATTTTAAGGTACCTATGTAGGTATCTACGACCGGTTTCTATATAATTGAAGAAAAGTTTGTGCGTTTTCAATTGAAACTCAAATGGGGACTCAGAATAAGCGAATTTATAAATACATAGTAGAAGAACTGGCAGCCACTTTAACTAAACTACTAGATACAAGGCTTAAACTTTGTGTTTAGGTAAATCGGGAGTACTTTAAGTTAAGTAAGACCTGCCAGACGTGCCTTTAAGTTTTTAGAAAAGGTATAAGAACTAACATTCGGTAATTTGAGAAACGTCGGCGCAAATATTTGTGTAGAAGCAAAAAAATACGTCAATATTGATGTCCTGACGCACACAAAGGGAATTGCCCACTTCTGGCCCAGACCCGAGAGTGTCCACGAACGAGTTTGGTATAAAATGAAAGGTGGCGTGAAGCCCGATATATGAGTAAAATATTTTTAAAATCATTCTTGGGAAAGTTGAGATATTTGGGCTTGAAGTTGACGATTGCAAAATAAGGATTTCAGATTTTCTTCCAAATAATTGTCCATAACGGGTGAAATAATTTACGTAGAAAAATAATTGATATAAAATGAAATTTTTTTTTAATATTGTAACGATTTAATAACTACCCAACTACTTTGAATTTGAAACAAGAGAAAATCCTCTAACTGTTTGCAGCGCCATCTCTCGGGAAAACTAAACATCAAACCTTCAACCGTTCACAGTGCCATCTTGTGATTCAGCTGAGTATCAATTCCAATGTTCCATCTGTCAGCTACTGGAAAGGAAACTTCCAGAAGGAGATATTCTCGAATATTCCAGTGGATACTAGTGAAGACTAGAACTATTTACTTCCCTATATAAGGAGAGGTTTTCGAGCGAGTAGACACAGTTTAATTTTGAATTTGATAACGTAAAGTAAGAAGTAAAAGTGTATCCGGAAGTGAATTTTAGATTGCATACTAGTGAGATTGAAGAATAATAAAAACGATTTGAACTGAAATAAAGTGTGTTTATTCTGAATAGTAAATACGTGGAAGTTATTATTTAAAGGAAATAAGTTTTATTATCGAACCTAGGTAGAACTTTACAATATGTTTAACACATTTTGAGATATTGAGTTTTGACTTCTAGAAAAGCCACTTTTTTGTGCGGTCTTTGCCACACCGCTATTTCAAAAAGTTCATTGATGACATATACTTCTTGTAGCTCTAGTGGAAAGCTTATTTTATTACCTTCAATTACACATAAAATAAATTGTACTTTATGTAAAGAAGTAATGATTGGAACAACAAGCTATGTACATATGTGCTTTAGCAAAACACTAAACCTTTTTGGTATATTGTTAAAATGGTAAAGAACAAACAGAGGCAGGTTCCGATACAGACACTATTTTTACGGATGTAGAGAAAGCTAATGCACTTGCACGTAATTTCTCAGCTAATCATTCAGTCCCAAAATCTCGGTAATGTTTAGCAGATTATACTGTACAAATTTTAAACCAGATGTTCATTGAAGTACCTCAAAATAGTTTAGCAACGCAAGAGGGTGTAGCAGAAATTATTCACAGTAAGTATACAAGTCAAGAGAACGGGTGGTCTTGATCATATAAGAAACCTTTATTTAAAAAAGCTGCTCAACCTTGGAATTTTGTTTCTTACTTTTGTAATAAATGCTTGCATTAAAATGCACTAATTTCCGAATGCCTGGAAAATAGACAAAGTTTTGCCAATTTTAAAAGCAGGCAAGTCTTCGGTAAGAGTTGAAAGTTATAGGACAATTAGTTTGCTCAGCAATATAAGCACAATCTACGAAAAAATAATAAAAAAAAAAATTGCTTAGGATAATAGATAACAATAGTTTATATCCAGATGAACAATTTGGTTTTAGAAGATTTCACAGCACCTCACATCAAGTGATCCGAATATCTAACCGTGTAAAGAGTAATCGTGGTGAAGGAAGATCCACAGGAATTATATTATAAGATATTGAAAAAGCATTTGATTCTGTCTGGCACGATGGCATGATCTATGAAATACTGTCTTTCAATTTTCCCTCTTTCCTGTGTAATATTATACAAATTTTCCTGTCCTGTAGACGTTTTAAAGTTCATGTTAATACCGGTGTCTCTGGATTGATACACTTCAATTATGGTGTACCCCAAGGTTCAGTACTTGGACCAATTTTATACAATTTATATATATCTGACTTAACTAAGATAAGAGATTGTAAAGCAGCAACTTTTGCTGATGACACAGCCATACTCTCGTTGCTTGAGTTTGGTCTTAACATTGAGACAAACCTAAATAATGCGATTAGAATATTGGAAAAATATTACAGCCAATGGAAAATCAAACTAAATGCTGATAAGATACAAGCCATCTTCTTCACTCGAAAAAGAAAAGCTTGTCATCTTCCAAGTAATCAATTACAAATCCTTGGAAAACTAGTTTCTTGAGAAAGCCAAGTAAAATATCTCGGCATTCATCTTGACGCGAAACTAACCTTCAACCAGCATATATCTCAAACAGTAAAAAAGTTAACATAGCTGTCAGAATGCTTTTCCCTTTCATATGTAAATAGAAAGTCCTTACTTTCTAACGAAAACAAAATAATAATTTTACATAAAGTAATTTGTCAGGAAATTCTTTTGTATGGTTGTCCCGTTTGGAAAAATGTAGCTAGATGTCACATGCAAAAGTTACGAATTTCTCAAAATAAACTCCTTAAAATGATGCTTGACCTTCCTTGGCATTACTCGATCTTCTTCCGATCTCCATGAATGTGGGCGAATGTGGAATTGATTTCGGTAAGAATTCAAAAATTAACAAATTCATTTTTGAATCGGCTTGATCTTGCTGAGAATATTCTTAAAAGCCAACTTGGTAATACATAATTAATATTAGTATGATTACACAAAATATACGACATGTGATTTACATGTTTTTGTTTTTTTTTTTCAATTTATTTTTATTTAATTATATTTAATCGTTAATAAACTTTTTTGGTATACCATAGCCTATTTATTTATTTTCCTTTGTATTGATTTAGTTATTTATTTAATTATTTACTTGTTGATTTAATCTCTATTTATTAATTTATGTATTTATTTATAAACTAATTTGATATATATTTATTTATTTATTTAATTACTTATTTATTTACTTATTTATTTATTTATTATTTTTTTATTTATGTATATATTTATTCTATTTATGTTTGTTAGTTTATTATTTACTAAATAAATTTATATATTATATTTTGTATTGTTATCTAAATGTTTATTTATTTAAATGTATATATTATTTGTAAATTCATTCCTGAATATTTTAATGTTTATTTTTGATTCAAAATTATGTATATTTCTTTTTTTAACACTTCTATAATTAATTAATATGTTAATGTTTATTGTTTTTTTTTCAATTCAAATTCATTTTAAAAATTTGTTTGGTTTTATCGATGTTCAGAGTTAGTTGCAATTGTATTGTTGGTGTTGAGTCATGATCATAAACCAAAAGCATATGTAATGTGTGTTGTCACCTTAAAGTTAAGAGTGAATTACGAAGCAGGACCTTTCAGTACCGAACTTTCATAGTTCATTGGACACTTCACCACCAGCCTTTTAGTGCTTGGAAATTTTGTTACAGCGGTTCCGCCACTGTGTATTTCGCTGCCGTTCTTTCAATACTAGACTTTTAAGCACTGCCTACAGATAGGTAATGCAGTGTTAATTGGAAGTGGTTAAAAATTATATTATTGCTTATGCAACCCCGCACGTCCAGGGCTCCCCGCCGATGGGCATACTTCAGGCAGCCAAAGTTTTTTTTTTCAAGTCGCGTGAAGCGCGTTAACGCACGTCCGCTTTTAATGGCGAAAAACTGTTGTAACTGCTATAAATTGGCATTTCTCTAGTCTCGTCCGTGTTAATTATTTAATATGGCCATGTTTCTTTTTATTACGTTTAGTAACAAAAATTAGGCGCTGATACAAACGTTGATGTTTACACATATTAACCGTGAGTCCCGGCACTAAAACACATTTTTTTTTTCAGGCCACACGAAGCACGTTGATTCACAGTCACTGTTATAATTGTAATAAATTGACATTTCTCTAGCCTCGTCCATAGTTAAATTAAACTAAACTAGGCAAATAAAGAATGCTGAAAATTATTGCTAAAACTGCAAAATATTTAATTCGTAAAAGACGGCATTCAATTGACTGCTGTTAAATGAATGGGAACAAAAATGAATGCAATCCCTTTGATTTCAAATGAATGGTACGGTTGCATAGTTTGAAGTCGAAGCCTCATCAAATTGAACGGATTTTTTTTATGAACTCATAAAAGATTACATTCACAAAAGATTGCATTCTTTTACAACTCTAAGTAATGAGCTGATGTCTGATGGAGTGACATGTGAAAAGAAGTAACAAATCCTCCAAGAATATCTCTTTTCATGAAAAATTACATATCAACTTAGCCATTTGGATTCGGCAGAAAATTGTAGGTACCTTCCATTTGTTCCTGTTTCGGTACAGTACAAGTACAAAATTATTGTTTATTTTTTTAACTTCCGCACACATAACACAAAGTTCTCTACTAAGTACCACTCTTTTCCAATCAATTGACATGCGTATCAATTGTTGCATCCACAAAATTACGAACAATAAAAAAAGACATTTGAGACACCCTATCTTTTTCAAAAAAGCCTTGATAACAACTACCAACAATTATAAACTTAACTGAACTCAGTCATATTTACATCAATATGTAAAGGGTTTTCCAATAAGAGGTGTTATTTTGAATAGCCCGCTATTTCGGTAGCTGTCACTTTTGAAGCTATCATTTTTTGACATTTGACAAGTAGAAACTACGCCATTAATAAAAATGGAACGATACACGCTTCAACAACGCATTGAAATTATTAAAATTCACTATAAAAATGGTGAAAATTTGGCAGAGACGGTTCGTAAAACTAAAACATTTTTGGGTCTCGTGAGATAAGCACCTTGTCGGACCGCTATACAGAAATTGGTGGACAAATTCGAGCTGTTGGGACAAGTTAGTGATGTGAAGAATAAAACCCGTGCACGTCACTCAAGAACAACTGAGAATATTGCTGTTGTAGCCCAAAGTGTTGAAGAAAACCCACGTTTGTCCATTCCTCGTCGTTCTTTGGAATTAGGCATTCCACAAACGTCATTACACCGTATTTTGCATAAAGACTTGGGTCTTAAGGCTTATAAAGTTTAGTTAACACAAGAACTCAAGCCGGCTGATCATCAACAACGTCGTGTCTTTGCTGATTGGGTCCTTGAAATGCATGAAAATGATCCGGAATTTCATCGAAAAATCATCTTGAGTGATGAGGCGAGGCCCATTTCCACCTCGGAGGCCACGTCAACAAGCAAAACTGTCGCATCTGGGGCTCGGAAAAATCAAGAGTTATTGTTCAAAAGCCTCTCCATCCTCAATGCGTGACTGTTTGGTGCGGTTTATGGTCCGGCGGGGTCATTGGACTTTACTTTTTCGAAAATGAGGCTGGAGAAACAGTTACGGTCAATGGATTGCGCTATCGAGAGATGATTAATGATTTTTTATGGCCGGAATTTGATGGTATTGATCTGGACAACGTTTACTTTCAACACGACGGCGCTACGTGCCACACAAGCAATGAAACCATCGATCTTTTACGGGAAAAGTTTCCGGACCGTGTTATCTCCCGAAGAGGTGATCACAATTGGCCACCGAGATCTTGTGATTTAACACCTTGCGACTTCTTCCTTTGGGGCCACGTGAAAGATAAGGTCTACGCCAACAGCCCAGCGTCGATTCAAGACCTCAAAGATGGAATTCGTGAGGCTATCGAGGACATAGGGCAGCCACTTTGCGATTTGGTTATGGAAAATTTCATGAAAAGGATATGGTTCTGTAAGCGTGGTCGTGGCGGCCATTTGGCTGATGTTGTGTTCCATTATTAACGGCATACCTTCCTCTTTATAATGAAATAAACATTCGATCATTTATCTCAAAAAATGCCATTTTTCTTTGAATATCAAAATAACACCTCTTATTGGAAAACCCTTTATAATTATGTCTAGCTACCAACTGAATTTTCGGGAAAAAATTATAAAAAAATACCCATTTCAATTAACATTTTAATCAGTAAATCCATAAAATAATTCCATTACGCAAATCAATTTTGCCATGAAATCAACCGGTGTGTTGTGTGTGCCATATTTTTTAGAAAATTTCCAATTCTTCTCGTCATGGTTGATTCCCTTTTTGGAATTCACACCTCATCACTGTGAAATAACAAGAGTTGCATGCAGTCGATGCCATCAGAAACTAAACTACACATTTTTTTCGTAACAGTATAGGGCCTAATGAAGGTCTACCTACTATGTATGGAAACATAATATATGCACAAGATGTATGTAGGTACCTCTGCTGATGTAATATCGCCAGCAAGTGGCCTGGCCATATTTACAAGTTGCCATTCCATATCCATCGACGATCGGAACAATAATTCGTTTTAGAATTTGGTGCACGTGTTTATTTTATATAGTGCAACTGGTTCCGTGGGTTTGACTTACGTAATAACTTATGTCTCGAAGTTCGAACACTTGATGCGATACACATTCGGAGCTAGTGGCAATTTAAGTAGGTAATAATGACTTTAAATAATTTTAAATTTGTTAATATTGTAGTTTTAAAATTCATTTTTATATACAGGGTGTGTGAGATATCATCGAAATTCTGTTGGTATGGAATATAACATGGTTCAAATGTCCGTCGCGGCTTCTCTGGCTGGCGCGCATCCGAAATGTCCAATTTTATGTGATTCTGGAGCATAAATCAGGCTGAATTTGACCGATGGCATGGATTATGTTATATGTTGGCTTTTAAGGCCACTTTGGTTTGTGGCTTATTCGGATAAACGTGCCACTTCAGAAAACTCCACAAAAAAAAGTCTAAAGGAGTCAAATCGCGTGACCCTGACCATGCCCACGATTTGCTCGTGCAAAATTTTCAATGTGACGTGAGATGTGTGGCACATAGTGATTTGGAAACCACATATCGTTGGTATCCATATCAACCGATTCAGGTCAAAAGACCTGAATCGCCTTTCTTGGCCATTTCTTTCTCACCATGAAGTAAAAAGGGAAAAGTGGGAGGATGGAATCCAATGAGAACATCATCATATGGGGAGATTTGTTGACTCTGATGAGATTTAGAACTTTTTGCTTGAAATCAAGCAAGGTGTGAAAAAGCTAAAAAACCCATCAGGTTTTCACTATACTCCGTTAAACCGGAGTTAGCTTAAGCCTTGCATTGCATACGCGTATTATTTAAGATTCTTGAACGTAGTTCAATTTATACCTACTGATAAGACGTGTTTTTCCTCCGGCTGGCGATTTCGTTATGTTTTCAAGTACAATTGACACAACCTCCCTGTTTTTCTGAGTGCAAAATTTCAATTTAAGAGCTAACTCTAAACTTAATACCAAGAATGCTATTAATTCACCTCGAACATCACATGCACCTCCTCTACTAACTGTAAATAACGAAGAAACTGGCCGTCTGAATAGCAACCTTTTTTCCAATAACAATACCTCTATTCGTTTACTGTTCAAACCTGCCATTTTCTACCAGTTTTATTCCAAAGTTCTGTCAAAGATTAATTATTAAAAATTAAATTGGACTAAAAATGGTAGAAATGGGTTGTTTTGGACTAGTAAGCGAACGCATCTAATATCACCGAGAAAATGGTTTCTCTTTATCTATTCCCAGTTAACACAACTAGTGTAATTCACTTTACTGAAAATACTAGTATACTATTAGAAGTATTCATCGTTCAGGAGTGTTCTTTTTTATAACCCTGCCTTTTCTAAGCAGGATCTCTTGTACTTAATTTTTGACTATTCAGTAAGCCGCCCAGTACTAAGTTATGAATACCGAGATTTTCTAAGTATTGACTATGGTCAACTTGAGATAGAATTTCTCGACAGTAAAATTGGTATTCTTGTTTATGAAGATGTTCCATTAAAAGCTAAACGGATAAAATATGCCAAAAGTGCGTGGTTTACTCTTTAAAGTCAACAAATTATCCAAAGTCAACAAATTATCCAAAGACATTCTATTCGAATTGTATGGCTGTTTGGGCAATAAGGTAGTGCAAACAATTAAATATGCTAAGAGCTTAGAGGATATATAATATGGAGTGCTCGTTTCCATCCCTAATACATTGTAGTGCCTGAAACCTAGATAGGGGACGCTGTTTCACTTTCGGCAAGATAAAGTCTTAGAGGATATCCCATACAGCTGCTATCAATTGTAAAGCTTAGATCACACGATTTGTGTATACACAAATATTTGTGTATAAATTTGTATATTATTGACAAAAGAATACACAAATCGTCTGAACCACAAATTTTATGTACACAAATGACGTACATAAACGATTTGTGTATCATTTGTGTATTCAATACACAAATCGAATTTGTGTACATTTACAAATCGTCTGATCGGGTACCCAAATCATTTTATGACTATTTGTGTATATTTGGGCACCATTTGTGTATGCCACATCATTTGTGTATTCTGAAAATTTAAGCATACACAAATTTCGTGAGAATACACAAATGGTTTTGAAAATTCAACTGAATATCTAATATCAGTCGAGTCAATAAAGGTTTTTTCTTCGAATTTTAATGTGCAACTATGATATTAATGATTTGTTTTGTAAAATGGCACCATACGGACATGCAGGGTGATTTGTATTAGATGAAATGAACACATTTACGTTAAGCCAAAAATCGTATCGGAGGAGTGGTATTCGATTTGTTGGCGTCCAAATTGGGCGGATCACGGAGACAAAACTCCTATTGGGTTCAGAAAATCGTCTACAAGAACTTTGTAGATTGTATCCAGCACTTCTGGAATAATGGTGGAAATTGTATTCTGTGGAATGTGGAAAAGATACTGGAGCGAGCGGAAACTGTCGCCAGATGCCAGAAAGCGCAACTTCAAGACTAGCCGCACAGACGGCGAAATACTGGGGCGCATAAATGTATCGGCCTTCTCAATATATGGCGTTACCAAAGCCAGCAAATGATCGAACTAAGCGGCCGACATTCGTACGAAATTTCGATACAATTGCGGCTCTTCGGCACGTAGTTCAACAAGTAATTTTGCGCAAAAGCCCTCCGTCTCACGGTGGCCAAGCCAATTTTTTCTCCAACAAGTTCGCCGCTTGCGTACCATTTCTACGACCTGTTGTTGGCTTTCGTCTTCTTCTTCACTTTCGTGGCCAAACTATTGGCAAGACATTTTTTTTTTGACATTGTTTGATTGAAGTTATTTCATTTAACCGGATACACTTCAATTCACTATCAAATAAACAGAATGACATAAACACAAATGAGTACACACATTTCATTTGTGAAGAAATACACAAATCGTCTGAACCACAAATTTTTATACACAAATTGATTTGTGTATAGCATATTTGTGTATATTTTTACACAAATGAAATTTGTGTTTTTTTAAAAAAATACACAAATCGTCTGAACCACAAATATTTGTGGGATAAATAAATAGCATTTGTGTTCAAATTTGTGTATAATATACACAAATGAAATGAAATTTGTGTATATACACTACAAACCGTCTGATCTAAGCTTAAGTCATAATTTGCTTATTTTCTCTCTATAAATGGTTCTACTTTGAAGTAATTCTTAATAATTAGTGTACCTGTGTTTATTATATTAAAGATATTGGGGCATATTCATACTCACTTTTAAACTCCAGTTTATCTTAGACTGGGGTTTATTCAATGTTATTTAGATAGGATAAACCCAGGTCTGAGATAAACTGGAGTTTAAAAGTGACTATCAATATGCCCCATTGAAATGTTCTTTTTTAGTTTTTTTCTCCAATGTGCAGAAAACTCAGTGCCTTTAACTTACCGAAACTTGAACAGCGACCCCTATGAAAGCTTCGCATTCGAATAAAAACAAGCACTCCATATATTATATCTCCTCTAAGGCTAAGAGGTTCTTTGCTAATAAAATCAACCCATCCAGCAAGTGGTCGTCGGCTTTGGCGCAATCTTAAAGAAATCAGCGTCAATATTGACACGAGCTTAGACCTTAATGAGTTGAATAAAAGTTTTGTTACTATTCCTCACCCTACGTGACATGTGTCGCCACTGAAAAAAACTAGGGACTGACCTGTTACGATTATTCGAATTCCTGCTTATGATTGAAGAAAAAAAATTGTTAAAATTGTTTTACCTTTCATTCTTTTATATTTCAATTCAATTCAATTTCATTTTAACTACAGGCACTTATTCTCCTCAATAGAAATAATTCTAAACTATACTCATTCCAAAAAGCAGAACTTCTCAAGATTATATACCAATCTCCATCTTGCCTTTCCTGTCCAAAGTATTTATTAGTAATACCAGAAGTGGGCAACAGGGCTCTATTCTTGGACCGCTTTTGTTCTCACTTTACGTGTCCCCTTCCCTTCACATGCACGCAGAAGGGTTTAATTGAGGACTGTGCAAATTCTTTAAACACTGACTAACACGGCTGTTCTAATTTCCATTCGAATTCTGTATCCTCACGTTTTCGAATATTTTCCGTTCCGAATTCCGCAATTCGAAAACGTTTTGCGGATTCGGCAAAACGAACGGATCTGCAATCCGCCAAATTGACGTTTTAAATTCGGTTATCCTTTTGTTGGCGGATTACAATTTGGTTTTTTACAGGTCTTGCATACATAACAGCTGATTTCGAAAATGTTTTGTTGATCAAGTTGGAAAAACTTAAAAGTAAATCCGACTGGAAATCAGAACAATCGTTTTCAATCCGCACGGATTCAATTTTCGTTTCCGTTTTCAAATTCGAACGAATGTCAGAACAGCCGTATAAGAGAGGATCGCCACTTGGTCCGACGATAATCGTCTGATTCTTAATCCTTTGAAAACCAAATGTATAGTAATCAGTAAAGAAACAGCTTGATTTATCATATTTCCCTGATATCATGCTTCGTGGTTTGAAACTGTTGAAGTGTTGACAATGCAAGAAATTTGGGAGTGGTTTTTAACTTAGCTCACATGGGATAGACACATTAACACAACTGTTGGGAAAGTCTATGGAACTTTACTACGCCAGCTTTGGCTGTCCCATCACTTAACTCACTTGAAAACGCGTTTAATGCTGGCTAAAATGCTCATTTTTCCTTACTTGATTTACGGATGTGAGGTTTTCTGCAACTGTGATTCTTCTAGTAGGAGAAAACTTAACGTTGCGTTTAACAACATTGCACGTTATGTTTTTTAACGTATAAGACGATTCGACAGAATTTCTCTTTTTCTAAGATGCTATATAAATACATAACATGTCATTTGGTCATCTCATTCGTTAAAGATCTCTTATCTTGCTGTCAAATGTGACACAAACAAACCAACCTAGTTTTCATGTCAACAAATTTATTTTTAGTAATTCAATTAGATCTTATCAATCTCGCTTCACTTGCCTTACATCCGAACGCCAGTTTTTCGTAAACTCTATCCGTTTGTGGAATTCTCTACTGAGGCTTGTTCGAGAGGCGGGTGGCACTGGGTGCTTTCGCAACAAACTGAGATCCTTTTTCACTCACACTTCTGGCTAGCTAGTTTTACTACCTTTACCATTTACAAAAAGACTCATTTTTGTTTATGTTTTATGGTGACGTATGTTTACAGAATATGTACAAATATTGAATATAATGGGTGTTTTTTTAGACGTGTGGTTTTCAATGTGGCAATACTTTTTGCGAAGTTGGTCTTTTTGACAGTTGTCACTTGATTTATGCTCAGTTTGGCTTACCATTTTATAATTAATAGACTCCTGAACAACGATTGCAAATCGTGCAAATTTATTACCAAAATAATGGTTCGGTTCGCGCGACGCATCGCACGCTGCGTCCAATATTTGGTCGACATAATCGCATGAATTCGAGGAACCATAGATCGGTTTCGCACCACGTTTACTCTAGTGCGCACCGAAGACGCTATTGCTGCTGTGGAGCAGAGTATTGAAGAAGACCCAAATGAGTCCATCCGCCATCGCGCGCAAAAGTTGGAGCTGTCGAAAATTGGGCCTCTCGGCTGGAATTTATTCTAGCCAACTGCTGTGGCCACTTACCCGAAATCATTTTTAGAACATAATGGCAAACCCTTATCTTTATAATAAAGCTAAATTGTTGGCCATAACATTAAATTGTATGAGTTTTATTTCTTCTTGAAAACCACACGTCAAAAAAAAACACCCCTTATAACATATTTTTGATGTGTAAACATCTATGCTGGCGGTAGAGTGAAAAAAAACGTGAACGTTCGTGTGCAACGTTAAGTCGTGCACTTTACGTTGTAGCACGTTACGTTACTAAATATGATTTGCCCCGACCAAAACAAATTGATTTTAACGCGACCGACAATTGGATTATACTTTATCGCGACCACTCATTTATATTGTTTTTGCCAACGACGAAAGCAAATTGTTTTTAGCGCTACCGACGATTTTATCATTTTATCATTTTAACACTTATATTTTTATATTTTTTTCTTTAATTTTTAATTATTCCCCGAACAAAACGTGACACAAGTTATTAAAAAGAAAACAAAATCAAAACAAAAATAATAATAGTCAGCTGTAGGGATTGACAATTGACTGTAGGTATGCTAGGTCAATGGCTGTAGGTATGGTAGGATATCGGGTGCGTTCAGTGATACAAATCTGAACTTAAATTCTACGTTTACATTATACTGCTTTTAAACGATGCAATTTCTTCTTGCAATTTTTAGGCACGTAGGCGAGGGACGTAGGTGGCTGAGATGTACAAAATAGCTGAGGTTGAACAAATTGCAGAGTTGTCGGCTACCTTTGTACTTGCACAAAGTTAACATTCATTAAAAATCACAGCGTCCAATTCCATAGGCGATTGATGGTGTCAATCGATTGAAACTGCGATTTTAGTGATTTCCACTGACAACAACTGCAACTAAATATTCTAAAAACTCAAGATATATAATTCGCCGGCTATCTCATAGTGACATTCATTTGAGGTTCGTTCAGTATAAAATTAATAATGAACTTTTTGTAAGTTTTACTCGATGGAAAGATGGAGTTTCATAAGGGTTGCAAGTTCGTTGACAGTTCTAACTGGATATTTTAATTCGGCCCCTGTCAGTCAAACCATTAAGTTCCTTTGGAATTTGGGTACGGTGTCATTTAATTGAAACCACGGTTTTAGTGCTCTCCGCTGACAGTTGTTGTTTGTCGATGCTCAGAGAGTGATTACCATAAACAATAACCATGTGTAATGTGAAGTCATCTTAAAGTTGAGAGTGAACTACGAAGCAGGACCTTTCAGTACCGAACCTTCACCGTTCGTTGGACACTTCACCACCAGCCTTTTAGTGCTTGGAAATTTCGTTATAGCGGTTCCCCCCCTGGGTATTTCACTGCCGTTCTTTCAACACTAAGCTTTTTAAGCACTACCTACAGATAGGTAATGTAGTGTTAAATATTCAATATGTTTCTTTTGATGACATGCAGTAACAAAAATCAGGCATTTGGACAAACGTTGATGTTTACACATATTTTTATTCACTTGACATTGCTGAGTTACGGACTAAAAAAAAATATATATATTTATTAGGAGTTAAGTCAAGTTTAAATCGGATACTCATAGATGCAGTTTTTCAGTGCGAGGTTAAGGTTAAACCCGAGTTAATTAATCAAATTTGGTGGGTTAACTTGGGATAAACTGAACAGATGCTTTTGACGGTTTATCCACCAAGTTTGTTTCGTAGTTCCACATGTATTCTCCACAGAAAAACTGCTTCCTCAATTCACTGTGGCTTAATTTACTTCAAGTGTAAGTTAGCTAACTCTGGTTTAATTCACCACTGAAAAACTAGGCCTAAGTTCTTTAAAATAATATAAAACAACAATTTATTTAAATATTTAAAACTGAGTTCGAGATCACGTACCTATAAGACAAACCCGATCGGTTGATTTTATGATCATCGTTTCGACGATAGCTTTCTCTATTACATCTATAGAGAAATAAAAAGCGAGCAATCGTTAGTCAAAACGACGATCGTTCATAAACAAAACCTAGCTGCTGTCACCAGCTCCTTAACTCAACATAAGCTTGCAGGTTGAAGTGGAATTGCCTCACATAAAAAAAGGCAATAACAACAAGTAGTGGTGCGATCGTGAGGTATAGCAATTTTGCTGCCCCTTTTTTGTTGGCTATACAAAATAGAATGGAAGTATAATTTATTTTGTAAGTTACATATTTGATTAAACGTAAAAAAGTGACGCATCGTTTTCAAGTTATTTAGCCCATTCGCGTTTCTGATTTCACTGAGTCAAACACAAACTCCATCGTTTTGACTGAGCATAGGAGAGACAATTTTTGAAAATGTTTTTCTGAAAGTTATTTTGCTTTTAGTTCGTTCCATGATTTATGTCAAACAACAAAATTAAAAAAAAAAATGTTTCGCGGAAGAGAAAAAAAATAATCCTGTTCCCAAGCTTTAATGAATTACCTTTTTAATCATTAAGTAAGTCACATCAATTAGAGACAACTTATAAAAAAGCAAAAAAATAAAAAATAAAACTGACTTGTGGTAGGTACCTTATTATGAATATCGTGAGACTTGTTCCCAGAATTAAAAATCAAGCTTTGAATTTACTACATTTTTTTTTTGTTAAAGTGGACTCCATTTTTGTTGGTATTGGTATTTGAAAAACTTATCGCTCTCATACAACAACAATAGATAGGTTTATTCAAGATACAATTTTTTTCATGTGAACAAATTAGCAGTTTACGAGTTATTTGATGTTAATTTATTCGAAAAATAAGAGTGACTTTTGTGTTACGTAAACAACGAGTCATTGTACTTTAAGCAAAACAATCACGTCTTTTGCAGCCAAGCCTTCAAGATATGCCTGATGGTTAAAAAGATACAAATCAACATGTGAAGAAATAATGAAAGAAAAAGACATAACAAATTAATTCCTCCAGGGATTGAGTCATACCTGTTGTTATCTTCTTAGGAAAAATAGAGGTAGATTATCTTGAACTTTAAAGCACCACAATCATGCGGTTTTAATCGACTGAAGCGTTGAGTTCAGATTTTTTTCAGATTTTTTTCTTGTAGCAATATTTTGTTAGCTTATTATGCAAAATTATAGATAATTGTCTAAAGAAGTTAACGAAATCCTTTTTGGGAGTTTAAAAGTAATTTTGACGAAATTACATACAAATTTTAAATGCTTTTTAAATCGAATTAAATGAAATTAGGCGTGGCCTTGTCAGTATTTAAACAAATAAATTTAAAAGGTGAATAACCGCGTTGGTTATATTTTTATGTAAATTGAGTAGATAATTTAAATTCAACCCCTGTTATTTATTATACTAGCCGGGTTTTTTTTTTTAGAGGTATAGAACTTTGTAATGGAATAAAACAAAGATGATTTTTTTAAATTGACATGAAATTTTCCTTATTCGAAAGATAATTTTCTGTCATTATAATTTAAATATGATTTCTGGCATATGACCACCATAGCTGGCTCGAACGTAGTCTAATCTGGAAGTCCAATTTTCGATGACTTTTTTCAACATTTGTGGAGGTATATCGGCAATAACGAGGCGAATGTAATCCTCCAAGTGGTCAATCGTTTTGGGCCTATCGGCGTAGACTAGCGACTTCACATATTTCACAAGAAAATAGTCAAGCGGCGTTAAATCGCATGATCTTGGAGGCTAATTCACGGGTCCGTAACGTGAAACTATGCGGTTATCAAAAAGTTTCCTTCAATAAATCAATTATGGCACGAGCTGTGTGACTTGTTGAAACCACAGCTCCTGCACATCATGCGGTTGTTCAATTGATGAACGAAAAAGTCAGTAATCATGGCTCTATAGCGGTCACCATTGACTGTAGCGTTCTGGCCAGCATCGTAAGGACCAATTATTCCATCAAACCATAAAGCACACCAAACAGTCAGTTTTTTGTGGATGTAACGGTGTCTCAACATGCACTTGAGTATTATCATCACTCCAAATACTGCAGTTTTGTTTATTAAATTCGCTTATGAAAATTGGGCTCAACGGTAATCTTTTTATTTATTTTTTTAATCTACAAGCAGTATTACAGCTAACAGATATTAGCATTCCAAGAGACAAATTAAATGGTGAATAAATACAATACTTCAATTTTAAATTTATTACGATTAATATTAAGAAAATCAATGTTCGTAGAGACTTCATTGAAATATACAATGGACCTTGATAGAGTTTCCCTACAACCATTGTTTGTCATATGAATTCTTTGAAATAAGAGTACTCTAGCTCTCATAGACCTAGCGTCAACAAAGATACTATGATAGCATAGTAGGTCTCTAATCAGCATTACACTGTGAATTTTTCTTCTTGAATGTAAAGACTTTTTTCCAAGTAATTGACATCTAGCCTCATACCCAGGACTAAAGTCCCAACCCATTTTTTAAAATATATATTTCGTGAATCGTCTTTGAATTTTTTCAATCCGATCAGAATGGACTTTATATGCGGGACTCCAAATAACATCTGCGTATTCCAAAAGTGATCTGACAAGTGATATAAACAAGGATAATAATACGAAGGGATCTGTAAAGTCTTTTGCATTTCGTTTTATGAAACCAACTAACTAGTTGGCCTTAGGGACCAAATAATCAAAATGACGTTTAAAAGAAAGAAGGGAATCAAGAAAAACACCTAAGTCTTTAACACTTGAGACCCTATCTAAAGCTTCAGATTCAATTGCATAGTTGAAAAGCAAACATTGAGCTTTTCTGGAAAAAGAAATAGCATTACATTTTTTGATATTCAATTTGAGGCCATTGATGTGACACCAATTTGACAGAGAATCAATGTCGAATTGAATAAGTTGACAATCATTCAGACTCGAAACTTTTGAAAATAGTTTTAGATCATCGGCATATATACATAATAGGCATTTACAATATCATTAATGAAAATTATGAAAAGGAGCGGACCCAGGTGACTACCTTGTGGGACGCCTGATGTACACCGAATTTCCTTTGAATATGTATCTCCAAGCTTAACTCGTTGTGTCCTACAAGTTAGATATGAGGATAGCCATCGAAAAAAGTGTGAATGAAAACCGAAAATTTCAAGTTTTTACAGAAGTGTTTGGTGATTTAGCGAATCAAAGGCTTTTCTAAAGTCAGTGTAAACTGCGTCCACCTGAAATTTTTGTTCCATTGCATTAGTGACGTACGAAGTGAAATATGTTAGATTGGTAACACTAGATCGACCGGAGACGAAACCATGCTGAACTTCCGATAAATATTCATTTGTAAACAATTTGGGGATTGCAGAAAGTTTACAGATACCCCTATAATTCTCAACATCATTTTACGAACCAGATTTATGAATAGGAACCAAGTAAGACAGTTTTCTCACAAGGGACAAACTACAATGGGCAATTAACAGCTTCGAACCATACAAATCCGCAGGACCAGACGGTATAGTACCAGCCGAACTCCAAAAGAACATAGACATCGTTCTACCAATTTTGGAGAAGCTTTTCAATAGCTGTTTAAACCTGCGTCACATTCCCTTGTCTTGGAGGGAGGTTAAAGTTGTATTTATTCCCAAAGCTGGCAAATGTTCCCATGTAAACCCAAAAGATCTCAGACCTATCAGTCTGTCGTCATTCCTCCTTAAGACTTTTGAACGAATGATTGATATCCATCTTAGAACAAGCATTGACTCGAGGCTCCTGTCTACGGCTCAACATGCTTATTGCAAAGGGAAATCGGTAGACACTGCCCTACACACACTGGTTAGTACCATCGAATACTCCCTCCACCATAAGGAGTACACTATGGTTGCCTTTCTAGATATTGAAGGTGCTTTCAATAACGTCGATACATCTGCGATCGCATCTGCGCTGTCAGGTCTGAATGTGGATGTATGGAGTACTTCGTACAACACCCTATGCTGCATTAGATATTATGTTCTATTTAGCACCTCTCGATATATATGCTAAACAAACAGCTGCAAGCACAGCCATTCGTCTTAAAGCCTCCTCACAGTGGACAAATAATGATATTGGTCACTCCATTATTCTGAATTCTTTCGGAACAATTCCAAGTAACATTGATTACACCATCCCCCAGTTACAGTTCGATAAAAACTTCCAGGTCACCATACCCTCCAGATCTATCTGGGAGGATCGGGCATTTCTGGAAGATGAATCAATCCACTTCTATACGGATGGATCAAAAACTGATGATGGGGTTGGTGGAGGTGTGTACTCAGACATGATGAATTTAAATCTCTCCTTTCGCCTTCCCGATCACTGTAGCGTGTTCCAGGCGGAACTTTTGGCAATAAAAGAAGTACTATCTTGGCTTAAAAGAAACGTGATATCTAACACAGATATCCGCATCTTCTCGGATAGCCAAGCCGCCATAAAATCCCTGGAATCTGTCTCTACCAACTCAATAACAGCCCTTAACTGTCGATCATCTCTCGTTGAGATGGCACAGCAGTTTAATTTTCACCTCTGCTGGGTGCCGGGCCATAGGGACATTCCAGGAAATTGCAGGGCTGACGAACTCGCCAGAAGTGGAACAATACTACCTATTTCACCAAATAGGTCAGATATAGGTATACCCATTGCTACATGTAAACTTATGCTGAAGCAGGATGCAATAGAGAAAACAAACCTTAGGTGGAACAACATCTCCACCTGTATAGCGACAAAACAGATGTGGCCAAGGTTGGACCTGAAGCGCTCGAAGAGTTTAATATCTCTAAGCAGACTGCATATCAGCTCCGTCATAGGTGTCATCACCGGTCACTGCTTGATAGGCAAGCACGCAACGAGGCTTGGAGTATTCTCAAATGATTTCTGCAGAAGCTGTATGGATGAAGAAGAGGAAGAATCGATTCCTCATCTCCTCTGCACTTGCCCTGCTCTATCCCAACGACGTAAACTCCATCTTGGAGAATACTACTTCAACGATCCTAATGATCTGGTAAATGTTGACATAATTGATCTCGCACGCTTCGTAAGGAGCTCTAAGTGGTTCAACGAATAGGAAGAAAAGTTTCAAGATTCCTGTGGTATCACAATGGACCAACTATGGTCTAAGTGTGTCTAGCCTTGCTCGACAGCCACCTTAACCTAACCTAACCTAAGACAGTTTTCATTCTTCAATGAAATTCACTTCTTGTTTTGGGCCCATTTGGGCACAATTTGGAAGCGTTGTTCAGGCGTCAGCCTATTCATGTTGAAATGCCAAACCAAACTAAAAATAAATCACTTGACAGCTGACAAAATGGCTGGCAGTTAAAATAGTGTTGCCAACTTAATGTTCTATAGCTCTAAGAAAAACACCTGTGCTGCTTGTTTACTGCCAGATATTGCTCTTTAAAGTGAAAATTCTCTGGAAAACTTCTAATTTACCTTAGCGCTTAGCCAGGCAAATGTCTTTGTCTTTTGACGTGCTTCCAAATAGTGTCTTTATCAAACCATTTTTGACGATAATGGAATTTTTTTTGGGGAAAATTTCTTCCAGTTAGGATAAATTTAGAAGATATGGTATAGATGACTCTGAGAAGAATAGCGTTATTCAACGAATTTGCATAACTTTCGGCAAAAGCATTTGTCCACTTATATTTGGCTATTTTTGTCGACTATTCTTCCTGCCTTACCTTTCTATCTAGATTAATTGTCATCTGAATTGGTAGATGAAAATGATCAGAATGTATTTGCCTTAAAACTTCAAAATCGTCTACCACAGACAATGTTTTTAAGAGATATAAGTAGATTAAAGCTAAGACTGGAATTCGTTTTTCTTCTTTAAGGATTTACATACAAAAACTCGTACACACATAGCTATTCCATTTATCCTGTTAAGCATCAATGTCAAAGCATATACGAAGCAAACCAAATGCTATTTGATGTCTTATAGAGAAAGCAAGAATATAAATCATTCGATTAAATTAAAAGACTTTGAAATACGCGAGGGAAATATTAAATATAATCACACTAACTTTTCAAATTTCTTAAATATCATAATTCTATTTAAGAAGTACCACCCTAAAAAAAAAGGCATCCATAAGGTTAACTCCTATTCAACTTGTTATACATCCGTATTGAGTAAAAAGGTTCGTCCTTTTTATCGTTTTCGTTTTGGAAGATTTTCACTTCAGAACTTCCACAATCCACACTGCATAATAAATGATTATGATGATAATAAATTTCCTTCCGAATTATCTCAAACGAATTGTTACCACCTACTCGAAATCGAAAGCAAGGAAGACATAAGAAATAAAATTATATAGTATTATAACCGGAAACTGTATACGACACGCTATCGCCACCGCCACCTCCCCGGGGAGGTGATATCCTATGCAACCCCATCAAACAACACACAAAAGTTGTGTGTGTCCTTAAATTCTAATCCAGTGCAGATTGCGGAGCAATTTGCTTCGATTAAATTAGCCATCCACAAGCAACAGCAACAGTGATGGTGCAAGACGCCTGTCGCTGCCACCGTTCGTTCATTGCCGCCACGGCCATACACACTTATCACAGTCACCCGGCCAACAACAAAAACCCTCCCTTTTACTGAACATAATATAATATGTAGCACGGTGAGTTTTAAAAGGGTCGTTCGTAATGATGATGATATATAGTGGTGGTGGCGGTGGTGATGGCAATGATATCGAAAGAAAGTCATATCTATCATTACAGGCATACATCGTGTTGTTATGCCAAGAATTTGTTGGCCGTAACAACCCGATGATGATATGTTATCGTCGTCAACCTGCCGAACATATCCCATGCCATATCACTTATACACCCCCGCACATTACATCAGCTGAGCTCGTGGCTTGGTTAAGTAGACTGCTGTTTTAAGGACATAAAAGCATACAGGGCGCTCATTCTTATAATGTGAGTTTGCCAGAGGAGGACTTCATAATGAACTCATCATACAGGCGCAAACATTTTGACAGGATTGGAAAAAAAGCACAACACTTCCTGGCAAAAAGTCGATTCGATCTGCTTAGGGAGCAAACAAATTTGAACTTAGAGCACAATCCTGTCTTACTTTACTTCTGCCTGAGAGGGCGGACACGAGCATTCTAGCTCAGTGACCCAATTAGCGCTGGAGTGCGCTAAGTTGAAAATGTTTATAGGGTCGTTTTGAGTAAATTATGGTGTTACCAAAATGAAGAACAAATGAATTGAAGAGAGGAAAAATAAACTCCAGGGACCAGGGTATAGGTGGAACTTATCATAAAATTATTAAAATGTGGAAAGAATAAAAAAAAAAGCACCAACGTTGTTGTTCGCTGCCAACCAAAGAGCTTCAGTGGACGATAGTTTATTTTTTATAGGTGCCTTCTGTAACTCGTTATGATAATCAAGGAAATTTGTTGGCTGGTTCAGAGACGCATATACATGTTTGATCCCTCAGTGGAATCTGACATATATTCCAGTCGACCTTCGTCTGATCTCTCTTTAAGATATGAGATCTCCGATATATGCCATCTTGAAACCGGAACCATCTACACTACGCAATATTAAGCACCTTGTTGAGTGCGCTTCTGGAACGAAATCAATCCAATTTTGTGATCATCACAATATTGATCTCCATTGAGATTGAGAATCCCGTTGCTCGCTTGCTCGCGGTCTTAGGAATTTGACAGAAGACGCGTTGTAGAGGATACCGAATATTATCTTAGAGCCATTCAATCGCATTGAGAAAAGAGATTAAGTTTTTGATCTTCAGTTCAGGAAGGCCCAGATCAACACATGATATCTTATTGGCCAGTATCCAGAACAGGTTGCAACGATCCTATGAATATGTGCCTGCATCTGCATATCAAGTCAGTTATTCGGGATTTATTAGTGCTCATCAAAGCTCCAAGGAGAATGTTCACTCTTTCAGCAAATGACCTATCAAGGGCTGATTCTTTCCTGGCCAGTTTGAATCCTTGTTCGTTTCCTTCAATCCCACTATGACCCGGAATCTAGATAAGAGTGATCTTGAGGTTAGTTTTCCAGCTTGCGAGATCATCTTGACATTTTTTGCCCAATTTAAAGGATGATTTACATTTTTAGACGAACCGATGACTTTAAAAGCTACCTGACAGTCTTTCAAGATAGCCGATACTTATTTTTTTAAATATATTTAACTACTTCTTTTGTAAACAGTTTGAGTGCAAACGAAATAAACTCCATTGTTTTTTAGCTTATGGAAAGAGAACTATTAAATATCTAAAGAAAAACTGACAGATTGCAACACACACAGCACGCACAGTCGCCGACACAAGAGGTCACTCCACAACCCAGGACACAAGACATTTGTGGTTCCGGCTTTAGAATAATTAAGTAGTGCGAAAGAAAAAGCACTTGAATCAACTGACAGAGTGGTTCCGCTTCAAGCAATCTAGAAGATTTCGGACGACTTCGCATACGGATCCAAATATGGATATCAAAGCTTCGTCTGGCGGCTCAAATTAAAAAAAAAATAAGAATCATCACGGACCCAGTTGTACCTACATGTGTTGTGAGAAAGAGACCTCACCATACTCAGTGAAAGCTGAAACCAAAACGGATCCAAATCGAATAAAAAAATATAACTTCTATGATCGAGTCAGTGATGCCAGACTTTTAAAAATAATTTACCCACGACTTGGACGGAAAAAGCAATTTTTGCCCACGAAGTTGTCGACGAATGCCCACGATGTTGCCCTCAAATATAACATACAAAAATTGAAGAAAAAAGCACAAAATACACAAAAGTTTGTAATGTGGTTGTGTTGTTTTTGTTGACTTTAAATTCAATAAATGTTTGGAGTCATTGGCATGCCGAATAATTTCACCTTTTCGACACAAAAAAGAAGTGCCACACGTTTTGCAGAATGCCTTGAAATCCATATTTTCAACTGGAATTAACCATCACGCAACAAATTTTTGATACTCTTGCCACCTCATCTGGAAACGTTTCTTGCTTCCCTTTATTTCACACTTTTTACAAAAAAATAGATAATTAAAAACTTAAAATAACACTTCATAAATAATAATAATTAGCAATGTATTTGAGTAAATAACCATTCAGCATAACTCCTAAGCATTTAAGCGTCCGCGAGATAAAAAATAAATTGAAACAACAAATAAATATATTTGAAATTTTCACATTTGTCGCTGAAAAATAAAAAAATGAAATCATTCAATGAACAAAAATAAAAATGAATTGCTTCAAAGTATGACTATCAATGGCCGCATTTAAATATAAAACTAATATAGAGTTTTGCAAACCTAAAATGCCCCTTTTTTTAACTAAGAGACATTAAAATACCCTTTCGCCCGTTTAGCTTATTTTTTGTTATCAAATGCTAATGAAAAGGGGAATCGCTCACGTTCTGACATCACTGGATCGAGTTCTACATTACATTTCATTAAAAAACATTAAAATTTGTCTTATTAATCGAAAATTTCTCAAGTTTGCATAAGAAACAAACTCAAAAAAAAAAAATGTCTTCGCTACGCCACTCACTAAAATGAACTGAAAAAAAGGTGTGGAAAAAAATGCCTGTAGACACAAAGGATTTTTGTAGGTGTAGGAGGTTTGTAGGTGTCGTTTTGCAATGAACCAAGAAAGACCTCCAAAGTTGGGTTGGGTAAACTTTAAAATTCTGAATTTTTGGAGCTCCTAATTGGCCAAATGTCATAAAAAGTTTGGACAATTCAGATGACAATCAGAAGCTCCAAAAATTCGGAATTCCGAAAATTCGGATATGCGTTGAACGCGCACAATTTGATTGAAGGGTGACTATGGGCATGTTCAACACGTTCACAGCATTCCTTGTGTTGTGTTTACACTGCGTGGCTGCATTTACTTTCATTACTAGTCTGTTTTTGTTGTTTTATTTTGTACAGAGGTTTTTTATAAAGGAAGTGTGCCAAGGCCTTCAGAAAACTAAATCGGCCATGGCTTTCTGCTCGATATCTGCCAGACAAGCTATAGACTACTGACGAAGACACATCGCCGCTTATTGCGATAGATGATTATTTCCACTGTAATGCATCTGAACTCAAAAGACCGAAACGACCGATGACTGTGAAGCGACGGCGGCGGACAAGGTAGACGATGCGGCGCACAGCGTGTGAAAGAATCTACGATACAACAATACAAATTTATAAAAACAGAAAGCGAATGGTGATTTGCTTTCTCCGTGGAAGTCGACTCGACTCAACTCGACATCGTCATGTTGGTGGCGTTAACGCTTTTTGATTTTTATTGAGTCAGCAGAATTCATTGGATTTCTTCCCCTCTTTTAACGGTTTTCAAAAAGCATATAACCTAACCCAACCGTCAAGAAGGGTGGACTCATTCGAAGGTTTTATATGGTGATGATGATGATGATGATGATGGTGGTGGTGGTTTTGGTTTAATAGCTTAACAATTGTATACGGGGTATTCATTTAACGATATTGTCTGCAAATGGTTTAATTATTTTCGTCTTAATTTGTTTGGCTGCAAATGATAAAGAGCTCTCATCTCAGAGCAGCCCAAATGAAAATTAAGATAGCTTAATAAACACACTTTTTATTGCTTGAAATTAAATGAGATTTGAGATGGGATTCGGGTGAATTAATTTCATATGCAAATTTTTGCATTCCAAGCGAAAGGAAATCTAGGTATTTCTTGGTTTTTTTTTTGCTTGAGGAAATTGTTCGGGGCTAAAAGATTGACTGAATAAGCGATGAGTAATCCTTTACTTTTCCTGCATTTTAAATAAATTTGTGCTCTTAAAAGTTGTATATATCTACTTGCGTACACCTGAATCAACTTTTATTATGCAGACTCAGTAAAATCGACGGGAAACTGTCCTGATTGACTTTTTATCTGAAATAATAGTATTTTGCTTGCATAATATTAAAATGTGGTTTTTAAATTATTATTATTTTTGTTAAAATTACATTTTATCTAATAGCCTTTTCACACCAAACCCAAAACGGGGTCTTCGGCGAAAAATTAACGAAAACTCATAAAGCATTCACACCGAACAATTCGAACATATCGTGTGAACTTGAATTTTATTCAAGTATACAAAGGGCAAGTCAATATGCATAGTAGACACACGCCCAAAAGTTAAACTCAAAGACAATCAAAAGCTCCCACGAGATGAACTGCAAAAGCCAGCAACATCGATTCCAAGCCTCGATTGAGGATTCAGTCGACCCAAGACCGTCGAATTTTTTAACATTTTTTGATACCACCACAGCGTTGACGGTTAGGTTGAGGGGTGCGCTGACAGCTGCGTTGAAAACTGGGTTGACGTTGACGGATTAATTTAGTGATTAAAACTACGATTAGACGGTCAACGAAAATGGTCAACGCGTTGACTCTCTGACGTCAAATTCCGCTCCAAAGTTTTCTTATCTTGTGATTGTCAACGCACAATACTGTCCATGCGTTGATGGTTGCGTTTAAACCGACGTTGACATTGTTTTAACCTTCAACGCATTGACTTTTTTCGTTGAACGTGTAATCACCCTCAGCAAATGGTAGGACACATTGACGCAAAGCGTTGACCATAATCCCAACGTTGACATGGCATACTTTTCTGCCACGTCAACGTAGTCTGCGTTGACTTCCGTGTGACATTGACGGACTAGCGTCATTCGTGTGATCGTCAATGTTTTATGCGTTGACATCATGGTCAACGTTGACGGTCCATTGGCAGTGTGTTTTTGGTGACGTCAGAGAGTCAATGCGTTGACCATTTACATTGACAATTTAATCATAGCTTAACGCGTTGTTAATTTTACATGCACGGATGTAATCACCCTGTCAATGCAGTTAGAACACGACAAACTGCGCGTTAACTGTTTGCAGAATTTTCAGCCGCGTTAACGTAGCCTTCGTTGAAATGTATCTCAATTTTAAAATTTTAAAAATACAACGACACCGTAGCCTTTGCCCATTCTTCAATGGAATTTAACAGTTAAAAGCTAGAAAGATATCAAACAAACTCTCTAAATTTTGTATATATATATGTATATGCAGAATTTTTGTTCCAAATGTCAGCAAAAAGCCCCAAAAACCACCTCTTCCCGCAAAAAAAAAAAAAACAAAATCTCAAACATGTCAGATTTAATAGAGGTTTTCTAATCCATCAATTCTTCAATAGAACCTGAAAGCTTATATAGCTTGCCAGATAAGCCACACTCAGTATTTTAACGAACATTGAATAATTCGATGCAAATTTAATCCAAAAGCCTTTTTCCGGAGCAAAAATTGTAAAAAACGTTTTGACCGGTTCCTGTGTTTGACTTATGTCAAATTTTTTATATTTTGAACTTATACACATTCGAAGATGCGGGCAATTTAAGTTAAAATAGCTTAAAGCTTAAAAAAGAAGTGCTTCTAATAGAATTCTCAAATGGACTTTTCGATTGGAGTCAGAATGACAGTTCTTCTTCTGAAGAGAAATTTGCTCCTGATTATGTTCTCAGAATCGTTCCAGAAGGGTTCACACGTATCAAAACGTTCTCCCGGATTACCAATCGAAAAGGCCAAAAGTGTAATCCGAGTTGGGAGTTGTTGCTAGGAAAACATGGAGGTTAACAACATGGCCGCCATGAACTGTCAAATTCTACCGCGTCACCATTGAAAACTCTTAATATCTGTTTGTGTTTCATCTTCTCGAAGCTACAAAGGTTTAATTATTTCCCAAAACTTCAATTTAGTTTTGCCTAAAATCTTGAATTGAAAGCCCAATGAATAAATTTAGTCACCATGGAAAAAAGGATGCTTTAATTACATAAAATTACCTATACATTTGTAAACTGATTTTTTTTTAATTTTTCCATAATAAAATTACCTGTATCTTCCCCTGTGTCCGTATATGAACAAATTTAATTCTAAGTATCGTTTCTTTCAACTTCCGTTTTTAATTCCCTAAGCTTTGAAGAATGGAAAAAGCGGGATAGACATTAATTTTGTAGGATTAACTTCAATCAATTCTGCAAAATGACAGATACTTCTGTGTTCGGATGTATAGCATAATACAGTCAAAGTTGGGAAATCTTCAATAAAATAAAAGGATATAGAAACAATTGACGAAGAATCGCTGTCACCATGATTACACCCCACGAAGTTCTCTGTTTCTGTTTTCCTATAGGAAGTCTTTACCGCCTTGAGATCGAGATCCCTAATCAATGCATACGGAACATTGAATTAATGCGTTCTTCCCCTTTATCGTTTGAAACGTTTGCGCGCATATTTTACGGTCTTTGCATGCTTTGTTTTGTATGTAGTTACTACTTACTACAGAATCCTTGTTCGTATACACTCCTAGTTGGGTTTGGGTTGCCTTGTCATACACGATGAATGGCTTCATTTTTATCGGCCCACCCCAAGTATGTATTTGTTAACAGAGATACACTTTGCCAGAGATGAAAGAACTAAAATGCGATTAAGTGATTAGATGAAGGATTTCCTCGCAGCTCAAGTTCTTTACTTTTAGTACTTTGGAAAATTTAGGGTTCGATGTGGATTATATTATTTTTTTTTTCAGTTCTATTCTAGGTATATATGTCCTCTTGTTGCGACCTGATTATTGTAGACTTATATCAAGATAATTGTTGTTGAAAAAGGTTTTGTTTTTTAAAGAACATTAATCTTAGGGGAAAGTTTGTTTTTTGAAAATAATTATTAAATTCATTATTCATGCATATTATTTCATAAGATTAAATATGTAGGTACATGTATTTATAAGGGAAGTAAATAATTTGTACAATCTTAAGCGGTAAAGAGTTCTATGCTGGCGGTAGAGTAAGAAAAAAACGTGAACTTTCGTGTGCAACGTTACGTCGTGCAACGTTACGATCTGCATACTAGGATGGGTGCGTTCAGTGAAAAAAATCTTAAGATCCCCTTCAAGCAAAAACAAGTCCGTTTTGGATCCGCGCACGTTGATGTTTACACATATTAACCGTGAGTCCCGGCAATCACACAAAATATTTTTTTAATTTTAATAAATTCTTAAGCTTATATTTGACTAAACGATAACTTTCCTATTTTGTAATGATAATTATATATGCAGCTGGCGAAAATCAACAGTTTTTATTTCTTTTTTATGCTTTTTGTCACAAAACACGAGTATGGCAGAAAATTTGGTACAATTTATAGCATTTGTCAATCGTGTAAATCAAGTACACTGGGTGTCACAAAAGTAACGAGAAGGCGGAATATTTCCTCTGGTAAGACGTATAGGGGCATTCCATGAAAACGTTAACTTTTGATATAATTTTCCAGGGAAAAGAAAGTAAATATGACTCATATAAAGTACTTTTTCCCAACGTTACTTGTTTGAGTAGCACCTGACTTATTTTTTGTAAGACCTTCAAAAAACAATGAAAAGCTGTTGAATTCGTATAATTTAGCTATGGAATAAATTTACCAAAAATATTTTTCATGGAAGAATTTTGCTACTGCGCATGGAAATGGAATAATACATAGGATTGGGGGCAATGTTAAACGGCTAGTCAGACAAAAAATATGCCTCAAGGCACTTAGCTGCCAAATTTTTACCCAATACAAAAGTTATTGAAATCTGCGAAACCGAAATCAATGCCCAAATTGCAGCAAAAACACCTGGGAGAAGGTAGATCCAATTTCAGGCATTTCGCGATTTCGTGTAATGGAATGTTATGTGGTTCCTTTGATTTTTAAGATCTGGGACCGAATTATCGCATCAGTTATCGAGGAATACGTGACTGAATTATGTGAGTTTGGCATTACCGCTCACGTTATGGACTCATCATCCATAACTCGTTCATTCGATCACTGATGGCACCCACTCGATCAGTCACTGATGCCGTAATTTGGCCACTGATTTCGTTCATGTCGGGCACGTGACAGCACTGTCGGGTACGTTATGGCAGCTAGTATGCAAAAAAATTCAGAATAACTGTTTTGTTTCCAGCTTTATTATTTGTGTTCAGGAAATCCTTAGTCCATGATTATTTTGTAAAATATACTATTTTGTTTTATCTATTTTTTACAGTTATTGAAATCAAACAGAACTAAAATCAAATATAAGCTCAAAAAACATCAATTTCTATTTCGTGTTTGTGTTAACTGGCTGAACACAATGGGCACGTTCAATCACAGATCTGAATGTATGCTGTTGAACGCACAAAAAATCTGAATTTTCAGTCAAAATTTGTTGTGTCAAATGCTTACATTTACCTTAAGGATTTACATTAAAACGAAATAAAATAGAACTTTAATTATGTTCTTAAATTAAAAATTAAGCGTCAGTAGTTCTGGTGGTGATTTATTTAACTAAATCAGCAACAAATTACAGCAAGACTATGTGAAGTTTAGTGAAAAAAATAATTCCACAGTATTGCGATGTAGAATTCTTTAATCTTTAATAGTAAATCTTTTGATTTAAAAACACAATAAGTTCTTTTATGTAAGAAAGTATTAATTTGTTCCTGATGAAAATTAATCATCACAAATCAACCACTTACCAGAGCAAAAATCATAAAGTTGAACTTCTATGTATAATACTTCAACATTTCCCCCACCACTATCACTTTATTCTGAATTTTCAGATGAGAATTTTTGGCTGAAAATTCGGATAAAACGTAAGCAAACGTAACTTAAAGTCACTAAAAGTCATCTAACTTTTTATGACAGCTGGCCAATCAGAATCTCCAAAAATTCAGAAATCTGAAAATTCAGATGTAAAACGTAAAGCGTTGAACGCGCCCTATAGAATAGCAATAGACGCGATAGAGGTCTTCCAAGATTTGTCGTTGTCTTTTCTCTTTCTAATTTGACATCTAAAAACAACAACAAAAAAAGTCCCTGGTTGGAAAATATTTACATGCTCTTGGCAGTGTTAAAAATCCGGTCATTTGATTATATTTTGTATTTGGAACTGAAAACTTAAATTTGCGATAGAATTACGTATTAATTAGTGTTTAAACATTTTAGTGAACATTTTTTCAAGTGTTCGATACAAAAAAAAAATAATTTTATTACATATTAATCACTATTATTAAACACACGACTTTTTTGTCTCGCCTTCGTGCCTTCTGCATTTGGTTTTGTTTTCCAACCAGGGAGTGCTGTCAGATTGTTTTTTTTTTTTTTTTTTTAATTTCACACTGACACTTCTGACATTTGGTGGCAGAGATCCATTGCCAAAAATTCTCTGCGGAATGTGCAAACAATTAATGGCGAATTCCTTTCAAAAAAGGAATCGAATTTTTTCTTTCAATTGAAAGGAATTCGTATTTCGTAAAAGAATCGATTTTTTTTTGGTGTGATTGTGTTTGTGACTTTATAGCTGCAATTGACGCAAATCGTCAAGAAATTATTCACAAAACTATTAAGGTTGTTTCTTTTTGTTGTGAGAAAAATGTTTTACCAATAGAATTACGGTGCCAATTTGTTGGTGCATTTTATTTGTATGAACTTCTATTTGCACATATATTTTTTTAAGAAAATTGTTATTGAAAAGTTTTCACTTTCACTGAAAGTTTTTAACCCGTCTTTCACTCGTGAAAGCAATTTTTTGTTGTCAAATTTGTGTTTGATAATGAACAAAGCACAATAAATTATTTTTATAGCTGTATTGACTCAATATATTGTTGAATATTTTGTTAAATTATGTAGAATTCGTTGCAACCAAAAAATAAACAACTCATCTTCCAAAAATTCCGCGACTTTCAATTTGACGTATTAGAAATGTCAAGTCTTCATCGTGTGTGTGCAAATCAGTGTGAAATCTTGCTTAAAACGCAAGATTTGTTTTGACAGAAAAGAATCGATTTTGTTTAGAAAAAATTCGAATTCTTTGTTGAAAGGAATTCGCCATAAGACTTGGTCGGTATATTAGCATTCCAACTGTCGGAAAAATGCGTTGATTTTAAATATTTTGATTTGCAACACAGTTGCGAGCTATTTATGAAGATGTTGTGTTCCAAATATAAGATTATATAATTTGGTTGTTACTGTTATAAGTGCTGGTGGCTTCAAAGGTGCAACAGATGCTGCTTTCGTTATTTCCATAGTACATTCGTCCAACATAACTGTCTGTACCATCTGGACAATCATGTCAATACTACGTCGGATATGTTGCTCTCTGGCAGGGCTGCCCCTCTGTGTATCAATGAACTGGAATCAACAGTCTGTTGGTAACCCTAGCGAAATTCTCTGCAACTTTGTGTCAAGGTTTAGAAATCTGAACATCATTCGCCTATTTTCAAAAAGCTAAAAATCTTCAGAAATATTTTGCTTAAATTCGTTAAAACTCTCACGCAAATTTTAGAGGCGAAATTTATCAAAGTCCCGTCCAATTACTCGCATAAATTATAGTGGCGCGTTAGCTCGTGGAGATCCACAAGGGCCTTAAACTGACTAACACTCTCAAAGTGATTCTGTGTGTGTATTGTTCACTGGCGGAAATTGAGAAGGACTACAATTTTTTTCCGTAATCCGAACGACTATAAGATTAGAAGCGATTTATGGTGACAAAAAAAAAATACTCGTGAAGGATATGTCACTTCCTCGCAAAATAATTTTTTCTTGCAGGTGGAATAAGCAGAGTTTCGATGCCAAACATTCGGCGTAATAGCCCAACACACTAATCACTACCCCACCCGACGATGTTGAATTATTTGGAAGAACGAAGCTGATGTCAGTGGTGTTTTTGTGGGTACTAAGCTGGAAGCAAAAGAAGATAGATTAAACAGTCTTCCAAGAAAGGCACCCAACACTTAACCATAGACGCAATAACTTTGAGAAACTACATTGGCTTGAGGTGGATGAGAACATCTTAGGCTGTTTGTTGCATAGCCGGTGATTGAAGGCGAAGGAACACCAACGCATTGTATGGCCTGCACAATAACATTAAACTAGCCAAAAGTATAAAAGTCCAACTGAGGCGATGAGGGTCATGTATTGTCGATGGGTACCAATGCCCCAGCCTTGAAAATCTTTCATTGCCCGCTCAAGGGACTGCACAGTAAAGAACAGCGAAAGAAAATAGGTGCTCCCGAGTAGAAGAGGGATTTAATGAAATTGACGTATGAAGCGGAAGACATATAGCTAGGAACCGATCTTGCTCCAGAAGATTGTTGGTTGAGGTCTATATCTACGCGGGACTGTAGTGCCACCTTCAGTAAGTTATAAAATAAATTGGATCGTTTAATGAGCCTGATACAATCATGAGAGGTTCTAGAATCTTACCTTTCTAAATCTCAGTAAATAAATTTCTATTTTGTAACCAAGAATGTTTTAATAACGATCTCCCAACGAAAACTAGAAACCGTCTGGAAACTTTGGGAACAAATCAAGTTCAGTGCCCCTACCATGAGCGAACTAAAAAGCCCAAAGAAGAACTAAAGATATCCACCTTAATTTTTTGCAAGAGCTATTTGGACATTGAACTTTATGTGATAGAATTAGACAAGTGGTTATGGTTACAGGTTTAATCTACGAGCTACGTCTAGTCTACCCATCAAATATCCTAATGATATCATATAATTATACTGAGAAGGCATTTTTATTCTGAGTCTCAGGCTAATCACCTGTCTCTTAATCTATATTCGAGCTTCTTCAACAAAAGTAACTTCTTACATGTACACAAAACATACCCAGAGAGCTCGATTAAGAGTAAAACTCAGGTCAATCATCTGTCATTCGATATATCACATTCCCCATACGTAACCATTTTCACAAAATAAAGCAAAGCACAAAAAAATCACATCCGATCAGAATCGGCAATTTTGTTTTTTTTTGTTTTATTTCATTTTTCAATTTCTCTTTTTAACTCCATACACCCTTAGCAAAAAAAAAAAAAAAACTAATCCATTTGATATTGAAACCCATTCCATCGGTTTATTTATTTTTCTGTTGAATTCAAATATACCTGTCGTCAGGATGCGAGCAGGTATATATAAGACCGGGGTTGGGGTGGCAGTCTGTCAACCCTGCGCATCTATAAAAGATTTTATCATCCCCTTCCTTTTTGCGTCAAAAAATGAGAGCAATAGAAAAAAGCAATTCAACAAAATAAATACAACCTAAGGCCTAGACGGATTCACGATTCACTCCAACCCAAACCCAACCCCACCCCATACCCTACTTTATACACATTGGACAGAACAAGAACAACAAAATAATAGGACTGGTGATGGTGGTTGTGATGAGGATGGAGGTAAGGGACGGAAATACATTAAATCCACTAATGCGTACATTAATCTGGAAGAGAACAAAAAATCTATCAGAGCACGTGCCCATGGGACAGGAGAGCTGCCAGGACGACGTTTGTCGATATCTCGTAATTAAGTTCTCCCCTCTAGCTCCATCTCCATCCCTTCGGTCCTATATATGTACCTTCCTATATTGCTGTACCCTTTTGCGTGATGACTGATGAAGTAGAACCGTGCCAACACATAAGAACCTTTCTTTAAATTTAGTGCTCGCCCGGCAGGGTTGGGAAGGGATAACATTAGCGAATCACCCCTTTTATGTTTTGGGATACAGATACCCAAGACCCAAACCGTCGACGTCGTCGTCGTTGGTCGTTACCAAATCGCTGGCGGATTGTGGAATGCTAAAGGTACTCGTAGCGTAGCGTTGGTGGTATGAATTGTAGACACTGATGTTAGCATAGACGGGTATAGTAGATCTGTATCTGTGTGTTTTTGTGAACGAGTGTGATGAATGTTTTTATTAAGTTCTCGGTAAATATTTGTCAAATACACAATATAAATTTATCCTCCGCAAACGTAGAAGACGAGAAGACAATTCGAGGGAAAAAGGAAAACAAGGAAGCACATAAATGTACACACACAAAAACCAAGCGGAACTTGAATGCATATTAAGTAGAAATGTGAAACAAGTGCACGAAATACAGGCACACGTCAAACCAGGATACGAGTTGTTAATGGATTGATGAAGAAGATTGCAATGGTGAATTTGTTGGGTATACATTTACGGTAATTGAGTCATCATCTCGGTTGATTGTCGATGGCAAGACGGGCGGAGTGCGCGGACTTGTCGGTTTATCAACGAATTCCCGAAGTTGAAATTGAGTAAATAGATAACAGTTCAGGGAGGATTTAATGGGAAAACTAGAACAGAGTAGGTAGAGCAAAGATAGTGTTTGTCAAGTAATCAATCGAAGTTTTTTGTTTGCTGCTGATTTAGTTTCCGAAAAAGTTTTAAAAAAAAACAGTAATCAGCTGTTAACTCGGTCAGTTTCTGACGCTCTTCAAACTTACCATTACCTACCAAACAAGTTAGATAGATCAAATTTGAAGAACATATGTACATATACGAGCGAGATATTTGGCGTTTTTCTTTTTTGGCTCTGAGCAAAGCTCTGAGCAGAGGCTGAGCGATCAGAGCAGAGCTCTGAGCAGATATGATCAGAGTCCTCAGATATAATTATGAAACACACTTGAGCACTGAACTGTCATTTCATAAGGAATCCATTTTTAATTTTTAGTTATGTGTGAAGTTGGGGATCGTTAAGAAATCCCGCAGCATGTTGGTGATTTCGAATATAATATTTTTCTGGATTTCTGGACCTGGACAAAGGTGGTTTTGGAACTGGACAGAGATGGACATTTTTTTTTGGAAAAAATATTGAAGAAAAAAATTAACTTTTCTCTTTGAAAATGGTATTATTTCCTAAAAAAAATTTTTCCTTTGTCCAAGTTCCAGACCCACCTCCAGAATTTTTTTTAAATTGCAAAAAAGTTGATTCCAAAAACAAAAAAAAATTGTCATTTGTCCAAGATCCAGAGTCACCAAATTATGTGGCAAAACGCAATTTTTTTAAATTTGTAAATTAATATAAAAAGTTGTTTCCAAAAAAAAATTGTCCTTTGTCCAAGTTCCAGACCCACCTCTAGAATCTTTTTTTAAATGCTAAAAAAAGTTGTTTTCAAAAACAAAAAAATGTGTCCTTTGTCCAAGGTCCAGTGCCACCTCCAGAACTTTGTCCGGTTCCAGATCCACCTCCAGAACCTTCTTTCAAAAACAAATGTGTCCTTTGTCCAAGTTCCAGACCCACCTGTAGAACTTTTGTTCTAGTTCCATATCCACCTCCAGAACCTTGTTTCAAAAAAAAAATGTGTCCTTTGTCCAAGTTCCAAACCCACCTCCAGAACTTTTGTTCTGGTTCCAGATTCATCTCCAGAAATTTGTTTAAAAAAAAAAATTCTCCTTTGTCCAAGTTCCAGATGCGGGATTTCGTGATCAGGGATTTTGTGATGCGGGATTTCGTACCCAACCCGTGAAGTCGGCTTCGCTCAGCGTTTCGCTCGATTTGCTCGGTCATTTTATTCTGAGCTAATTGAACAAGCTCTGAGCTAACTCCGATGGAAAAAAGAAACACACTTTTTATGCTCTGATATGTCTGAGCTAAAAAAAAACACAGATTTTTTCTTTGACAGTTCCGTGATCTGCTCAGAGTTAAAAAAGAAAAACGCCAATTATTTGCTGGATGATTTGGTTCATTATTCCACTGAAAAAGTTTTGGTACCCGAGTAATTGGTTTCTGGATCTAAAAAATTGCCAAACTCTGCACAAATTGCACTAATTTTGAAATGTCAACTGACAAATGTCTGACTTATTTAAGGTGGTGCCATAATTGGGGGGGGGGGGGGGGAGGAGGTGCGAATTGGGTATCAATTAACAAGCGTCTCTATCAAAATCGGTCCCTGGCTATGGGATTGATTGATTGATTCACACGGCATATTGTAGTAATTGTGCTGGCAGTCGCATTAACTTAAAGGGTTTTCCAATTTGCGCGGTTAGATTTTGGCGGCATGTGGCGGCCATGTTGTGTTGGTGACATCTGTCAAATATATTGTTGATCATTAAGTTACTGATGCCAAATCACCATTGGAAATTTACACGATTGAACAGCACATCCAAATGATAAAACTTTAATATCAAAATCTTTTAAGGCAACGATACGTGCGTTGGGCTCATTTTACGGTTTAAATGGTTGTCCTTCCAAGTCGATTATCCAAAGTTTGGTGGACAAATTTGAGTTGATCGATCTATGGTGCGTTCTTTTTTTAACTAAAGTTAACTATGGTTGATGTGTCAGAAATTATAGTTGGAATGTCATAGTTAAAAAAGTTACTTTGGGTAACTTTTCATTTAGGAACGATCAAAGTTATAAATATGGTTGAACTGTCAAACGAAATGTGTTGAAAAAAAATCGAAATACCTACATTTGGAATGAATAAAAGAGATAAAATCGTGTTTGCATTAAATTTATTGCCAAAAATAATTACTTGCACTTCAAAAATGGAAACAATTTGTTAATTAAATTTATGTATACTTAATTTTTGGACAAAGTCGAATCAATAATGTGTACATTGTTGGTTCATTCATTATGGGCACAATGCACAAATTTCGTAATAAAAAATTGACCAAATCGAAAGAATAAAATGTCGACAAAAAATTAAAATTAGTCAGATAATAACAGAAAACAATTCCCAAAATCGAAATCGACAAAAACAAAATGAGTTAAATTGAAAACACATTTACAAAAATGAATGCAATTTCAGATCAAAACAAGGAAAAGTAAACAAAAGATAACCACAAAATGAAAACATTGCAGTTTCAGCTGTGTTTGACAGATTAACCATTTCAACTCATATCAATGAGATGAGTTGGAAAAAGTTACTAAAAGTTACTTTCTGACACTTTAACCTTGAGTTTAGGAACGACTTTATGACGTCATAAAGTTACTCAAAGTTACTTTTCTGAATTAAAGGAACGATGAAAGTTAACTATAGTTAACTATAGTTAACTTTAGTTAGAAAAAGAACGCAGCACTAGTGAACAATCAGCCAACGCCCCATAACGTCAACGTAACATAAGATATATCGAAAACATCGCCACTTTATTGGTGGCCTCTCCATTTAATTGGGCATGAACTGATATTGGATCAATTTGGTATGACCGGATTTGATTATTCAAAATCCCTGAGAATACTTCTTTAAAGACGAAGATGTCATTGCCATCACCATCAACGGATAGTGCTACCGATCGATTATAATTTATAAACAATTTCTTTTCACCCAAACTGTTTGATATGGATGTGGACGACATGTGGGTCCAACAAAACGGCGCTACGGACCACACATCAAACGCAACAATGGAAATACTGCATGAAAGATTGGAGGGAAGAGTTTCTCACGCGGAGGTGATATGAAGTGGCCACAAAGATTTTACCGTATTAGACTTTTTCTTTTGTTTTCTGAAGTCGCAAATCTTATGGTTCAATAAGCCCCAATTGACCGATGCCCTCAAAGTTAACATAAAGCAAGCCATCGTTTAAATTCAGTTAGTGAACTTTAGTGTATTTTAGGTAATTTATTTACCAATCTCGGGTTCTTTAATTCAATTTGAATACAATTTTTAAATTTCTTTACAATTAGTGATTTTTTTAGAGGCTTAGAACTTTAAAAAAAAAAAAAACACACAAAATTCGAAAAAATTAATGAAATATTTATTTGAATCGATAGTTTGAACCTTGCAATTTAATGTTTAAAGATAATTTCATGCAAATGTTGACCGCGGCTGCGTCTCAGGTAGCCCATCCGCTGAGTCCAATTTCGGCATACTCTTTCACACATATCGGCCGGTATCTCACGAATGAATGCATGGATGTTGGCTTCCAGTGCGTCAATCGAAGCGGGCTTGTCCCTATAGACATTAGCCTTGACATACCCCCACAAAAAATAATCTAATGGTGTCAAATCGCACGATCTAGGCGGCCAATTGACCGGCCCGAAACGTGAAACTAACTGTTCACCAAACTCGCCTCGCAATTGCGCCATTGTTTCGCGTGCTGTGTGGCATGTGGCACCGTCTTGTTGAAACCACATATCATGCAAGTCAAGAACTTCCATTTCGGGCAAAAAAAAGTTTGTTATCATCGCTCGGTAGCGTTCACCATTGACAGTAACGCTGCGATTCGCATCATCTTTGAAGAAATAGGCCCAATAATGCCGCCGGCCCATAAACCGCACCAAACAGTGGCTTTTTCGGGATGCATTGGTAGCTGTTGCAATGCTTCTGGCTGATCTTCACTCCAAATGCGGCAATTTTGCTTATTTACGTACCCATTCAACCAAAAATGAGCCTCATCGCTGAACACAATTTTTCGACAAAAAAGCGGATCCTCGGCCAGCTTTCCAAGAGCCCATTCACCAAAAATTCGGCGTTGTGGTAGGTCGGCTGGCTTTAGTTCTTGCACCAGCTGTATCTTAAAAGGCTTAACGCCCAAATCCTTCCGCAAAATTTTCCACGTAGTGCTGTAACAAAGGCCTAACTGCTGGGAACGGCGCCGAATCGACATTTCGCGGTCTTCTGTCACACTAGCTGATACGGCCGCAATATTTTCTTCACTACGCACAGTACGTAAACGTGTTGGTGGTTTAATGTCCAACAAAGTAAATTTGGTGCGAAATTTGGTCACAATCTTCCGAATAGACTGCTCAGAAGGTCGAGAATGCCGATCATAAAATGGAAGTAGCGCGCGATGAACATTTCGAACCGAGCACGAATTTTGATAGTAAAATTCAATAATTTGCAAGCGTTGTTCATTTGTAAGACGATCCATGGTTAAATTGCAAACCAAACTGAAGCTGTTTGACAGTGACACAAGGTACTAAACACACGTCAGCTGTCAAAACCAGTGTTGCCAAAACCAAACCAGCTAAAAAATCTGTCCGAAATTCCTATTCAGTTTGTCTAGATTTAACATGTTCCAGTTTTTTCAGTGCGAGATTAAAGTTAAACCTGAGTTAAATCTTCAAATTCGGTGATTTAACTCAGGATTAACTGTACCAACCATTGATGTTTTATCCACTGGGGGTTAATTTACTTCTAGAGTTATCTAACTCTTGTTTGACTCACCACTTAAAAACTGCACCTTAAGAACCAGTTTTAAAGTACTGAGTTAAATCAGAGTTAGGTAATCCCCTCAAATAAAATAAACCCAAGTTAACTCAGAAGCAGTTTTTCTGTCGATTATCTACCTAAACTTCTGATTTTGAAAATGAGCTCGTGATAAAAGCTACAAAACGTCTGGATTAAGAGTTTTTACGCCTCTATCAGGCTCAGGCCAGCCTCTTGTGCTGTCAGAGTTTTTCGTTCTTTTTGGCTACTAAGGCGAGAGTTAATGTTATCATTAAGAACTACATTTTAAGTGCTCCTTAGTGGGCTTTAGGACTTATTTGTTGTTTGTGTATTCAATAAATAAAAACAAAAAACAAGACCTAAGGCCCACTAAGGAGGAGTTAAAATTTTATTGTATGTTTATTATTAAATTTGAGACGTTAAGGGGTCCAGTTTCATATGCGAGATTAAAGTTAAACCTGAGATAACTCATCAATTGTTTCGACTATAGCTATTGGTTATGAATTATGGTATGCCCTTTTTAACAGCTGCGCCAGAAGGGTAATCTTACGGTCGCATATCGCTCCATGACTACGGATCAGTTAGTTCACAGCTGATCATCTTCAATCAAGGATTAATGCAACTGGTAAATAAACGAATGTGAATGTTCAACAAAATGAATCTTTAATTTGAGTAGTCAATCATGGAAATCGCTAATCAGCCGTTTTTGGTTGATTAAAGCAATTTAATTACAACCTTTGAAAGTCAGTCTTTCTTATAAAAGAAATCAGGCTTTTGTTTCCCAACCATCCGGCTTTTTAATTTTTTTATGGTGGTTACTCTAATCGGGATCTTTATATGTTTAAGGAGTTAATTCGGGTTTAACCCCGAAACTTAGTTGATCTAGCAATGACAAACTGGGCCTTAAAGAGAATATATTTTATACAAATTTAATGTTTTCCTTATTCAGATGTTCAAAAATGATCTTTATTCGGATGTAGGTATACGTAGGCTGTTTTTAAGGAATTAATTATAATTATAAATCTTTTGCTTCAGCTTACCATTACGTAAATTGACCTATTTATATTTCATCCATTGTGTGATTGTGATGAAATCATACACAACCCACAATATATTAATTAATTATTTTTAAAAGCCTTTAAGACCAACTCTATATACCTAGTATAATCCCCTCTCATATTCCTTTTTATTGTATATTTGCAGCTTTTGGGCGGGCTCCACCTGAGCCATATTACGGTCGTTATATCGGACAGTTTTCTAACTTTGCACATGGAATTAAGGTAAGAGATAAAATTTAAAAAAAAAAATTAAAAATACTTTTCTGCAGATAAAATATAATTTTCATCCAGGAAGACTGTAAAAGTCTCATATATAAGTATACGAGAACATATATGTAGGGAAGGAAAAGCAAGCCCTTATTTTAACATTCGTTCTTTACCTATATTATGTGCTTGCCTGTCTGCTGTATATAGAATAAGAATTATGCACATCATGCCTCATGCTGCACACACTATAGCTAAAGTCTTATATTTCTTTACTTTGTAGGGCTCCATTTATGCGGTAGATGAATCAACTATATTCATAAAATCATTCGCATACGATGGAACCGGTCCGGATGCATTCTTCTGGGTTGGCAAAACACCACGACCGAGTCCAGAAGGATTTATTATTCCCTATCCAGAGGAATATACAGGAATGTAAGTCTTATATTCGACATTTTTTTTGTTTAATATTTATGTGCCGAGAGATAGTATATCCTTTTGTTAGTAGGTATGTATGTACAGTAGTTCTATACATGCATATAGAGAGCTTAGGAAGGCAAAGCTATTTGGAAATTAAAATTTTCAAACGGAAATACTAAGTCATACAAACTAAGGGTGGGTGGGTGTTTGGTTGGCTCTATAGTTATGAGGGTGTGGTTCATGGACTTAGATGATGCTTTAGCACAACAACCGAACTGGCTATTTTCCTTGAAAGTTCAGGCGAACACAAGTGAATTTAATGTAGGAGAATATCCTGAAAGATGGGGATACGAATCTTCTGGTCTTTGAACTTTTAATTTAAGTAAATAGGTAATCTCTGTGCATGTTAGGTTAATTTTTCCAAACAAAAGGCGTTTTGTATAAGTTGATTCTTAGAGCCGATACAGGACCTACCGAATGTAACTTGGCAGGATTTTTTAATCTGCACCTATATACTCGTACACAAGGGTTTAAAACGATGTAAATTGAACATAAAATATTTACCTGAGGCTGTGACGCTTTTTTTGTCATCTAGCTGAGGTAGTTCAGCGGATACAGGGTCAGACCGAAGAAAGCAAGAAAAACAGTTTTTTTTTAAGTGTTCATATCTCCAACTATTCGTCTATTTATATTATTTCATTATTATTAGTATTTCATATAATTTTAGAATAGGTTTGCCTAAAAAACTAACACGGTTCTACATATAATTGGAATAGAGTCCCCGGCCTTGGTCTCAACCAAAGGCGCAAATATTTATATTTATTTATTTATTTACATCTACAAGCAAATTTTCAGCTAACAGATTATGGCTTATAACTTAAATAATAATGAGTTTTATAAATAAAGGATTTTCCAATAAGAGGTGTTTTTTTGAATAGCCCGCTATTTCGGTAGCTGTCACTTTTGAAGCTGTCATTTTTTGACATTTGACAAGTAGAAACTACGCCATTAATAAAACGATACACGCTTCAACAACGCATTGAAATTATTAAAATTCACTAAAAAAATGGTGAAAATTTGGCAGAGACGGTTCGTAAAACTAAAACATTTTTGGGTCGTCGTGAAGCACCTTGTCGGACCGCAATACAGAAATTGGTGGACAAATTCGAGCTGTTGGGACAAGTTAGTGATGTGAAGAATAAAACCCGTGCACGTCGCTCAAGAACAACTGAGAATATTGCTGTTGTAGCCCAAAGTGTTGAAGAAAACCCAGGTTTGTCCATTCCTCGTCGTTCTTTGGAATTAGGCATCCCACAAACGTCATTACACCGTATTTTGCATAAAGACTTGGGTCTTAAGGCTTATAAAGTTCAGTTAACACAGGAACTCAAGCCGGCTGATCATCAACAACGTCGTGTCTTTGCTGATTGGGTCCTTGAAATGCATGAAAATGATCCGGAATTTCATCGAAAAATCATCTTGACTGATGAGGCCCATTTCCACCTCGGAGGCTACGTCAACAAGCAAAACTGTCGCATCTGGGGCTCGGAAAACCCAAGAGTTATTGTTGAAAAGCCTCTCCATCCATTCGGTCCGGCGGTGTCATTGGACCTTACTTTTTCGAAAATGAGGCTGGAGCAACAGTTACGGTCAATGGATTGCGCTATCGAGAGATGATTAATGATTTTTTATGGCCGGAATTGGATGGTATTGATCTGGACAACGTTTACTTTCAACAAGACGGCGCTATGCGCCACACAAGCAATGAAACCATCGATCTTTTACGGGAAAAATTTCCGGACCGTGTTATCTCTCGAAGAGGTGATCACCATTGGCCACCGAGATCTTGTGATTTAACACCTTGCGACTTCTTCCTTTGGGGCCACGTGAAAGATAAGGTCTACGCCTACAGCCCAGCGTCGATTCAAGACCTCAAAGATGGAATTCGTGAGGCTATCGAGGACATAGGGCAGCCACTTTGCGATTTGGTTATGGAAAATTTCATGAAAAGGATATGGTCCTGTAAGCGTGGTCGTGGCGGCCATTTGGCTGATGTACGGCATACCTTCCTCTTTATAATGAAATAAACATCCGATCATTTATCTCAAAAAATGCCACTTTTCTTTGAATATCAAAATAACACCTCTTATTGGAAAACCCTTTATATTATATTATAGCTCTAGAAACTGGCTCATTACAACCACAGCTTGTCCTATGAAATTGCTCAAAAAGTAAGTCCATTGAACGAAAAGATCTTATCGGTGCTTATGATGGTATTATCGATAGTAGGTGGGGGCATCTAATGTGGTAACATAGCACACATCCCTCACAAGCATCACATCATGAATGGTTTGTCTTGATTCTAGAGACTTAATTCCAAGCAATAGGCATCTTGCTCAATAATCAGGAGAAAATCTCCAATTCATTTTAAAGAATATAAATTTTGTGAAACTCCTTTGGACTTTTTCAATTCGGTTAGAATAAGACTTAAAAGACGGATTCCATGTAAAATCTGCGTATTCAAGTATTGACCTGACAAGAGATGTATAAAGTAATAATAAAGCGTAAGGGTCACAAAAATCAATACAATTACGCTTTATGAAGCCTGCAAGTGAATTCGCTCTACCCACAATGTACGGTGGAATAGAGTCGCCAGCCATGGTCGAAACCGATGGCGAAAAAACTAGGGGGGGATAGAGTCCCCAGCCCTGGTCACAACCAAAGGCGCAAATACTACAGTGGGATAGAGTCTCCGGCCCTGGTCGCAAGCAAAGGCGCAAATACTACGGTGGGATAGAGTCCCCGGCCCTGGTTGAAACCGAAAGCGCAAATACTACGGAGTGATATAGTCCCCGGCCCTGCTCAAAACTGAAGGCACAAAATTAATTTCACAGCCCGAAAGCGAAAAACTTCGAAAAATTGAAACTACTAATTATATAATGCACCACGCACTCTGCAGTAGAGATGAGCTAAGTCGTGAGTTTGAATTTGCATTCACAGGTATAACTGTGAATGCTATTTTTAATTCACTGTGAATATAAACTGTGACTGTAAACTGTGAATTTCATTTCGTAGTGCTGACTTTCTGTGGGTATATCTACTGAAAAGTAAAAAAATACTTAATCCCATAAAGATACAAACGCTGGCGCCGGTTACCTGTAATAGAGGGTTTTCAAAGACAATGATTTCACGACTTTTTCGTGTTTCAATTCATTTAATTTCAGAAAATAATAAAAAGATTGAAAAAATATAAGCCCACCATGAATGTATCATACAAAGTATTGATACAACAAAATAAGCGCCTCATTTACTGCAACTACCGAACGCATTTTTCTATTTTCCAATCAAACACGTCTATATATATTCTTTCTATTCTTTTACCTTACCTACTCATCGTCTCAGCAACCGAAACCAAATTGCATTCCAATTCAAACAATTGCGTTATGCGATTATGGCCGTATCTCGTGCTTTCACAAACACTCAAACACAAGCAATTCATCAACTCACAAGGTTGCGAATGTAACTCTTTATTTTAATTCCAAAAATTTGGTTGGATAGCATTAGCAATAGCAATTGCAATAGAAACGCAGATTAGGTATTGTATGGGTAAATTTTGAATAGTAGTGAATATTCATTTCACATTCACAGTTTAACAATTCACAGTTGTGTGGTGTATGATGTTGCGTTGTGACTAGTGATGCGAGATTTTTCATTCACAGTTTAGCCATTCACAGTTTATTCGCAAGTTGTTAACAGGTTGTGAATGTGAATTTTCATTAGCTGTGAATAAGTAGCAGTTCGTGATTTTTGGATCACTCTACTCTGCAGTGAGTTTCTTGTTATTTCCCTTTCGTACTCGAGAATGGTACGCACAACACTGGTAAGGGCAGAAGACGAAATATAAATTACACCTGCACTTATCATATCTGTAGGAAGGAGTAAGTGTGAATTATAAAAGTGCAAAAAAACTAGTACAACATTAAATCATATTATATCTGGCTTATGACGATGAACTTTGTATCCGGTGACTACCGGTCGTTATTATTTGAATTTGAAAATTCAATAATAGTAGCGGTAGGTAGATTGATGGTTTGTAATTATATGGATAAAAATATGTAACTTCGGTTGAATCGATTTTGTTATGCATGATGTCTGATGCTTTTTAATATTTTAAACAATCAGTTTTAACAAATCAAACAAAAAATCAATTTTTTAGTACTTTTGACTCTTTTAATATTTTTTCGTTAAATATATACATCATGCATCATTATTCCTATTTCGTGACCCTTTTTTAATTAATATAATAATCCTAAGCGGGCTTTAGGTCTTTCTTGATTTATTTTTTGATTGTTATCAACAATCAAAAAATAAATCAAGAAAGACCTAAAGCCCGCTTAGGATTATTATATACATCATGCATCTTTAATGTGGGGTTACATACAGTATTTAACCACAAAAGCAAGTTCGTGCGATCCAGTCGTGCATATTTTTTTCTTTTGCTTTCTTTAGCAAAGATCCCTCCCAACCGCAGTTCTCATGAAAGAAGTTGGCAGCTTAAGATTTCTATATTTGGTGTTTTGTCGTCAATAAAGATTACAAGAAATTACAACAACAACACAAAGCTTCCCAGATCGCTTGGATACAATTCGCACATTGAGAATCATCATCATCATCATCGTCGGCTCGACAACCGGGGTCCGGTCCTGGCCTCCTTCAACAAGTCTCTCCACCCATCCCGGTCTCGAGCCGCCGCCATCCAGTTGCGCACCCCAAGGCTCCGGGCGTCCTGGTCTACGCCATCTCTCTAGCGCAAGCATGGTCTACCACGCTGTCGTCTACCATAGAATGTACCACAAAGAACTTTCCGAGCAGGTTCCTCTTCGCTCATGCGAGCTAGGTGCCCTGCCCACCGGAGTCTACCGAGCTTAATTTTTGTCACGATATCTGCTTCAAGGTAGATTGCGTACAATTCATGATTGTACCGTCTCCGGAATCGTCCTTTCTCACATATGGGGCCAACAATTCTCCTTAAGACTTTTCTCTCGAACGCGGCTAAGAGGTCGGAGTGCCTTTTGCTAAGCACCCAAGTCTCGGATCCATATGTGAGTACTGGCAGGACCATGGTCCTGTACAGCAGCAGTTTTGAAGTTATTGTGAGATTTCTGCATTTGAAGAGCTTTGACAGACTATAGCACATTGAGAATAATATCGTAAAAACGGAGCACGTGCTCAGAGCAGGTTATCAATGCTGAGCAAGGACTAGAAAATTCTAGTATCCAAGAATTTTATACTTATTCATATCAGAGTTGAGTACCTGCTCAGGAAATCAGAGTTTTGAGCAGGTGCTCCTTTTATTCATACCTCTCATTTCGTCTCTCAAGTTTCTTAGAAAATAAAGATAACATTTTTTGGATTTTGGTATTTTCAACCATGCATATGGAGGAAATTTGCACCACCAGCTAAAAAAAGACGATGTTAATGAGAGATGTATGGCCAAAACAGATGTGCAGCTTTTATAATGCTTAGAAAATGAATAACAAGGTGTTATGAGGGTGCATGCAGAGCAGCGTGATTGTCTGAGGCTTGTTAGCATAAACTCGCGACTTCAAATAGCCCTAAAGAAAGAATTCTGGGATGGTTGAATCGGGCGATCTTGCTGGCCATGCCAAATCACCAAAAACGGGAGATTATACGCGACCAGGAAAAGCTTCCTTTCCAATATCCATTGTGGCTCGTGCTGTGCGTGCGGTTGCACCGTCTTTTAGGAACCACATGTTCACCAAGCCCCACTCATCCATTTCCGGCAGTAAGAAGGCGTTTATCATGACCCTGTAGCGTTCGCCAGCAATAGTGACCACATTGCCTATGGTGCCCTCGAAAAAATACGGCCCAATCACTCCCGTCACGTGAACTCCGCACTACACAGTGGCTTTGAGTGGATGTACTGTCTCTTCGTGCATCACACGCAGATTTTCAGTACCCCACAGAAACGAAGATTCTGTTAATTGACGGAACTGCTTAAGTGTAAATGCGCCTCATCGCTCATGATGATTTTCAACACAAAATCGTCCTCTTCGTTGTTGAGATTAAGGATGGCGTGACAGTGGAGTATAGCGCTCCATTGCTTGTCTGTTTATATACTGCAACTGTCTAGTTAACAAATGTCAAATATGATTGACGTACGACGCCATTTGTAAAAATTATATCATCCCATCCTCCGATAGGGTGATTCATTTTGCGCCACCTTGATGATGTAGATATTGGCAGTTTACCGCCATTTAATCACGCCTATATGTTTTAATCGCCTATAAAACATGAATTCTCCAACTCTGATTTAACAGCAATAAAACGATATTTTCCTCCCGCTACCATTACCATTTCTCTTTTTATACCTAAGCTTATATTATACCTTTTATTTATGAAAAAAAAAATCAACCCCTTCTCTTTTTTCAATAAAATTTACCCCAAAATTGTGGATTTCTAAACCGCATCAAACTCAATATCGATTGTTTTTTATGTTCCATTTCTATTTAATACAACAAAAATAAAAAAATAAAAAAACATTTTATGTTCTAAATATGTTAGCTTAACTAGACAAAAGAAAAACTGAATTCCTCGAACAATCGTCGTCATCGCCTTTTTACTCACAAGTCGCAGAACTATACGAAACTATATATACAAGGATGAAGTCGACGAACCACTTAGAATTATGCAATACGAACGAAAACGTAACGTATCCGCAAACAAAAACATTTTCGCTCGAGTTAGACGTGAATTCATTTCCATTCAATACTTTTTCAGTTTCAGTTATTCGCATCTCTCCATCCGCTCAATTTCAATAAAAGCAGTCGTTTGCAAATCTTTCCTCACCCTAATCTTCAGCCCCCTAAATCCAACCCCCCAGGGAGGGCTTCCCAAAAAAAAATAAAAAATAAAAACATCAATGAATATTCGCACCGCATGGGGGAGCTGGTGCTACTGCTGCTAGTTCTACTGCTGCTGGTTTGATTGAATAGATTTGTAGAATTGTTGCGTGTTGCCGCGCCTGTCACAGTCCGCATCATCTACATTCCACATAAAGGAAAATTCCAAAAACTCACAAACACACTCCCATGGAACCGCACCACTACCAGCAAACACCGACAAAGAAACGGCAGAGCCGAATAAAAACTGTTGATCGAATTGTTTGAAAGGATGCTTTTCAGCTTTTCAGCCATAGGGTGGCGGCTTGGTGCAGGAAGGATTGAACGGGAGTAGTAGCGATGCTAAAGGCGATGTTGTTGAGAGTGATAGAAGCTTGAAGTAGGTTGAGGGGAGGGACGTATATAGATGGATGGATGGATGGATGGATGGATGTCCTGGGGATGAGTTTTGTTGTGATTTTCAAGTACTTAAACGGAATAATAATGTTATACGAGCCATATAGCTTATACAAATGAAGTGTACGAGGTATTAGCGAGAGTATTAAGACATAATACCAACGATGAAGGTTTTCTCCTCCTCGTCTTATCCTGCATTTTTGCTTTTTTGTTGTTTTCGTATTTTTAAATGTGACCTTTCTTGCCTTTATTGTACGAGGGATTAAGGATTTAGGCAGAAGAAGACAAAATTATGCCATTTGAAGATTTCCATATAAGAGTTATACAAAAGATGCAAATGACAGAAGTCTTGAAAATTCCAAAGATTTTGTATAGTTTCTTTTTTTATTTTATTTTCTTACTTAAATGTCAAGCGCAGTAGGTATAATGACGATAACCTTGACTCCAATAGACCGACAAGAGTATATATCCCTTTTTAAATATTTAAGATACTTTCTAACAAAATAGGTAAGATGGGAGCACTTTTCAAAAGAGTGCTTACAAAAAGACAAAGATAAATAAGTCTGGATTTACATTGCCTGACGTTGCCATCAGCGTCGATTTTTCTTTGTTTTGTGATGTACACCCATGACCTTCCTTCAAAATTCACACGATTTTTCTTTTCAGCACTGGAAAAATCGGTCAATGTAAATTCCGGCTAACGAGCAATATGGCAATCACACATCATAGCGATCGGTTGGTCGTTATTAAGCATATGGGGAAGAAACAATCGCCACTCTTATGATCGCGTTGAGTCCGTGCTTGACCGCAGCAACCTTCACACTAGGTGGAAAAACTAAAATAACGCGTTTTTTTGTAGGCGGAAAACTTTAAATTGACATCACTGTTTTCTGTGACAGCCGATTTGACAGTTCTCGGTTTTTTTGGGGCTAGTTTCGTTTGGCAATCATATAGAATAGACTCACACCGAATCAAGATAAAGTACAACAAATTGAAAGTCCAATCGAAAATGCTATATGTATATCTACAATTCTATAATTGAGCAATTTAGTTGTATCTTTCCGCAGTTGAGCTCCTTTTTTTATGGAGACAAATTTCTAAGATCTTAGAAGTTAGAAGTTAGAATTGGTTAAATATATACGTTATCGGTGTATGCAGTTGATAATTCGAAAGAAAGAAAGAATGTAAGATAAATCCAAACGTATTTTATCTTCTTTTTCGAAGAACAACTGTCATTCAATGATCGATCGCAAAAATGTCAAAATATTATAACAGTGACAGAAATCTTAGGAAAGATGCTGCGCAGGTAGTCAAATTTTAAAGTGTCAGAAATTGAATAAGTATGACTGTTCGAATAATGCACCAAAAAAACCCTGCGCAAAGAAATAAACACGAGAACATAGAACAAATATTGGCTGAAAGACGGTGTTCACATTGGATTCTCTCCTTCGACTCTTCTTTGAAGTGGATACAACCCGCATTGTTCGAACACAATCTTATATGAACACATCCGACCCACTTTGACGTCTTACAGTCGTTAAAAGAAAACAAAAATCTGTGCAAAAATAAAGTACAGACAGAAAAAACAGGTGTCATAAAAGGAAAAAAATCGAAAAAATCCACTAGTTCTTAAAATTAATTATAAAATGCTGCCTTCCTTCACCACCTCTTTCTCACAAAAAAGTGCGAGTAAGATGAAGTACAGAGACGTAAAAAAAAATCGGAGGAGACAGTCCAATATTAACACCGTCAAATATCAATGTATCAGCCATTTTCTTTCGATTTTCATAGACAATTAGAACTGAATTAAAATGAAAATGCTAATGTAATAATCTTTTTACTTTAAGGCCAGTTTTACAAGCGATACTTACCGGAATAAGTGGCACTTAATTTTCCCATATTAGGACTTTAGGCGTAAGTGGAACTTAAATTCACCAACGTCGGAGACTTAAGTGCCACTTATTCAGGTAAATGTGCAGTGTGATATTGTTCCTTAATCTTTCACAATGCCCACTTATGTGCCACTTTTCTGACTGTGAAACTGGCCCTCAGTATACGAAGATAATGTGTTTATTGAACTGAAAATTTACCAAGCAAATATTTCAGCAAATTTTGTAGTGCCTAAGTTTTTATTGTCATTCACTTATATAATTAAAAATGTATTTAGTTGTAAAATCAATTTATAAGAATCAAAGTTAAACGGAAGATGTCTGGCCACGTCCTTAACTTAATATAGGTGAGAATTGTAATCAGGATAAAACAAAAGCAACCCATACAAAAATGTCAACTAAATTGATGCTTCGCCACTTATAATCTTAAACTCAGATGAAAGACTACTGTTTCAACTGTCAAAAACATTATTTGTTAAAAAAAGTTATACGACTCAAGTGTGTTTATTTGTTTAAAAGATGATTGAAAAAGCAAAATATTAGCATTAATGTTTCTTGCAGAGTGTAAAGGCCACTGTACACAATAACAGAAGTCATATTACTTCTCATATGACCTGTCAAAAAGATCTTATCAAATCGTCTGAAGCCACTCATTAAACTCATAAGACTTCTCAAAAGAAAAAGAATATGACTTTTTTGACATTAGGATTGCAACTAATTCCATTTGAGAAGTCATATGCTATTTTTAAGTTCGTTCAGCAGACGCAAAGGACTACATATGTACATTCATTGAACGCAAATTTTACAAAGGAAACTAGTTATTTTGACGTAAATGCACTTGACTTAAAATGAAGGGAGATATTTCTTGACTAGCTTTCTAGTCACTTTCCAATAAAAGTTGCCTTAATTGGAAGGAAATTTTGCGACAGCTGGCCAATCAGAGACGATAAAATAGTCTTTCCTTCAATTCCCTTCGTCGTCTGAACGTACCCATTGTGTTCCTAGTTGAATGTGTTAAATTTAGTGTTGAAATCAATGGACATTTTGAATTCTTGTGCTCAATGTTATATTTTTTGTGTGAACAAAAATGGAAAGTACCAAAAACTTGAGAATATAGACTTAATTTGGAGAAAATCAAATCGAAAGTCGTAGACGTGTAAACATACAAAAATAAAACGATATGATTTCACAAATAGAATGACACCTCATTTGAGAAATCATAAACGGTGTTCACATTTGACTCACTCCGCGCGACTTATTTTGACATCTCTTTCTTTTATCTCACTCCACCTCACTATATGAGAAAGTGAAGCAGAATTTTTTGATTTTTTTTAGAAAAAATCCTGCCTCTCTTTTTCATCACGAGGTGGAGTGACATAAAACATAGAAATGTCAAAATGAGTCGCGCAGAGTGAGTCCAATGTGAACACCGTCATACATACATAAAATATAATGACAGGTCATATGACTTCTATTATCGTGTAAAGTGGCCTTAAACTGCCATCAGTTATATGAAGCTTTCATTGAAAACTATGATTCGAAATTTTAATTGTGAATTTTGAAAGTAAAGTCAGTAATTTTTTAATGCAAAAATAAACCTTATCGCTTAAATTATTATTTTAAATTAATTCAAACCCAATCTTCGCCCTTAAATGAAGTATAATTTTTCATTTGTCAAATTCCATTGAAGGATGGCTACGATGATGATGAATTAAAAAACCTCTGAAAAATTCGAAAATTTTTCCATTTTATTTTCTGCTCTGGAAAACTGCATTTTCATGGCAATCGCTTGACATTTGGAACGAAATATTCTCGATACAATCAAATATAATTTGTGCCCTATCTGTCAAGCCATCAGCTTTCAAATTCCATTGATGCATGGCTTCGATGTCAATAGATTCATATACCTCGAAAAATCGGAATTTTTAAGATTTTTCTTTTTGTTTCGGGAAAAAAGCAATTTAAGAACTTTCTGGTGATTTTTGTAACTAAATACTCTACAGACGTGAAAATTAAGTCCAGTTTCTTATAAAACTGAATTTTAAAAACGCTTGTATGAGTTGCATTGCAAACTAAAATTCTTTTAACTTATTTTTTTCACACATTCGAAGCACTTCAGAAATTTGAATAAAAGGAACAATGAATGTTTGATATAGTATAGTGTTGGATATAGTTAAAAAATTAACGCACTACTCGCTTCTCTACTGGCTGCTCAAGTGGCTTCGAAAAAGGCAAGCCAGTTGATGAGCAAGTTGCTTAAGTTTGTGTGTAAAAGTAAAAAGATTTTAGTGTATTGCCCTAGCGAATACTGGCTCGTGTGGCCTCCGGGTAAATCGTCAACCTTCAAATGGGTTAAATGACAAGCCCACACATGGGTTTGATTTGATCGAAAACCGTCTAAATTGAATCGTGTATGAGCATGGTGTGCTTAGAGATGCTTTTTGAGTTTCTACATAACTCTTATATCGATTTATCGTCTTAAATCTCAGTTTCTTAGGCACAATGAAAAATTAAACCAGCGTTAAATTACCCTGATTAAATCAACAATTAATTTTGAAAGCAGTTTCTCAGGGGAGGTTGTGAGAGACCTTATACAAATTACGAGAATAAAATATAAAAAAAGCATTTGTTCAGTTAACCCAGAGTTGAATTTGATGAGTTTAATCAGGTTTAACTTTAATCTTGCACTGAAAAACTGAGTCTTAATTAACAAAATATAATGAGACATAACAAAACACTTCATTTGTCTAATCCACTTTTTCCACACTAGCTATAATGTACGTTTTCGTTTCTTAACCACAAGATATATATCCTTATAAGTATTTTGTATTGAATCTTTTGTCCCAAGCAAAAATATATTCTCTCAATAAATATGTTCACACAATGGTGTGGTATAGTGGTGATGGAAATTAGATCATTGCTCTTCAATGTTCTTCTATCTCTATGATGAGCTGTCAGACTTAAAGCAGCTTATATAGCGGCTCCTGTGTTCTTAAGAGAAGCAAGAATTCCCCATACACAATTCCCATCTTCCATCTCGCATATACATAAGTCCAACCAAACAACCGGAACCTACCTTCCATTGATATGGCCTCTCTATATACATGAGTTCTTAATGCACATTCTAAGTTTCATACTTTTTTTTTTATGTCGATTATAAACCGATATAAGATATAAATGGTTGGGGTAAGGTGTTCGGTTATTGTTCGTACATATTTCATTCAACGAAGGACATCATACATGCAGACAGGAGAATGAGTAACTTCATTGTAATTCACTTTAATGCGTTTCATTGTTGACGGCACGTGTCGGCCTTTATTAGTTTGGTTCGGCGTTTTTGTTCGGTTTTCGAAATGGGCACGAACAAGGGTATTCGAATGTATACGCTTTCGCACCCTTCAGAGCCTTCCATATATTCACAGGCCATCGCCATAGGCATTTTTGAAAGAGAGATGTGCTTGGCAAACGTGTGTCACGTTTCGTTGATGTCTCACTCTCTGCCTCATCCTCAATCAATGTCCTCTAGTTAAAAAGAGGTGGTTTGGTGGTGCGGTGATGTATAGTGCGGTGGCAGTGGGTTGGTGGTGCAAGAAAAGGAGTTCCTTAGTTTAGGGCTCTTTATTTGTGTTAACTTGGCTCAGAATACTTTTGAAAGGGGAGCGGGGTGTATTCTATACAACCAACTCCAAAGACCAAAGGCTCTTTTCATCCATCGTCGTATATTCACCGTCGCCGTCGTCGTCGAAGTTGTTGTCCTGGTGATGATGCTCAACGAGCATGACAATGAAATGAAAAACAAGGATGAGGCGGTTTTGTATTCCCCTGCTTCTCTGGCATCTCCTGCTCCTGCCTGATGTTAGCAATGCCGCTGACGCCCTGGTTTTTATCATGTAATTATCTTTTATGTTGCTAGTCAGCAATGAGCGTAAGTAATTAAATTAGCAGCGTGACAATAGCGTGCACGGGGGGAGAATGCAAATTTTCTTGAAAAAGTTTTACCATTTATATCATTTTGACAAGTAACCGCGCAGCAACTGACATCTGGCAACTGATGGGGATATAGTACCTACGTATGTTTGAAAAGTCTATTTTCGATTTACAACTAGCGAAGGATTTTCATTGTTATGCAAAATTTAATGACGTTTCGTTTTCAAAGGTGTTTTATAAATACATTTGGTTTGAATTTAAATGAATGTTGTTTGATGCAACATGGGTCAATGATTTTGTTGTTTGGGTTAAATTGAACTATTGTGCTTATGAATAACTTGAGCGGTGTGTGGTTATAAACTGTCCTTTTATTCGAAAATAAATGAAAACACTTCATAAATCTCAATTGGAATAAAGATAACAAGCAAATAATAGACCAAGATCTTAGAGAGCCCCTATAGACATACGTCGTCATTTTATCAAAGCCATCAAGATCTTGTCTGTCAATCAACTCTATGATGGTAAGTAAGAATAAGAAAGAATGGATATTACCAATCTTGAATCAGAGGGATTTTTTGGGAGGTGAGAAGTGCTGTTAAAGGGGCATACAAAATGTTTTGCGAAACTTCGTTGTTTTATCAAAGCAAGATTGACTTCAATTTCATTTCGAGTGAAAGTGAAATGTAGAACCTGGCTGTATTTATTTAATTTCAATAACGGAAAATCTGTCAGGTTACCGACTTGACAAATGAACGTTGCCGACTAAACGAACAGACCTAACGAAAACAATGAAAATTCAAAATATGTGCCACAGTTGATCGCTTTTAAAAAATATAATTTCTTCACTTGCACAAAGTTAACATCCATTAAAAATCACAGCTTTTAAAAGGTATTTGCAATTAGAAGGAAACCAAAACAGAAAATAAGGTTAAAAATCGCTCTTGTCTAAAAGTAGTCATAGGGCTGAGTCATAGTTCTAGCGTTCTTTGTAGAAAATTACAACAAAAATTTGCCCGTTGCGTTCTTTTCTTGCTTGTGAATTGTTGACCGCACCGTCCGACAGCATTCTATTTGGCAAGCCCTTAGAAATAAATGGAGAAATACAGGCGTGCATTCAACTGTAGAGGAGAGCAATGTTTACACATTTATATGGATGTGACATAAAGCAAATCCGCATTCCGTTCAAAAGCTTTACAAAGTCGCAGGATTCCCAAGATGACTTATTTACATTTCAGAAAAATGTTGCTCGCCCCTATCTTAGAAGACACACAATTCAACCTTCAACGTGAAAGCGTTCTTTTTCAGCAAGCGTTCCTTTTGCTGAAGGGCCCCATTTTCCCAAAAGAATTGATAAGCCCCTTAGATGCAGATAATGCCACAAATATACGATTAAAATGGATTTGAGGCATAGCTTTGTGCATTGTGAAGGTATGCTTGAAAAAATTTCATACGAAAAATAAGAACTCATATCTTACCACTGTACCTGCTTGGGTACAGTTTTATAAACATATTAGTGACTTTTTTAAACAAAATTTAAATTTTTTTTTGTAGTCCTGTAATCATGTTTAATAAAGTTTCGTTACCAAAAAATTGAATTTGTAGTTTTAAGCAACCTCGGTAGTTAATAACACGGATTCTTAATACACTCAAGAACAAAGAGTACACTCTAGCTGGCTTTTTTGGACATTAAAGGAGCTTTCAACAATGTACAAAATGATGCGGTAGAAAAAGCACTTTTAGGCCTTGAAGTAGAGAATTCCCTCTGTATCTGTATGTTAAAACAGAGACGGATTAATTCAAAACTAGGGAACGCACAGATCAAAATATCCACATCTAAGGGGACTCCACAAGAAGGAGTTCTCTCACCACTTCTGGGGATACTAGTTATGAATGAAATTTTGATTGAATTGGACCAAAGCGGTGTCAAAGTGATTGCCTACCCAGATGACTTAGCGCTGCTGGCGACCGGAGAATTTCTTTCCTCAACCAGTGAACAGATTAGCTACGCTCCGTCAAAAGTCTATACCTGGACGAGGAAATGTGGTCTTTCGGCCAACCCGCAAAAAACCGAAATGGTACTTTTTACTAACAATAGGAAAATACCAAATATCTAGGCGTAATTCTTCACAAAAAGCTAAACTGGGGTATGAACGTTATAGAAAGAGCCAAGAAGGCCATGATTGCTTTTTACTGCTGCAACAGGATCTTTGGTATAACCTTGGGTCCAAAGACTAAAATCATAATGTGGATGTACACGGCCATTATAAGATCCTTACATTATGGTAGCCTGGTTTGGTGGAGCGCGATGGATTAAGCAACTAATTATAAAACGTTTAACAAAGTTCGAAGACTAGCGTGCATAGGAATCACAGAGGCAATGAGGTCCACACCCACTGCGGGAATGGAAACCATACTCAATTTAAGACCCCTAGGTCTATTTGTACAAGAAACTGCAGCTTACAGTCTACAGTGCTCAAAGACTAAGCCAGGCCGATAGCTGGAAAAGGAGCTCCGTAATAGGTCATGCACAAATTATTAACAAATTAACTGAGGGGTATGTATGCACAGACTACACAACACCCCGTACAGATTTTGAAAAAACCGTTTTCTGTCTCCATCCCCACAAGGGAGGAATAGGATGCTGGTTTACAACACAATCAGATAAACCGATGGTAGACATTTACACCGGCGACAGATGGATACAGGAATAGGTGCGGACTTCTTCTCAGAGATCCTCAATTTAGCCAACTCTTATAGACTCCCTGATTACAGCAATCTCTTCCAAGGAGAGGTTCTGGAAGTGAATAAGGCTGCTGAACAAGTCTCAATATTGGCGATACCACAGGCTGATATCACCTTTTGTATTGACAGCCAAGCAGCGATCAAAGCTATGCCCCTGAAATAAGATCCAAGCAGATGAACTGGCAAGGACTGGTTCATCATTAGATCTGAGCCTTCTTCAATGATTTTTATCTTTTTAAGCCATGGGCTCTCTAGCTGCCACCATTGACTGTAACGTTCTGGCCAGCATCGTTTTTCAAGAAGTACGGACCAATTATTCCACCAAACTATAAAGCACACCAAACAGTCAGTTTTTGTGGATGTTACGGTGTCTCAACATAAACTTGAGAATTATCATCCCTATGGCAGTTTTGTTTTTTGACGTATCCATTCAACCAAATCTGACCTTCATCGCTAAATAAAATTCGCTTATGAAAATTGGGATTAACGGCAATCTTGTTTTGAGACCTTTTGGGCACAATTTGGAAGCGTTGTTCAGGCGTCATTCTATTCATGTTGAAATGCCGAACCAAACTAAAATAAATCACTTAACAGCTAACAAAATGGCTGCCGTAGGTAAAATAGTGTTGCCAACTTAAAGTTCTATGCCTCTAAAAATACATTCTTAACATTGTATTATCTCTGATAGGGTCATACATTTTTGGGCTACCGTGCTACCGTAAATTGCACAGCAGGTTATTATTTCTATTTAAAACAATATTTAACATTAAGAACGGAAAAGCGCAGAAACATAAGTTGAAGAAAATGCATCAAAAATAAAATAAAATAAAATAAAATAAAAAAACACGTATACGCCCGAGTATACCTTTTTGTTCCAAAATAAATATTACCTCTTCCTGATGAGAAATTGTTATCAAACATTTTTAAAAATGTTACGTCAGAGTCATCGACTGGGTAAAATATCGACATTCTTTTTAAATGTTTAATAAAATGTTGAAATATTAACATCAACAATTTCAAAAAGGGGACTGTCTTGTACAAAAAAATTAGGAATATCATCAACTTGTGGAGACATTTTTCACCAATGGAAATGAGAATAAAAAGTTTTTTTTTATATAGTTATTAAGTTTGGCATAGAACAAAACAAATCGACTATAAACAAAAATTAATTTTTTTCCACATGCAATTTATAAAAAAATTGGGGGGAGGGGGAACACAATGATAATACTTTCAAAGTTTAGTTTAATTCAGTTTTAATTATTTGAAAAAAAATAACAAAAAAAAAATATTAAAAGTAAATTTAAATTTAATTTAAATATAGTATAGAACTTACTTATTCAAAACATTTAAAAATAAAAAATATGAGTGTATATTTATTTATTTGTCTTAAAATAAAGTTATTTCTAAATCATAATGCTTCCCCATCAATAATATAGTAAAACTTTTTTTTTAACGATAAAGGCTCTCCCAAACCAACGCGAATATTTCAAAGCGACGACGAAACTTTCGCCTGTCTTAATTTATTTACATGGAGATTAATGGGAGCACCCACACTGGCGCGATGCGAATCTTCGAACATTATTCAGTCGTCGCATATTCTCGCGAATATTTCGCGTTGGTTTGGGAAAGCCTTAAATCTTCAATCCACTTGTCTTTTGGCAAAAGATTTTACTAAACCTAGCCATTCAAAAGTATTTTTAAAATTGTAATGATAATGATGATTTTTAAAATTGTAATGATAGTGTTTTATTGGTAATTTATAGCTAGCGCAATAATCAAGTACCAATAAAACGCTTTGGCTGTGTTAATAAAACGCTTTAGCAACTTTAGGCTGTGTTCGCTACAAATATCATAGTTCACGTCCATTTTGTCTCTACCAAACTAAAAATATCATAGATCACATCCATTTTGTGAGTAAAAAACAACATTAAGGTTCAAGTCATGAATACTTTTCAAGAGCGCCATCTTCATCTTCAAAGTTCGAACTATGTATAACCACTTTTATATCCACTCTTTTACTGGCTAATTTATTGACACTCTTTGTTTTTGTTTTTGTTTGCCAAGGGAAATTTTACCAATAAAACACGGCTGATATTATAAATAGTTTTTTAAGTTAAGGTTTTCATTTTAAATAAAGTTTTAATAAAAAGCTTGACAAAGAAAAAAAGAGATAAGATTTTTGTGGCTTCTTATCGTTTTCGTTTTACTCGTTGCGTGTTGCTAATTCAAACTTCGTGTGTGTCTTCTTAAAGTTTCTTCTCCCGCTTGTATTCTCGGTCTGTGATTTTTTGTCTTCGTGTGAAATACCTGTTGATCAAGCGATTGTGGCCGATAATATGATGGTGACAATAGGAGAACGGACTTAGCAACAGATTAAAGCGTTTAAGTCCCATATTCATATAATTGAACGAACCAAAAATATTGTTCATAAAAACAAATTGAATGAGGCATTTACACTATCCTTAAAATATCGGGTTTTTCAATAAGAGCACTACAAAAGTTTTTTTTAAATAAAACAAAAACGGTTTTGGATATCAATAAAATTCTTTATTGCTGTGAAAGTACGTTTGCTGCCATTATGTATGGAACTCAATTTCTTTTGCATGGCCACCACGGGCACGCTTGAAGAAGTCCAGACGCTGAACCCAATTTTCGACGGTTTTGAAGCATAAATCGGCCGATACTGCTGCAATTTCACTTTCGATATTCGTACGAAGTTCATCAATCGTCGCTGGCTTGTTGGCATAGACCATAGACTTGACGTAGCCCCACAGGAAATAGTCTAACGTCGTCAAATCGCACGACCGAGGCGGCCAAGCGACTGGACCATTTCGTGAGATAACGCGTTCTCCAACCTTGGTTTCCAATAAATTGATTGTGACATTCGCTGTGTGGCTTGTGGCGCCGTCCTGTTGGAACCACATGTCCTCCAAGCCCATATCATCCAATTGGGGCCAAAAATATTCGGTTATCATTGAACGGTAGCGATCCCCATTCACAGTAACGTGCCGGTCTTGATCACCAGGGAAGAAGTACGGCCCAATGACGCCGCCGGCCCATAAATCACACCAAACCACCATGGAGTACGTGTGGATTGCTGCCTGACGAATACCGCATATTTTGTTTATTGACGAAGCCATTCAGTCAGAAATGAGCCTCATCGCTGAAGATGATTTTTCGATGAAAATCCGAATCATTTTCAAGTTGTTGCTCAGCCCAATTCACTTACATACGATGCTTCTGGGGGTCAAGCGGCTTCAGTTCTTGCGTGAATTTAATCTTGTAAAGATGTAAGCCAAGAGCTTTTCGCAAAATTCGCCACAACGACGTCACAGAGATGGCCAACGCTTGAGAACGACGTGTGAGAGACACATTTGGGCTTTCTGCAACTGAAGCCTCAGCGGCAGCAATATTCTAAACACTACGAGCACTTCTTTGGCACGGGAACATTTTGTACTGTGCCTGTGGATTCAAATTTTTCCACTAGACGCTCAATTGTTGATCTGCTAGGACGATTATGACGACCATAAATTGTACGCGCTCTGAATATTGAGGCCACTGGCACCCAATTTCGGTAGTAAATTCTAATAATTTCGACTCGTTGTTGGCTCGTATATCTTTAATGGCAAACCTTACCGAAGAGAAATGTCAAAAGAACGGCAAGAAATATGGCGTCGTTTGCTGTTCCTGTTGCTCTACTTTTGTAGCGTCTCTGTTGAAATTTACACATCAAAAATGAACGCACTACTGGCTGCAAGTTGGTTGGCTTTATATGTGTTAGTGAAAAAATGTGAATGTATTGCAACTTGCTTGACAGTACTTGCCCATGTGGCCTCCGGGTTAGAGAAAGAGACACCATTTCCAGGTCCACAAATATCAACTATCAAGTTTGTTTGACATCCCAAGAGATGTCATGATTTAAAATATAACTTGGAGTAAGACTTCTAATCGGATTTCAGTTGCAAAAAAGAGTGAGTATAGCAAATGCCATCAATTAGTGCATTTGATGGATCAAAAACAACTAAAGCTAATTGTGCAGGAATTTTTGGGCTAAGAACCTGTACTCGATAAAAAGACCATGGGCAAGCTCTTCGTCGTGTAAATTCACCAGCAACAGTTTTCTTTTGACCGACTGATCGCGACAAAAACCTGATGTAAGATTGTTCAATCATGTCTCAAATATCATTTCAAAATGACAGCACACAATTAAACACACAGAAGTCACAAAGTAAATATTAATCTTCTTTAATTTCCCCGAAAAATATCTTTTATCGATTGGAAGTTCTCTGTTATGCCAACTTTACTGGAAAAGTAAATATGAATTTTCTAATGCGATCTCATTCAAAAGTTGTATTTAGGTATGTACTTCTCTTAAGATGCATTAATGCAAGAACCATCAAAAGCAACACTTGACACTTTCATGAACGTTTCCATCGAACAAGTTTAAGGGTTGGCCTGACCAAAAACCTGAGTAAAATCTATCAGAATCAAGACTCATTAAACAATCATCAGTCATTTGGTTAAATACTTCTGACATCGTGTTCTAATGGAAAAATGCCTCAGAATAATTAAGGATGAATGAAAGCCAGCCTAGGCAAGGAACAGAGCCCATCATCATCCCTGATGGTGCGGCCGGCGCAGCGCGGTGGCACAATAACGAACTGGTGTAAGTGCCGGCTGATTTGAAATCGAGGGTATGGGATTAGGGTGCTTTTAAAACCTAGAGGTGTATACTGTATAGTGGTATACTGCTCGTACAGCCTGTTGATGTCATCGTTTATTTCCAAAAAGAGATGGTTGATGTCGTCGTCATTGTCATCATTCACGGCGACATTCATAACATATAGCTCTTTGTTATAAAAAAAAAATTGATGTGTCCCTTTTAATGGAGATATTATGCGCATATTTAATGTCCTTTAAATGCAATTTGATCAGCTCTGAGGCTATAGCTTGGGTATGGCATGAGGGTATTTCAGGTTGGGTGGTGTACGTTTAGGAATGATGAGACATTGAGTTTCTAAAACATATGTGTGTTCGTGTGTGTATGGTAATGAAATTAAATTGAACAAGTATATGCAACAAGTGGATTTAGGACGGGAATAGAGTTTTAAATAATGTCTTGGATGGAAGTAGTTATCGTGTGAAAAGTTGGTTGAGAAACATTGACAGCAACCACTTGTGTTATTTAAGAGTCCCATTATTGCCTATCGTCCAACACTTGGTGCCGTATAAAACAGGACTGGCAAAATAAGGGTTTTGACGTTTTGTAGAGTGCGATGCACTTCGCCTTACGCCCACTTGTGCACAAGTGTCGTGTGTGTGGGCCGCTTATAAGATGTTTCGAACTCATGGCGAAACAAACTGAATTAACAGTGATTTTTGCAATAGGGCTCAGGCCCCACTAAAGGGGTCGTTGCGCCTGTTTTTGCTAGAGAGTCTGCCTCCTTATTATATAGAACCTCGATAATGCCAGGTACGGGAGTGACACATTGTTGTACTTGCCAAGTTCGTTTAGCCTATTCACACACTCCCACACTAGCGTCCGAGCTAAGTGCTTCCAGTGCGCGGCTTGGCTATCTGACATAATGGCAATATATTGGTTGCGATATTTTTTTTCTATATTTCGATCTGCACATTTTGCTATGGCGTGTGCTTCCGCCTGGAAATGCAAGTTTGGTTCTAGGCCCAAACACTTCTGCTCGAGTCCCATCAGTCGTTCTCGACCCATCAGTGTAACACTTGATGGCATTTGCTTTGAGTGTGTAATTCACTGTTTCGCTATTACTTAACTCCGTTTTGAAGTTTGTATCGAAGTTATATTTTTTAATCATGCCTTCTCTTGGAATGTCAATAAGGTTTGTTACTGTCGACTTTAAAATGCAGTATTTTCCTCTAAGACTTATACACTACTTGCCAGTCCCAGTTCAATTCTTGGCAAATCTCATAAAGGCTTCCTCAGCTGTACTTACGATGATATAGTGTAAGGGCGACGGATGGAGAATAAGCTCCATGGCTTTTGCAGAGCAAGTTTTCATTGCTTCCATAATGCATATACTTACAGATGCGAGCCTTTGGATTTTTTCTAGCGCTTTCCTAGTTATAACTAATTCGTTTTTTTTGTGCCACGCAACCGCACCATAGGAAATGATGGGTCTTACCATCATGATGGTGTACATCCACCTGAGGATGTTTGGTTTTCAACCCAATGATCTACCTGCAAATCTTTTGCATATCATAAGGGTCTTTGTGGCTTTCCCGGCGGTAATTTCTACTATTTATTCCAGAGCAGTTTTCTGTATCCTCTCTCTTTGTTTCAATTACTTCACCAGCTAACCTGATAGGTTCCATGTGTGGTAGAAGTCTTTTCTTGGTAAAGTGTATAATAGTCGTTTTTGTAGGGTTAGTTGTTAGTCCTACAGATAGAAACCATTTTCTTGTGATATATAGTCCTCTTTGGATAATATCGCAAAAAGTTTCTTCAAACTTTCCTAGGGCAGCAATAACAATATCATCAGTGAAACCAATGCATTGTATGCCTCAAGAATTAAAATTTTCTAGCAGTTCATCCACTACAAGACTCCGCAGGAAGGGTGATAGCACACCTCCTTGTGGACAACCTCTTGTTGTGGTAATTTGATCCTGCTATTACCTCTGCTGCCCAGCATCTCACCAATCCATCAAGTTTAGGTGATGGGTACACACTTTTCTACAAAAGCTCTGTTAACTGCATCATGGGAGGTATTATCAAAAGCTTCATCTATATCTAGGAATGTAGATAATGCTGTTTCCTTTGCTTCTAAAGCCTTTTGTAAGGTATTTGTGAGTTCAAACAGGGCGGTTTCTGTAGATATAGATCTGCCCGCTCTGTAAGCATGTTGGCGTTCATTAAGAGGCCTATTTATTAACACTTCCGATCGTATGAAGTTGTCAGCTAATTTTTCCAATGTTTTCAGTATAAAGGATGTTAAGCTTATAGGCCTGAAAGAGAGTGATAGACTGGATGGGTTGTATCTCTTTTCCCTACCTTAGCCCTTCTCCATAGCCTTGGTATGTATCCAAGAGCTATGCTACTTCGAAGTATGCTGAATGAAGTATGGCATAAGATCTTCTTTGCACTTCTGCAGAAGGGCTGGAATGTCATCCTCATCTGGAGGTTCGAATGTATTTAACCCCATTCTATTCATTTACTCGAGCAGATGTCTAAAGCTAACTTCCAGTCTTCTCTGTAGACTGCCTGGAAAATGCTTGCTAAGCAACAAAGTATGGACATCTGCTCTTCATGTTCAGTGAAATTTCCATCATTGTACCGAAGTGCTAATGATGTGATTGTTTTCTCTTTTTCAAGAGCTTTATGATGTAGTCTTGCCTCCGCAGGGGCTGAAGAAATACTCTCACAGAAGGATGTGAAACTATATTCCTCTTGGCTTTCCTTAGTTCTTAATTGTACTTGGTCAGCTCTGTGGAGTAGTTATTCCATTCCCTGGTTCTTTTTGCCTCATTGAAGAGTTTTCTAACCTTGGATATTTTTTTTGACAGTGTTTTGCTCCACCAAGAAGCGTCTTTCTGTCTTATTACTGGTTAAATAGGGCAACTGAGTTCGTATGTCTCCTGTATAGCCCCACTAAATTCATTAAATGTAAATTCTAACTCAAGGTGACTATTTGTCGAATTTGCTGCGCCTATGTGTTCCAGGTTTGATTTTAGAACAGTTTTGTACAAGTCCCAGTTTTATTTTCTTAGGGTTCCTTCCAGAGGTATTCTCTATGTGAGAAGGCCTTCTAACCTAAACACTATTATTCTGTGATTAGACGTGGAGGGTTCATTGGATACTCATCAATCCCTTATTAGATGGCCAGCGCTACGTTTGGGATTCCAAAAGTTATGTATAAATCTTTTTGTATTGTTCTAGTAACAAAAGAAGAGGTATTCCCTACATTAAATATTTCTAGATTTTTTACCAGCATAAAATCTAAAAGGTACTCTGCCCTTTGGTTTATTTCGGTGCTGCCCCATGTTGTATAGTGAGCATTTGCGTGGCACCCTATCAACAGTGGTAATTTTCTATATGGCTGCAATAGCCCGCAAGTCTTTTTGCTTTAGTCGTTGGAATGTTGGATTCATTACTGGAAAAGTAGGCTGTATAACATATTTTCTTCAAGATCAAAAAGTCTCACCTGTTTTTCAATCACCTCAAAGGACTCTATAAGGCACGTTGCACCTCAAAGAGCTCCATGAGACACGTTGGACGTATTCTTTGTGATATAAATGTCTTGTTTCAATCTAAAGATTCTTTTATTTTTTTTATTTGGAAGGCGTTGTGCCTCGTGTGTTCACTTTCTTCCACGCCCTGGATTTTTCCTTTCCTCCCTGCAAATTTAAAATTTTTAAAAATTATGCCTTTTCTAAATCTGAAATTTACACTTAGTCATCAATTAAATTCAGTTCAATACCACTTAATTCAATTCAAATCAATTCACTTCAATTCGATTAAATTCAATTCAATTAAATTCAATTTAATTCAATTCAATTTAATTAAACTTTTGACTTAATTCTTTTGTTTCGAAAATCAAGATTACGAAAATACTCCAGATTGAACTTCTATATTTAAAAATCTGGCCCCTTGTTCAAAATTTCCTCTTTTTGTGTTGCGTGTATTGTATAGAATTTTTAATCTTTTTTCTAAAATGTAAGAAAGCGGTTGTCCTACATTTTTTCAGCTCAAAAACAAAACGTAAAAACACATCTTTGAGTTTTTGAACTTTGTAAAAACTCCATTAACCCCCCGTTTTCGAAAATTTATAATCCAAAAGCCATTCCACTTCAAACCCTGTTTGCTCTGAAACAAAACGTAAAAACACATCTTTGAGTTTTTGAACTTTGTAAAAACTCCATTAACCCCCCGTTTTCGAAAATTTATAATCCAAAAGCCATTCCACTTCAAACCCTGTTTGCTCTGAAATATAAAGTGCATGCAAGCATTTCTATCTTCTATGAAAATATAAATACCTAGGTAGGTAGGTAAAATGGCGGTTCTGAGAACACCTGTTCCCGTAGAACCCAATTAGCGCTGTTGTGCGCCGTTTTGATACCATAACTCGTTTGACCTGATTTGTTTCTTGATATAGGGGTTGTTATTTTTTTCTTTTATTAAACTAGACAAAATTACTTGGGGGACTAGGTTATTGTTTTATCACGCAGCCCTACAAGAGCACCAAGCTCACGACTGTGTGCTAGGTGGTTCCGGTGGGGTTGCGGCGATCCAACCATATAGCCCTTCACCAGATCCACTCGTGGCTTTGCCTATACTAAGCAAGGTAATACCTACTAGGTATATATCAGTGCTTTAAGGTTTGCACCAGTTATAGAGGTGGTGATTGTCCGAAAAGTTAAAGCCGAGTTTGTTGATTGATATAGGGACTAGGTTTTGGTCTGTACTCTCGACCTCAGGGAAAGGTTAAGCTCACACTGTGTGCTAGGTAGTTGGATTGAGAGCCGTCCGTATAACCTATCACTAGATTTACTTGTGGTTGGGCTTTTTCAAAGTCAAGGTAAACCTGGTTAGGTTTTGGCAGACTTTTAAGTCCTTCCCCAGTTATGTATTAAGAGGTAGTGCGGGGAGTTAGTGACGATATTTGTATATGATTTTTGTATATATTTTGTTTACCTAACTTATTAGCCCAGCAATGGTCCATCGGGCCCGAACCGGAGTCGATAGCGATACAGTCCACGACTACCGATTCACCGAATCCCGTTAGACCATCGCCAGTCCTCCCACTTCCAATGCAAGTGCTGTGGTGAAGTTATTGTTTGATCTATTAGATCCATCTGGTGCTATTTAGAAACGAGATAAAGTCATTTATCCTTTTGTTCGACAGCACGGTTAGGTTACCAAGAAAAGGGCTTCCAAATGCCAGGAAGCGAGACCTGGCCAGGGCTGGGCAGTCACAGAGAAAATGTTCGATGGTTTCTCTCTCTAGGGGATTCTTGCAGCTTCGGCAGAAACTATTAAAAGGTATCCGTAGCTTAGCCGCGTGTTCTCCTATTGGCCAATGGCCAGTGATGACTGCAACGATCCTGGCCGTATCTGTTCTATTTCGCTTTATTAATTCAATTGATCTGCTTTTGTCATAGGTCTTCCTAGATATCTTACAGTTTTACAGACCTTGCCACCTTTTTATTGATTCAGATAGGAAATGGTCATATATTTTGCCCTTCACGAATCCCAGTGGAAGGTCGACTTCTTCTGCCTGAGAGACGGGAAGGGCTGATCCCTGCCTGGCAAGCTCATCTGCGTGCTCATTGCCTTGGATGTCACTATGGCCTGGGACCCATATGAGTGAGATTTTAGTGCTTTCGCCAAAGCCTGCGAGCTCACCTCTGCATTGATTTACCAACTTAGAGGTTACCAGGCAGCTATCAATTGCTTTGATTGCAGCCTGGCTGTCTATACAGATGGCCACATTGTGGATATTTTGGTTAGAAATTATTTTTTGTTTGAGTACCCTGCAGGCTTCTTTAATAGCTAGTACCTCGGCCTGAAATACGCTGGAGGTGTTAGGTAGGCGATAAGAGTTATTTATTTTCAATGCCTCCGAGAAAACACCCGCCCCAACTCCAACATTCATCTTTGAACCGTCGGTGAAGATTGTGGTGTCATACTCACTTATCACCGAATCATTATTCCACTCGTCTCTGGTAGGAATAAGCACATTGATGCTTTTTCCGAAGTTGAGAGAAGGGGTTTGATAGTCAGTATGGACTGAACGCAGGTCTCTTGGCAACAGTTCCAGAATTTTTGTGTGACCATAGGGTTTTTCCGACCAGCAGTTTGTTTCTTTAAGCCTGGTGGCACTGCAGGATACCATGTACTTGATGAAGAGATCTAAAGGAAGAAGATTAAGAATGACGCTTAGTGCATCGGTTGGGCAAGATCTAATTGCACCTGTGGAACCTATGCTAGCTGTTCTTTGAATCTTTTTCAATTTTTCTATGTTGTATTTTTTGCTTAGGGCTGGCCACCATACGATCGATCCGTATGTTAAGATTGGACGAACCACAGCAGTGTATGTCCATAATATCATCTTAGGCTGCAGACCCCATTTTTTTCCGAATGTTTTACTACAAGCATAGAAAGCTATACTTGCTTTCTTTACACGCTCTTCGATATTGATTTTCCAGTTTAGCTTAGGGTCCAGGATGACTCCTAGGTATTTAGCTTTTGTTGATAGAGAGAGAGTGTGACCGTTTAGTTTGGGCAGGGTAAAGGGAGGTATTTTAGTCCTAGTGGTGAAGAGCATCTAAATACCTAACTAACGAATAAACCTAATCAAAACAATTATAGCAGTTAAAATCTAAATGAATCTTTGGCACAATTAGTTTTTGAGCAATTCTGAACTAGGAACAAGCTTTAGGTTTTCGATCGAACTTGGGAAATTTTGTTGAAATTTTTATACTAAAAATCAAAAATAACAAATTTTTAATACGGGCTAACTTCACCACAATTTTCCTGAAATCAAAGCAATAATTCACTCAATTCTCATCTATTAAAAATTTATACCCCAATTTCACAGTTTATTAAACTGTCTTTCTCTAGTTTGCAATCCTCCTGTAGCAAATAAACTAAACTTTAAAAAAAATGGTATTCACCTCCAAATATGAATAAATATGTATATCAAAAGGCAATTCTTGCAGTATGTCTTAGGGTTGCAAGTTCCAATAGCCCCCCGGCTCTCATAGCTCAATTTCACGATTTATATTCGTCGCCATTGTCGTCATAGCCTGATGACTCCAATCAATAATAAATATTTTAGCAGTGTCCCTCAATCAAAAGTGATATTATTTGTCGTGTGATTTTAATGGCTTTCGTCTTTATTCCCCTTTCCCTACTTTATAATGTATATATATGATTTTTATTACTATACAAAAAATATTGTCGTCGTCATGCGTGTCTGCGTTATTACTAAATAAAATAAGTTGATCCAATACAAAACCTACCCTAACCTACTCCCCGCTGGTTGTTCGATACAAATATCTAAACATATCCACATCATTCACATTTTCACATTCGAAAAGAACGAGTTCACATCCTCTAAGACTCGTTCGTAGCATAACCCGAACCCAGAGGGTAAATAAACAGTAGAAAGTAATCAGTTTTATCCAGTATAACCACTATCCATATGAAAACTCCTTACCTCACGTCCCAGAATCCAGAGCAAACCGCACACACATTCAACCCCAACCACCCAGTTTGAGGTTTTTCATGAATGGATTCGATTGTTAACAATCTGGGCTCAGGAGACGTTAGTCACGGATGAGTACTTAATTTCACCCTTGGAACGGATCATGAGGATAAGAACGATGATGATGAGGCCGAATATGACGAAGATGATGTTGATGGGTGGATGATGATGTGAATGAAGGTGGTTAGGTGGCAAGAAGAAATGGAACATGAAAAATATCGACTGTTCGGAGCTTTAACAGGAGTGAACTTGCTATATAAATACGCCTAGGAATAATTCATGAAAAGACCTAAGGCCCAGTTTGTAAGTGATGTGTGTAACTCACTCTAGAGGTAAATTCACACAAAGTTAACTGAGGATGCAGTTTTTTTGGTACAGAATGCATGCGGAACGACTAAACAAACTCAGTCAATCAAACATTGATCCTGAGTAAATTCACCAAATTGGATAAGAACTTGGGTTTAACTTTAATCTGGCAATGAAAAACTGGGCCTTAGAAGTACACTTAAAAGCTAATTCAAAACTAGCGCAGATGTCCTGATGTTTGTTTGTGATTGGAAGTACAGGAAAATTGGAAAAAAAGGCCAAACTTGGTGGAGAGCCTTTTTTATATTTTAAGAATTTTCTGAAAAGTATAGGCACTCTAAATTTTAACCAGGGCCAAAGTTTGAAAGGGGTGGTAAAAGTGATTGAAATTGTAAATATCTCCAAAGCCATCGGTTGAAAATTGTAGCTTCTGCAATTCTACACAGAAAAAATTCTGACACTTTTTCCTTTGGAACAATTTATTTGAGAAAATCCTCCGCAAACACCAGTTGTTTGTTTTAATGTACTTTTTTCCATATCACCGTGGTGTAAGGTAGGTAGAAATGGAGCCGACTAGTTCACTGACCCAATTAGCGCAAAAAGCACCGTTGGTTCAACGAGATTCAAACAACTTGAAGAAATACTCTGAGTACTCAAAGTATGCTAATCGGAAATGCACAATTTCTAGCAGTTTTGTTTATAAAGTTGGTGTTTATGCGGCCCCGCAGGGCTAGAGCTCTCCGCCGTGGGCATACTTCGGGCACTTCCAATATTTTGTTTCATATCATGCGAAGCTAGTTGAATACTTGGTAGTTTTAGATCGTGTGTGAATTGGATTTAAATTGCGTTAAATTTTATCGGAAGATACATTTTTAATAATAATCAAAATATAATCGCGAATAAAATTTATTCGAAATTTTTATCCTATTCGCATATACAGCCTAAGTTCTATAAACTGGAATTGAACCACCCAGTATTTCTTCTTTTATAGATTTATAACAAAGTGGTAACCGTAATTCATGCCATTGCTTTTTGAACCTTTCTAGATTTTGGTCCGTGTCGTATACATCTACAGTCGTATTTATAAGATTTCCTTAGAACCCTCTTGGACAGTGTTGTCCAGCTGGAATAAATAGTTGGCCATCTCCATATTTATAATCGCATTCCAAAAGTTGTTGGAATATGTCCTCATATACTCAAAGTCATCCCTGTAACCGGTCAATGTCATGAACTTTGCGATATGTTCAATGAAAATTTCATTAATTTCAAGATAACTTTTCAATTAGTAACTAGAAATATCCCTTGCTTTGTTCATTGAACTTACCCACTTTAGAATAGGTTTTTACAACCAATTGCAGTGTCCAAGTTAGACAATCGATAGAAAATGTTTGTCAATAAGATTTTGGAGTTGGACGGCTGTCTTAAGTTAGATATACTTTGGAATTTGATTATAAATACGACTGCTAATGTCTTACTCGTAAAGCAGCGATCTGAAAATAATTTTAAATGGCAAAGGCTACGAAACGCATGAGCAAATACTCTCCTCAAATTGTTTACTCCGTTGCTTTTATTTATTCTTTTCATATTTCTTGCTCTTCTTTCCCAAAGTCGCAAGTAAGGTGCCAGTTATATAGCTGTCATTGAAAACCATCATTAAAAAAATACGTAGTGCATATGGGTCTGAAGACAATTGGTCTATGTTCGAGCCCAAGCCGGGCAAAAAGTTTTCAAATTAAAATTCAACGTAATTAGTCCAGCACCACTAAAAGGAGTCTGATGAATGGCCTGATGGCAGCCTTGAAATAGCTTTACATATAACTCCAAGCTTTAAGACTTGGTGGTAGCTCAATCAAGTGGTTGTTGTTTCATTCAACACCTTCAATATTAATATGATGGTGCGAATGCTTTGCAGCCCAACTACGAGTGCGTTATCACAAAAAACAAAAAAAAAGAACTTCAAAATTTTAATTGTCAATTATAACTTGTTTAGATTTGTGATTGTGAATCTTATGACTTAATTATAATGTGTAAATAATGATGCTCGATCCTTGACATCAAACGTGTTCACAAACGGAAAAACATTTATAGCCCGATTCTCCCCATCGTCACTGATACCTCACAAGTCACAAGAAGAGGTGAAATTAATATTGTGACTTTTTCGATTTCTCCCCCAGAGTCACAACTTATGAGAGTCACAAAAACAATCGAAATTGTGATCTCCTTCATAGCAGGTCACAACCTACAAATTACATGTGTTTCAAAAATTTGACATCATAATCTATGTATTTATTTTTTAAACAACTTTGATTTTTTTTAAGATTAGGAAAGAGAAAATTAAAGTGGATTTTATTGGGCGTATCTTCTTCGGTATCTTTCATCCCAAATGAAAAAAAACAAGATTTTCACAATAGCACAGACTTTTTTTCTAACTCAAGAAACAAATGATTCATTCGCTCTTGAAAACAACATTTTTTAATAGTTTTTTCAATTCCATTTTTCAAACATACATACAAACTATTTTTTACTCACTTTATTGTTAAAAAAATGGATGAAAACTTGATTTTTTTATGTTTTAAATATATTTCTATGGCCTAATTGAAAATATTTTTTTATGTTTTTAATAATCAGCTGTTGCAATTATAGCACTACAAAATTCACCTTTGCTGTGGTGAGTTTAGTTGTGAGCTTTCTTGTGTTGATTGGGGGAGAATTTCAAAAATGTTATCGAGTCACAACAATCCTCACTAGGAATAGTCATAAGAGCTTGTGACTTGTGACTTGTGACTCCTCACAGGGGAAGAATCGGGCTATTAGCATCACTTTAGACGCCAACTAGATTCATTATTGCAAAATTTCATAAACTGATGCACAAACTATAAGCAAAGAAGCATCGAGAAGTATCTTGATTAGTTGTTTTTTACCGGTGATCTACTAATAAGAATATGGCGAAGGAAAATGAAAAGTAAGAAATTATCACTTTTTCGATCAATATTCTCAATTAAAGTTTTTAATAGTATTTCTTCCATCATAAACAATAATAATTCGCACGCAATAAAGTGTTTTAACGTCAGACATAAAACCAATCAGCATCTAAAAAACAGTGATGCCAAATCGCTACACAGAAGTTTGACGTTTGTGAATTAACTCAATATCCTAGTCAACTCATTTTAATAGAATATAACGTATGGCCTTTTCTTCTTCACTTCTGATTCTGAAACAAGAATTGTCATTCTGTCATCTGACACCAATCATAAAGGTTATGAGTACGAAATGACTTAAAGTCTGAACTGAGCTTTGAACTGAATGACGATGTTCACATTGGACTCAATCTGGGCGATTCATATTGACATTTCTTTGTTTTATCTCAATCCACCTCATGGTGAGAAAGAGATAGTATAGTGAGGCAGGATTTTTAAAATAAAAATAAAGAAATCCTGCCCAACTTGACTATGGGCACGTTCAATCAAAAAATCTGAAAATTCAGATCTGAATTTATGCTGTTGAACGCACAAAAAATCTGAACTTTCAGTCGAAAGTTGTTGTGTCAAATGCTAGTATTTACCTTAAGGATTTACGTTTAAAAAAAAAAAATAGAACTTTTAGTATATTCTTAAATTTAAAATTAAGCATCAGTAGTTCTGATGGTGATATATTTAACTAAATCAGCAACAAAATACAGTGAGACTATGTGAAGTTTAATGAAAAAATAATTCCACAATACTGCGATGGAGAATTCTGCAAACATTTATCTATGAACAGTCAATCTTTTGATTTAAGAACTCACTTATTAATAAACAATAAATTTTTTTATGTAAAAAAAATATTAATTTGTTCGTGACGAAAATTAATCATCACAAATCAACCACTAACCAGAACAAAAATCATAAAGTTCAACTTCGATGTATAGCACTTCAACATTTCCCCCACCACTATCACTTTTTTCTGAATTTTCAGATAAGAATTTTTGGTTGAAAATTCAGATGAAATGTAAGCAAACGTAACTAAAAGTCATCTAACTTTTTATGGCAGCTAGCCAATCAGAAGCTCTAAAAATTCAGAAATCTCAAAATTCAGATGTATGTAAAACGTAATGCGTTGAACGTACCCATATCTTTTTTATAGTGACATCGAGGTAGTGTGAGATAAAAGAAAGAGGTGTAAAAATGAGTCGCGTTAATTGAGTCCAATGTGAACACCATCATTTACCAACTCCTCCTTTTTCTGATGTCTCTGCACTAAATAATGGGTGATTTTTAAGCTGGTTTGGTTTTGGCAACACTGGTTTTGACAGCTGACGTGTGTTTAGTACCTTGTGTCACTGTCAAACAGCTTCAGTTTGGTTTGCAATTTAACCATGGATCGTCTTACAAATGAACAACGCTTGCAAATTATTGAATTTTACTATCAAAATTCGTGCTCGGTTCGAAATGTTCATCGCGTGCTGCTTGTGTTCAGCGATGAGGCTCATTTTTGGTTGAATGGGTACGTAAATAAGCAAAATTGCCGCATTTGGAGTGAAGATCCGCCAGAAGCATTGCAACAGCTACCAATGCATCCCGAAAAAGCCACTGTTTGGTGCGGTTTATGGGCCGGCGGCATTATTGGGCCTATTTCTTCAAAGATGATGCGAATCGCAGCGTTACTGTCAATGGTGAACGCTACCGAGCGATGATAACAAACTTTTTTTTGCCGGAAATGGAAGTTCTTGACCTGCATGATATGTGGTTTCAACAAGACGGTGCCACATGCCACACAGCACGCGAAACAATGGCGCAATTGCGAGGCGAGTTTGGTGAACAGTTAATTTCACGTTTCGGGCCGGTCAATTGGCCGCCTAGATCGTGCGATTTGACACCATTAGATTATTTTTTGTGGGGGTATGTCAAGGCTAATGTCTATAAGGACAAGCCCGCTTCGATTGACGCACTGGAAGCCAACAGCCATGCATTCATTCGTGAGATACCGGCCGATCTGTGTGAAAGAGTATGCCAAAATTGGACTCAGCGGATGGGCTACCTGAGACGCAGCCGCGGTCAACATTTGCATGAAATTATCTTTAAACATTAAATTGCAAGGTTCAAACTATCGATTCAAATAAATATTTCATTCATTTTTTCGAATTTTTTGTGTTTTTTTTTTTTTAAAGTTCTAAACCTCTTAAAAAATCACCCGTTAGTAAGAAAGAGATGGTTAATAAAGGCAGGATTTTTGTTTAAATATTTGAAGAACTTCTGAATTTTTTTGGACATTTTCTTTTGTGACATCTATTTTCTCTCTCTTCACTTTTTGTTTGGCACTTAAAATTATTAATAGGTGAAATTTCTTGCGAATTTGTACAAATTTTCACAAAATTGCTCAATTTGTTACAAATTCCTTTTTGTTAACTCGAAAAAGTTGCAACGAGAGTATACATCGAGAGAGAAAAAAATTTCCCCTCCATTGGATAACTTACGAATTTGTGATACATACATTTCTGTGTGCAAGAAGAGTAAAGACTGTCAAAACAACCAGCTGTTAGCATCTTTGGCTTTTAATTTGAAATTGTGGCTTCTGATACGTTAAAATTAAGTATATAAATAATAAATAACTTAGGAAATGTATAATATATGTATGTTTTTTTAAATTTAAACGCAAATTGTTAACCAAACCGGACTTTTGGCATGTGATTGTTGATGCGAGGAGTGAAATTTTGAAGTTTTGTACACAAAAGTGGTTCAATGTGTTTGTTAACGTTTTTGTAAGTTTCTCCAATTTCGAGAAATTCATTCTCTCTTCGGTGTTTTGACAGGTTTTACACATTTTGCTGAAAAAAGATACCATAAACAGACCTAATACAGAATGAAATTTTTAATGAAATTTTGATTTTTTAATAATTCTTCAACGAGCACAGAAATGTGTTATTTTTTTGAACGACTGCTGAACGTCAGAGTGATTCGGTTGTGTTCACATTAATTTGTGTCTCAACCATAAAATTTGAATTCAAGTCAGAGCCAATGTGAACACCGTCAATGGATGAACTCCATTGTCAATTTATCAAATTTTTCTGACCCATAATAATTAATTACTCTGTTGGAATTAACGCTATTGATATTAATAGAGCAATTTAATTTAATTTGTCAACGTCAAAAGTGAAACCAATCATTTTGTGAAAACTGACAGATGCCAAATTTTAAAGCGGAAAAAAACATTTTTTTTCTCTTTTAAGCAATTTATGCTCAATTTTCTTGTATATAAACACACATATAAAAATGTAATGTAATTTCAATTTTGCTATTTATATTATGTAATATATCTCACCCAATGATGGTATTTGCTTTCAGAAAAAGATAACTAATATCAGTTGACACAAAGTGATGATTTTGACGTTTGCAAATAAACGAGAAAGGGATATATTGCTATTTTGTAAAAAGTTCTATTGTTCTTTTTCTGGCAATGAGAGACTTTAGTAGTTTCAGTAATGCTGGATTTACACGACTGAGAAATTGGCAGTATGCAGACCAATCAGCATTTTGCCATGCTTGTCAAAGGTTTTCAAGGAGCTTTAAGCTAAACAAATCTATTCAATGAAGGTTAATCTAACCACAGTTTTTATACACTGATGTGGTCAACATGTTTGAAAATATAAGGCAAAGTTATGACATAGGATATGCAACACTCCTCTGTTTCCTTGGTTTCTCGAAGGACTTTGTCAAAGTTGACCATATAACTCTTTGTGTGAAACTAGAAAACATTCGTCGATAAATCTTAATGCTGATGACGTGCAGCTCTACTTATCTAGATCAATGAATCTTTTAAAGAGTTGTATCTTTCAAATCCTCTTCACCTCAGTGTTTTTACCTGTCAAGTAAGAGGTGGACCACAAGGGTCAATTTTCGGTCCTATTCTGTTTTGTATATTCGTCATACAATCTATTCGTACAATCTGTTCGTCAACACTCGTCGATAAATGTTTATGACGATGACGTTCAGCTCCTTTTGGCTAAATCAATTATTTCTGAATTAACTTAGCAAACGAAAAGTTGCTGGCAATATAAGTTGCCAGCTGAGTGCTGAGCGTAAAGCAATATTAAGGAAATAACACTTTTTGTTGGCAAAAAATCGTATAATGTTCACTATTTAACTTCCTCCTTTTCAAATTATTTCCTTTCTCCATGACCTTTTGATGAATAAACACTTTTTGTGCCACTGTTGTCACTCACTTGGCTCTCTGGATTGGCAAATCCAACCCTGACTTGTGTGCATCTTTTGATAAGCTGTTTTGAAGTTTGTCTATACTATGTTTTCCTTCTTGTTAGTTGTTTTATTTAGGATTTCATTTTATTATTTTTTTCCAATTATATTTATTGTTGAGATTCAAAAGATGAAGGTGGTGCAGGGATAGATTGGTATAAGATACTCTTGACAAGTACCCGGGGGGTGTTTATTGCATACGCTTGATATGTGTATGTGTGTTTTGTTCGAATTCGATACACATATTGTGAAGAACGAATTGTATTTGTTTTGGCACAGTAGATAAGGATCGGCATTTCTGTTTGAAGTTTAATGTGTCACACAAGGATATTTGTACAAATACAAAGCAAAGCAAAGCAAAGCAATGTCTCTGTGTATAAGAGTAGTACAGGTCGATCAATGAATTGGGTTTATTATTGAAAATGTCTAACCTGCAGGATATTGACTGGTGGCACTGTGGCAAAAGTAGGCGAAACAAATATTATATACGAGTGTAGATATAGGGAGAAAATGTGTAGTTGCTTATATGATTAAATTGGATTTCTTTGAGTGAGGCTATGAGTTTGAGATTTAAGAAACTAGATACCTACCTACATATACTGAAGAGTAGGTACATATATGTTTATGTGAGGAAAGATTAAATAATGAAGAAAAATCAAATAAGACAAAGTAGGTTAAGGATAAGAAAGTTACTGGGGCATAGAACGTGTGAATTGTAGTTCAAGAAATGATGGTTAGACTTTTCAATATGTGAAATACTATCGATTAAGATTACAGGTAAAATGTAAAATGTACGAAGGTCTCGAAGTTTAAGTGTTTAAACAAAATGCAAAGGTGGATGATATTTGAAAGATATGAATGTATAATTCGGAAGAGCACCGTTTTAACTCAACAAATTTATGCTTTTGAGTTATAAATATTGGCTTCTCTTTAGCTTGTTACTGGATGTTCTTCTGGAATACCTTTTTGGAGGAACTACATTCAAAAGATAGAAGGCTTGATATTTGCTGATGACATTGTATTGCTATCATGAAACGCCAAAAATGCTTTAGATAATGATTAATAGGCTTCTAGAATTTTGCAAAAAATAGAATCTCTTTATCATCACATCGAAAGTAATGATATTCAGAATTAATACAAGTATTTTTATATATATATTATACCTAGTACATTTTTGGTTAATGAATAAATGTATGTAAACAGATTTAAATAATCCATTCTTCATTTAAAGTGAAAAAAAGTTAAGATAAATATTAAACAAGGCTTCTAAAAATGAAGATTTACTTTATGAATAATTTTGGCTTCTTAAATGGACTTTTAGGGAATTTTCAAAAGTTCTGCAGATGTTTAGTCTTCTCAGGTCGATAGGCAGGGAATTCTAAAGACCCACGGTGTACACAAAGAACTGTTGCTTCGAGTAAACATAGCTAAACCGTGGTGTAATAAGAACTCTACTTCTTTCAGATGCTGGAAACATAAGCTTTTCAAAGAAATATTCGGGAACTTAATTCTGATTCAACTTAAACAAGAACACTATTGCTTGGAAATCAAGAAATTTGCTTAAAGACATATTGAAAATACTGTTTGCACTTCCAGAAACATGTTCATACAGACTTAAACCATAAACAAAGCGAGCAATATTGTTGAAGGCAACTTCCAATTTTCAGCTACTTGTGCTGTCTAAACAACAGAAGATCATCAGGCTACCATACAATAAAATAGGAAGCACATGGGTTTTGGCAATTGTCATTTTAGTCGATATTGGTAGACAGCGGCCAGCTAAATTTATAACCCGTTATTTATTATTTATTTATTATTTTAATTTATATAATGCGAAAGTTATATGACTAGCCCATGACAGTTTTTGATTAAAAACAACTCCTAAGTTTTTAACTGTTTCAACGTATATTAGAGTAGAGCCACCTAGTTCGACATTTGGAAAGTATGATATTTCGACAGCTGTATTCCTCACATAGCCTGACATTTGTTTGAATTCAGTTTCAAAAGGTTGTGATGAGACCAGGCAGTTGCATCTTCAATCATGCCGATCATGTAGCTCAGATAAATCTGGATATTATCAGCATACATGTGAATTTTGCAATATTTTAGAACCAAAGGTAAGTCGTTATTAAAAAGGGTAAAAAGAAGAGGGCCTAAAATAGAGCCTTGGGGTACACCAGCATGCGTTGGGAGGAAATCGGATAGCTTGTTATTTGCCAGAAATGATTGAGTTCTTCGAGATTAATATTCTTTAATGAGAAAAACAACCGAATTTTCAAAGAAGAAATTGTTTTTAACTTTTTCAAGAGCAGTATATGAGGAACAGAATCAAACGCTTTTGTAAAATCAAGCAGAACCATCGTCGTTACTAGATTGTTATCAATTTCTTGTCATATGTCATCAACTATTCTTAAAAGTGCAGTGGAACAACTATGTTGTGGCCTAAAGCCTGATTTAATAAGCAGCCGGTAAGTATTTAAAAATTAAATGGTTCGTAGAATCGGATCCTCTTGAGGTTGCTAAACAATACTCCTATCTTTGTATAACCCGTAATCCGAGACTAACTTACGGTTCCCACTTACAAGCAAAATTAAAAGACTCCAAAAGAGCTTTAAGTTGCGCTTGGAAAATGCCCTGCATAAAAAAGAGGTTGCAATCAAAACTAAACACAAAATCTTAGAGGCTACTGCCCAATCAAATATGTGCTTCGGAAGTCAGGTATGAGGCTTTGAAGATCACGAGGAAGTTGAAAAGTTGCAAAGGTACTTTATAAAGCATCTCTTTAGCCTTCCTATACCGCTACTCCCACTTACATGCTCTATGTCGAAACGAGTCTACCATTAATCCATCTATTTACGTTGAGGCTCTACTTTAAACATATTTTAAAAATAATTCAATTTCCTGAATACCGCCGGCCAAAGGGTGTACTTCTATATCTTCTAATAAGGAAAACAGGATTCTTTGTGAAATGGCAAGAGCTAAGTGAAGAACTATAGGAGTTGAGTTTTCTTTTAGATGGGAGGATCGATCCACATGAAGAGTAGAACTGGATAATATTCTGCTAAAGTTTGATGAGAAAATGCATGCGAGATTTCTGGAGGAGGCCTCTTTTTCGAGAAGCCACTTAGTCTACATAGAAACCATAGTTTACTGGATCGGAAATACTTTCATGAAGATTACAGTGCTCAACAAATAAGCATTATTTTCAAAACAAGGTGAGCATTGCTGCCTTTAAACTTTAGGCTTCATCCGTCTACCAACACTCTGCCCCTTTCGCAACCCACGGGAAAAGGAAGATGTATACCACCTAATAGGAAAATGCCCAATGTTCCAGGAAACTAGAAAATTCCATTGGAATAAGTCTTATTTATCAATGCAAGAAGAAGTAGGTGTAATAAACGGAAAAAAATCTGGAAAGCACTTTGAAAAAAACATATGGGCCTCTAGAAACTAGTATATTGAAGATTAACGAAGCCAAAATTGTTTGTTGCAAGTAATTAAAATTGCCAATAAGCGTGAAAATTAAAAACGCAAAAAAAAAGAAAAAGAGTTGTGTGTTGCAAATCATTATAAATTGCCAAGCAATCTTGGATTTACTATCTAAATTTGTGGGAAATACCAAATTACAACCCAACACTTGTACTTTGAAATTCCAACGACCTTGTGTTATAAAATTTGTTTCGATAACTAGTCTATCACCTAATAACTAAAACGAAAGTCTTAAACGATGTAAATTGTCAATCTGGCTGACCATTGCTTTTATGTATGCTTAAACCAAAATTGTAAACCTAATTCTGTGCAATTCAAATTTTGGAACAGGATTAAATATAAAATATACACTCTGCAGGAGAAAATTCAACCAACTTGAATGAGTTCTAAGTTCATAAACCGTTCCCCCCAAAATTAGTCAGATAACCAATCGGAACTTTACTCTGAAACTGCAAATCAGGCCTTTAGCAATTAAGGGCCAGTTTCACAATCAGAAAAGTGACACTTGAGTAGGGAATGTGAAAGATTAATTCCCAATATCACTGTTAAGTTAAGTGGCACTTAAGTCTCCGATGTTGGTGACTTAAGTTTCACTTACGCTAGCTATGAAATTTAGCTTAATTTCCTAATATGGGAAATTTAGGTGCCACTTATTTCGGTAAGTGTCGACTGTGAAACTGGCCCTAAGTTTCCTACAATTTCCCAAATAATAAATTACATAAATCTGTTCGCGTACTGTCCAAACCTGCGTATTTCTACGAATTTTAGTCCAAAATCTTTCAAATTTGATATAAAACAAATTGTACACCCTCGAGTTTTGGACATTACGCGAACAGAGATACGTTATATTAAAACAATATTAAAACAATCAATAAATAAATGTACGTCATTTTATATGATATACATGTATATATAACTGCATTTACTTTTGTCTTTAAAATAAAAAAATATCTTACAGAGATCCACCAATCCTTCAAGCACACAACAATACAGACATCATCCTCCGATTGCCTATGGGAAAGAGGATCAAGGACATTCGATGGCTTTCAGTTTGGTGCCGAAGATTTACGGTGAGTCCAAAGGCTTAAAATAAACTCATGGTCAATACAAATTAATTGGTTTTACTATAACTTTCATCTGAATAATGAATGAATAATTTTATATCCTGGAGCCTTTTCAAATTTAAAGATTATGTTCTTTTCTGATTTTGGTAATTTAATGTATGCACAGTAGGGATGTAGAAGGTTTATATTTTTTTTACAGATATTATTATTTTTCTATTTTTCAACTTTTTCTTCTTATGTAGAACAATTATTCTAATTGATGAAGATAAAGACCTTGACATTATCTCACTATTTACATAATGTTTGTAAGATTTTTACTTGCTCTATAGGGCAAGTTATTGGTTTCGTATAAAAAAAAATTCGAGGTTATAAACAAAACTAACACTACGATAATCGAGAAGTCCGAAAAAGTGGGTTTCATTATGCCTTCCGTCTGTCTGTGCGTCTGTACGTCTGTGCGTCTGTGCGTCGGTGCACTGGAATTTGAGCTAGAGCCTAAACGGGTAGACCGATTTGCATGAAATTTGGTAAAAAGCATTTTTATGTGATTCCCTAGAGGGGAAATTCGAATTTTTATTTTAGCTCATCTAGAACGGGTAGCTGCCATACAAATATTTTGGTTTCTTCAAATTTTCTCGAAAACATCTCTAACAATTTCGATTAAACTTCGTGCCTGTAATAACCAATTCAATTTTATGAAAACTGCGTTTCAGGTTTTTCTCAAAAAATTCACATAACGGAATTAGGTATTCAACGTTTTTTTTAGAAAATGGTCTTACTTTTGGGTTATTCGCGTATATCTTTGCCATGGTTAAACCGATTTTGTTATAATTTTGCTGATTTTGTATGATGCTTCTCAATAGTTTAAAAAATAATGCATTTAAAAATTTAAAAAACCGTTTTCATAAACAAAAAAAAAATCAAACAAAAAATCAATTTTTTAGCACTTTTGAATCTTTTAATATATTCTCGTTAAATAGCTATATACATCATGCATCTTCAATGTGGGGTTAGACACAGAATTTAACCACAAGACCAAGTTCGTGCGATCAATTCATGCATATTTTTTTTGATGAGTTTAATGTTTTTTCTGAAAATATTAGGCTGAGGTTGCGCTATGCAATGTCGAATTTTTTGGGTCGAATATATTCATTTAAAACTCTTATAGAGGATGATTTTTATATTTTTAGGTACTTCATTACTAAATAAAAAGAACAACTTTGATTTAAGAAGAATTAAATAACTTTATTTCAATCAATGTGTTTTACTAAAAACTTACGTTCGACCTGGTTAAGACAGTTATTAATATTTAAAGCTTTATTCGCCAATATGAAGTTCTTACAAATATATATAGCAATTAATTAAATAAAAGAGTTATAAACAGAATTTCTTAATAAGCTAACTATTTAACAATTAATTTGATTAAATTTCTTAATGTTTTAATTCTTGCCATAAACAATTTATAAAGTAAATTAATTTCGATTTGTTTTATCTGGCATAAGCCTCCCTCATAGTAGGCCATATATTTCTGTTTTTGGCATCATTGTACCAGTTTTAGATAAATTGGTTAAAGTCATCTATCCATCTTTTTTTTTCGGACGTCCTCTTGGTCTTCTCTCGTCAAAATAAATACAGTTAGTCATGATTTTTGTCCGACTCTGGTCTTCAATTCTGGATATGTTTCCCGCCCAGCTCCATTTTAATATCATGTCGACTATGCTTGTTCTACTTCTTATTTCATCGTTACTAATTCTTTGTATTTGCCGTATTTTTAAAAGTTTACGTTCAATTTTTGCTTGGCAGATTCTCAATTTATCCTGTTGATTTGAAGTTAGTAATAGGGTTTTGTAGTGCGTACGTCAAAATTGTTAAGATTGTCAAGTCGAATACGTATTTCCTTGTGTTATTGCTCAAGTTCGAGTTCATAATTTGACTTAAGCTCCAGTATTGTTTCCATCCGTTAGTTACTCGTTTATTTATTCCTTTTTCTTCTTGGTTTACGAAAGATTTTATTTATCCTAACGGCCGTAATATTCACGCCGTTTAAACTCGGTTTAAATTCAGTAGTCAGTTTAAAATTTTTACCTCTGTTCTATTGCGCCTTCGCAACTATGTAATGTTTTTGTTAATTCATCGAGATGAACTGGTCAGTCAATAATTTACATACCTACATAGATTACGCCTACGTATCATTAATTCAAATCCAAATTTGAAGCTCTAATTTTGATTGAAGACATTTGTATGTCAATTGCAAATGAAGCATCATCTGTGTTTGGATTGATAGCACCTAATCGTTCGGCGCAAGATTTATTTAACACTGAACTACGACTTGAATTAAATTATGATTGTGTCGAATTGGATACATTTGTGCGTTTTAATTTTCCAAAATTAAATATTGAACAGAAACACGCATATGACACAATTATGCATGCTGTCCGTAATGAAAGGGGTGGAATGTTTTTTTTTAAGACGCACCTGGTGGAACTGGAAAAACATTTTTTATTTCATTACTTTTAACGACCATACGATCAGTAACCCAAATTGGATTAGCACTCGCAGCGTACTCCCAAATAAAGCACTATTCAATAATCATGATTGGTTGAGTGAACGAGCAATTTTGGCTGGGAAAAATATAAAGACGTAAATGATATCAATGCAGACATTTTGAATAAAACACGAACTCAAGTTTTTGCACACAAATCGATCGACACAGCTATGAATCAAGAATTGATTAATTTGAATGTGACTTATGCCACTGAATTTTGTAATTCTCCTGATTTGCATGGTTTGCCACCACATTATCTACCATTGAAAGGTGGCACGCAGCAGCTTAAATGAAATTATTAATCCAAAATACCTTTTAACGGCCTTTAGTCCATAAAAATTGGCGTTTCTTCCCGGCGATCTCACTTGGACTCATCAGTTGACTTGTGAGGGCCGGGACGAAACGCCAATTTTTATGGACTAAAGGCCGTCAAAAGCTATTTTGAATCAATAATTCAACAAGTCCAATTAAATAGTGCTAAGTCTTCTACTTGGCTAATGTAATTCAGTAGTATATAGAATTTGTATTATAAACCCTTCATATAAAATTATTAATGTTTATTCAAATTTTATTCAACATTTTAAGTATTGTATTAAATATTTAGAAAATAATCCATTTATAACGTGAAGTCGGTTAAAACCTAGTAATTAGTATATTATTATACAAAAAGTAACTTAAATATTTATTTAAATTTTTGTGTGTAATTTTTACGTGAAGCTTAAGTTTGTCTATACGAAGCCGGGTGGGTCAGCCGCCAAATATTCGAATCTACCCCTGATGGACTATGCAGCAGAGAGTAATTGGAGTCGCAAAATTAGGGACCGTTCTGGCTGGACGGGCTAGTCTCTCCGACCCAACGCACCCTCTTTGAACCCATTTTTATAGAGAGAGACTATAACAAAAGTTGAGCAGAGGGTGGGCATATGATGGATGGTAAACATGAGTGTGTAAGGTGGAACGTGGAACAGGAAGTTCTTAATAATTTTTTTTGTTAAAATTTATTTTTGAGTAAAAGTTCCTCTCTGTCTCTAGTATAAAGTAGTACATTGATATTTGCTCTTAAAATAACCCTACCAGGCATACCATTGAGGAAAAACCTCTTTTTAAGGAATATTTTTGAAGAAATAAACTAATAAATAACCTGCAAGTGCTATCCCTAAGCTTTTACTCTAAATAAAATTTGTCCTCCATTAGTTTTTCGTCATCTTCGTCATTGACAGGATGCAGTTTTAATTGAGTAGGTACTATGTCCCAATCCGCATTTGAAAGATTTCAGCTTTTATGAATTGTAAATGATAGCACGACACAAATATGCATATGCAGTAGGTACAGAGTCTTGTCTCCCCCCCCCCCCCCCACACTATATCCCTACACTCTGCCACCATTTTTATGAAAGGAAATCCCAAACTAAGCAGCCATTTCTGAAGACTCATTAAATGTCTCCCCAATTGTAACTTTTCAATGGAGCAACACACAAAAAATATGGATTCTATGCGCGCGCAATCCCCCATTCCACCTTCGAGACCCATCGGTGATGTACCTACCTGTACTGTATACCCTTACAGCTGCGGTCATATACCCTACTTATCCCTTTTTTCAGAACATATACATTTCAGCGATTACAAGCAATGCATGCAAGGATCTTACAAAGAAGAAGAAAATATACATTAGACGCTTAGTTGTCTAAACTTTTCTCTTTTAACCTCAAACCAGCTTATAGTGGAAAAAAAAAACAAAGAACTTTCATCAAACAAGGACTTGACTTACTTACTTAGTCCTTTTTTCTGTGGCAACATGCAAAACGGATAGACTGAAGGTAGCATAGTCGAAGCTTTTTTGTGTTTCATTGCACTTTGAGCAACATTGTTATATTTTTTTGTTTGTACAAAGGTTAGGAAAAAGGGGCGCGGTTCCAAGTAAATTCATCCCCAAAAATGTATCTATTATTATTTTGTGGGGGTTGCTATTGCTATATCGTGTTCCCCATGAATCTGTGTACTATTCTTTATTCTTCTATAGTATATAATAAGTGTTTTGTATGGGTTATTTATGGAGACGTATACAGAATTAAATTTGTGTTCGTGTGCGCAATGATGGTGGCATGGGGACCAACCATTACCGGGCGCCAAACATTGTGAATAGAACAAACTTTCAAAATGATGGCGATGGCGATGGCGTCAGCCATTATAATGGTCATTTTGTAGGATCTTTGAACTTATTAAGGCTTTTAGTTAATATGAGAATGTGATAGTTGTTATGCATGTTTTTATATTTTAACTTTTCAAAAAAAAAAAATTCTTAAATTTATTTTAGTTAATGGGGTTATCAAACTATTTAGGAAGTACCTAAAGAAATTCGAATTTATTTCATAGATTGGCTTACAAAGGTACTGTTTATGTAGCCCCGCAGGTGAACCTCCTGTGGGTATTCAGAGTTTTTTTTTTATGTCGCGCTAAGGCCCAACTACTTTGACTGGCGAAAAACTGTTATAACTGTTATAAGTTGGCATTTTTCTAGTCTATAATTATATAAATCTTAAGATTTGTTCTTCTGTTTTATACTTTTGTGTTTTCGATACAAAAATGTTAATAGATGTTGTTTTTTTGCAGGTACTTCGTCGCATAAAATAAAAAGTGTACAGAAACGCCATCAACACTTAAGCTTAGATCACACGATTTGTATATAAATTTGTGTATTATTGACAAAAAAATACACAAATCGTCTGAACCACAAATTTGATGTACACAAATGACGTACGCAAACGATTTGTGTATCATTTGTGTATTCAATACACAAATCGAATTTGTGTACATTTACAAATCGTCTGATCGGGTACCCAAATCATTTTATGACTATTTGTGTATATTTTGGGCACCATTTGTGTATGTCACATCATTTGTGTATTCTGAAAATTTAAGCATACACAAATTTCGTGATTTAATATCAGTCGAGTCAATAAAGGTTTTTCTTCGAATTTTAATGTGCAACTATGATATTAATGATTTGTTTTGTAAAATTTCACCATGAAGACATGCATGGTGATTTGTATTAGATGAACTGAACACATTTACGTTAAGCCAAAAATCGTATCGGAGGAGTGGTATTCGATTTGTTGGCGTCCAAATTGGGCGGCTCACGGAGACAAAACCCCTATTGGGTTCAGAAAATCGTCTACAAGAACTTTGTAGACTGTATCCAGCACTTCTGGAATAATGGTGTGAAATTGTATTCTGTAGAACGCGGAAAAGATACTGGAGCGAGCGAAAACTGTCACCAGATGCCAGAAAGCGCAACGTCAAGACTAGCCGCACAGATGGCGGAATACTGGGGCGCATAAATGTATCGGTCTTCTCGATATATGGCGTTTCCAAAGCCAGCAAATGATCGAACTGAGCGGCCGACATTCGTACGAAATTTCGATACAATTGGGGCTCTTCGGCACGTAGTTCCACAAGTAATTTTGCGCAAAAGCCCTCCGTCTCACGGTGGCCAAGCCAATTTTTTCTCCAACAAGTTCGCCGCTTGCGTACCATTTCTACGACCTGTTATTGGCTTTCGTCTTCTTCTTCACTTGCGAGTAAATACGCGGCCAAACTATTGGCAAGACATTTTTTTTTGACATTGTTTGATTGAAATTATTTAATTTAACCGGATACACTTCAATTCACTATCAAATAAACAGAACGATATAAACACAAATGAGTTCACAAATTTCATTTGTGAAGAAATACACAAATCGTTTGAACCACAAATATTTGTGGCATAAATAAATAGCATTTGTGTTCAAATTTGTGTAGAATTTGTGTATAACATACACAAATGAAATTTGTGTATATACGCAAACCGTCTGATCTTAGCTTAACACCATGTACAGGGTCATTCATTTCGTGGTTCTAAGTTGTTAGCGCAGCCATTTGACACCTGTCAAATTAGCTGTCATTTGAAGTGTTATAAAATTTTAGTTGAATGTTTTCCATTTACGATAATGGATCTCTTAACAATCGAACAACCGTAGAAATTATTAAAACTTACTATACAAAAGTATGGTGATTCAAACGTAGCCCACTTTTCGCGCATTACGCGATGATTATGGTCGTCATAATTGGGCGGCTACGCAAGCAATCGGTAAAATTGTGAAGAAATTTGAAGAGAGTGGAAGCGTTACTGATGTCGTAAGGTATGTGTATCATCGTAATGCACGCATTTTGAATTATTCGATTTCCCGGCGTTCGAAGCAATTACGATTTTTTGGCTGGCGATGAAGACCATGGCTTGGAAGATATGGTAGTTCCAACAATACAGGGCAATAAGCCACACAACAGGACCAATTATGGCTCTATTGCGTGAGAAGTTTCCTGGTCGCGTAATTTCACGTTTTGGCGAAGTCAATTGGCCACCAAGATCATGCGATTTGACACTGTTAGATTTTTTTCTGTGGGGCTACGCAAAAGACCGTATGTACGCGAATAATCCCCGAACTCTAGAAGCATTAAGAACCAATAGTACTCATGTTATGTTCGAGATACCGCCCGAAATGTGCGAAAAAGTGGTTAAAAATTACCTCAAAAGAATCACATGCTGTGAATCTTGCCGCCTTACGTCTGCCTTTAGTTAGCTGGCTGCTTGGAAAATATTTTTAAATAGTTGCTCAAATAAATAGATACTAAATATAAACAAATTTTCGGTATTTTTTGACAACTTTTAGGTGACAAGTGCCAAAGTAACGACCCTTAAAACATTTTAAAAATCACATTTGAAAAAGCCGCGCGAAACATTCGGAGCGAATATTAGACGAAGTCTCCAACCCACCTATTATTATTGTGTCATTACTAGGAGCAATGATATTTGAGTTTTATTTGTTTGTTTTTTTTTTCTTTCACAGTTCTGTCATTGTTTGTTATTATTTTGCTCTGATTTTTGCATCAACGCGTTCTAGACTTAAACCTAGTACGCTGCTCTGTTGCTGCCGTTTTGCAGTACGCTGTTCGATGAGCGAAATTGTAGCAGATTATTTGGAGAGGCCTCCGCTATTTTTTCGCACACAATGGATCTCTGCCACCAAATGTCAGAAGTGTCAGTGTGAAATTAAAAAAAAAAAAAAAAAAAAAAAAACAATCTGACAGCACTCCCTGGTTGGAAAACAAAACCAAATGCCGAAGGCGAGCCAAAAAAGTCGTGTGTTTAATAATAGTGATTAATATGTAAAAAAATTATTTTTTTTTTTGTATCGAACACTTGAAAAAATGTTCACTAAAATGTTTAAACACTAATTAATACGTAATTCTATGGCAAATTGAAGTTTTCAGTTCCAAATACAAAAAAATAATCAAATGACCCGATTTTTAACACTGCCAAGAGCATGTAAATATTTTCCAACCAGGGACTTTTTTTTGTTGTTGTTTTTAGAAGTCAAATTAGAAAGAGAAAAGACAAAGACAAATCTTGGAAGACCTCTAATAATTGCCCGGACCATTAATTGTGTTCCGAAAAGTGACACTTGAGGTTTTTTGTGTTTGTATTTGTTACATCTTTCGTTACAGCTTGGCTTTCTGTGATTTTTTTATGTTAGCAAATTTAAAAACAAAGTAAATTTTAAATATTTATTTATTATAAATAATGAAAATAATTGATTAATATGATATAATTTAAATATATTAAATAAGAAAATTAAATTAAAAGATAAAAATGCATAAAATATAAAATAGGTAATCCATAAAGATTCATTAGAGTATATTCTTATAAGCATGTGTTTGTTTTTTTTTTTTGCAAATGGTGACACTTTTAGTTGTCATTTTTTTCGCTGTGGTTTTCGTAAGCATTTAGATGTCGTCTTTGAGACCACCGAAAAATTTCGTTTCGTATCAGCAGCGTTCCAGGCTTAAGGCGATATTACACTGTCATATATATATGTCCCATTATGCCATATAATATATGACAACATATTTGTTGTATGTCAAAGTAGTATTAGGCTCCATGAATTTTTAGTCATATAAATTTGAATATCACACTTATATGACACTTTTGAGGCATGTTTATTTGTCAAACTTGCCATATTATTTATTTTATAATGTAATACTGCCTTTATTGAAAGAAACAACAAATACGCACACAATAAATGATCCAGGCAATTAATTTAGTGCGATGAAAAGAGCGGCGAATTCTCCACTCCTCGAGCTCGAGCAGCGTACTGCAAAACGAAATGTTTCTTTTTGTTTGCTTGAAAGACATTTTTGTAGGCTTGACGTCAAGTTCTTTCGGTTTCAACGTTCGTCTTCACAAACACCTCTGCTTCAATTCAGTAAACAAAATTTGATCAGCATATTCATTTTATTACCAAAAACATTAAGAACATGCAAACATGCTTTCCAATACATACCTAAATTTGAAAATGACTAACAAATTTGCCAAATCAAAAAACCAATTGCAACATCAAAATAAAATTGTTTTCTTGTTGATCTATTTTTGCCAAAACAACAGGTTGACTTCGGTGAAGTCTTTATTCCACCAGGACTGGATGTGCCTAAACCACGAGTCCTTCCTGAATTCAAGAGGCTTGCTCATGGATTGCGGTCGAGTAACATAAGTGTCCTGGATGCAAAAACTTTCTACATACCAAATCTGCATTATGACGGAGCCGGTCCAGATGCATACTTCTGGGTGGGCAATGGCACTGAGCCCAATATCATGGGAATCAAGGTAAGTGACACATCTCCCTCTCCTCTTTCTGGGTATATTGGCGCTTCAGCATTTTACTATACCTTACAATATGTCAACCCTCTGACGCTCCTCATTCATTTCGTTTTATGTATTTGCTTTTGTGTGTGGATTATTCCATAGGTACCAAATGAAATCGGGTCCTTAGAGCCATTACGAGGATACCAGGGTGAGGATATTGAAATTCAATTGCCTGGCAATTTGACAGCATACGATATCGATTGGTTGGCTGTGTGGTGTGTCGAATATCGACACAACTTCGGACATATCTTCATACCGAAGGATCTGGATGTGCCACCAGCTTTGGGACAAACCAAAATTACGGTGAGTTGGTGTGTCGTATATGGTGCAGACTCTTTTGCCTTGTGCCTTACATTTGCTGAGCTTGTAAGTCCTCGTACATGCAAAGTTCTATTGTTATATCGGATTGATTTGAATTGATTATAATTATACTATTCCGTGTGTGTCAAGTTGATCGAGTTTGAATTTACGCAGTTAAACAATTAGTTTTGCCAAAATATAATTTATTTTATTTATATATATTTAATTATTGTTTAAAACTACGCGGTGTACCGTATAAACACATGCCTCCAAAATTGTTTAATTTTCGTTTGTAAGACTTTCAATTTATACATATAGTTCCATTGTTCCATTGTAAAATTTGCATATATCGACATGATCAAATCATTTGAATTTTTTTTTGTATCTTTTTCACATAAAAGCCGCCATGGTGGTACACTCCGGTAAGTATAGATAAATATTATTCGTATATTTTTATTTTTTGCGAAACTCAACATTTTTCATTCAGCATTAAATTTATTAGTGTTGGTTATAGATTTTTAGTTGTTGTTAAATTGGTTGAAACATACGAGTATATTGAGTGGTGTTGTATGAAATGGTAGATAATTTGGATACACATTATCAAAAAAGAATTGTGTGAGTTCCGGGACTCACGGTTAATATGTGTAAACATCAACGTGCGCGGATCTAAAACGGACTTGTTTTTGCTTGAAGGGGATCTTTAGATTTTTTTCACTGAACGCATCCATCCTAGTATGCAGATCGTAACGTTGCACACCGTAACGTTGCACGACGTAACGTTGCACACGAACGTTAACGTTTTTTTTCCCTCTACCGCCAGCATAGATGTTTACACATCAAAAATTGTGATTCTACGCTGCTTGTCTGCGGATCTCTATTATAGTCACCTTGATAGGTTTAATTTATAGTCCCCATTTCAATCTGGTTACAGTCGCCAAACTGCATTGATCAAAGTCCTCGATAATGTATAGGTTACTGTACGCCTTCAACACATCCAATATTCAAACCGAACACGCACGTCGCACTGTCAATGTTCAAAGGTAAACAAATAGTATAAAGCGGTACAATGTGAAGCTGTAGCTGTAGTTTTAAAATTATGGCAGCTAGAAACTGCATTTGAGATGACATTATGGAATCTTTCAACACTTTTACGTTTTGAATGAAACTTTTATACCTATAGCCATTAGGAACGCGTCCTTTGTTACATATGTGAGTGATTTTAATGACAGCTTTATATTTCAGCAGCAGCTACCTTAATTGTTTTCAAGGGTTAACAAATCGTCATTTTTTACGTTGACAATCACACGGCAGCGGCGTTGAAAAGTTACGTCAATGTTAATTGACTTAATCAATTTTATGGCCTTTCCGGTTGCTTATCCCGAAGAACTCTGTCAAGCAACAAAGTGTCAAACTTTACCGAAGGATGGCGACAGTGTCAATGTCAAAGCATTCAAATCTGAATATCCAAAAAATTTAGCATTTTATTTTTGGAAGTGACTCTAAACATGCCAATTATAACAGTTTTCGTATATAAAAGTACTATTTATGCGGCCCCGCAGGGCCAGGGCCCTCCGCCGGTGGTCATACTTCAGACACCCAGAGTTTTGTTTAAATCGCGCGAAGCTCGTTAACGCACGCCCACTTTTGATCGCAAAAAAACAGTTATAACTGTTATAAATTGGCATGTCTCTAGTCTCGTCCTTTATTTTTAGCCCAAGCAATTTGAGTGCTGTGCGGTAACATTTGGAATACGTCAAAATATAGTTTGTCTACTAACTGTCAAGTCATAAACTGTCAAATTCTATAAAAGAATGGCAACGATGTCGTTGGTTTAAAAAATTCCTACAAAATCCGAATATTTTGTGGGTTATTCATTGCTACGGTTCTCAGTGCTATCTGTCGTCAACCTAATGATGCTAAGCGAATAAAAATAGTCTGCAAAAAAAAAAAATTATATATTTTAGTCTTTGGTTCAGAAAAAGTCAGTTTTAGTTCTTTCCGGTGCGCATTACAATTACTAAATTGGTCTCCTAATATGACTTTGAACTCAAATAAATCTAGAACTATTGGCGGCGTGTTTTTTTCCAATCCCGAAGGGAACTGGGTGAAATAACAACATCAGGAATTACCTATGCCACGCCATCTTAGAAAATTCCCTTGTGTTAGTTAAGCCCGTAGAAGATTAGTGTTAGTATTGTTGCATTTAACATGTACACTTCTGGATGACCAATCAAAAACGCCATAGATACCCTAGATTCTACCGATTATTTCATATTATGTCAACCAACAAGATGGTGAACGCAGGCTTACGTTTAAGCCACAGATAATTCTGCTGTGTCAAAGTTGAAACTGTAAACGCGCTGACATAAATATAGTCTGTATAAATGTGGCATAACTGCGTTAACAGTATGATCAGACGTTCAACAAAAACAATCAACGCATGACTCCATATTATTCACTCGATTCATCCAGATTAAAAATTTTAATCCCGATGTAAAGCATACAAATTCAATGTTAATAAATACATCTGGATTTAAGTTTTAATCTGGATGCATCTAGTGAATAATATGGCGTTAAAAGTAGTATCAACGTGAGTGTTAACGCAACCGTCTATGCGTTGACAGCGTTTTAATAACTTTTTCGATCGGTAAGCCGGAAGAGCGAGTTCATCACCCTTACAGTTTCCTGGAATGTCCCTATGGCCCGGCACCCAGCAAAGCTGAATGTTGAACTGCTGCGCCATCTCAATGAGAGATGATAGACAGGTAAGGGCTGTTCTAGAGTTTGTAAAGACTGAGTCCAGAGAATTAATAGCAGAGCAGTCATAGTCTAGTTGTTTAACTTAAGAGCTCAAAGTCCATTTTTCAAACCGTTAATGCCGGACTTAAAACACCACTTTCCGGAATTACAAAATAAAAACAATATCGATCCAAAGATTCAGGCTTGTCGGATTCCACTTTAGATTTAAAATTCGTCTGATAACCTTTTATTTTTCATACTCATAGCAAATGTGATTATTTCGATCCATTATTATATTCTGATCTGTTTAAAATGCAAGATTATCCTAGATTCAGGCTTTCAGGGTTTAACTCGAGTTACATAATTCCTGAAAAAGGATTTTAAATCAATTTAAATCTCAAGTTAACAAGTTAACTCGGAATTAACCCAACTGAAGAGATATGTTTAAGATATTATGTAAAAATTGAAATTAATAAATTAATTTATATGCAGGTTCAAGCAACTCTGGTTTAACTCAGAGTTATCCACCTAAAAAGATTGCTCAACTATCATAAGGATTGGCAACCGTCCTTGTTCTCAAGAAAACAAACAATAAATCTATTTTAGTAATTTCACTGGCCCTTACATTGGGCGCAATTTGTGTTTTCTTACATTAAATAGAGGTCGCTTGCATTTATATTAGTAAAAAAAAACTCTCCCCGTGAAAAGGAGTTAAGTGCTAGTTGTTTTCGATGGGAAAAAGCGTGACAAAAAACCATATAAAGCAGCAAGACGAAACTAAACCTCGAAATCAAGCACAACAAACACATAGCTACTTTAATGTTCCTAATATTTAAATACATATAAATAGTTGAAATAGAAATATCCCCCTTTCCATAAGTAAGTAATGTGATGTCTTCTGCCATCACATGTAATTTAATTAGGCATCAATACTCCATAAACCCTAAATACCATGCAAAAGACTTCAAAAAAACAATACAAAAGGTACTATATTGTTCAAAAAAACAACAGAGTTGAGATTTTTAATTAAGTATAATTATGTTCTTAAGAATATTGTTGAGATCATGCCAATTAAATTTTTTACACAATTTTTCTTATTTATAGACAACAACAACACCAAAGGTCACCTATGCAAATTGCCGAGAAATTCTACCTAACAAACTGCAAGTGAAATGGGAACTGCAAGGAGATTATCTGCAAGTCGAATTGTTTGGTCGAATTCGAGAAGATCAGTACATGGCTTTTGGTCTATCGGGTGCGAATGGTCGAGCCCAAATGTCCATGGGCGATGTTGTAGTTGCATTTTATGATACCAATGCTCGAGTATTCCGGGCCGAAGATTACTATCTCTCGGATTTATCACAATGTGATGGCCAGCATGGGGCATGTCCGGACGAGAGAATCGGTGGAAGGAACGATGTTGTTGTTTGTAAGTAATTTTATTTTTAATCTTTAATGGAGTGCTTTTTATAAATTCTCGATCCTGATGTGTATAGTAAGCGGAGATCGTAAGAATGGTGTGACAAGCATTCGATACAAACGACTTTTACAAACCAATGAGCCAATAAATGACTTAGCCATACCTACTGACCGTGAGGTATCTGTGATTGCTGCTATTGGTACATTAAATAACCGCAAGGAGGCCAACGCCCATTCACACGTCGGAACTGATCACAATGTCGATGATATTCGAATTAACTTTGCATCTAGAGTGAGTTTAAAAAAAAAATTAAATTTAATTCAAACAAATCATAGATTAAACATTTGTTATTTTAGAACGATCATTCGTGCAAGGCATCACTGCATCAGGTGAAGGATGAGACCGGTCCAGCTCCATGGCCTACAAGAAAAATCGAAAATGAAAGTACGTTTAGTGCTAGAATTGGTCCAACAGGTGGTAAGCGTGGATACTCTCCAATCACAGGCAATCCGTCGTGGGGTATAGCATGGTATTTGAATGATCAACTTATTCCCGAGATCACTGTTGAGCGAGGCAAAACTTACATATTTTATGTGGAAGGTGGTGATAATCCATCCAACCCAGCGAGGTATGTGTTTCAAAAAATTATTTCAAAGGGCACAGTGACTTAACGACCTTTCTTGTACTACAGATATCATCCATTTTACATAACTGATTCACCAGAAGGTGGAATCGGACAGAAGACTGGCATTGAATTGCGTCAACAGAATCCTTACGCTGGTGTTGAGTTCGATGATGATGGAAATCCAATCCCGACAGCAGGTTTGTATAGTTTTGTATTTAGAATATGCCCTTGACTGGTGTGGATAAAAGTCTATGACTACCAAAGTCATCAGTGGAGTAGACTTAAACGTAATGGGGCATATTCATAGTCACTTTTAAACTCCAGTTTATCTTAAACATGGGTTTATCCTATCTAAATAAAATTGAATAAACCCCAATCTAAGATAAACTTTAGTTTAAAAGTGACTATGAATATGCCCCAATGTTATCCGTGCTTTTTTGCAAGCCCGGAGGGATTTGGTTGCAAAATAAAAAACTTCATCGAGGATTAGCGAAGCCAATACAGAAACAAAATGGAGTTTCCATACAAACTATCGATAACAAGAGGTAATAATGTAATTCACGACGGTAACACAGTTTTTCTCCGTGCTTAAGTTTAGCCCCGAGAACTCTCTGCTCTTAGCTAAGCCCGAAAGGGGATTATTTGTTGTTGCATTTAACATGCAAATTGCTAAGAATCGAAGACGTTTTCTTCGACCAATTTTCTCAGGGCTTGCAAAAAAACACGTGATAGGCTTCGGCGATATACCTTAAGAACATTTTTTAAATTTAGTAGTTCCCATGTCAACTGGATTTGAATCTGTTTGTGTTAAAATTAAGTTCACCAATAGGCAATAACTAATATGATATACCGCGCATCTTTGAGAATCACGAGACCGGCTGCCAGAATTTACAAAAACAATATACAATATAGAAATTTTGTACGTTTTACAATAATTTGTATGCACAACTATTGTAGCCTAACATTTCCTCTAAATTAAATGCCTGTAAAAGAAGCTGTTGATAATCTGACGTTAACTTATAGTTAATTCTGGAGTTCCCCAGGGGAGCCACTTGAACCCAATACTGGCTGAACACAATGGTGAAGTTGCAGCTTCAGCAAGAGAAGTTGCAGGAGCAAATGTTGACTCAACTTTAACTATTGCTGCTCGCTACATGGTGCATTTGACATAACATACAGGATCGTTCTAGACTTTTCTCTTTCTAATGAAAGCTAGCCATGGGGAACCACGCTACGCTATTGTAGACGTCGTTTGCTATATGAGTGAGCGATCTTAATGCACTCAAATCGACTATTTTTTAGGATATTAGGGCTCGGTCACGCAGTGATTGATAAGTTGATCCTTTAGACAATACACTGTTTTTTGGTAGTAGCTTATAAAATTTTAACCAAAAAGATTTAGAACCAAACCAGCAATAGTTTTTGAGAAAAACGTGCGTAAACAAATATCAAATGTTTGTTTTCCTATTCATTCTTATATACTGGGTGCGTTTGCATATTTTTTCTCAAAATCTATTAGCAGGGTTCAAATTCAACGACGTGTTGTCCGACCCGTGTCGTGTTGGTATGGCGTTCATATTCAACAACTGTCTTATAGTTACAGACTTTATTTGCTGAACGCATTCATTTGTAATAACCTAGAACACTTTCCAGAAAAGCAACCCACTACTCATACCCGTGTTCAGATTTGTATCCAAAGTCCTTTTTCACACGAAGAAACAAGTTGCTGGAGATTTTTTGACGTTTGCTTTTAATTTCTTCTAAAATCTCTTGTACCTTTCACACGAAGAAACAAAATCGTACGAGATTTTCTGTAGTTTCCATATAAAGTCTGTTAATTAAACGCACACTAGCTTAAGTGTAAGAAGGAATGTCAAAAAATCTCCTCAATTACGTCGTGCCCTTCTTTCCCACAAAGTGAAAGTTGATGGAAACTCAGTTTCCTCGTGTGAAATGGGACGAAGTACCCTTTCACACGAAGAAACAAGTTGCTTGTACCATTAAACGAAGAAACAAAATAGTTAGTCCCCTTTCACACGAGGAAACAAGTTGCTGGAGATTTTTTTGACGTTTTCTTTTAATTTCCTTAATAATCTCCTGTTCCTTTCACACGAAGAAACAAAATCGTGGAAACTTTCTGTAGTTTCCTTTTAAAATAGCTTGGTTGAACACACTCTACTGTGTGTGTGAAGAGGAATGTCAAAAAAATCTCCTCGAATCGTTGACCGGGGAGATTTCATTTTCCCCTCTTACTTCTTGCCCTTCTCACCCACAAACTGAATGTTGCTGGCAACTCAGTTTCCTCGTGTGAAAGGGGACTTATAGATTTTCTGTAGGTCCCATATAAAGTCACACTTCTTTAAGTGTGGAAAGGAATGTCAAAAAAATCTCCGCAATTGTTTACTGGGGAGATTTCGTTGGAGAAAGTTGCTGGAAACTCAGTTTCCTTGTTTGGAAGGAGATAGAGCGATATGGATAGCCGACTGACTGACGACACGACACGTGCTGATAAACATATGGTTGAATGTGAACTCCACTATTGATCTTATGAAATAAAAAGAGGAAAAATCTTTTTTGTTTTGAATATTATGGGCTACAACGGCGTTGACGTTTCTTCCAAAAAACTGATATTTTTCGAACAATTTACAAACAAAACTTACAAAAAAAACTAAATTTTGCCTCTTTCTCCACGAAATCAAAAGCCCTGTCCCAAATTTAGTGTACTTTTTAAAAAATTTATAAATTATAAAAATAAAACTCTTCACCAAAATTAAGCAAGTCTAATCTCTTAATGCTTATGTCTTAATCCGGGAGTTTTCCAAACGCCCAGTTGTGAGTTAACTTATTAACTTTAACTTTAACTTTGTCCACCTCTAAAACGTTATAAATCAATATTTTTAACTGTTGTCTAACCGAAATATTATTCACTAGATACATCCAGATTAAAACTTAAATCCAGACGTATTTACATTGAATTTGTATGCTTTACATCTAGATTTAAATTTTTAATATGGATGAATCGAGTGAATAATATGGCCGTAAAGGTCCGAGTTGTATAAAGTTAAAGCTTATTTTATTGAACATTTCTATTTACGTAATTTATAGCTATAGATACATTGAAATTAGTAAAAATTGTTGGCACATAAGGGGCCTAACTCAATACATTGATAAGGTTTAGAAATTAATATATTAAATTTTAAGTGAAAAGTTAATATTAAAGTCGGTTTGAGTCTTTCGTCCTAGGGCTGTTCAGTCCCGGTTGACAAGTGGTGGTTTGTTGGGTTGGGGCAGGGTTGGCTTTTAGCCACGGTAGTGTGCTGACCCTGGGTCAGTGTAGAAGCTTATTGCTTCACCGTTGATTGATGGGAAAAATCTTCGTCCAGGGTCTCCAAAGCGCTCCGATCCGTTGACGATCGAAATGAAGCCCTTCATAGCTGTTTTGGAGATTGTGAACCAGACTGGTCTCAGGAGTTGCTTGTAGATTAGAACTTTCGTCTGCAGACTTAACCCATCAGTTCTCTTTTTCATCAGCGGGTATAAATATAAACGATGGAAGGCAATGTTAGCTTTTTAGCGCTGCGTTTGTCTGGTATTAGGCCAGTCGCGCACTTGCAACTAAACAGTTTGGTTTCCATTTTGAGCACAATGCGCTTATATGGGAGTGCGGGCCGGTTTATGTGCGCGGACTCTCATATAATCCCATAGGGCTCAAAATCGAAACCAAACTGTTTAGTTGCAATGTTGCATGTGCGCGTCTGGCCTTATGGTTCCATCTGTGAGTGTCAGAATGATACTTCTGCAATTACCACCTGAGCGATCGCGTCTGCCTCCTGGCAGACAAGCTCCGGCTTGGATGAGTTGCTCCGGATACTCATCTCTTGTAAAATTCAAATAAATTGCTGATGTGGACCAAGACTTTTTTGACAGCTGTCATTGCCGATAAGGATGTGTGGTATGTAAGTGAGTCGTCAGCGTTCGCTTGATATGAGCTGGTCGGAGGTCATTATGCTGTACAGGAATGGTCCAAGTCTCGATCCTTGGGCAACTCCAGCTCTGATGCTCTTCACTGTTGGTGTGTAGTTCTCCAGTTGTACGAAGAAGCCGCGTTGAATAAACGTGGTTCAAATAATGACCGGTAGTTCAGCAATTTTGAATCGCCAAATTCGGCGGATTACTGAGATTCAACGATGGTTTCGTCGTGTCGCTAGACTTTTGCGGATATAAAAACTAGAACGGTATTGTCTAGACACTCTATTATAGAGTTAACTGAGTTTAAGACCTTTCGATGTTTTTGATTTCCTCCTGCACTAACTATATAAACCAACTTGCGATGCATTTTCATCCTCTTGTTCAATATTAATATAATCATAATAATTTGAAACAATTTCCGTTTCCATTATAGCTGGCCGTTACTGTGAATGGCAACATAAGACTGTAGATAAATCCGCCGAAACTGAAACATTTGAAGAATATATGAAAACACTTGTTCTTGAATGTGAAGAAGGAGAACCTGGCTACCTCAATTGGACAGTTCCAGCCGATGCCCCAGATTTACTCTACTATCAGGTAAAAATTTAATTTTATTTTTCTACAATTTGTTGTTTATTTTGTTTTTTATTTATAGTGCTTTACCCACAATAACCTTGGATGGAAAATAAATGTCGTCGATGCGGGCTATTCAACTGCACACACTCTAAATACTCCATCGACACTAGTTTCTCTTATTTTTACAACACTTCTTAGCCTGGCTGCGATAAATCTGTTTTCAGCCATTAGGCCTGCCTGATAGTCATTCAAATTAAAAACACAACCATCGAATTGAAATTTGTAATTTTTGAACGAAAATTATTCTTAAAAAAAACAATAATTAAACATTAAATAAATTAAATTTTCCATTTAAACAAACAAAAAATAAAAACAACAAATTTAAACTCACGCATGACAGCCATATCAAATTAATTAAATCATATCAGTTAGAAATTTCAAATAAAATAACTATCAATTTTGGAATCAAACAAAAAAGAAACCATCATATCCCAAAAAAAATAGATGTAAATTTAACCAAACAAAACAAAACAAAATAAAGAAAATATTCTTTTGGAGCAATTTAAATAAAAATCCAATCAAACTATAGCTAGATAGAAATTTGTTAAATAAATTATAATTTAAGAATTAGTAAATAAAAAAAAGCTAACATTTCAAATTATCGTTCATTAATTCAAATTTCGATTTGATGAAAATATAAACAAAAAAAAAAAAAAAATTAAACAAAACAATTAGCCAGGCTATATCACCTTAAAACATATCTTTGAACGTTCGGTGGAGTTTTTATGTGTGCATGCGAGTGTGTTAGGATGATGGATCTTAAGAAACAAAAAAAAAAAAGAAACACTTAAATATAATTAGATAATAATTTTGATTAAGTCTTAGGTATAAAAATAAATAAATATATACATAAATATATATATATATATTTTGTTGACAAAAACTAATGTTAAATAGATGTTTAATTTTTAAAACAATCTCTTGACTTGTACAATTCAAAATTTGGTTTTGAAAGAAGAAAAAAGAAAAATAATGTATGACAATATTTGATGATTTTGACAATAAGCTTAACAAAATGACATAAATACAATAACTTACACAGTTTTTTTATAAAATAAAAATTAAAATAAAATACTATTATACGAAATCTATATATAAGAAATTTACCTTATTTTTAAAATAAGAAATAAAAATATTTTTTTTATTTTAGTTTAAAGAAATAATATACATATTTAATATGAGAAAAGTACCTACTGTCTGTAGTTTTTTCGTTTTGCATGCATTCTTGTTATATATTTTTTAGTTTAAATCTGTATAAGTGGGTGCTTTTGAAAAGGAAAGTAAAACTATATGCAATATATTTTATTTTTGTTGAATTTAAATTATTGTACAAACTCATAACGTATATATACAAACATTTTTTCTACAGAAAGAGGACAATATAGTTACATATATATACAAAATGAATGAAATGACAATATGATAGATAAAATCAATTTTGATTTAGTTTTAAGAATAATCTTAAAAAGAAAATGAAGACAATAAAAAAAAGGAAAAGAAATTTTTAAACTTTTTAATCTTTAACTAATTTAAACTTAAATCAATTATGCACATATTGTTAAGACTAAATATATTTTGTGGAGTTTTGAGCAGACAAAAATTTGTTTTTATGTCAAAACTAAAATTTAATCAAATTAAAAACAATATATATGTAGGTATTATGTGAATGCGAAAGATGAATTTATAGGTACAGTGTTCCCCGCTTAGTTGCACATTGTTTATTTGCTTTGTAATTGACGAAAAAAATCATTTGAATATTTCCTGTATTACATAAGTTGAAAGTTTGTTTTTATACAAAAGTTCATAAGCCCGCATGGATAACAAAACAAATTTTAGATTTAAAAAAAAAAATAAGAAACATGTACGTTTTTCGCTTAAAAGATTTAATCAAAATTAAGCAGCTTAGAAGCACTGATTTTTAATTTTAATTTTAACACAAGAGAAATGTCAGCTACCTGCGCTGCGGTGTGGTTTGCTATTTGTGCTATTTGACGGTGTTCACATTGGACTGACTCCTCCGATTTTTTTTGACGTCTCTGTGCTTTTGCTCACTTCCACTTCATGGTTAGAAAGAGACGGCCAGCAAAGGCAGGATTTTTTAAATTATTTAAAAATCAGTGGATTTTTATTGACGTCTTCTTTTGTGACATCTGTTTTCTCTGTCTGTGATTTATCTTTGGCACTTAAATCTTACAGAATCCAATTTTTTTCAATTGGAAACATATTTATTAAAGAAGATTTACATTTTGCAAGTGAAAAAAATGTAATTAATCTTTCAAACTGCACACATTTCTGGTTTGTTTTAACGACTGCTAAACGTCAAAGTAAGTCCGATGTGTTCACATTAGTTTGTGTCTGAACAAACCCACTTGGATTCACGTCAAAAAAAATCGGATGAGTCAATCCAATGTGAACACCGTCTTTTGTTGAGTCTGAATTCTTTTGTGTATTTGTTATTTTTTGCAAAAATTTTCCGATATTGTAAAGAAAAAGAAATAAAGTTTGTTGCAGTCTTTGAACAAAACCGCCAATTGTCCCGAACTGTCAGAAATGCATGCCTTAAGCCCGAACCACACTACTCTCGTGTGGTGTGTGGTTTGGTGTGTTGTGGAGTAGTGTTTCGCTATCATTCCAATGTATTTCAAAGATTTCGACACCACACATCACACGATACAAATATGGCTCTACGTATATGAAATACATTAGAGCGATAGCGACTCACTACTCCCCAACACACCACACGAGAGTAGTGTGGTTCGGGCTTTACCCTGTTCCACACTCAACAAAGTGGGGAGTTTTGAACAAAAGAAATGGCTCACGAGAGAGCAAAATATTCCCCTTTCCTGAAAATTGCTTCATAATAAATTTCTTCGGGTAGAAATCGACAGATATGAGTTCTTTAAAAAATGTCAGATTTAATTTAATTCTAAACAAAAGAACCTCTACGTGTAAATTTGCAACATTTATGTCGCCTTGATAATGATATTGATTTATCGTAAATCCGTTTTAACTCTAGTCGATTACTCGATTCAAATTCTTCACGTTTGTAAAGTGGAATAAATGTTTAACCGTTCAAGACGCCTTCAGCAGTTTATTTCTTTCTGAGAGACTTTCATCTTCACTCCTCACAATTTGACAGATTGCCAATTTCTGGAACAAACTTTTAAACCGAAAATTAAAATCGCCTACGGTAAAATCCCCATGAGGAACTGTTAATAAGGGCTTTTGGTGAAATTATTTCATATTAAAAGGTAAATCGTTTTAATTGTCATACATAGACAATTTTATTAAAATCGTTTACATAGAAGCCCCTTTCGATTAAAAAAAGATTTTTCTTAACAATTTATACTTGACGACTAATACCGTTATTTTTGGTTGTTTTAGATATGTAGTATTAAAAACTGTTAACTGTTGTCAGAAAAATCGACTGCGTCGTTTAAAAAGAAAACATAGGAAACATCGCACAACAAAATTGAAATTGTCACAACTAATTCCCTACTTATAAACAGCTAATTGTTGGGTAGTAAACCATTCAATATTACAAAATGTTACCTCTTTTTGAGCGAGTGCTTCGCTAACTTAATATCAACTTGGTAAAAGCACCAAAATAAACAACATGGAAAACATTGAATTACAAATTCAAAATTATCATAACTAATTAACGGCAAATTATTCTACAAACCGCTTTTCGATCGGTAAATGTTGCTTGCTTTTCTAACTTGAAATTGATCTTTTTCGTCTTCTCTAAGATGAGTAATCTATTAGCAATGTCAACTTTGATCAAAATCACAAGTTCGAGGTTTTTACGAATATATATGATAAATTGCCATTATAGTACCTCGCAAGTATATCGCAAGTAAAAATACATTTAGCATTGTTGGGGAAATGGGAATCTACTTCCTGAACACAATGGAAATGGAGTTGCTACTGGAACGGCAGGTAGAATAGCTGTCAAAATATTGAATATCTTCACACAAATCCAATAGCCGCATTTTATTATAGCTAATGATCCATCACATAGATCATCGCATGAAAAAAAAAACAATACGTATCTTAGTGACAACAGTGTGGGGAGAGTACGATAACTTGGGCGCCAAAAATTGATAACGAATTTTTGTAGAAGGGTCAAATACAAGCATTTTTTATTATGGGAGGCGGTCTATCTCCCTCCGTTTAGGCGGGAGGGGCAATTTTCTAAAAAATGACTTAAAATTAAAAAAAAAAAAGATTTAAAAACAACGGCAACACTTACAATATAAAATAATATTTTTTCTGAAAGCCAAAAACTTGTTCTATATTATCATTTGTTTTAACAAAGTTATTTGTGTTAATAGTTTTTGAGAAAATACTTTCAAACTCAAAATTTATCAAAAAAAAAAAAATAAAAAAAAAAATTGATTCAAAGTTATGAAATTAAGTACTAAATTGGCTTTAATTATTTGATATCCTTATAAATTCTTAATGGAACACTGCAAACTAGATGGTTTTATGTCTTCTAGTTTATGAGAAAATTGAAAATTAACCAAACTACTTTTTTATTCAATTTACAGTGCTAGCACCCAACATAAACGGCGTATAAACAGTGAGGTATGTATGTGGGGCCATGCTTTCCCCCTGCAACAACCCTTTGAGGTTTGGTGAGTGAAAAGTTTCTATTTCCCCTACCCCATAAACGGGGCGAGATAGATCCCCCCCCCCTTCCGTAGTAAAATATGTTTGTATTTGACTCCTCTACACAAATCCGTTATCAATTTTCGGCGTGCAAGTTATCGTATTCGTGCCAACAGTGTTGTATTCTTATCTCTTTTATCCTCATGTTTGTTAATTTTTCATGAATTTGTTGTCTTTTTTCTTTACACTACAGTTTACACTACCTTACTATTTGCAAAACAGAAAAGCCATCTACCCGCCAGAGTAAAAACTAGATTTTTATTTTTAGTTCATGAAACGTTATCCCGATCCCGACAGAGACCACGATCTCGTGTTTTTGTTTGTAATGAATGTTTTTTTGATAATCTATAAGGATCATTTCTGATAAAAAAAAAACGGCTAATGTTACAAAATAGATACGACCGTAACGCAAAGTAGCTGCAACCGGTCCTGGAAGAGTTCAACAACTTTTTATTTTTCACGTAAACCACTTTTGACGTTTTATACACACAAATCTGGTACAGACGTATTGTTAGCACGTAAAATATAGCGCACCTTCGACAGTTTTTGCCAGCTTTTCCAGTTCCAGTCCAGCATTCTATTGTGTTTAGGCCAGGTAGTAAATCAGATTTGCAGATATTCCCAAGAAAAATGTTTAATTAGTTGCATATATCTTTTGCCTTGGGAAAAGTCAGAACAATTCAGAACAGATTTAGGAAAACTATCAAAGTCGGTAGTTGTTTTTTTTTTTTTTATTTTACATAAATTGCTGTTGATTTTTTTTCTATGTCTAACATCTCCAAAAAGCGATAAGGTTGGCTTAAAAAGCTTACATCTTGAGTTCTATTAATCGGACATTCTAGATTAAGGTTTTTAGACTTAGGGAGCATAATTTCCTTTTTTTTTAAATGAATTTTATATGCTCCTGAATTTTTTTTAAATCGCTGTTTTCAACCCAGGCTGGCCGGCGTATAGAAAACCTGCTAGACTTTTTATTTATATCACGATTTTAGTTTTACTTCCACACCCGAAATTTGCTGTCAGCTGTTGAACTACATATTTTCAAAACATTAATAAAACAACAAAATTTAATAAGGGAAATTTTCAAAATATTAAATAAAAAAAAAACCCGATCAGGAAAATTAAATCTTTTAAACAAAACACTAGCTATTTAATAATTTGTTCTTATTGTTTTTTTTTTAGACATTATGACTTCAAAACATTTTTACGAAACGAAATGGGATAAGTAATTTTTAATTTAAAACCATCTAACTTCTTTTTTATTTATCAACCTAAAAAATTTAAACACCATAGCCAATAATGAAATATCACAAATATACGCACAAACTGTAAAATCAAAGAATAAAGCCTACATAAAATTAATGTTACTTAATTAAAAAACAAAATACATAGATTACAAAATTATGATTTTATTCAAATACAACTTAGATACATAATTACACACATACCTATACTCATACAAACTTTTATTGTTAATTTATTTTGTCCGAAGTTCTATATTAATCATCTTTTGCTTATTTTTTCTTGATTTAAATTTTGCAACAAAAAAAAAAACTAGGATATACAAATATTTATAAAATTTAATTGTGATGTAAAATTTCTTTTTATGTGTCCCAAAGTTAAATGTAAAATTATCAATTGCTAATATTTAGAATTAAAACATACAATTATAATTTTAACTAAAAGAATATCTATTAATATACCTAATTATATAATGTATATCTTGTACATAGCACATACCTAAATAAGAATTTCCAGATATACATACATTATATGTGAATATAAGAAAAAAAATTGAAATATTTTCTCATTCAAATCTTTTATATATATACAAAACATAAATAAAAATATTTAAAAAAAAAAACTTTTCCTACATTCAAATTCATTCAAAATAATTATGTTATAAATTAATCGAAATTTCAAAATTAAGAGAAAAACAAAATAAAGCATAACATTTATTATAGGAATGTACTTAAATTTTTTGAAAGTTCATATAAAAAATATAAAAAGCTCATTAAAAAATAATATGTATTAATTAAATAAAGCAGGTGGCGGAGTGTGTAAAGATTTTTTTATAAATAATTGCTCTTTTTGAATATCTTAAATAAATAAAATTGATACTTTAATAATATAAAATATATCTAAAAGAGAGAAAACATGAACATGACAAAAGACAATAATGAAGTAATGTTAAAAAAATTTGACAATAAATAAATAAATTTAAATTTAAACTAAACATTGACAATATACCTATCATGTCTTAAGTGTAAATTAAAAATACCAAAAGAAATGGAACACCTAATAAAACTGTTTTCACTTTAAATTAAATTAAAATAGTTTTATTTTAGAGAAGGAAAAGCTTAGAGTAACTGCCGCTCACTCATACAAGCTGATATGTTGATGTGAGTTATTGAGTGCCAAATATCTGTATCGTCTTCGATTTTCGATATCGTTCCGAATGTTTCGTGTCACACTGGTTTTGAGAGTGCCTTAGAATGTAAACATTTATATTTTTTATAATAAAGGTAATTTAATAGCTCTGAACATTACCGAGCACGAGTATGCTCTGCTAGTTCCGTGCTCGAAATTCACTCAGACTGCTTAGAAATTTTCTATATGGAGCTGGAGAAACAAAATCGTAGTTTCCTTTTAAAATAGCTTTGTTGAACACACTCTACTGTGTGTGTGAAGAGGAATTTCAAAAAAATCTCCTCGAATCGTTTATCCTCTTACTTCTTACCCTTCTCACCAATAAACTCAGTTTCCTCGTGTGAAAGGGGACTAACTGATATAAGTTGCTTGTTTCTAAATATTCTTCCATTTCAATTTTTATTTTCGACAAGAAAAATTTCACACAAAATTCAAGAATTATAGAATCTGCACAGATCTGTTGAATTAATGTGCCGAACGATTTTTTGGACAGTAAATTTTGACAGTTGTCACTAAGATCCGTACCGTTTTCAAGAGATGATCTTATATGTATCATCAGCGAAGATAAAATACTGCTTAAAGCCTAGTACGCTGCTGATGCGAAACGAAAAATCCCATACAAAAATGACACAACGAAATCATAAACAAACATTTTGTCCTCCTTTTCGTTTTGCAGTACGCTGTTCGATGAGCGAAATTAATAACTGTAGCAGATTATTTGGAGTTTGGGGAGATCTCCGCTCTTTTTTCGCACTCAATTAATTGCCCGGCCCGAACCATTAAGGCTCTCCCAAACCAACACGAATATTTCAAAGCGACGACGAAAATTTCGCCTGTCTTATACTTCGTTTTCACCAAGAGATAATCCGGGATTTAAGGTAGGAGATTTAAAATTAATCTTTAAGTGTTTTCACCACAAAAAAGGAGATTAATTTGACGTTTTCAGCATAGATACACCATATAAAGATGACAATCTTTCGTACGTTTCACCCTCCAAAACCCATTTGTTTACATTGTTGTATTTGTAATTTCATCCCGTGTCGATGAATAGGTGTGAATTGCAACAACAATTTAATGGGGTGGGTTTGTTCTGTTTTGCTAGATCGACCATTTTGTATGTGCAAATAACGCAGCCATCTTTAAAAAAATTCCAACTCACCAACTTTTCACCATGAAAATGAGGGATAAAAGGTGGGATATCGGGTTGTGTTGAAAGAAACACAAATTGAATGATGCTAAGTCCGCTATTACACGACGACTTTGGAGTAATGAAACTTCTTTAAGCTTTTTTAGAAAATTCATCTTCTGAGTCGTGCGCTGCTACACATTTATTTTTAAATCTTGACTCAAATTTGGAATTTCCCTTTAGTTTGATAGGTTATTAAAATTTTCAATGCTCTCTATATACATATATGTATTTATATCAACAACCATACAGGTATACATGTGTGCTCTACAAACAACAGAAATAAATGAAGTGACTTGTTAAAAAAACAAGGAATACAATAAGAAATGTCAAAAATCAGTGGCCAAAATTTGGCCTACGACCTACATGACCCACTCCTTATTTAAAAAGAAGTAATGACTAAGAATTAGTCGTGTTAATAGCAGTATTTCGTATTGCCGTGAATGACACCATGTTTGGCCTTCATTCTTTTAAGGCTTAACTACATAAGCCCAAAAAGTGAAAAAGTACAAAAGTGAAAATTTTCAAACTCATTTTGGAATTGTTTTTCTGACTGGAAAACTTTTAAAAAAGATGCAGAAAGATTAAATTTTCGGTTAAAAAAAAAATTGTATATTCTTTTTCACAAAACAGTTGCGCCAGCGGGAAAAAAAATATTTTTACTTTTGTACAAAAGTACCTTTTGGCTAATGTAGTTAAGCCTTTACTCTCCTCATGACATTTTGCTGAACTGTGTTTTTCTGTCCGAAACGTCAATTTCACAAGTCATCCATAATGCTTTTAAGTGGTTGAAAGTAAGAAAACAAATAGTTTGTTCAATGTCAATTTTCATAGCACAGAGTGATAAGCTTTTAATTATTTACTTTGCGAAACCACTTAAATTTGGTGTGATATAAATTTATTAAAGGAAAACTTAACATTTCACTTCACTCATTCGTCAATCAGAAAAAAAAGTTAAAAAATAAGCACCATGCGCCAAATTTGTTCTAGTTTACTTTCACCATTTTGTTTTTTGCATCCAACCACTTACGAATGAGCGGTTGATGAGCGCTCTTCACGTCCGACGGCAAAAGTTCACGAAAACTAGACGAACAGCACCAAATCGCAATTATGGGCAAAACATGTGAATTCTTTGTATTCACTCGGTTTCGTACCAATTTTTTTTTTCGACTAATTTCCTCCGGGCTTGCAAAAAAATACGCCTAAAATTGTCTTACGACAGCTGCGTTGATTTTCTGATTTCTCATTCTTATATTATTGTTTTTTTTTTTCATCATATGCACTGTTTGTTTCAATAAATTGAGATTAAAACACAAAAGACAATCGAATATACTTAAATCGATTATAAATTTTCGATTTCAAAATTTGTTTCCACAAACTTATCCATATAAAGTCGCGTTAGCACTTGATAACTCGTTGCTGAATTTATTATACTTTTTGAACATACTCATGATATTTTTAAAATAACCGACATTTTGGTGGTGAATGGAGGAATTCTGTCTATGTGTGCAAATAAATGGTGGTGAATGGACGAATTCTGCATATGTGTGCGTGTTTCTCCTGAATTTCCCCTGAATTAGCTTGTAGGCAAACTCGGATGACAGCCGAGATTATTATCTTTATCACAGATTAGCCACATGAAGATGAGAATCCCCGGCAGCCATTTTAATTTGCCTACAAGCTTGAACTGGCAGTTATCAGATAAAAAATGAGAATGTGTGTATAAAAATCTCACACATAGACAGTAGGGATCTTCACACACCGGGTTAAATTGTTGTTGCAATTCACATCTATTCATCGACGCGGGCAAAAATTACAAATACAACAATGTAAACAAATGGGTTTTGGAGGGTGAAACGTACGAAACATTCTCATCTTCATATGGCTAATCTGTGATCTTTATATGGTGTATCTATGGTTTTCAGTCTGAATTGCCATTCAATTGTCAACTCAATTTGACAAGAGTAAAACAAATATAATCGGCAAACGTATAGAAAATGGAAAAAACAATTTTTGAGCAATAAAACAATTAATTTTGGATAAACTATTTATTAAAAATGAATCTAGTAACCTAAATCTATTGTTATCACACCATTTGATTCTTCAAAATAACATTAGACTGCGTACATTTAATAGGAGAATCCATAATTACAGGAAAAACACAATTTTTCGGCCCACTCTTCAATGAGAAGCTCCCCATCCTCCATAGTATCTAGGTTATCCGTTGTTTTTTGTTTGTTTTGGTTGTTGCATTATCTGGAATTTGTTTTGTTTACCAAAATATTATTATAAATATATGAAATACATTGTAAATACTTGCATTTTTATTCCTACAGCCAACGCGCAAAAATATTTTATAATTTTTTTTTGATTTCAATGGAAAAACTGACGTTTAAAAGGGTGCTTTCTACAAAATTAGGATTGTTTGATTTGAAAATCTCCTTCTTGCAAGAAGATTTCAATGAGATTTATTTTAAATCTTCTTTTGAGAAGATTTCAATTTGTATGGTAAATCTTGGAGATTTGAAGAGGATTTATGCTAAATCCACTTAAATCGCGATTTAGTGCTCGGTGAAAACGTAGTATTAATTTATTTACATTATTCGAATCTTCGAACATTATTCAGTCGTTGCATATTCGCGCGAATGTTTCGCGTTGGCTTGGGACAGCCTTTGTTGTGAGCGGAAATGTGACGATTGAGTTTTGTTTGTGTTTGTATTTTTTGTATCTTTCTTTGCAGCATGGCTTTCTGTGATTTTTTTTGCGTTTGCGTTTGTGTTTGTTTTTTTTTTTTGTTATTCGTTGTGGTTTCCGCAAGCATTTCGTTGTCGTGTTGGAGACCACCCAAAAATTTCGTTTCGCATCAGCAGCGTACTAGGCCAATACTATGTTTCCACCGACCACTAAACCGAGATTTGATAAGATTTGCCATAATCTTCTTCAAATCTCGAAGATTTACCATACAAATTTATTTCGTAAATCAAGAAGATTTCAAATAAATCTTGTTAAATCTTAATAGGGCAAATAGTTTTACAAATCGAACCAAACCAATGTATATCGCGCTGAACGCATTCATTGGAAAATCCAACCCTTCTTGCTTCTTTTGCCAAACATGAAACTTTCTGTCTCACTTCAACTTCATACGAAAAAATTAAACAACATTTGCATTTTGAGAGGTACTGTCAAATTTAATCTTAGTGTTGGGTAGGACACGAATTTAAAATGAGTTTGTATGAGGTACTCATTTTTCGAAATGAGGTGGTATTTTGTCCCGCCTCAAATGTCCCATAGGACATTTTCAATAAAAAAAAATAATTTTTTTCATAGACGGCTCTTCAATTTTGATGATCATGAAATTTGAATAAAACTTATCAGTATATTTTTGTTTATTATTCACTTAATAAAAAACCATTATTAAAATAGACTAAAAACAAACTCCTTCAAACAATATAAAATCTCCTCCTCATTCAAACAAACAATAACACAAACCTCCTTCAATTTTCAACCCTTTGGATGATTACTATCTGCAATTCTGCATACCTATCTTCATTCTTTGTTACATTGTAGGGCAACATTCGTATGTCCTCCTCTCCTCCTTATTATCTCTCCTCATTTTCCATCCTCAAACAAACGTTCTTCAAATGTCACAACCTGCGACAATGTCACGAATTTTTTTCGATTGGGACATTTGAGTTTTGAGGAAATAGTACTCATTACATAAAACTTCACACATTCATTCGTTTTTCATTTTAAGACAATCGTCCTCTTCCTCATTCTGTTGCTGTTGGTTTGGTGGGAGAGAGAATGTACTAATGTAGTGAAGTGAGTGCGAATGTTAGTGTGGTTTGGTGGGAGAGAGAATGTACTAATGTAAATGTAGTGAGCGTAAGTTGTTATAGTATAAAGTCAGTCCTCTTTATCGTTCATCGACAACGACAAGTGAGAAGTAAGAATAGTTTTTTTTCCTGGAAATGGAAACGATGGAGTAGAGAAATATTTGTTGTTGCTTTTATGTGAGGTGTGAGGTAATACATTTTTTTGCTTTGAGGTGATGGGACATTTCAGAGTGGTGTATGCGACATTTGTATTGCCTCATGTATGAGGTACCCATCACTATTTAATCTGTTTTGTAATCTTTTTGTGTGGTGGAAACACTACATAGATTTATTTAATCTAAATTGAGATAAACCTTCAGTGGAAAAATAGTATAACTTACAGTACGTAAGTCCCGATAATTATCTGGACTTAGCTAAGTCCATATGGATTTAAGTTGTTGTTGTATTTACGTGTAAAACTATTAGTCCCGATGTCGTTTTTTTCGACAAATCCATATGGACTTGCAAAAAAAACACGGCTAGTATTAATATAGGCTATCCCAGTTGCCATTGTATTTAAGTTGTATGTTTATCAAGCTGAACACACTCATTATCCTCCCAACACTCGTTACATCACTTTTAGCTAAAATCCAAGAAGACTTTTTTAAAAAACATTTGACATATAACAGCTGTTCCTGTTGCAAAAAAATAACCTTTTTTCAACCATATTTTATCAAAAACAAAACTTTAATTTTTATTTAACTTTGAATCACAAAATAAATTAGAGAAATGAATTTCTTAAAACATAGTTCACGTTATTTAATCGCAGGCATTTTGCCAATAGGTGATACAGAAAATGACATTCTCTCCAAGGACAACAAAACTTACAAAGCCTTCCTCGAGAGACCTCCTTCAAATGAAACCGGCTTGGATCGCCTTAAAGAAATGTTTAAAGTCGAGTATGTACATAATATATAAGGCTTAATAATGTAAATATGTTTGCTTAATAAAACTCTTCTTTTTTCCTAATGTGAAAACTATTATTATTATGAACTACAGTGAGTTTGGAAGCATATCTCCTGAACTTAACTCAGTCTACCAAGCTGGATTTTGTGGTTTTCTGTTCGGTGCTCTGTACGGTGGATTCATAAATTCTCGGACTTCATATGAGGATTTCATGAACAATAATCAGGCTTCCGCGTTTAAATCGCACTTGGATGCCAAGGTTTGAAAGATTTAGCTTGAATGAGAATTGATATATTATGAACCCCAATCTAATTTCAGAGAAAGCTACAAAATGAATTCACTGTAAGTTTTGCCAAAGGAGCCTTTAAATGGGGTTGGCGTGTCAGTCTATTCACAACGTCATATTTGTAAGGATTTGACTTTCCTCACGCAAAATTTGTGCCCTAAACGTTATTGTCATTTCAGTGGAATCATAACCCTAATATCAGTTTACAGAGAGAAATCATCTATCTATGAATACTTCGCTGCTGGCGGTATAACAGGTAAATCACAGCTACTCCACTGCAGTCTTTGCCTCAAATGAAACTCTTTAGGTGCACTTTATAAAACCAGCATGGGTCTGAAAGGGATGACTGCGGGAGGCATAATTGGAGCCGGCTTGGGGGGTATTGCCGGACTTGCTTCTTTAGGTCTGCTGAAGCTGTCCGGCACTTCAATGCAGGAAATGCGCTACTGGCAGTACAAATGGCGTCTGGAACGCGATGACAGCGTTAGAGAAGCTTTTAAGAGCCAAGGCGAGACACAAGCAGTTATTATCCATCACGATGCAAGCCTTGGCGAAGCTGGACAACAGATTTCCCTGGACACTGTGAAATAAAAACTAAATAAAAAACTCAACTTTAATTAGAGAATTAGAAAATATATTGCTTTCCTCTTCTTCCAGAGGCACAAAGACCACTAAATTAAAAAAAAAAACACGAACACAAAAGAGAATATATAATAATTATTGTAAAAGTAAATCGCAGGTTGAGTTAACGGTAAGCACAAATCCACGAGATGATTTACTATTTATATGCAAGAATAAATGCGAGCAATACGGTTAAGAGTCAACAAGGTCGAGTACACACGATGGAGAACGAATTTCTTCAGTCGGATTGCTGTGGACGTGTCATACGCTTGGCGCCCCGGTTAGGCGGTCCTTTGGGTTTGGCAAATGCGGGTCGGTGGAGGATCTTCTTTGGGTGGAGCTCATCCTGGAGGAATTCTTCGGTTAATTCCGATCCACTGTCGATTTCCAGCTGAAAAAGTGGGAAAATATTCATCGAGCTAGGTTAGAATTGGCACTTGGCTACAAACCTTTTTTGAAATTTGCACTCCTAGAGCTTCCAGGGCCTCCAGGAAGGGAGCTTTGCAGCTAGAGTACATCATGCGCTCGCGAACAGGGCACGAGTAGCCAGGCATGGAGTAAATGAAGACAAATGATTCGAGGTAGTCACCCTCATGGGTGTGTTTGAAGAGGAACAGATGGTAACCGGCGTGATCTTCTGGTATTTGTTTAGGAAGTTCTTCTAGGGCAATGTTTGCGGCATTAACAAGGTGAATTCGCTCCTCCTGGTGCAAGAAGTCGTCGTGAAATGTGAATTTGAATTAATATTCTTAACTTACTTGTAAATCAATGCGGAATTGAAGATATACGTATGAACCTTTTACTGTATCCTTGATAGCGTCAACAGTTGCCTCGGAGAGTGGACAAGACACACCTCCAAGCGTCTGGTGTCGCGTATCAGTGCTGATTTCTGTGTTGATTTCAGTCTTTTTCAATTCCTGTATCTCCTCCTCTCGCATAGTGAGCGGAGCTGGAGCGGAAAATGCCTTTTTGTTCTTGTTATATCCATTCAAGGTTATTTCATCGTTTCCGGTTGCATGGAGTTCCTCTGTTATGTGTGCTGAGCCGAATTCTTGCTTCAGAGTTGCTTTGGTTGAGGCGTAAACCATCTTCTGCCTGACACTGGCCGTATCGGGCACCCAACTAATGAGAAGCCATGCGTGGCCGAGGGACGTCTTACTATCTAGCCGATAAAGAATGTAGCATGGTACTGATTCCTCGATCATGGGCCCTATTAGCTTGTCGTAGTCTTTTTCCCAGTCCTTTTTAACGTCTTGAGTGCCGGCGCTCACGAGTTCCTCTTTAACGAAGCGAAAATTATATCGCAACAGTGAGTTTTAATTTTTTTGTATTTGTATAATTCATTTCTTACCATTTTCTATGGATACTTTAATAACTCTCACTTTGCCATTCTTACTTTTGCCAAAGACTTTCAAAAGTTGGTCATTTGCTGAAGAAAAAGAGGAAACGGCTTTAGTTTTTTTTTTAATAAATGTTTGTTTGCAACAAACCTTTGATTCCTGTTTGGTGGGACATTTTTACTTGCTATAAATTTTCTTAAATTCTAATTGGAAGTATATTTATATGTTTTTGGAGGATTATGTGATTATTTTTGTTAAAATGAAAATGGATTACTCACTCACAAGTCACAACTCACTGGATTTCTTTGTTTTTGACGTTTTGAGAAGTTGTTATTTGTGATAAACTCTTCTTGCATTGAAAGTCTCCAATCGAGGATAAGTCACAATGGACAATGAGGGTTTGAAGCAAAGAAATGAAAATTCAAAATTGTATCAAGTCATCCACAAAAGGTAGCAGAAGTAATTAAAGGTCTGTTTGGTGTCTTTTTTCAGCAAAATGTCAAAGTACCAAAGAGATAACGAATTTCTCAAAAATGGAGAAACTAACAAGAAAGTTAAACGCGTACAAAATTTATCAGAATTTTATTCCTCACATCACATTTGCCAAAAGTCTGGTTTTGTTAACAATTTTCGTTTCATTTAAAAAAAAAATTACATAAATTATGTTTCCCAAGTTATTTACTCTTCTTGCACTCAGAAATTTATGTAGCAAACATTTGCAAGTTATCCAATGGAGGGGACATTTTTTTCTCTCTCGATGTGCTCTCTCATTGCAATTTTTTCGAGTTAAGGCTAGTACGCAGATCGGGCTAAATTCTAGCTTCCACTTTTCTCTCCAAACATCAGCTAAACTCCTATAGCTAAATTTTGACATGAGAGCGTTGTGGAGAATATGTCAAAGAGAACAGCTGTTATCTGAAAAAATTTATATTTAACAATTTCAAAGAATTTTTTTTCATTATTCCAAGTAATTTCAACCAAATAAAATGGATTCTTTTCTTTGTGTGAGATAAATAGTTTGTTTCCAAATATTTACCACGTCGATTTTTATTTTCACAAAGCAAAATTCACAAAAAATTCAAGAGTTAAAGAATTCTTCAAAATTTAGCTCGAAAATTAATGTGCCGAACAATTAAGGCTCTCCCAAACCAACGCGAATATTTCAAAGCGACGATGAAACTTTCGCCTGTCTTAATTTATTTACATGGAGATTAATGGGAGCACCCACACTGGCGCGATGCGAATCTTCGAACATTAGGCTGTCCCAAACCAACGCGAAACCTTCGCGCGAATATGCGACGACTGAACAATGTTCGAAGATTCGCATCGCGCCAGTGTGGGTGCTCTCATTTATTTCCATGTAAATAAATTATGACAGACGAAAGTTTCTTCGTCGCTTCGAAGTATTCGCGTTGGTTTGGGAGAGCCTTATTCAGCCGTCGCATATTCGCGCGAATGTTTCGCGTTGGTTTGGGGCAGCCTTCATTTCGTGCGCTAAATTTTGACAGATAGTAATGTACAGTATGAAACAAAAATGTGATGTTTTCAGCTGGAGCTGCGTACCACTCGGCGTAAAGGCTCTCCCAAACCAACGCGAAACATTCGGTGCGACAACGAAACTTCCGCCTGTCTTAATTTATTTACATGGAGATTAATGGGAGCACCCACACTGGCGCGATGCGAATCTTCGAACATTATTCAGTCGTCGCATATTCGCGCGAATGTTTCGCGTTGGTTTGGGGCAGCCTTAAATGCTTGGCTAAATTTAAGCTTGGAGAGAATTTTGTATGAAAACGAAAACATAGCGCGATCTACGTACTTGGCTTTAACAAACAGGAATTTGTGACAAAGTGCAATATTGTGAAAATTTGTGAAAATTCGCATGAAAGACCTAATCTCTCCCAAACCAACGCATGTTCACGCCTAGCCTAAGGCGCAATTCACATAGAAGTACGGCTTATGGTGCTGGTATGGTTCTGCTCTGCTACGGGCGTGGAGTGGGTGCGATGAACTCTATTCAATATGGCATGGCGATGGCAGGTGACAACATACCCTCGCCTCGTCATCTGTCTGTGTATTATCCCATAAGAGAACATGTAAATTCCACAACGTGGAATATGTATGCACCCACGCCACAACCACACCAAAACTTCAAGCCAGTTCTATGTGAATTGGGCCTTCCCATACAAAGGTGCGATGTAAATCTTTGAATATTCTTCGGTCGTCCCATATTCGCTCTGAATGTTTCGCGCCGATTTGGGAGACCATTTATTCTTGTTCGTTGATTTTTCATTACAGCATGCCGTGATTTGTTTGGGTTTGTTATTGTTTGCCATTGGTGATATTTTTAGTATTGGTGATATTTTTAATATGGATTCGTCGAAAAAAAACGAAATCGGGACTTAGGAACTTCTTACTACGGTACGTGAGTCGTGAGTCTCGATAAATATCTGGACTTGAAGTTGTTGTTGTATTTACGTGTAAGACTATTAGTTCCGATGTTGTTTTTTCGACAAAGCCATATTTATGGACTTGCAAAAAAACATGCCTATTAGGGGTGTTTTTTTTGCAAGTCCATATGGATTTGTCGAAAAAAACAACATCGGAATTAATAGTTTTACAAGTAAATACAACAACAACTTAGTCCATATGGACTTAACTAAGTTCAGATAATTATCGGGACTTACGTATTGTAAGTAAGAAGGTCCTAAGTCCCGATGTCGTTTTTTTCGACAAATCCATATGGACTTGCAAAAAAACACGCCTATTGTTTCGTTGTGGTTTCCGTTGGCGAAGTGAAACCGCCACAAATCATAATTCACAATAGAATCTCATTATTCGCAAAACAAGCAAACTGGCAATGCTTGTAGCCAAATGAAAAAAAACGTCAAACGAAAAACTCTCCATTTCACTTCTTGTGTTGAGTTGAGCTCTTGTACAACTACTGTCACTGTCATGGCGTAATTTGCTTCGGCTGGTTTATTAATTTTAGTTTTTCGATTTGTGTTCATAAAGTTTCATCGTAAAGATGAGTGATTTTTTAAAATCCGCAATGGGTTACTTCAACTCTGGACCGAATGGTGAATCCGACAATGAATTCGTCGGCCAAACTGTTGAAATTGGTTCGATAAAACTACGAATCAAAAGAGTTATTGCCGAAGGTAAAACATTTTTTTTTTCCTCACTTATGTTGTGTTGTATGTTTTTTGTAATACTATTTTCGTTCTGCCTGGGTTAATCATTGGCGATTCAACCACAAAAAAAACTACATTCTGAGGGTTTTCTTTGTTTGCATTTTGACTTGCGAAGGAGGCTTTCACCTTTGAGTAATTGGTCTTCGAGTGAGCAAACTTCTCGTCCGTCTGGGTCCGTTTTATTTAAACTTTTTTTTGTTCACATTGATTCTAATATCTTAAACATCCTTTGTTATAAATCAATAAAACAAAAACATAGTCAGCTGGTTTACTGGATTAAGAATTGATTTTTATGATTTGTATCTATTTTTCGTTATTTTTTCATCACTGCATCGACGGACTCGTCGTGTAGGTGGTTTCGCATTCGTCTATGTGGCACAAGACGTTGTAAGCGGAAAGGAATACGCCCTCAAAAGACTCATTGGCGCTGATAAGCAAGCATGTAGCAACATTATCAACGAGATAAATATACATAAACAACTATCGGGACATCCGAATGTCGTTGCATTCATTGGTGCAACGTTCATTGATAAAACAAATGGTCCACATGGAAGGGCTGAGTATTTGCTACTTGCAGAACTTTGTAAAGGTACGTAATCAAATCATGCATAGTGTGTGTATGTATGTGTCCACCCTGATGGATCGATTGTTCTAATCGATTGGCTCATCTCTGTTTTTCACACAGGTGGCTCATTGGTTGATTGCTTGGGAACTTCCCTAGATCCAGCTGTGGTGCTTAAAGTGTTCTACCAGGCGACAAAAGCTGTTGGACATTTGCATGCTCAAAGTCCCCCCATAACACATCGGGATATAAAAGTTTGTTTTCAATTCGTTTCCGTTAAATTTTTATGATGAACTTTTGTTTGTTGTTGTGTACAGATAGAGAACTTTCTACTGGGTAACGACAATCAGTTGAAATTATGCGACTTCGGATCAGCAACGATACAGATATTCGAACCCAATGTAGAATGGGGTGTCCAGCAGAGGAATGTATTGGAAGATCAGGTAAGTGAATGGGTATCAAAAATGCACTGTAAAATGCGTCTCTGCCTTTTTTTGAAACGTAATATTTAGAGAACCTTAATTAGATATTTAAAAAAAATATCAATTTATAGAGTGAAATGGGGTAAATACAAATCTAGCAATCAAAACAAATATGAGATTTCTTATGTCATCAAGGGATAACAGCACCTTTGAAAAATTTTCAATTGGTAATGGAAAAATTTCTTTCATTGATATGGAAGTATATCTGGGATTTCGTTTAAAAAAACAGTGACTAAACCAACAAGAATAAACCAAAACTAATTGATGATGTTATTACGAATCACGAAATCATACAAACCAAAGATAACAGAGAATATAAAATCAGTGACCTCTTATCTTTGGCGGATGCCGATAATTTGTTAATACTGGTGTCAGGAAAGTTTACGCCCGTGATAAGGGAAATCACAAAATGAGCTACTAGTTATGGAATAGATGTTAATCAGAGCAAAACGTAATTGATGCTTTTTACTACCAAAACTAAAATACCCCCTTTCACTCTACCCACACCAAACGGCCACACTCTGTCGCTTTCGTCCAGTGCAATATTTCTGGACATAGTTCTCAATCCTAAATTAAACTGGAAATTAAATATTGAAGAATGGGTTAAGAAGGCCTGCATAGCCTTCTATGCCTGTAGCAAAACCTTTGGTAAAAAGTGGGGCCTACAGTCAAAGATGATACTTTGGACGTACACAGCCGTCATCACATATGGATCGATTGTATGGTGGCCCGCTCTAACCAAGGTATATAACATCAATAAGCTCAAAAAGATTCAAAGAAGAGCTAGTGTTGGTACCACAGGGGCCTTAAGGTCTTGCCCAACGGATGCCTTAAGCGTTTTTCTGCATTTTTTACCACTCGATTTACACATAAAATATCTAATCTTGCATTGCCATAAGAATAAAAGAATCGAATTGCTGGTTTGTCAAACCCTATGGTCATGGCAATATCGCAAATTGATAAGATGCCAAATAATCAAAGAAGACCTAAACCAGAATCGAAATACTGCAATTCTGACAGACAGTTAGGTTGCTGTTAAGGCCATAGCTGCGGCTACATCATCCTCCAAATTGGTCCAAAAATGCCGTGATGAGTTCGCAAGCCTGAACTTCAATCTTAGTGCCATCGATAGTGGGTATCGGGTCACTGCGGCATTGAAAGAATGAGCGGGCAGACGAACTAGCTAGGCAAGGATCAGTCCTTCATGGCTCACTCTCGGAGTCATTAAGGGCAATATACTTTCAATTTTTCTCACCGAATTCAATCGAAGGTGGAGCAACGTAAGCATCTGTGTTATCTAGAAAGATGTGGCCCACCTATAATAAATCTCGAAAAAAGATCTAATTTGCAGCCCAAGGCAAGACATCGCCAGGATCGTTGCAACATACACCGGGGACTGACCAATAGGAGAGCATACGGCTAAAATGGGTATTTCTTACAACACCCACTGTCTTAGCTGTGCGAACCAGCAGGAAAAGGAAACATTAGTTCACTTCCTCTGTAAATGCCCTGCCCTAGCCCCTCTTAGGATATAATCACTTGGAAGTGCTTTCTTTGGCGAACTTTCCGAACTGAGGATCAAATTTAGGGTCTGACAACTAAAATGATGTTGTGTGCTTAAGACATTATTTTATCTTGTTCTTTGAACATAATTAATGAATCTCTGGGCAGTGGCGTATGCACTGCGAAAGTAGCCAAACCATTCGAGTGGTCCTAAAAAATAGTAAAACAAGACAAAATTGATTTTTCTATTTCGCAGTGAAAGTCATATAAGCAGAATGGAACAAACTCACTTCTTCTGTCCTTTTCCTTTGAATAGTTTTAATCAGTTTCAATCTAGAAAACGTTCTTCGACAGTAGACGTTGGTACCGGCAGTGTAGCCAATATCCTCTGGACAACAATCCATCGCTTCAATTAAATTATTAGGGTTGATATTGCCTCTACCCATCGTATATCTTTTCCATGTTTTTTTTTTTTACTGGACTAGAATATTAGATGGCCCGGCAGCAAGAAATATTTGATTAAACTCGACAATTTTAGTAAATTTATTAGAAATGTACTTTGTCAATTTCAAATGATGCTAAAAGAGCACCGAAAATCCCCTTCTAATATGTTTTCATGATTAGTAAATATCTCTCCAAGATCCATGGTATAGAGGCCTTCACCATCACACGAGAATATTCTTCTGTACTCTTTACTTCAGAATTCGGAAGATTCTTCTGTCTGCTCACTATTCTTCAGCCTCAAATTCTTTTAATTTCATCGCGTAAAACGTTGGCGAGGTCCAGAGCTTGTACTTAATCTACATTTTGAAATTCGCGACTCAAAGGGCAACAAATGTGGGTTGATATCAGATTGATCGCCTGTAAGTTAATACTTTAAGGTCCATAGCGTCACTTTCCTAGGTTTTTATTTCATCTAAAGCTTCGTAAACAAACGAGATTTCAAATTCACAAAAATCATCAACATCTTCATTTTTTTTTTATATGCGCACACTCAAGGGATTATGACTACTCTTAAAATAATAAACAAACTGCAAGCGTAAAGAAAATAGGGAAGAGTAAACCCTACCGATGCACATTTGTTTTGAATTTACATTTTCTCTGTACTTCACTGAACGTCCGAAAAGGGCAAGCTGATGGGCATTCCTAGAAGCGCGAGTATTACGGTGGAATTGTTTTAGGGGCGGAATGCAACTGGCTATTTCGCTAGAACACTGTTTGTAAAAATAGCGATAAAATAAAGAAAGATATGAAACACTGAGGCGGCGGTGTTCCAGAGTTGTAATTGTTTATGCTTCTTTACACGTATTCAGTCGAGTTCAGTCTATTTATAATTAATGTCAAATGTTAAACAGGTTCGGCTCGAGGAAAAAACTGGAAAATTAAAATGTTTAATGCATTTATGATTTTGTATCTTTTCTCCCAAACCCAAATTCTTGAATTTCCTCGTATTTATAGGGACAGGTAGAGAAAAGGCAATGATCTAGAATCCCAGTAAGGCATAGTTGATGCCACGCTGTGCTATAATGATATGGAATTTGTTTCCATTCCTTTTGTGCTAAATCTAGTTAAGAGGAAGACTGATGAATGGATTGAATTCCTTGACCCCCCACTCTTTATACGCCACTGTTTCTTAGTACTTTATATCCAAGCCATTGAAAGGATTCAATATTAGTGCCAATAGAAAAGGTTACGAAAGCAATGAATCCAACTGAATTTCGCCCAGTCAAAATGCTCATAATAGAGGGTAAGATTCTTGAAAAAGTTGTTCAGAATGAACTACAAAATAATATGGAAGCTAATATTTATTTGACGGACTACCAGTTAGTTGCACAGCCGTGAAACTCTGGTTGCTACGTACCAGAAACCCGGAGGTTCTCGACAAGAAGGTTATAGTTGTGGTTTATTTGGACTTACAGATGGGCATTCGTGACAATCGCAATGGAGATATGTTGGTGCAGAAGCATTCAAGAGATTTAGTGAGTAGAGTTTAGAGTGGTTCAAAAGTGGAAGAGTGCCAGTAAGTAGCTAATGCTGTTAGAAAGTGCAGGGGGTCGTTTGTTCAAGAACTTACATACGAGTTACGATAATATTTTGGTAGGGAACTGTTGGATGAAGCCAAAGTATAACTTCTAGCGCGCGTACAAGGGTGCAAACGCCGTTTTTACTTGCTGCTATGGTGCACGTTTAACTAACAACGATGATAAAGAAGTCAAAGGAAAGTTGATCCAGTAGTTCTCTCTGTCAGCATATACACATGTCTTAACCGCGGCCCAGCCATGCATTTTATTTTTTAACTTTTCCAAAATTATTTAGCTCTTTCCTAAAAAATTTACATGACATTCATTTATACTTTCATATTTGTCTCGACTAAATTTCATACAATTTTTTCTCATTCACAGCTCACCACGGTGACCACACCGATGTACAGATCTCCAGAAATGCTAGACACATGGAACAATTATGTGATTGGCCCCAAATTAGATATCTGGGCCTTAGGATGTGTTCTTTATTGTTTGTGTTTCCAAAAACATCCGTTTGAAGATTCAGCAAAGCTTCGAATCACAAATGGAAATTATATAATGCCATCGGATTCCAGATTTAATTGTTTCCATGAGGTAATAAAGGGATGTCTAACAGTCGACCCATCAAAAAGATTTAACGTTTCAACAATACTGGATCGTTTGGCAGCGATATCTGAAACTAAAAATTGGCAATTAAAAGGCCCAATTGAATTGATCGTAAGAGATATTTAAGAGCGATAAAGATACAAATGGTATAAAATTATGTTATTTTTTCAGGGTAAACCAATAGTGACACCACCAAATGGTTCGCCGGAGCACAGTCCGGCAACTACAAATGGACCTGTAGCGTCTCCTCTGCCGACGCGACCCCCACCACCAAGACCTACTACAAACTCTCCAAATCTATCCACTTACTCAGATAATAGTTCCTCAGATAGTTTTCCCCAACAGCAGCAACGGCCAGCAAGACCGCCTCCAGCTGCAAACAACATGCCATACAACTATCCAGGTCAAAACCAGGCACAGGCACCGATCGCTGCTGGCGCACAATCAGGGAGTCTTTTCTCTTCAATTCGAGGTGGTGCCGGAAGTTTTCTAAAGAATCTCAAGGACACCTCGTCGAAAGTAATGCAAACTATGCAACAGACAATTGCTAGAGTTGACATCGACATAAGCTACATAACATCACGAATCTTGGTAATGCCATGTCCCTCTGAAGGCTTTGAATCAGCCTACAAAACCAACAATATTGAGGACGTGCGGTTGTCCATCGAAAGTCGTTATCCACCAGCGAAAGTAAGTGTCTATAATTTTGGCAACCGAAACTGTCCACGTCTACCACCACCGGTGAGGACAGTCGAGGCAGGTTCCATATACACTTGTCCTCAGTCAAAAGCACCCCATTTACAAGGAATGTTTTCCGTTGCTGAAGACATGTATGGTTTCCTGACGGCAGATCCGAAAAGTATTGTAATCATTCAGACAAGTGATAGCGGTGGCTGCAGTGCAGCAACCATGGTGTGTGCTCTGCTTATGTATAGCGGACTTATTCACGAACCCGAAGACGCCGTACAGGTTTTCGCTGTCAAAAGACATCCAATAAACCTAAGACCTTCAGAATTTCGTTATTTGTACTATTTGGGTGATATCTTGAGGACAACGCCACTTCTACCGCACTACAAAACCCTAAATGTGGTTTCGCTAGTGTGCCAGCCAGTTCCACGAATGACTAAAGCTCGTGATGGTTGTCGAATGTACATAGAGGTCTACTGCAATGAAAGGCTTCTGATGAACACAGTGCAGGATTATGAAAAAATGAAGTGAGTTTCTTTTTCCAGTTTTTGGTCTTTTATTGGATTATTTTTTATTTTAGATTATACTTGTCTGGACCGGGAAAAATTGTGCTACCAATCAATCTAACTGTGTGTGGAGATCTTACGGTTGTTTTGTATCACGCAAGAAATGCCCTCAAAGGAATGGGTCGCCCACAGGGCTTGAAAATATGTCAATTACAATTAAACACGGGATTCATACCAGAACAGGAAACCCTTATTACTTTCACAACCAACGATCTAGATGAATTGCCAGACCAGGAGCACGTTCCATCTAATTTCACAGTGTCTCTTTCAATTGTCGTTACTGATGTCGAAAGTCGCCCATCAAAAAATCCCCCCTGGGTACCGGCTAAACCAAAACGTAATCCAATCAATCTTTTTAGTTCGCAATTGGAATACGTTGAAATGGTTGACAATTTTGGTAGTTTATCCAAGGGAAATTAAGCTTGTTAAGTTGTATTTAATAGTTTTACTATTTTAGTTACGAAACCAACAGCAGGATCTGGACCAGAATGTCCTCGTAAGCAAGCACCAACAAGGCCAGCGCCACCCATACCTCATATAGAAACCGAAACGCATTCCCCTTCAGAAATATCTGAACATCAACACGAAGCAACCTTAGTTATGCCAGATGTTACAGAGAGCAGCAACGAACGTCCTTATGCAAACAATTCTCCAGCTCCTCCAATAGACTTACTTAATCTGGGAAGCCAATCAATTTCTCATGATGCATCAACATCTCAAAGTCAGCCTCACAATGCATCGTCAAAGGAGGCTAGCTTTGATTTGTTGGGATCATTTGATTCAGGTGATTTGCGCTCAGCTCCAATACCTGATATTTTGGGTAAATATACTCTGTTTATAAATAGCCATAGTGTGTTTTTTTATTAAAAATTAATTCTTCGTATTAAGATAACACCCAACCAAAATCGGCTGCAGGACTTGATGATATATTTGGATCCATAAGTGCACCGCCAACTGCAACAGGGGCAGAATTTAATTTAGACTTTAACGCGTTTGCATCGGCGACAGCAACAGCTCCTAGAGTAGCATCATCGGTTCCAATGAGTTTTCCAAGATCACCGGCAGCATCGGCTGCAGCACCTTCATTTACTACGACTGGCGGTGGTTCTAGTCAAGTGCCTAGCAAAGAAACATCACCACAACAGGTTGGTTTATCGAAAGATCTTGTCTAATTGATTTTTTAAAATTTTTATTTATACATTTAGCCTAAGGATCCTTTTGCAGATATAGCTAATTTAGCCTCTGGATTAAATATCAATTTCAATCCCAATACTCTTAGTAATAATAAAACACCTGGTACAACACCAGTGGCTAACAGTCCCTACACAACGCAGTTCTCAAGTCCTACACACAGTTATGCACGTAACAACGCTACACCTGGAACAGTTCCACCACCACAAGTAAATCTTTCAACTCCATCGCCGTCACATAACATCAAATCACCCAATGGGGGCGTTGGCGTACAATTCCCTAGCCAGCCTATTCCGACTGCAACACCATCACCACAACCACCATTAACATCGGCGAACAACAGACCAGATTACAGTAGATCGCATTTTGAACCTAAAACACCAGCTAGTGCTGGTGGCACACCCAAAAATGCTGATATATTTGCAGATATTCTAGGAGAGCAGGGTTACAAATTCGGTAGCAAAACACACCATGGTCCTAGATCTATCAATGAAATGAGAAAAGAAGAACTCGTGAAGGATATGGATCCAGATAAATTAAGAATTATGGAATGGGTCAGTGGATTTTTTTTTGTTTTATTCTTTATTTTTTACCTAAGGAATCGGGGTTATAAGATTTTTTTTTTACTTTGTATTCCGCAGACGGAAGGAAAGAAAAATAATATACGTGCATTACTATGCTCAATGCACACGGTATTATGGGTGGACGCGAAGTGGAAAAAATGTGAAATGTCAACTCTAATCACGCCGGTAGATGTTAAGAAAGCTTACCGCAGAGCATGTCTTGCTGTACATCCGGACAAAGTGAGTACAAATATTCGTTAATTTTGAGGAGTTGGAATATAATTTTCTCAGATAAATTTCCGAAAATCGTAACCAAATCCAAATTTTTTTAGCAAATTCATACGTAATCATATAAAATTCCTTAAAATAAAACAAAAGAATTTTCTGTAATTTCAAATTAAATTATGAGCGGTAAATATTTTCTGACCCCAAAAAGCACCATAATATGGATGTGAGCAGAGCACTGAGCAGAAAGTGAGCGAACCGAGTAAGCTCTGAGCAGAGTATGATCACAGCTCTCCGATTAAATTATGAAACACACTTGAGAACTGAATTGTCATATGATTAGTAATCTACATGTCTACGTATGAAGTTGGCCGCGCTCTGATTTTGACTACGTTTCCTCGGTCGTTTTATTTCGAGCTAATGGAGCATCTAATGTGTCATGGTCAACTAGTATACTGAGTTTTCTTTTCATTAATTCTGGGCCATAAGTTTCTAGAGATAACGCAGTCGTTCCTGGACATCCAGGAGTTTTTTATCAGCTCTTTCGTTGTTATGTCTATTTAACTTACGGGACGTCTGGTCCCACAGCTAATTGCTACTAGTTTCCCTATTTGATACTAATCCTTTCCTTGCCAGTTCATCTGCTATACAATTCCCTTCAACATTGCAAATATTGTTCAGTATACCTCGGCATTTTGCTACTGCCTTGGGTCTTATAGTCTCACTGGATAATGCCAAGCTGCCATGGCTGTCATCGAAAAATGTGATCTCGAGCTCAGTTTTTTTCTTGTGAACTATTTCAGCCGCTTTTTCAATAGCGTAAATCTCAGCTTGCTACACTCTCTACATTCTCTATTATTAAGAGCTTCACAGAACACCCTAGCTCCTCTCCCTTCTTCCAGCAGTTACATAATATTGACTAAAAATATTGTTGAATATTTTGTTTAATTATGGTGAATCTGTTCCAAAAAAAAAAAAACAATTTCAATTTGACGTGTGTGTGAAATCTTGCTAGGTTAGGTTAGGTAGAAGGGCTGACAGTTGATCTTGTTACCGTCACACTTAGAAGGTCTATGTAGAACCGTTGGGATACCCTATGAAGTTGTATTCCACTTAATGTAAAAACCTATGTGTTCTGTTAGCAGTCAATCCATTTAAGGTTTTGACGAGGTTCGAAGACTATTCGCCGAAGTTCTAGAAAGATCTCGGTGGCAGAAATTGCTTCAATTGCTGCTTGGCTATCAATAAAGACGGTGATATCAGCTCGTGGCATCGCCATCATTGATATTTGCGTAGTACTTTGGTCACTGCCAAGCCCTCAGCTTGGAAGACGCTCCAAAAGTCCAGAGGTCTTAAGGAGCTACTCCAGTGTCCATCTTAGAACCATCAGTGAAGACAGTTTTCGCAGATTTGTTACTGAGAGGTTGGTTGTTTTTCCACTCCTCTCTATTAGGAAAAGAGGTAGTGAATGGTCTGTTGAAGTTTAAATGGGGTGTTGTGTAGTTTGTGCAAACATCAATTCCCACATATTTCTGAAGAATCTGAGTATGGCCCGTTGTGCTTTGTTCCCAGCAGTTAGTCTGGCTTAGTCGCAATGCATTGTATGCTGCTGATTCTTGCACAAACAGATCTAGAGGTTTCAAGTTGAATATCCCTTCCAGTTCGGCTGTAAGGGTGGTTTTCAACGCTCCCGTAATACCTACGCATGCTAATCTTTGAACTTTTTTCAAGGTTTTCAGGTTTGTTTTTTTCTCAGTCGCATTCCACCAAACTAGATTACCGTAGGTAAGTATCGGTCTAACTATTGCCGTGTATATCCACCTGATAATTTTTGGATTGAGTCCCCAGGATTTTCCAAAACCCCTGTTGAAGTAATAGAATGCGACCGTAGCTTTCTTTGCTCTTTCTTTAGTGTTTAGTTCAGTTTCTTATCTAGGATCACACCAAGATATCTGGCCTGTCTGAAATTTTGAGTGGTGTCTCTTCTATTGATGGTAGTCTAAACATTGGTATTTTTCTTCTGTAAGTGAAGAGAACCAATTCTGTTTTCAATGGATTAACCATTAGACCACAGTTCTTTGTCCAGTTGTTGACCTTTGACAGGGCACACTTCAATTTGTTCACTAATAGTGGATGGGAGTTTTCCTTTCGCAAGTAGTGCAAGGTCGTCTGCATAGGCTACTACTTTGACTCCACTATATTTTAATTTTACAAGAATTTCGTTCATAACTAGTATCTAAAGAAGTGGAGAGAGCACCCCTCCCTGGGGTGTTCCTATAGATGTGTATACTTTTAGACGTGATTCTCCACGTTCTGTGTTTATATTCCTGTTTCTTAACATGCAGATAGTCCAATTTATAATTGATTTTTCTAAATTCAGCTCTACAAGGGTTCTCTTAACTGCATCGCTTTCCACATCATTGAATGCTCCTTCAATATCCAGAAAGCAACCAAAAGTGTATTCCTTGTCTTTGAGGGTTTTTTTTTCAATTGTATTAACAACACAGTGAAATGCAGTTTCTACGTTTTTGCCTTTTGTATTAGCATGCTGCATTGGAGAAATTACCTCCGGGTTCAGTGTGTTGCGCATATAGATGTCCAACAATCTCTCGAAAGTTATAAGAGTAAACGACGTGAGACTGATTGGTCTATAGTCTTTAGCTTCCGTGTGACTAGGTTTACCAGCCTTCGGGATGAAAACAACCTTGACTTCACGCCATACTTTATCCCCGTCTGAGGCTGTTTGAGAATACGTTTTTTAGGTGCGGAGTAACACTTAAAATGCAAGATATGTTTTGACAGATATGAATCGATTTTGTTTAGGAAAAATTTGGTACAGAATCGATTCTATTGTGAAAGGAATTCGACATTATTTTACTTACATACATCATATTCTTAATGAATTGTTTCTATTAAAAAATCTCCTATAGACTTGTTTCTTTTACCTTGTATCTTTATCATATCTTAAGAGAAACATAGATAGGAGGATCGTCAAAAAGATGTGTAACGATAGTTTTAATCATTTACGTTGGGTTCAGGATTTTCCCTTTATCAAGTAACATATTCAGTTGTTCAATTTGGGCTCTGATTCTCAATGTTCAATGAAAGTCCAAAGTAAACGAAAATCATTTAGGTCTATGCAGTTGCAGTACTCACAATTGTAACTAGCCCTAATATACAGGGTGATTTGCATGCGGTGTGACAAAAAGCTAGAGCGTGTATGTTGGGTTGAGACAAAAAAAAAAAAATCGTAAGGCAAATCCGCCGGATTTCGTACGGTGCGCAGGCAAGAGGGCAAATGTTTTCTTTCACAAAGGGCCTAGTTGAGCACGGTGAAGGCTTATTATTGTCTGGGGATGTTTTTCCAGTTAAGGGTACGGGCCAATTCACAAGGTTAATGGTGTAATGAATAGTTTCATGTATCGGGAGATTCTTCAAAATAATCTGCTTCCTGATGCAGATTAAAATATGCCGTTGTGAAGGCTGTCCTAACATGACAACGATCCCAAATACGCTAAACTTGTGATAGATTGACTTAACGAAAACCGTATTTTTATTATGAAGTGTCCAGTATAATACCCAGATCTCAACGCCATAGAGATAATCTATGGGAAATTTTAATTCTGAAAATTCATTGTACGAAATTCGATAATTTCGACTCCATTCTCAAACGATTTCAAATTGCCTGGAATAATATCCCCATGCATAAAATTGACAACCTTATTGACTCCATGGCTCGTTGATGTGCTGCAGTAACTGAAAATAATGGCTACGCCACTAAATATTACCAAAAGAACTTTATTTTTTATGAATTCCAAAATGTGCTTTACTTTTTTCCATCTAGTTTTTAATGAATTCTGAGTTATATTGTTGGTTATGGTATGAGTTATGATAAAATTATTAATTATAAATTGAAGTTTAATATATTTTGATTAGAAAAAAAAAAAATTAAATTATAAGATTATCATAGGTTTTTTGATTTTCTTTATATTTTTTTCAAAATGAAATAATTTCGTGCTTTAGTTTTGGACATCACTGTACATAATGTAAAGATTATTTCATTAGATTCTCGCCAAATTCTTAAAAAATTCCAAAATTCAAGTATTAATGTTTTATTTTTCTCTTAGCACAACGGCACAGATAATGAAGAAATTGCTAAACTGATTTTCATGGAGCTGAATAATGCTTGGAGTGATTTCGAAAACGATGCTACTCAACAAAATATGTTTAATTCATAAGCCTTAATAGTAAATCCATTACATTTGTATTGTATTTCTATTTTCTTAGAAGCGCATACAAAAAACAAACACTGTTATGAGGAGTTTTGAAGAGTTAAAATAAATCCTATTACTCAATATTAAAAGAAAACATGCGCTGCAGCACCATAGTGAGAGCAAGTAAAGATGCTTTTTTTTTATAAAAAACCATAATAAAAAAAAATTAAATGAAATGAAATGAAAAGAAAAAAAAAAATTAATGTTGCCAGGACAGATTACTTAATTTCTAATAAACTATTTTACATTTACACGAACATACTTTCCTTTTATATACATAAATATAAAGTATAAGCATACGGAAACATGCTAGGCTAGAAAACAAAACAATATGTAAAAAAAAGTTTTTCCAGTTCATGTTCTGCATTTAAATTAATATTAATATAAGTTTAATCTAATATTTTCCGTTAAACCAATTCTCAATAATCAGTGTGCTGTTTTTGTTTTCTGTTTTGAGATTAATAGATTGTTTTATATACATTTTATTTGTATAGTTTCTAAGTGGGGAACTATTTTTTTTTTTTTTTTCTTATTTATAATAAATATATAAAATTGGATTATAATGAAATAGAGACTGTTTAAGTTATTAATTATATAATTTGTTCAAAACCACACATTAAAAATTAAATATATATATTGTATACTGTCCACTGTTATTCGATAATAAAATAAATGAAAAGATAACACAAGTTCTATTTATATACTTAAATAAACAATGAATGCATACATTATATTTATATAATATATACCTAAACTAATTATTTTCTTAACAAATTTTACTTCGTAAAAAATTTAAAATAATTATTAGATAGTGAGTTAAATGTTATTATTATTATTATTGAATTGAATTCATTCCAAAATTTAAAAACAAAATAATTAGAGAGAAAGATCAAATAAAAAATGTGCATAGAAATTTAAAAAGAAAGATATATATATTTAATATATAAATTGTATTAATGCAATATTAATGTTATTATATAGAGTATATTCGTAAATACACATAAAATATATATTTAAAATCAGAAGAAAGCAAAAATTATTAAAATAATAAAAAAAAGAAAAATATATATATTGACACAAGTAATTTTTTGCTAAAGCTTTGTAATTTAAGTTGATTTGGGGGCATTGCATTGATATGCGTGTATTGTATATATAACCTAATATAATATATACGTGAATGTTTATGTAAATGAAACATAATATAAAGTATCTTTTGTTTTTTTTTTTCTACTCTGGAACTTAAAAAAAAACGTCGAGAGACGAAATATGAATTCTATCTGTCGTTTTCAAGCATTCACTCTCATTTTAACGTCTTATATAAATTTCAAACGGCTTTACTTTATTCTGCATATTTTGGAACTGGAGGAAACGACGACAAATACGGAAAATTACGGTATCTCTCTTTATTAACTAAAGGACTATTCACATGAGAGCGACCGAAGACCGACAAATGAATGAATAAATGTGATTTAAACAATTTATAAACCTGAATTATTCACAAATTCTAATCAAAATCGTAGATATATAATTTATAATGTTTAGATACTAAAATTTGCTTTTAAATTTGCGTTAATAAGATACACTTGAGAAAACAAATTGGTCATCGCGAATTGCTATCTGATTGAGCCAGCGCACACGAGATCAATTCCTCTGGGTAGAAAACAAGTTTACTTACACTTTACTTCAAGCTCTTTTTCATTGTGTCAGTATTTCTGTTTTTCATCATCAGTTCCAAATGTACAAAGCTGTGTGTATTTATTACTGTTCTACCTCGTTCTTCGACTCAAAACATGGTAGAACTTCTATTCCGTTTCGTTCCGCACATTACGCTTCCCTCTCCTAAAAACTCATTGTTCTGGCGGAAGAATTCATCTCGTGTGCGCTTGCCCATTGTGATGAATTGTCAAACTCTATTCGCGTTCCACATACGATCCACACTTCAACGAATAAATTGTTGGTGCACGACTAATGTGATTTTCGTTTCGACCAAAAAAATCGATTTATCTTTGATTTTTTTGATTTGTGACAAGTTTTTCCTTTCCTTTCGACCAAAAAAATCGAATTTTTGTCGATCTGAACTCGATTTTGCAGATCTCGATTTTTAGCAAGATTTACACAGATTTTCACACGCACTCGCACACACATCAAAGAAAAGTGACTTTTACCCAGTTTCGTTTTAAAAAAGGCGCTCATACAATCATAAAACAAAATAAAATCACGTTTTGTGTTCGTTTTGCGAGTAAAATTTAAGATCTGACACCCAAATCTGAATTGGTTGAAACGAAATCCACATAAGCTCAAAATAACTTTATTTTTCTTGGTGGTTGTCATTCGCGACGAATAAAAAAAGTCATGTGAAAGAAATGTGAAAATGGACGAAAATTCGTTAATTAGTTGGTAGTTGGTCGATCTCATGTTATAAGTCGTTAAGGCCCTTATTTCGAGTGTCGTTCGCTGTTCGATGCGACAAAAGTAAGTTGACAGCATCAAAAAGTTGGGGGCATTCAAATGTTAGCACCAAATAAGCTATCTGCATAGCTTCATGTTGTTATCCCTTGAACAAGCATAGTTTATGACACCCATACAACAACAGCTTAAGAAATCTTGAATTTCAGATGATCGACTTTTGACAAAAGTCGATAAACGAACGTCATTTGCAATAACTGCCTAACTCTGAGGCCACACGGGCAAGTACCACCACCATTTTTTTTGCATTAAGATTAAAATCGATATAAAATTTGATTCGCAATTAAATTCCGGTGTGCTATTAAACGACGACTTTTGAGTGAAGAAAAACAATAGACTAAGGAGTATCATGGCAAAAAATGGCTTGTGGGCGCGCAACGCAAATGGTGATCTGCTTGTCGACTTTTATAATGTGAATCGATCTGTGTTGAGTTGTTATGTATCTACAAATAAGACCCGCAATAAAATCACCTGAGTTCCTGGGTATCAATTGATGGTGGAACCAATGGCAGGACAGCAGGGATGGAGAAATTCGAAGTGTAAGAAGTGCTGACGTAAATTGGTTGAATTACAGGGTTAAGCAAGGAATGTTTCGAGACGTGAAAGGAGGACGAGATAAAATGGACTCGTAGAAAAAGCTGCAAGAAGTCATCAGAGATTTGTATCGAATATCCAAAAAAAAATGTCGGGAAGAAAAGCAACACTAATCGTTCGGTTCTGGATATAGAAGGAATATTTTATTGCCTTGCTAAATGAAGGTCCGGAGAGCAAAGGCCTGAAATACTTCATGAGCTAAATGACCTGCGCTGAAACCTCTAGAGATCCAAACTGCGATCAACCTTCTTGAAAACGATCCTTCCAAAAAGGCCGTTATTCTACTTCCTTTATATGCAGCTCATCTGTCAAAACGAAACCAATACCTGGGACTGCAATACAAAAAAATCTGGGTGCCCCATGTGTGCCCACGGGCGGAGAGTCCTGACGCTGCGGGCCGCATAAACAGTACTTTTATAAACAAAACTTTTATGAATTGGCAGGTCGAGAGTCAATTGTTAAGCTGCCAATTTCTGCCAATCTGTTTTACCGAAACTATAGGTTTGTTCGTTGAGCCCTGAAGTCACCCTGGGGTCGCCCCAAAGCGTTTTTTGAAAAACCTGAAGTCACCCTGGTGAAAAAAATCTGTGTCTGGGGTCGCCCTGAACTCGCCCTGAAGTAGAACTAGGTATTTTGCTGTGTCGATTTAAGGTAAAGCAAAAACTGCCAAAGTGACATGAGTTGTTATGCATATGTTTTGTCGTGGATTCACGTCTTGCAGGTTATTGTTTATTTTTGGAAAACGGTAGAAGTTATTTTAATTAATTTTTAAGACACATTTGAAACAAATTTTAAGTTTTAATTATCTAAGCACAGAACTTTTTTTTTCTTGCTTTATATGTCAACAGCCCTTGAGCGTTTTTTGAGAACCGAAAAACCCAGGTTTTTTTTGACAATTCTTGGGGTTGTCAAGAAAACCTGGGTCAATCCTGGGTAAAGTTCAACTAACGAAGCTAATGTAATAACAACCATAGTTCTTAACCCTAATAATAAATGAAGGATAAGAATAAAGCCCGAACCACACTACTGTCGTGTGGTGTGTTGGGGAGTAGTGTGTCGCTATCGCTCTAATGTATTTCATATGCGTAGAGCCATATTTGTATCGTGTGATGTGTTGTGTCGAAATCTATGAAATAAATACATTGGAATGACAGCGACACACTACTCCACAACACACCACACGAGAGTAGTGTGGTTCGGGCTCAAGAATCGAGTCTACGCTCAAAAGGCAACACCCTGCGCATAATTCTCGAGCAATCAGCTGAGTACTGGTCACCTCATGTTCGTGGGCTTCGAGAAGGCCTTTGACCGAGTCAATCGTATAGGCTAGGCAACCTATGGATGGATATCTCTTCTTCGTACAGGGATATCCGAAAAAAAAGTTGCTATTATAAGGGAGTCCTACAATAACGCTAGGTGTTTCGTTTTGGACAATGGACAGCCCTCAAAATTTTTGAAATTCAACAGGGAGTAAAGGCTCGGCCAAACAGAACGTGGTCTGGCAGTAAGGGCAGATCTCTAGTTGACCGACGCGTTCTGTGAGGTCAAACAGAACACGGGCATCATTCGGCGTTCTAGTCTTTCCCATTATTTCTTCGGCAACACAAAGGTTACTCTGCACCTAAAATCAACATAAGAAATGAAAATTATTCTTTTCTTTGATGCAATCTGGCACCTATCTCCTCTAATGTCTATGTTTCTTTGTATTGATGCATTCATTTTATGTAACACTCCTTTTGAAGTGTGCACGTCGCGTTCTTTGTAAAAATCTACAGCTTGAAATTGCCCGTCGCGTTCACTTTTCGATCGCTTTAACTGACCGCTTTCAGTTTGAACGACACGGTATGACTTACAACAGCACAGAGAACTCGACGGGCAGAATTGTTGCCCGCACCGCCAGACCGCGCTCTGTTTGACCAGGCCTTAAGCGACGGAGATAATTTGTCGATGGAGAAAGGTTGACAGGCTAGTCATTTGTCGATGATATTAGGTCTGTTTCTTTACTTTTGGGAAAAGTTTGGGAAAAAGTTCGGGAAAAAGTTTGGGCTGGAGCTTTTTGATGTTGTTGTTGTAATTTTTGACCAGAAATAAAAAGTAAAGAAACGCATTTGGGATGTTTCTGATTGGCACTTACCATTTTGGGCTCTTTCAAAGGAACCAGGAGAAATATTTATTGTTATATTTGTTGCCATTGCTTCATTTAATAAGTTTATTTTTTTTTTGTTTTATTTTTTTTTATGTAGACACTACTTGACAAGTTAATTTTCAAATTTTCCGATCAGCTGATTTCTTGTTTGACAAGCAAGAAAGTGCAGTAGGTAAAATGTTCGGGTAGATTCTTGCTGGAGGGGAAATGAATTAAATAACAAAAAATTCAAAAGCTCTGGCATTTTCGTGCCAGAAAAAAGTAAAGAAACACGTTTCGGGAAGATTTGGGATACCACGGGATCCCGCGGGCGAGTAAAGAAACAGACCTATTACCTTTGTTGGTTTACTTTCCAAACCTGCCAGTTTTAGTCCGAAGTTCTGTCAAAGTCCATATAAAAAAATTAAATTGGACTAAAAATGGTAAAAATGGGTAGTTTCGGACTAGTACGCGAACACACCTATCATGTTTTCTGGCAAGTAACATCAGCAGGGTTGAAGGAATTTGTCAGTCACTGTCAGTAAATGGAGAGTGGGTTGGTCTTTAAGCTTAAGGCCAGGCGCGCACATGCAACTAAACAGTTTGGTTGCGATTTTGAGCACTATGAGATTATATGAGAGTCCGCGCACATAACCCGGCGGAGTCTCATATAATCCCGAGTGCTCAAAATCGAAACCAAACTGTTTAGTTGCATGTGCGCGCCTGGCCTAAGGCTCCATGTATTTTATGTCATATAAATTTTATAATCACACTTATGTCACACTTTTGAGACATATTTATTTGGCAAACTTGTCATATTTATATGATGTAATACTGCCATGAAATATATATATAGTAGACTTCGATTTAAAGCGGGATATACATTGTTCAAATGCGTGTCATGCATGTGAGAGTGTATTAATAATTTTTTTTGACGTTGCATATACACACTTCATGCATAAGGTCTTCAATCATTTATTTTTAATTAAATTTCTATGCGAAAATGTGCCTATGCTTGATCAAGCAATCATTCTCAAATATACATTATTTCAATTCTGGCTATCTGATTGAACAAAAATCAAAACTTTTTGATTTTGCTTCAAGCATACACACAATGTATACGTGTTTCATTTTTACTAATACACTCTCTATGCATGACAAGCATTTGAACAATGTATATCCCGCTTAAATTAATTTGAAGTCTATACAATTTTTAAAAATAAAATCATTATGAATTAAAAAAAATCAAGAAAGGTAAGAAAAAATGAATTTTATAAAGAAAAATGGATATTGGATGGCAGAAGAGTTTTGTAAAATAGTAAGAAAAATTTTATTATTAATATTTAATTTTAATACATAAATTTTATTTCAGCTGGTTGTATCTGGGGTCTGTAAGAAAACGGAAATAAAATCGGGAACTAAAAATATTAAGGAAAAATTCGGGATTAAACTTGATACTGTGAGTAAAAATTATTTATATATATATTTATGTGCATACATACACAAATGTACAATGCGCATATTACACTATTTAATTTTGTTTCCTTTTTAGGGACATTCGAAATTTCGTAGACCAGACCCTCCAACTTTAGATGAAGTGGAAAGGATGAATTTAATGTTGCTGTTGCTGGTTTGAGGTAGGTTTATCATTATGATGTCTTTTTTTTTACTTCCTTAATATATATATTATTTGTTTTTGATGCATGTACATTGTACATAGTTAAATAATTCGGTCAGTTTAAATTTCGGAGCCCTCAAAAATTTTCTTAAGTCAAAATTTGAGCGATTCAAGCTTCCCTTGACATTAAAACTGAGAAATTTTGCTGAGGAATCCTGGAATCTCTAAAATATAAACTGACTGAGAGCCGTTTGCTGATACGAAATTTAAATCAGCCCTATCATAATTTCCAACGTTATCGGAAACTTTTACGATCCCTGACAAAAACGATTACAAAATCCATATGACAGTTTTCACTACGATGGATTCTGTGATAGTTTTTTTTCGGGACTCGTTAAAAGTTTTCGATTACGAGGAATTTGTGATAAGGCTGAATAATTATGTTCAACTTTCAACGCTTATGTTCTATATACTTTTTCCTCAGCGTAAACTTGCACATAAGCTCTTATCTTGAATATAAATTCTTAAGTTTCGTTTCAGCAATTGGCCGTAAGTATTGTTAATTTGTTTTCTATTTCCCATAATTATATGATCATTATTATTAAATTTTTTGTTATTATTACTTTACATTATTTTAAATAAAATATATACTTTTTATCATTTATGTCATGTTTTTTTTTTTTTAATTTTGTGTTTACATGAAAAAAATATATTTTTGCAATCAAAAAAGGATAAATAACACGTAGGTATAACTATAGACCAATTCGTATTAGTGGAAATTAACTGTTGCGAACTATGATTGTAGTTATAATAGCAAAAACTAAGACACAAATTTAAAAAAAAAAAAAAACAAAGAATATATTTTTAGTTGGAAAGGAAATGTTTTTATTCGAAAAGTTAAAGAGTTCCTGATTTTACGATAAATAACTAAACAACATTTGACGAATATCAGTTTTCAGTGCATTAAATTACCACATAGTGACGTTGTGGTTACAAATAACCATAATATACCCATTTATAACCTGGTGATTACCAGAAAAGCTCAAAATATGATTTCTTGTTAATTCATAAAACTTGCAAGTCACTAAATTTCTTTAATAATTTTTTTTTTCGATTATTTGTTTCATGCCAGACGTTGAGTACGCAATTCTACTATGACATCTCAGCATTATGCACGATTTCAACAATTTCGTTTCCCGAATTTGGTTGTATAAAAACCCTTAGGACGATTACGGCCATATTATTCACTCGATTCGTCCAGATTAAAAATTTAAATCCAGATGGAAAGCATACAAATTCAATGTAAATACATCTGGATTTAAGTTTTAATCTGGAAGTATCAAGTGAATAATATGGCGGCTAGTGTTAGGATCTACTTGAAAACTGCTCAAACTAAGTTACCCATACCCCGTATTAAAAAATTATTTATAGTTTTTTCGGGATGAAATATTTTAGATTTAACAACGGCCGATAAATTAATCGTACTTTTTACTATTATTTTTTTTGTAACGCGTTAAAAACTACTCGTTATTTATGTAACGTTAACTGGGAAGTTCGTCCAGGCTTCAGTTGAAACACGCAAACAAAAAAAGCAAAGCTTGCCAGAGGTTAAACAAACTCTTTGATTGTGTTAGTAGACCAATAATATTAAAAACTTATATTTTCATTGAAAAAAACAGCGAATAATAAAAATCACTCTATGTTAATGATCCTGCTGGGCGAAGAGTTGGCTACTTAAATGTACACTAGAATTAATCTTTCTTAACTTACCTACTCAGAGTAATAGATATTTCATTGTTTCACAATTTTCTATGTGTAAAATTATAAAGTAATAATAAGAAAAACCTGGAGAGTGTCCCAATTCATTGCACGGCACTGAAAAAGAATGTTCGATTGAATAATTTTCGCATTTACACTCACGTTGTTCGTTGATCGGGTGGGTAACATCGAACACCGAAAATTCAAAGCCACTTTGAATTAATTCGTTCTTCATTCGGTGTTCATTCGTTGTTCGGTGTTATTATTTAGACAACGTACACGGACGATAAAACCGAAGGATATATAATATGGAGTGCTTGTTTTTATTCGAATGTGTACCTTTCATAAGGGTCGCTGTTTGAAGTTTTTCTGCCGGTCGTCCACTAGGCGCTCAACGCACAAATTTCGAATTCAACGCACTCCACTCTAATGTACGGTGCCTTCAATTCTATACAACCAACGAGTTGGATTCAGTTGTTGACCGTTGCTCAACGAATTGCTCAACAAGTGTACGGGTAGTGTACGAGCTCGTGTTGCTCGTTGAAAATGTTCGATCAACGCGTTGAGCAACATTTTTAGGATAATGTGTTGCACATTATTTGTTCGACTCGTTGATCAACTCTTTAATTTTCTCTGGGGTTCGTGACGGTAGACGTATGATATTTCTGTTGTGTTGCGTTGGTTGCGATGAACTTTGTGTGTGTACGTGTATTCAGTTGTCGTCAACTTGCAGTATTGCAGTTGTTGCTCTGTTCTGAGCATATTTGGGCTCGATATATCGGATCAGTAATGAGAGGCTATCCAAACACTTTTTTTTATAGTCAACCGATTGGTTCAGCAGCTGGAGATGGGAGACTTTGATTCATCCTTGGTACCAGGGCAAAACATGCTTATCTGCCAAGATCCCCTCACAAATAACCAAGTAGTTCATTCAGAATTAATACCAGAGCACAACCTGTCTTCCCTCACGATATTCAGATTGATGACTTTTCCTCGTTGTCGTCTATTTTGGAAACAAGATAAATTCTTAAAAAAAAATACCTTAAAATAATCGTTTTTCAATGTATTATAAATTGCTTCCAGGGATTCTCATCTTCATATGGGTAATCTGTGATGTCAGGTTTGAGTTTCTGTTTATCGTGGTGCGTTGAACGCGTTCCCCAACGAGTGATCCTTCGTTAAATGTACGAAGGCATCAACTCGTCCATCAACTTGTTGAGCAACCATATCGAAAACGCAGTTGATCAACTGGAAAAAAAAAATTTTCTGTCAAAATCGAACAAGTTTATCAACTAGTGTACGAAGTTATTCAACATTTGAGTAAGTTGGTGAACTAGGTGTACGAGGTTATTCAACATTGGAATAAGTTTAAAGAGTTGATCAACTAGGTGTACGAGGTAATTCAACATTTGGGAGAGTTGCTCAACTATGTGTACGGGGCTTCCAACGCATTTTGTTCAACTTTCGTTTCTCAACGTGAACAACGTTAGTTGCTGCACTAGTGTAAGAGGTTGAAATTTTGGTTATCCAACGAAAGAGTTGAATATAAAGTTGAACGAAGTTGGTTGAACTTGTGCGAACGTTAGTGGACGACCGGCATAACGATAAACTGTAGTAATGGGGAATTCCTTTCAAAAAAGAAATCGATTTTTTTCGAAACAGAATCGAATTTTTTCTGTCAATTGAGAGGAATTCGTTTTTCGTAAAAGAATCGATTTTTTTTGGTGTGATTGTGTTACCTTATAGCTGCAATTGACGCAAAACGTCAAGAAATTATTCACAAAACTATTAAGGTTGTTTGTTTTTGTTGTGAGAAAAATGTTTTACCAATAGAATTAAATTAATAAATAAAAGATATTAGCCAGCTTATACGGTGCATTTTATTTGTTTGAACTTCTATTTGCACATATATTTTTAAGGAAAATTGTTGATTTTTCACTTGCACTGAAAGTTTTTAACACGTCTTTCACTAGCGAAAGCAATTTTTTTTTTGTCAAATTTGTGTTTGATAATGAACAACGCACAATATATTATTTTTATAGCTGTATTGACTGAATATATTGTTGAATATTTTGTTAAATTATGTAGAATTCGTTGCAACCAAAAAATAAACAACTCGTCTTCTAATGTCGTTTTCGAGTGGACGTCCGGAGCTACTCCTTTTTCACTCCTTTTACTCCAAATTTCCCATTTTAGATAGGAATGGAACAGTTCCGAAATCCAAACGAAAACGACATAAAAATTCCGCGACTTTCAATTTGACGTATTAGAAATGTCAAGTCTTCATAGTGTGTGTGTGTGCAAATCTCTGGGTAGAAAACAAGTTTACTTACACTTTACTTCAAGCTCTTTTTCATTGTGTCAGTATTTCTGTTTTTCATCATCAGTTCCAAATGTACAAAGCTGTGTGTATTTATTACTGTTCTACCTCGTTCTTCGACTCAAAACATGGTAGAACTTCTATTCCGTTTCGTTCCGCACATTACGCTTCCCTCTCCTAAAAACTCATTGTTCTGGCGGAAGAATTCATCTCGTGTGCGCTTGCCCATTGTGATGAATTGTCAAACTCTATTCGCGTTCCACATACGATCCACACTTCAACGAATAAATTGTTGGTGCACGACTAATGTGATTTTCGTTTCCACCAAAAAAATCGATTTATCTTTGATTTTTTTGATTTGTGACAAGTTTTTCCTTTCCTTTCGACCAAAAAAATCGAATTTTTGTCGATCTGAACTCGATTTTGCAGATCTCGATTTTTAGCAAGATTTACACAGATTTTCACACGCACTCGCACACACATCAAAGAAAAGTGACTTTTACCCAGTTTCGTTTTAAAAAAGGCGCTCATACAATCATAAAACAAAATAAAATCACGTTTTGTGTTCGTTTTGCGAGTAAAATTTAAGATCTGACACCCAAATCTGAATTGGTTGAAACGAAATCCACATAAGCTCAAAATAACTTTATTTTTCTTGGTGGTTGTCATTCGCGACGAATAAAAAAAGTCATGTGAAAGAAATGTGAAAATGGACGAAAATTCGTTAATTAGTTGGTAGTTGGTCGATCTCATGTTATAAGTCGTTAAGGCCCTTATTTCGAGTGTCGTTCGCTGTTCGATGCGACAAAAGTAAGTTGACAGCATCAAAAAGTTGGGGGCATTCAAATGTTAGCACCAAATAAGCTATCTGCATAGCTTCATGTTGTTATCCCTTGAACAAGCATAGTTTATGACACCCATACAACAACAGCTTAAGAAATCTTGAATTTCAGATGATCGACTTTTGACAAAAGTCGATAAACGAACGTCATTTGCAATAACTGCCTAACTCTGAGGCCACACGGGCAAGTACCACCACCATTTTTTTTGCATTAAGATTAAAATCGATATAAAATTTGATTCGCAATTAAATTCCGGTGTGCTATTAAACGACGACTTTTGAGTGAAGAAAAACAATAGACTAAGGAGTATCATGGCAAAAAATGGCTTGTGGGCGCGCAACGCAAATGGTGATCTGCTTGTCGACTTTTATAATGTGAATCGATCTGTGTTGAGTTGTTATGTATCTACAAATAAGACCCGCAATAAAATCACCTGAGTTCCTGGGTATCAATTGATGGTGGAACCAATGGCAGGACAGCAGGGATGGAGAAATTCGAAGTGTAAGAAGTGCTGACGTAAATTGGTTGAATTACAGGGTTAAGCAAGGAATGTTTCGAGACGTGAAAGGAGGACGAGATAAAATGGACTCGTAGAAAAAGCTGCAAGAAGTCATCAGAGATTTGTATCGAATATCCAAAAAAAAATGTCGGGAAGAAAAGCAACACTAATCGTTCGGTTCTGGATATAGAAGGAATATTTTATTGCCTTGCTAAATGAAGGTCCGGAGAGCAAAGGCCTGAAATACTTCATGAGCTAAATGACCTGCGCTGAAACCTCTAGAGATCCAAACTGCGATCAACCTTCTTGAAAACGATCCTTCCAAAAAGGCCGTTATTCTACTTCCTTTATATGCAGCTCATCTGTCAAAACGAAACCAATACCTGGGACTGCAATACAAAAAAATCTGGGTGCCCCATGTGTGCCCACGGGCGGAGAGTCCTGACGCTGCGGGCCGCATAAACAGTACTTTTATAAACAAAACTTTTATGAATTGGCAGGTCGAGAGTCAATTGTTAAGCTGCCAATTTCTGCCAATCTGTTTTACCGAAACTATAGGTTTGTTCGTTGAGCCCTGAAGTCACCCTGGGGTCGCCCCAAAGCGTTTTTTGAAAAACCTGAAGTCACCCTGGTGAAAAAAATCTGTGTCTGGGGTCGCCCTGAACTCGCCCTGAAGTAGAACTAGGTATTTTGCTGTGTCGATTTAAGGTAAAGCAAAAACTGCCAAAGTGACATGAGTTGTTATGCATATGTTTTGTCGTGGATTCACGTCTTGCAGGTTATTGTTTATTTTTGGAAAACGGTAGAAGTTATTTTAATTAATTTTTAAGACACATTTGAAACAAATTTTAAGTTTTAATTATCTAAGCACAGAACTTTTTTTTTCTTGCTTTATATGTCAACAGCCCTTGAGCGTTTTTTGAGAACCGAAAAACCCAGGTTTTTTTTGACAATTCTTGGGGTTGTCAAGAAAACCTGGGTCAATCCTGGGTAAAGTTCAACTAACGAAGCTAATGTAATAACAACCATAGTTCTTAACCCTAATAATAAATGAAGGATAAGAATAAAGCCCGAACCACACTACTGTCGTGTGGTGTGTTGGGGAGTAGTGTGTCGCTATCGCTCTAATGTATTTCATATGCGTAGAGCCATATTTGTATCGTGTGATGTGTTGTGTCGAAATCTATGAAATAAATACATTGGAATGACAGCGACACACTACTCCACAACACACCACACGAGAGTAGTGTGGTTCGGGCTCAAGAATCGAGTCTACGCTCAAAAGGCAACACCCTGCGCATAATTCTCGAGCAATCAGCTGAGTACTGGTCACCTCATGTTCGTGGGCTTCGAGAAGGCCTTTGACCGAGTCAATCGTATAGGCTAGGCAACCTATGGATGGATATCTCTTCTTCGTACAGGGATATCCGAAAAAAAAGTTGCTATTATAAGGGAGTCCTACAATAACGCTAGGTGTTTCGTTTTGGACAATGGACAGCCCTCAAAATTTTTGAAATTCAACAGGGAGTAAAGGCTCGGCCAAACAGAACGTGGTCTGGCAGTAAGGGCAGATCTCTAGTTGACCGACGCGTTCTGTGAGGTCAAACAGAACACGGGCATCATTCGGCGTTCTAGTCTTTCCCATTATTTCTTCGGCAACACAAAGGTTACTCTGCACCTAAAATCAACATAAGAAATGAAAATTATTCTTTTCTTTGATGCAATCTGGCACCTATCTCCTCTAATGTCTATGTTTCTTTGTATTGATGCATTCATTTTATGTAACACTCCTTTTGAAGTGTGCACGTCGCGTTCTTTGTAAAAATCTACAGCTTGAAATTGCCCGTCGCGTTCACTTTTCGATCGCTTTAACTGACCGCTTTCAGTTTGAACGACACGGTATGACTTACAACAGCACAGAGAACTCGACGGGCAGAATTGTTGCCCGCACCGCCAGACCGCGCTCTGTTTGACCAGGCCTTAAGCGACGGAGATAATTTGTCGATGGAGAAAGGTTGACAGGCTAGTCATTTGTCGATGATATTAGGTCTGTTTCTTTACTTTTGGGAAAAGTTTGGGAAAAAGTTCGGGAAAAAGTTTGGGCTGGAGCTTTTTGATGTTGTTGTTGTAATTTTTGACCAGAAATAAAAAGTAAAGAAACGCATTTGGGATGTTTCTGATTGGCACTTACCATTTTGGGCTCTTTCAAAGGAACCAGGAGAAATATTTATTGTTATATTTGTTGCCATTGCTTCATTTAATAAGTTTATTTTTTTTTTGTTTTATTTTTTTTTATGTAGACACTACTTGACAAGTTAATTTTCAAATTTTCCGATCAGCTGATTTCTTGTTTGACAAGCAAGAAAGTGCAGTAGGTAAAATGTTCGGGTAGATTCTTGCTGGAGGGGAAATGAATTAAATAACAAAAAATTCAAAAGCTCTGGCATTTTCGTGCCAGAAAAAAGTAAAGAAACACGTTTCGGGAAGATTTGGGATACCACGGGATCCCGCGGGCGAGTAAAGAAACAGACCTATTACCTTTGTTGGTTTACTTTCCAAACCTGCCAGTTTTAGTCCGAAGTTCTGTCAAAGTCCATATAAAAAAATTAAATTGGACTAAAAATGGTAAAAATGGGTAGTTTCGGACTAGTACGCGAACACACCTATCATGTTTTCTGGCAAGTAACATCAGCAGGGTTGAAGGAATTTGTCAGTCACTGTCAGTAAATGGAGAGTGGGTTGGTCTTTAAGCTTAAGGCCAGGCGCGCACATGCAACTAAACAGTTTGGTTGCGATTTTGAGCACTATGAGATTATATGAGAGTCCGCGCACATAACCCGGCGGAGTCTCATATAATCCCGAGTGCTCAAAATCGAAACCAAACTGTTTAGTTGCATGTGCGCGCCTGGCCTAAGGCTCCATGTATTTTATGTCATATAAATTTTATAATCACACTTATGTCACACTTTTGAGACATATTTATTTGGCAAACTTGTCATATTTATATGATGTAATACTGCCATGAAATATATATATAGTAGACTTCGATTTAAAGCGGGATATACATTGTTCAAATGCGTGTCATGCATGTGAGAGTGTATTAATAATTTTTTTTGACGTTGCATATACACACTTCATGCATAAGGTCTTCAATCATTTATTTTTAATTAAATTTCTATGCGAAAATGTGCCTATGCTTGATCAAGCAATCATTCTCAAATATACATTATTTCAATTCTGGCTATCTGATTGAACAAAAATCAAAACTTTTTGATTTTGCTTCAAGCATACACACAATGTATACGTGTTTCATTTTTACTAATACACTCTCTATGCATGACAAGCATTTGAACAATGTATATCCCGCTTAAATTAATTTGAAGTCTATACAATTTTTAAAAATAAAATCATTATGAATTAAAAAAAATCAAGAAAGGTAAGAAAAAATGAATTTTATAAAGAAAAATGGATATTGGATGGCAGAAGAGTTTTGTAAAATAGTAAGAAAAATTTTATTATTAATATTTAATTTTAATACATAAATTTTATTTCAGCTGGTTGTATCTGGGGTCTGTAAGAAAACGGAAATAAAATCGGGAACTAAAAATATTAAGGAAAAATTCGGGATTAAACTTGATACTGTGAGTAAAAATTATTTATATATATATTTATGTGCATACATACACAAATGTACAATGCGCATATTACACTATTTAATTTTGTTTCCTTTTTAGGGACATTCGAAATTTCGTAGACCAGACCCTCCAACTTTAGATGAAGTGGAAAGGATGAATTTAATGTTGCTGTTGCTGGTTTGAGGTAGGTTTATCATTATGATGTCTTTTTTTTTACTTCCTTAATATATATATTATTTGTTTTTGATGCATGTACATTGTACATAGTTAAATAATTCGGTCAGTTTAAATTTCGGAGCCCTCAAAAATTTTCTTAAGTCAAAATTTGAGCGATTCAAGCTTCCCTTGACATTAAAACTGAGAAATTTTGCTGAGGAATCCTGGAATCTCTAAAATATAAACTGACTGAGAGCCGTTTGCTGATACGAAATTTAAATCAGCCCTATCATAATTTCCAACGTTATCGGAAACTTTTACGATCCCTGACAAAAACGATTACAAAATCCATATGACAGTTTTCACTACGATGGATTCTGTGATAGTTTTTTTTCGGGACTCGTTAAAAGTTTTCGATTACGAGGAATTTGTGATAAGGCTGAATAATTATGTTCAACTTTCAACGCTTATGTTCTATATACTTTTTCCTCAGCGTAAACTTGCACATAAGCTCTTATCTTGAATATAAATTCTTAAGTTTCGTTTCAGCAATTGGCCGTAAGTATTGTTAATTTGTTTTCTATTTCCCATAATTATATGATCATTATTATTAAATTTTTTGTTATTATTACTTTACATTATTTTAAATAAAATATATACTTTTTATCATTTATGTCATGTTTTTTTTTTTTTAATTTTGTGTTTACATGAAAAAAATATATTTTTGCAATCAAAAAAGGATAAATAACACGTAGGTATAACTATAGACCAATTCGTATTAGTGGAAATTAACTGTTGCGAACTATGATTGTAGTTATAATAGCAAAAACTAAGACACAAATTTAAAAAAAAAAAAAAACAAAGAATATATTTTTAGTTGGAAAGGAAATGTTTTTATTCGAAAAGTTAAAGAGTTCCTGATTTTACGATAAATAACTAAACAACATTTGACGAATATCAGTTTTCAGTGCATTAAATTACCACATAGTGACGTTGTGGTTACAAATAACCATAATATACCCATTTATAACCTGGTGATTACCAGAAAAGCTCAAAATATGATTTCTTGTTAATTCATAAAACTTGCAAGTCACTAAATTTCTTTAATAATTTTTTTTTTCGATTATTTGTTTCATGCCAGACGTTGAGTACGCAATTCTACTATGACATCTCAGCATTATGCACGATTTCAACAATTTCGTTTCCCGAATTTGGTTGTATAAAAACCCTTAGGACGATTACGGCCATATTATTCACTCGATTCGTCCAGATTAAAAATTTAAATCCAGATGGAAAGCATACAAATTCAATGTAAATACATCTGGATTTAAGTTTTAATCTGGAAGTATCAAGTGAATAATATGGCGGCTAGTGTTAGGATCTACTTGAAAACTGCTCAAACTAAGTTACCCATACCCCGTATTAAAAAATTATTTATAGTTTTTTCGGGATGAAATATTTTAGATTTAACAACGGCCGATAAATTAATCGTACTTTTTACTATTATTTTTTTTGTAACGCGTTAAAAACTACTCGTTATTTATGTAACGTTAACTGGGAAGTTCGTCCAGGCTTCAGTTGAAACACGCAAACAAAAAAAGCAAAGCTTGCCAGAGGTTAAACAAACTCTTTGATTGTGTTAGTAGACCAATAATATTAAAAACTTATATTTTCATTGAAAAAAAACAGCGAATAATAAAAATCACTGAAAAGACCATTCGCTGATGTATGTTTGTAATTGTTTGTTTAACCTCTGACTAGGATTCTATAACTGTAAAAACAAGAAGGAAAAAACACAAAGATAGTTTCCCGAAAAGCCCAATTGGTTGTAAAATTTTCCACCCCATCAACTATAATTTTGTATGCCTCTTGGCTTTGTCATGACAATGCGTCAACCACAAACAACTACCTACATCAAATGCGAGTAAATTTTTCAATCTTCTTAATGATCCTGCTGGACGAAGAGTTGGCTACTTAAATGTACACTAGAATTAATCTTTCTTAACTTACCTACTCAGAGTAATAGATATTTCATTGTTTCACAATTTTCTATGTGTAAAATTATAAAGTAATAATAAGAAAAACCTGGAGAGTGTCCCAATTCATTGCACGGCACTGAAAAAGAATGTTCGATTGAATAATTTTCGCATTTACACTCACGTTGTTCGTTGATCGGGTGGGTAACATCGAACACCGAAAATTCAAAGCCACTTTGAATTAATTCGTTCTTCATTCGGTGTTCATTCGTTGTTCGGTGTTATTATTTAGACAACGTACACGGACGATAAAACCGAAGGATATATAATATGGAGTGCTTGTTTTTATTCGAATGCGTACCTTTCATAAGGGTCGCTGTTTGAAGTTTTTCTGTCGGTCGTCCACTAGGCGCTCAACGCACAAATTTCGAATTCAACGCACTCCACTCTAATGTACGGTGCCTTCAATTCTATACAACCAACGAGTTGGATTCAGTTGTTGACCGTTGCTCAACGAATTGCTCAACAAGTGTACGGGTAGCGTACGAGCTCGTGTTGCTCGTTGAAAATGTTCGATCAACGCGTTGAGCAACATTTTTAGGATAATGTGTTGCACATTATTTGTTCGACTCGTTGATCAACTCTTTAATTTTCTCTGGGGTTCGTGACGGTAGACGTATGATATTTCTGTTGTGTTGCGTTGGTTGCGATGAACTTTGTGTGTGTACGTGTATTCAGTTGTCGTCAACTTGCTCAGAACAGAGCAACAACTGCAATAGTTGTTGCTCTGTTCTGAGCATATTTGGGCTCGATATATCGGATCAGTAATGAGAGGCTGTCCAAACACTTTTTTTTATAGTCAACCGATTGGTTCAGCAGCTGGAGATGGGAGACTTTGATTCATCCTTGGTACCAGGGCAAAACATGCTTATCTGCCAAGATACCCTCACAAATAACCAAGTAGTTCATTCAGAATTAATACCAGAGCACAACCTGTCTTCCCTCACGATATTCAGATTGATGACTTTTCCTCGTTGTCGTCTATTTTGGAAACAAGATAAATTCTTAAAAAAAAATACCTTAAAATAATCGTTTTTCAATGTATTATAAATTGCTTCCAGGGATTCTCATCTTCATATGGGTAATCTGTGATGTCAGGTTTGAGTTTCTGTTTATCGTGGTGCGTTGAACGCGTTCCCCAACGAGTGATCCTTGGTTAAATGTACGAAGGCATCAACTCGTCCATCAACTTGTTGAGCAACCATATCGAAAACGCAGTTGATCAACTGGAAAAAAAAAATTTTCTGTCAAAATCGAACAAGTTTATCAACTAGTGTACGAAGTTATTCAACATTTGAGTAAGTTGGTGAACTAGGTGTACGAGGTTATTCAACACTGGAATAAGTTTAAAGAGTTGATCAACTAGGTGTACGAGGTAATTCAACATTTGGGAGAGTTGCTCAACTATGTGTACGGGGCTTCCAACGCATTTTGTTCAACTTTCGTTTCTCAACGTGAACAACGTTAGTTGCTGCACTAGTGTAAGAGGTTGAAATTTTGTTTATCCAACGAAAGAGTTGAATATAAAGTTGAACGAAGTTGGTTGAACTTGTGCGAACGTTAGTGGACGACCGGCATAACGATAAACTGTAGTAATGGGGAATTCCTTTCAAAAAAGAAATCGATTTTTTTCTAAACAGAATCGAATTTTTTCTGTCAATTGAGAGGAATTCGTTTTTCGTAAAAGAATCGATTTTTTTTGGTGTGATTGTGTTACCTTATAGCTGCAATTGACGCAAAACGTCAAGAAATTATTCACAAAACTATTAAGGTTGTTTGTTTTTGTTGTGAGAAAAATGTTTTACCAATAGAATTAAATTAATAAATAAAAGATATTAGCCAGCTTATACGGTGCATTTTATTTGTTTGAACTTCTATTTGCACATATATTTTTAAGGAAAATTGTTGATTTTTCACTTGCACTGAAAGTTTTTAACACGTCTTTCACTAGCGAAAGCAATTTTTTTTTTGTCAAATTTGTGTTTGATAATGAACAACGCACAATATATTATTTTTATAGCTGTATTGACTGAATATATTGTTGAATATTTTGTTAAATTATGTAGAATTCGTTGCAACCAAAAAATAAACAACTCGTCTTCTAATGTCGTTTTCGAGTGGACGTCCGGAGCTACTCCTTTTTCACTCCTTTTACTCCAAATTTCCCATTTTAGATAGGAATGGAACAGTTCCGAAATCCAAACGAAAACGACATAAAAATTCCGCGACTTTCAATTTGACGTATTAGAAATGTCAAGTCTTCATAGTGTGTGTGTGTGCAAATCAGTGTGAAATCTTGCTAAAAATGCAAGATTTGTTTTGACAGAAAAGAATCGATGTTGTTTAGAAAAAATTCGATTCTTTTTAGAAAAAATTCGATTTCTTTGTTTAAGGAATTCGCCATAAGACAAAAATAATACACAAAGAAGTAATGCTGGATTTACACGACTGACAAATTGGCAGTATTCTGGCAGTGAACTGTCAAAAAACTGGCAGAACAATGGAAAAATGAATTCTTTTGGCAGCATAAGTAAAAATCGCGCTGCCTTCTATATCCTGTTTCTAGTTTGGATTTCCAGTCTAGGCAACCGTCTCGACTCTCGAGGAATTGGCAAGCTTTTGTGAATCGCTGTCTGCGGTGTATCCTTATATTTATAATTCGTTGGCCACAAATCATATCCAATCAGAAACTGTGGTAAAGAAAGAACTTAAGGCTGTTGGTTATCGAGATAAGGCGAACTTCATGGCGTTGAATTGGTCAGACCCTGAGGAAGCCAGTCGCTCTCCTTGCGAGGCAATCCTTTGAATGGCATTCTGAGGAACAACATGAAAATCATTTGTCTTAACATGCCGCCTCCACTGGGCATGAACGATGCTCGGATTATGAACATGTCTAAAAAAAATCCAATGGAGGCACAAAAATCCATGTCCGTGCAGCAACATGTCGACGAAAACTTCATTTTGAACACGACATGACCGCTGTTCAAAGTTTGGGCATGAGATTTGACGTTTCACGTGTGTGAGAGTTTTTTTCTGCTTCTCCCTGAATGCATTGGTAAATGTTGAAGGAAAAAGGTAGAAGTAGTGGTAAAAGAAATGTATGTATGTGAAACGACATGACATAATTTGCCCAGCGGAAAAAAATTCGCTGATTGTTGATTGGATTGTGGTTGTTGATATATATGAATTGTATATAGACACATACATACATATATTATATTCTAATTAAGTACATAGAGTGTAAAAGCTCTTATTTTAAGTGAGTTGTAAGGGCAATTAATTGAAATATTTGAGAAGTATTTTAAGCCAAAGGTAAATGTTATCGCAGAAAGGTTTAAATTTTATAAGAGAAACCAAAAGGTGCATGAAACTATTTGTGATTATGTACTGGAATTAAAAACTTTGGCTCAATCGTGTGATTTTAAGACTTTTTTAAATGATGCTCTGAGAGACAAACTCGTGTGTGGTATATACCATGAGGCTATACAGCAAAAGCTTTTAAATGAAACGGGATTAACGTTTGATAAAGCTTGTGAACTAGCAAAGAGCATCGAGATGACGAATCTGCAGTTACGTCAGATGAGGCCAGACAGTTTCAACAGTATATCATCGTCAAATTACAATCAGCAGCATCGTAGGAGGGACCAGTCAAGAACAAGATCAGCAAGCAGAAACAACAATAGAACACATATGCAGGGAAAATATGATAAGAAGCAGAATGAAAAGAAAAATTTTAAGAATTATGTTTGTTTTAACTGCGGAAAAAGTGGACATTTTAAAAAAGAATGTAGATATTTAAATAATAATAATAATAATAATAATAGTAGCATGAATAAAAAAAGATTTAATGTTAATAACATAGAAAGTGATAGCATGAATTATAATGATGTTTCCCTGGGATATATAAATTCAGTGTCAAATATTGCAAACCTAGCGCATGTTATTAAATTAGACATAAATAAAATTAGCATTGAGATGGAAGTTGACAGTGGCGCGTGTTCAACGGTTGTAAATTATGATTTTTACCGAAAATACTTTAGCGATATAAATATTTTATCTGTTCGAAAACAGTTAAACGTGGTAACAGGACAAGAGGTAGAAATTATGGGCAAAATTATGGTAAGTGTGCAAGACTTGCAAAATATATCTAGTTTTCATAATTTGGAAATGTTGATTATAAACTCAAAGCGTACATTTACTCCGCTTTTAGGTCGCGATTGGCTAGATATTTTACTCCCGGATTGGAGGGCAAACTTTACAGTTAATAGAGTGGATGATATGGTGTCGGATAAAATAAGAGTGTTATCGTTAAAATTTCCAAAAGTATTTTCAAAAGATATGAGGGATCCGATTATTGGTTACAGTGTTCAGCTTAGATTGAAAGAAAATGTCGTTCCAAGTTTTTCAAAGCCCTACACAGTTCCATTTGGAATTCGTAACAGAGTAGGCGAGGAGATTGACAAATTAGTGTCACAAAATATTTTAGTACCAGTGGAATCCAGCGAATGGGCATCTCCGATGGTAATAGTCCCAAAAAAGAATGGTGATTTAAGGTTATGTTTAAACTGCAAAGTTGCAGTAAATAAAGCAATACAAAGCCAAGTCTATCCACTTCCTAGAATGGATGACTTATTTGCAAGATTTAGTAATTGTTCTATATTTTGTGTATTGGATTTATCGGGTGCGTACTTACAACTCGCTGTGCATGAGAAATCTCAACACATATTAACTGTTAACACCCAAAAAGGTTTGTTCAAATTTACAAGACTACCTTTTGGAGTATCGGTGGCTCCAGCGGAGTTTCAGAAGGTCATGGACGAAATTTTAAAAACAACGGATAAAGTTGGTTGTTATTTAGATGATGTGTTGATTGGGGGATTAAGTTTGGCCGAATGCGAGCAAAAACTTGACGAGGTGCTACAGAAATTAGAAAATCATAATATTAGAGTAAATGTTGAAAAATGTAAATGGTTTATGAAGGAAGTAGAGTATCTAGGTCATACTATTGCAGGAAATGGTATTAAGCCCAACAAGGAAAAAGTTAGAGCCATTTTAGAAGCACCTAGCCCAGTAAATGTTACCCAACTTAAAAGTTTCTTTGGATTAATAAACTTTTATAATCGGTTTATTCCAAATTTAGCCTCTGAATTAAGGGTACTGTATGATCTTTTAAGGAAAAACAATAGGTTCGAGTGGAATTCAAACCATCAAGATACATTTGAAAAAGCAAAAAAGCTTATAGTCAGCCACAATGTATTAGAGCATTTTGATCCGGAAAAGCCTATAATAGTTACGTGCGACGCTAGTCCTTATGGTGTGGGGGCAGTTTTATCGCATCTAGTAAACGGCGTAGAGAAACCTGTCATTTTTGCTTCATCTTCACTTAGTGATGCAGAGAAAAACTATTCTCAAACCCATAGGGAAGCTCTGGCAATTGTTTATGCAGTGAATAAATTTCATAAATATCTGTATGGGCAAAGATTTACCATAGTTACTGATCACCAGGCATTAAGAGAAATCTTTAGTGAAAAGAAAGGTCATTTGGCAGTCGCAGCAGCAAGGCTGCAACGGTGGGCGATTCAATTAGCTATGTATGATTTCAACGTGAAATACAAAAGAGGATCTCAATTAGGTAATGCGGATGCCTTATCCAGGTTGCCGGTCAGTAGCCCAACGGAAATTTCCGAAGAGTTTCTTAATTTTTTGTCTTTTGCTCCTGAAAATATTAAACTTTTAAAATTAGAAGATATTGCACTCGAAACGAAAAAGGATAAGCTCTTACTAAAAGTATATAAGGGATTAATAAATAGTGAAGATCAGTATGTTGACATGGAAACGAAATATTATTTTGAACGATGTTTAATGTTTTCTTGTAACAATAAGTGTATTTATTACGGTAACAGAGTTGTAATTCCGGAAACGCTTAAACATGATGTACTAAAGATGTTACACGATACACATATAGGGATTACTAGGATGAAGATGTTAGCGCGAAGCTATGTATGGTGGAAGGGTTTGGAGACTGATATAGAGGAGTTTGCAAAATCTTGTAGTGTTTGTTGCAAAACACAGAATGCTAACCAATCCTTCAAGGGATCACATTGGATCCCATCATCATATCCTTTTGAAAGAATCCACATCGACTTTTTTGATATCGTGGGAAAAAAATTTTTATTGCTCGTGGATAGTTACTCTAAATGGATTGAAATATCAGAAATGAATAGTACTCGCGCGGAAAAAGTAATTGAAAAACTACGTAGTTGGTTTGCAGTTTTTGGGTTACCTTCTAAATTAGTTTCTGATAATGGGCCTCCCTTCCAATCTTGTGAATTTAAAGAATTTTGCGAAAGAAATGGAATAAACATGCTTAAAACACCACCATATCATCCACAATCAAACGGTCTTGCAGAAAGAGCCGTACAAACTGTAAAAAGTGCCCTTGAGAAATTCTTAGTTGAATCGATGCCAGTAAAAAGTTTTACTTTGAAAATAGCAAATTTCTTGCTTAAATATCGTAATACGCCCACGGTTTCTACAAATAAATCTCCAGCAAGTATGATTTTTAATTTCAAACCAATAACATGTTTAGAAATCTTAACAAAAGCTAATCAAAATCACGCGAAAACAACCGATGAGCATGCGTTTCAAAATAATCTTAAAATAATTGATGGTTTGAAACAAAATAAAAAATTTAAACAAAATGAAACAATTTATTACAAAAATCACTTTAAATCTCATGTTAAATGGATTCCAGGATTTATAGTTAAACAAATTTCTAAATTCATTTATCTAATTTGTATAAATGGCAGTAAAAGAGTAGCACATATCAATCAATTAAAAAAACACAATTATTCTGTTCGATTTAGTCCTGCCAATTCTTTTATTCAAAACGACATACCTAAAAATCAAGTAACAAAACTTGATTCAAAAACACAATTAGAGGAAGATGAAGAATATCAAAGCGCTGAAGAAGAATTAGAAATAGATAGAGATAGAGAAGCGCTAAAAAAACAATTCAGGCAAGATCAAATAAAGTTCAATAAGAAATTTAATAATAATTCTAAACGTTAAAGTTGAATAACCTAAACTAAAAATTTGTAAATAAGATGAATTACCTAAAATGTAATTAAAATTTGTAAATAAGCTGAATTACCTATAGTTGAATTAAAATTTGTTAGTTATTTGAATTAACCTAAATTTAAATTGAACTGTTAAACTAAGTTGGGAAGGATTGATATATATGAATTGTATATAGACACATACATACATATATTATATTCTAATTAAGTACATAGAGTGTAAAAGCTCTTATTTTAAGTGAGTTGTAAGTGAATCACCAATAAAGACTGTTGAACATAAGAAACCAATCTGAGTATTATTATAATCATTAAAAATATATTAGTTGTGATGTTGGGCACCTGAATGCCCTGTGGAGTCGGGGTGTAAGATAACTCTAGTCTAATGGCGAATTCCTTTCAAAAAAGAAATCGAATTTTTTCTAAACAGAATCGAATTTTTTCTGTCAATTGAAAGGAATTCGTATTTCGTAAAAGAATCGATTTTTTTTTTTGTGTGATTGTGTTTGTGTCACTTTATAGCTGCAATTGACGCAAAACGTCAAGAAATTATTCACAAAACTATTCAGGTTGTTTGCTTTTGTTGTGAGAAAAATGTTTTACCAATAGAATTAAATTATTAAATAAAAGATATTAGCCAATTTGTTGGTACATTTTATATGTTTGAACTTCTATTTGCACATATATTTTTAAAGAAAATTGTTATTGAAAAGTTTTCACTTGCACTGAAAGTTTTTAACACGTCTTTCAATCGCGAAAGCTATTTTTTTTTTTGTCAAATTTGTGTTTGATAATGAACAACGCACAATAAATTATTTTAAAGCTGTAGGTATTGACTGAATATATTGTTGAATATTTTGTTAAATTATGTAGAATTCGTTGCAACCAAAAAATAAACAACTCGTCTTCCAAGAATTCCACGACTTTCAATTTGACGTATTAGAAATGTCAAGTCTTCATAGTGTGTGTGCAAATCAGTGTGAAATCTTGCTAAAAACCACAGATTAGCCACATGAAGATGAGAATCTCCGGCAGCCATTTTAATTTGCCTACAAGCTTGAACTGGCAGTTATGAGATAAAAAATGAGAATGTGTGTATACAAATCTCACACATAGACAGTAGGGATCTTCACACACCTAGTTAAATTGTTGTTGCAATTCACATCTATTCATCGACGCGGGAAAAAATTACAAATACAACAATGTAAACAAATGGGTTTTGGAGGGTGAAACGTACGAAACATTCTCATCTTCATATGGCTAATCTGTGCTAAAAACGCAAGATTTGTTTTGACAGAAAAGAATCGATTTTGTTTAGAAAAAATTTGATTCTGTTTAGAAAAAATTCGAATTTTTTGTTGAAAGGAATTCGCCATAAAATTAAAATTAATTTGGATGGTCCGGGTGGAATTTTTTGATGGACGAAAAAATAATCTACAAAAAAAAACAACTTTCAGGAAAATATGATTGGATATAAGATAGGAAAATTGTAGGCAAACGATCAAAAGTTAAAATACTTCTAATGATTGTTTTCGATAGATTAGGATCTTAAAAAAGTTCTTAACGATATGAATAAATAATAATAATAAAACCATGAAATAAAATGCAAATTATGTATCTTTAATTTAATTGGGAAAAAATAATTAACAAACTCTTAGGAATTGTTAAACCTTAACTTGCACACCGGCAACAAAAACCTTAACAATATTTCGCTCATCGCCAACGTAAATAAATTTCTGTACTAATTCCAAGATTTTCATTTCTTCAGATTTATCCTCGTTCCAAGTTTTATACGAATTAAAATTATGCAGCGGATATTTAGTTGTATCGATAAGAATTGCATCGAATTCTTTACCAGATTTAAAATTTCCTGTAACATGATCCAAAGCCAAAGCTTGGGCTCCACCCAGAGTTGCAAGATATATAGCTTGTTTATAATTAAGAGGTTTATAATTAGCACCTGAGCTGTGCCCTGTGTTTGGACATCCTTTGATGTGCTGTTTTTTTACAAACTCAAGGCTGTGAGAAACATCCATGGCACGTAGAATTGCATCCTGAATTGACATCGAACTTCCAGCGGAAACGTCTGCGAAATAGACAAGTTTAAGTTGTTGTTCTATCTGAAGTTTTATTTCAATTACCAGTTCCAAGTCCAACTTTAATTCCATGATTTAAGAGTCTGAAGACATCACAAAAGCCGGATGACAACATCGCATTCGAGGCAGGGCAATGGGCAACAGAAGATCCCCGCGAGCTAATTAGCTTGATTTCGTCGTCTTCTAAGTGGACTGCGTGGGCTAAAATTGTCTTCAAAAATAAAATTTAAGTTTAAAGTTTAGAAGAAAAATAAATAATTTATTGAGAATGAAAATGTACGTTTTTAAAAGACAAAGAAGCATGAGAATGTTGCAATTTATGTGAATATTTTTTTAACCTGCCCTTAATAAAAGTTCTTACCTTTTTAGTAAGCAAGTTGGCACTATCGTAGACTTCAGCGTAATTCTTTGAGAAAATTTCGTGGACAAATTCGATTTCAGCAATACTTTCACTGATGTGGGTCTTGAAATAAAATGAATGGTTCACAAGCTAAATTTATATAATGTTGCTGATAACCAATTATTATACCTGAATGTGTAAATCGTGCTCATGTGCTATACTTCCTAGTCCCGAGAGAAGTTTTTCATCGCAACTTATGGCGAATCGTGGAGTTATGATTGGTTGCACCAAATTTGTTTTGAGTAACTTAAAATCATTAATGTAAGCTTCAGTTTCTTTGATTGACTCTTCGTATGTTTCTCTGGATAAATAGATTTTAAAATAATGAGAAAATATTTTCTATAATAACACAGAGCTGAAAGTATGTATGTACTTATAGAAATCAGGAATGTTACAATTGGAACAAACTTTTCCTATCAAGGCTCGCTGACCTTGCTGTAAGGCTTCCTTTGCCAAAATAAGAGTGCTGTCCTTGTGATTGGTTCCAAAATATGAGGCCAAAGTAGTGCCACAGCGTAATGTCGTTTTCTAGAGATACAAAAATAAAGCTTAGTGATTTTACATTTTGTTTGTTTTTGCATTCAAGGCATAACATTGCATTTGAGCATTACATACATAAAATACATAACCCTACTCGCATGGGCGGATTTGATTCAAATTCGGTGTTTTCAAATTTTTGTCTTAGTAGACATGTATGTACCTACTAATTTACGGGCCCAGTCTTGTTTTGTTTTAAATTATCTCGGAAATGCCTCTTATGAGTTTGTGGCGATCCATTAATTTACTTTAAATAATATGTATATTCCACTTATTTTTTAAGATAATAATATTTCACTTAGTTTAAGAACAATTTATCAATCATTCGTAAAATAATTTATTAATGGGCGATTTCATAAAGCCCTTTTTACTATTTAAAAGGTTTTTAATCTTAAAATGACGTTTGTTTCATACAAAATACGTCATTTAAAAATTGAAAAGCCTGTTTTAATATTTGTGAAACCGAACATAAGTTTGTTTATCGAATGTAAACAAACTTTTAGTATAAATAGTGCTTGAAAAATAAATAAAAACCAGTTCTATCTGCGAATTCAAAGGATCAACTTCTCTTAATTAAGAAGCTACCACATTGGTGACCCCGAGTTAAAACACTTGAACACGTATTACAAGATACCACACTATCACAATTTACAAGGCCCGACACACGGTAAGGTGCCTAACAACTCACATTCACACATAGTTAAGAAGGTATCTCCCAACCCACAGTAAGGTCCCATTAACCTACACGACAAAGGACATCTCACACCAACACAATTCCTGACACAAAAGAAAAGGTAGCAGAAGGATTAATTGCCAAGGTTTCCATAATAGTGCCACCATTCTGGAATCGGAGCCCTGACCTGTGGTTCCTTCAGCTTGATGATACCACTTCTGGTTGGAAACCTAGAAGCTATAATGTGCTGACCGAAGCACCGAAGTTCGAAACGTGGTTACCAGCCCTCCTGCCACGGAAAAATACAATGGCCTGAAGAATCGACTTATGTCAGCATTCCAAGAATCGGAACTGAAGAGCCTCCAGACCCTCCTCAGCGGCATCACGCTTGATGGAAGACGACCAACTTAGCTGCTCACAAAGATGAGAGATCTTGCATCAGCCACATCAGCAATGTATGGGAACATCATCTCGATGAGTTCGGTCTTTGATTCAGTAAAGTGACACAAATTGGCAGGGACCGTAATGTATCCAGACGATGTGTGTCAACTGGAATTTTGGGATTACCAATGTCAAGCAATTGTTTTGAAAAAAACTTCTGCAGATCGGTCGTACTGCAATTCGACTGGCATGTCCATATTTAATTTAAGTGTATTCCCTTAAAATGGACCACTTCAAACATGCCTTATTGTTGTTTTTAAAGAATGAATTATTTATACATACATACTTAACACTCAGCTCAAAAACACTCTGCTCATAAACACTCTGTTTTAATAATCACCTTTTCTCTGCACTTTGTAATTTATTATAAAAATAAATAAATAGATGTTTCTTTTATTCTATTCTCAATATCCAAGATACTAGTTTGTGTTTCCTTATTTTCCTTTTGGAATATTCTCGGTCGTTTTTCATCAGGTTATGGGCCCAGATCCCGCAAAGATTATTTTGTTTGATCATTTTATTTAAAAATAATTCAAAACTTAAGATGGCATCAAATGCTATGTCTTTAGAAAAGCTGAAGGGACGAGAAAATTTCGATGTATGGAAAATTGCGGCCAAATCATATTTAGTAATCAAAGGATTATGGGATTGCTTCGAGAATGAACTACAAGCAACGGCCACCGCGCTAGAAAAGGCCACTGATCTGAAAGCGAAGTCCGAATTAATTTTGTTGCTTGAAACACAGAATTATTCGTACATAGCGGACTCTTACTCGGCTAAAAGTGCATGGGATAACCTTACGAATGCGTTTGAAGATACTGGTCTTTGTAGGAAGGTGGATTTGCTGAAACAACTTGTGCAATTAAAGCTGAACGAGTGTGAATCCATGGAAGACTACGTGAACAAGATGGTAATGACGTCAATTAAGGTTAGGAAAGCAGGTCTGAAGATAGACGACGAAATTGTGGCATCACTGATGTTGGCAGGGCTGCCTGAAGATTTCAAAGCATTAGTTATGGCTGTTGAAAATTCATCAAAGATATTAACTAGTGATGCCGTGAAGACTCTTTTACTGCAACAAGTGAAATACAATTCGAATTCAAGTGGAAGTGCCATGTTTGTTAAACCGAAGTTCAAATCTCAAAAACATAAGCCACAACCAAAATTCAGATGTCACAACTGTGGAGAAATTGGTCATTTCGCAAGACAATGTTCAAATAAAAAAAAAGTAAGCAATAAATCAAACGAGATTGCTATGTTTTCATCTTTTTTAGCCAAAAGTGAAATCCCAGAAGATGCATGGTATATAGATTCAGGAGCATCAGTGCATATGACGATGTGCAAGTCGTTCCTGAAGAATCTTAGATCACCAACGCACAAAGAGATTGTTGTTGCTAATAATGCAAAGTTGGCGGTCGAATGCATAGGTGATGTTAGTTTGACTCTTGTGGATGGTCAGAAGAAAACGAGTGCTACAGTCTACGATGTGCAATACGTTCCAAATTTATGTGCAAATTTAATCTCCGTAAGCCAATTAGTCAAAAATGGTAAAACAGTACGTTTTGAAAAAGAATGCTGCAAAATTTTGAACGATCGTAAGGAAGTTATAGCATCGGCAACCCAGATTAACAATATGTACCGCTTGAATTGCATTGTGCCCAAAACATCGCTTCTGAATAATTCTGTCGTTTTGCTTGCACAGAATGAAACGAATCTATGGCATCGTCGAATGGCACACATCTGTGACGACAATTTAATGAAAGTGAAAACAGCAGTTAGTGGTGTATCTATTGGTGGAAAGATGGATGAAAAATGTGCTATATGTATCAAGGGAAAGCAAGTAAGAGAACCCTTCAAGTCAACTGGTACCCGTGCGAAAGCTGTTTTAGATTTGATCCACTCCGACGTTTGTGGACCAATGCCGGTGAAGTCGTGTTCAGGATATAGATTCTTCGTCACATTTGTAGACGATTTTAGCCGAAAGTTATTTCTCTATCCACTGAAGCAAAAATCTGAAGTTTTCGACATTTTTTTAACATTCAAGGCTCTTGTAGAAAACCAATGTGGAAAGAAAATAAAAATTCTTCGGACTGATAACGGTACGGAATACTGCAATTCAAAGTTTCAACGATATTTATCTGAATGCGGAATTCAACACCAAAAATCAGCCCCGTATACTCCACAACAGAACGGAGTTGCTGAAAGGATCAACCGAAACATAATTGAACGAGTGCGTTGCATGTTGTTTGATGCCAATCTTGGCAAACGTTTTTGGGCTGAAGCAGCATCAACTGCTGCATATATTTTGAACCGGATCCCTTGCAGAAGTGAAAAAACAAAAACACCTGAAGAATTGTGGTCGAAAGTAAAGCCAGACTTGAAAATGTTGCGGGTGTTTGGTTGCAAGGCTATGGTGCATATCCCATCTGAAAAACGTCAGAAGCTCGATGCAAAGTCTACTGAATGTATTTTGTTTGGATACAGTACTGAATCAAAGGCTTACCGTCTCTACAACATGGTAACTCAAAAAATTATTGTAAGTCGAGATGTTGTGTTCTTTGAGAATTCCCGAAGAAAAAAGGTAATTGACACTCAAAACCTTAACATACCTTTCGTTACATTTTTTGAAGAACCAACTGAACAAAATGCCGATTCTGAGGGGAAAGTTAGCCAAGACTCTGACATTGTTTCTGAAGATTTTAATGTTGTCTCCTTAACTGATACTCAAATTGAAGAAAACGACAGCAGTTCTTATGAAACAGATGAAGGCGATATCAGTTCCACAGATTTGCAAGTGCAACAGGAAACCCAGGATACAACAGGCATCGGTGATGAAGTTGAAGCTACAATAGATGTCACACGGAAAGATGCTGTCCCTGTTCGTAAATCCAAACGAGTACCGAAACCTAATCCGAAATATCAGGCAAGTTATACTGTTAAATTTGAAAATAATGACCCAGAAACTGTTAAAGATGCTATGTCACGCCCTGATGCACCTATGTGGCAAAAGGCAATGGAAGTCGAATTTGAATCCCTTAAGTTAAATAATACATGGGATTTGGTAGATCTACCCAAAGACAAACATCCCATCAAATGTAAGTGGGTATTCAAAACGAAGCGGGATGTAAATGGGGACATTTTAAGGTACAAGGCGCGTTTGGTGGTAAAAGGCTGCTCCCAAAAACAAGGCATCGACTACGAAGAAACTTTTTCACCTGTAGCTAGATACTCGTCGATTCGTTTTTTGATTGCGATTGCATCCAAATTCGATCTCAACATTCGTCAGATGGATGCCGTTACTGCGTTTCTGAATGGTGAAATAAAGGAAAATATTTTCATGGTACAACCAACAAACTTCAGTAATGGATCCAATAAGGTATGTAAGCTGAATAAATCCTTATATGGTTTAAAACAGTCGAGTCGAGTATGGAATGAAAAATTGAACAATGTTTTATTGGTGGCTGGTCTTAACCGTTCGGATGCTGATCAATGCATCTATTATAAAGTTACCAAAAGCAAAATGACCTTCGTCGCTGTTTACGTAGACGACGTTTTAATTTTCTCCAACGATGAAATTCAAGAACAAATTGTAAAAGATAGTTTAGTGAAGAACTTTGAAATGAAGGACTTAGGTGATGCATCTTCAGTCCTAGGAATTCGTATCACTCGAAATAGGTCAGCTGGCACAATTGCTATTGATCAGTCCCAATATATCTTAGAAATTCTAAGTCGATTTGGAATGTTCGACTGCAATCCAGTATCGACACCGTTGGATTTAAATCAAAAGATTTCTCTGCAAATGTCTCCAACTTCAGAAGATGAAAAGCAATTGATGTCCAAAGTACCATACATGGAAGCTGTTGGATCCCTGCTATTTGCTGCTCAAACTACTAGGCCAGATATAAGTTATGCTGTCAATTTGTTGAGCAGGTACAGTACTAATCCAGGAAAAGCGCATTGGACAGCCATAAAGCGTATCTTTCGCTACTTGAAAGGCACAATCGACAAGAAACTTACCTTCTATAAAGAACATAGCCAGATTCAAGGATTCTGCGATGCCGATTGGGCAAGTGACATCGACCAGCGTAAGTCAACTACAGGTTATGTTTTTATGATGCAAGGTGCAGCAATTTCTTGGTCATCAAAGCGACAGCCAACTGTTGCGCTTTCAACGACTGAGTCGGAATTTATGGCTATGGTTGCTGCTATACAAGAATCAGTTTGGCTCAAGCGTTTAGAAACCGAACTGTTCCCAGATTGCTCAAAAGAAATGGACCTGTTTTGTGACAACAAAACTGCAATTCAACTTGCAAAGAACAATGCATATTCCGCCAGAACTAAGCATGTAGAAACGAAAACCAAATTCGTTCGCGAAAAAATTCAAGGTGGAACTATTAACTTGAAATATACTCCCACCAACGAAATGTTAGCCGACATTTTAACAAAAGCTTTGCCATCTACCAAGCATACAGCAGATGCCAAACGATTAGGTTTAGCCATTTAAAATATTATTATTTTTTGTCATTATTCATTCAGGGAAAGTGTTGTTTTTAAAGAATGAATTATTTATACATACATACTTAACACTCAGCTCAAAAACACTCTGCTCATAAACACTCTGTTTTAATAATCACCTTTTCTCTGCACTATGTAATTTATTATAAAAATAAATAAATAGATGTTTCTTTTATTCTATTTTCAATATCCAAGATACTAGTTTGTGTTTCCTTATTTTCCTTTTGGAATATTCTCGGTCGTTTTTCATCACTTATGTTCGGCGGCTTGCGATGATCGTGGAATCACTGTCACTATCCATCCGCTTTGCTGCAACACTTTGGCTATCTCAGATTTCCTCGAAAGGTTGCAAGTTGGAGTTTCATTAATTTGCATGTTCAACGGCAACTTGATTGCTGAATCGCTGAATGAGCTGTTCGACCGCCTTCCAACAACGTAGCTGCAATACTTGATGAAGTAAGTGTAAGTGCAATTCCATTTTTCAATTGGGCTTTTCGGGAAACCATATCTTTGTCTTTTTTTCTTCTTGTTTTTTACAGTTATAGAATTCTAGTCAGGGGTTGAACAAACAAATACAAACACAATGGCGAATGATCTTTTCAGCGACTTTTATTATTCGCAGTGTTTTTTTTTAATAAAAATATAAGTTTTTAATATTAATGGATTCTTAAATTTTAGTATAATAACATTTATTGAATAGTTGGAAAGCTCTTTGTGAGAAAAAAAAAACAAGCATTACCATGAAAAATACTTTGTATGAAAAGTTTTGGGAAGTGGAGTCCGATTCACAAGAACAAATTTAATAAAATAACTAAAATTTTGAAGTCTTAACATGTTTTTAAGATTCGAAGTAGAACTTTGATCTTTTATCTGTTTAAACTTTTATAAGCAATAGTTTAAACAGAAAACTTTTCTTTTACAATAATATTTTGAGCCAATTTAGAGATCACAATTCACTTAGTTATTATTTGAGCCATTGAAAGGCGATGTTCAGATTGCACTAACACAATCAAAGAATTTGTTTAACCTCTGACAAGCTTTCAACTGACGTCTGGGCAGGCTTCCTAATCGAATTGTTGCCAATATCAATGATATTAGAAACGTTTTCCAGTTCCTTCGGAGGCATCTAAAAAAAAATTCCGCCAGTTCCATCGTTCACCACTTTCATGAGCGTATCGTATAGGCATATTTTTGTTTCTGATTTAAAAAGAGAACGTTTCTTTGAACGGCTTCTCTCAATGCCCCGAATCGTATTGTGTTTCGCGTCTCAGCTCATGATTTAATTTTCTAGTTCTCGCGCACTGACAAACTGATGATAGATTTTAATAATCGTCTTGAAATTTAATTTATTTATTTTCTTTTTTTCGACAATCAACTGACACTTTTATACTTTTTTGCATTTCACTGTCAAAAAAATGACAGAATAATGGAAAAATTCATTCTTTTGGCAGTATAGTGACAGAAAAAGGCCAATTTGTCAGTCGTGTAAATGCAGCATTACACTTTTTTTATTTTTGAAACAGAACTGTTCTGTTTGGTGTTCCAACAGACCAAAAAGAGCGGACCTCATACAAAACCTATCAAACAGACAAATTTCTGAACGCACCTATAAATATTTGACAACCAAATGATAGTTTTTTTTTTTTTTGAAGAAGAAGAAGAAGAAAGACAAAAGTGGTACGTTCTTTTTCTAACAATAGTTAACTATTGTTGTTATGTCAAAAAAAATTGTTGAAGTGTCATTGTTAGACATTGTTAGGATTTTACGATTTCATTTAGGAACGATTTATTGTTAGATATTGTTGATCTGTCAAATGAAAAATAAAAAAAATATTAATATTTTCATTTTTATGGCACAAACTCATATTTTTTGCAATGTAAATTCTGCTTTCTCATTTTTAATTGGAAAAATGCATTTTAATTTGGTTCGTATTACTTACTTCACAAAAAGCACCAAATATTTGATATGTTTTGTAATCAAATTGGCTCACATGTGTACTTTGACAGATCAACACTTTCAATTCATATCATGGACATGAGTTGAAAGTAGTTACAAAACATAACTTTTTGACACTTCAAAATGAATTTAGGAACGATGTTAATGTGTCAAGTACTTACAAATCGTAACTATTTTTGATTAAAGGAACGACAATAGTCAACTATTGTTAACAATAGTTAACTATTGTTAGAAAAAGAACGGACCAAAGACATCAAATGTTTCACAGCTAGGAACATTTTGTATTGGAAAATTAAATTGTCGTTTTTAGTATTTTCCTTTACTTATTATTTATATTTTCGAATTTAGCGTGACAAACGAACAGCTATTGATTTTTATTTATATAATTAGATATCAATTGAAGATTGACAACCGTAGTCTGTTGTCACTCGGATCCGTATTGTTTTATTAATTGATTTATTAATAAAATACAACTAGTCATTCATTAACTAGTGAATCCAGTTGCGAAATACCAAACAATTTCTTAAATCAATCGATAATGACGACGGATATCTGATCGATAACCGCAGTAGACCTTTGTGTTTTCATACACATAAATTTTTTCTTCCCGGTTAACACCCTGTACTGTATTATTTTATTTAGATTTATTTAGACTTAAACAAGTTGTGTATACCTATTTTATTTAGTTACACTACAAAATACATATGTTATACATATAAAACAAACACTGATAACGTTCCACTTAACGACTTAACCATTAAAATAAAACCATTATAAGATAAGATAGTTTTTGTGGATTTTATTTCCCATCAGTTCAAGAAGAGGTCATTGTTTTTGAATGAAAATAGGTAGGTAGGTAGTAAAAAATAAAAATAGTTCACTTACCACAACTTGTTTGTATACTTTTCGGGCAAATTCTTGGTCAGCGAAATTTGCCTCCAGTGGAAATGTGTAAGTATTTAGCCATTGCAGCAATGGCATATCTAATCCGAGACCTATATGGGCAACCTGTGGTGCATGGATGTGACAATCAACAAAACCAGGCATTAGAAACTGATCTGGAGTGAGATAAATTTTCTCAAACTCGTCGATATTCTGGGTTGCGTGCCATGATCCATAGTCATCGCCGCAGCTGATGATCTATTTAATTACAGAATGGTTAAATCGTTGTGTGTAATGTTTGCATGTTTATAGTTTGTTTACCTTGCCATTTGCATCAATTGCAACAAATCCCTTTGTGAACACTTCAAATTCATTCAATGATTTGGTGTGTACAATTTGCCCGAAAAAAATCTTTGCCATGTCTGAGGAGTAGCGTGTACTTTACCGCAGTGGTGTTTTATTACTGAGTTTGAGTTTTATTGATGTAGATGTAGAATTGTAGTGAGTGAGGTAGTAAAGCGACTCAGCGAGTGATGTGATCTGAAACGTATTTAAAAGTTAGAGTTATTCTAAATCAAAGATACTCTAAATTGAGTATGTTCTGAGCTTTGAATAGAAAAAGGAATGAAACTAATCGGTTGGGAAGGGAAGGGGTACTAAAATGAATATAGAAATAGGATTGACAATTGAGTTTGAGTGTAAACAAAATTATTACAAACATGACTGCCACCTGACGGGAAGTCTATATTATGTATGGAAGTTAATCCAGACATGGAAATTTATAACAGATTTGGGCATAATTTGGGCACGCATAGTTTTGTTTGTGTGACGCACGCTGTGTTTCTGCACACCTACTTTTAAAGAAGTGACTCTACAAACATATGTAGATTTATAAAAGTACTGTTTATGCGGCACCGCACGGCCAGAGCCCTCCGCCGTATATTTTTCAAGTCGCGCGAACTTTTAATGGCGAAAAACTGTTATAACTGCTATAAATTGACATTTATCTAGTCTCTTCAAAATTAATCTTGATACCTAAATATGTATATGTAAGTATCAATATTAAAAAAAACGACCAATAGTGAAATCGGTGATGTTGAACGGGAGGCGATAGTCAGGAAGAAAATATAAAAATTGTAGTCTTGAATATTAGACATATTATAAACCTTTTAATTAAGAAATTATATTGTTTTGATTTAAAAGTTCAATTAAACTTTTACCAAATATAGTGAGTCCGAAAAAAACTTTAGCCAAATTCAAAATATTTAAAGTTGATGTGTTTGAAATATTAAAAAAAAATGAATAAACCCAACAATGCTTGAACAACCTGTTTGTTAGGAATTTAACAAAGTGGTAATCATGATAGAAGTTGTAATATAATAGGTTTGTTCAGTGACAAGATAGTTAGATTAGAACAGAACAGATTAGAACAGAATAGAACAGAACAGCACAGCACATCAGAACAAGTTAGAACAGGAAATCTGTTATCTGTTACACTTTCGAACAGGATTTTCTGTACTAGCTTTTTAGGTAGAACAACTTAGAACAGATTTCCTGTTCTAACTTGTTCTGACGTTTACCACGAATCTGTGCTGTTCTGTTCTATTCTGTTCTGTTCTAATCTAACTATTTTGTCACTGAACAAACCTATTAATTATATCGGGTTCGATGTGGGTGAGTGAAGTGTAGACAAGAGATTGAGTCTAAATAGTGAGTAGATAATTTAAATGGAATACCAAATCAAAATGAGTATTTTAAAACACAAAGGCTGAATCGTATTGTCGCCAATACAGTCAGTTAGTCCAGTGGGCTTACATACATACATATTATGTAATCTATGTATATTAATTATGAAAGGGTGTTTTGTGTGATAAACTACTCGCAGTAAAGGCTACAAAGTTTTCGCACCACCATAGTAATATTATTGAATGTTCTGAATGAATTTAGCAATAAATTTGAAGTTTGTTAATTGGGCTTTTTAATCACTATTTTTTATTTGCAATTAAACAAAAAGGTAATCCATATTTTTTTAAAAATTTTCCCGACGTTTCGTTGGTTATTTTCCAACATTATCAAGGGGATTATAATTTATTTTGATGTTTTTACATTTTTGTATCCAAATTGTTCAACGACGATTTAATTTGTGTGCAGAAGGCCTTCTAGCGTTTTTATTTGGTAAACTGGAAGAACCCTCCGGAACTCTTCTGATCCGGAATGAAAAACGAATAAGTTGGCAAACTTTTTTCGATTCTGTTGTTTTTATTTCGTTGTTCTTATTTGAATTTGTGTAATATCAAATGTAAATGCCAACTTAAAGTTATTTTCATTTTCATTATTCGTAAACATTGCGAACATTAACTTGGAAGTTTTTATTCCTATTTGCGAAGAAAATGGTGAAAACTGCGAATTTTCAATGGTCGCGAATTTTGATATTTCATTCACATGAATAGTCACTGACAACTGCGAATTGTCATTAATCAAAAAAACAGTAAAATGAGTGTTTGAGGTTAAACTCGAGCGAATTATCTATACGCCAGTTTGTAAAATGCGTCTAGATGTTGGGGATTGCGAAATAACTTTTGACAGTAGATCGCAGCAGATAAGTTTTTGATCGCATAGAAAACATTGAAATACAAAAATTTTCCAATTTAAACTAATTTTAAGCAGTATTTCCTACTTAAATTTGTTGATTAAATTAATAATTTAGTTGTCGAAAAGTAAAAACAAAAAAAATTGTGTGAGTACCGGGACTCACGGTTAATATGTGTAAACATCAACGTGCGCGGATCCAAAACGGACTTGTTTTTGCTTGAAGGAGATCTTAAGATTTTTTTCACTGAACGCACCCATCCTAGTATGCAGATCGTAACGTTGCACACCGTAAAGTTGCACGACATAACGTTGCACACGAACGTCCACGTTTTTTTTTCACACTACCGCCAGCATATTTGTTTACACATCAAAAATGTTTGCATTTGATCTAGAAATTTTTTTAAAAGATTTATTCGTATTCGCAGGTCCCGCATTCATGTGCCAGGCACTTAGGTATATGTTTGGATAATAAATTAATAATAATTAACTATGCTCCAAAATAGATAGGTACAAAAATAAAGTAGGTCGGTGTTATCCAGAAATTCACAATCGCAATTCCAAAATTAAATATAATAAAATAATTTTACGATTACGATGTTTTAAGTGTGCGCACGTGTGCAGAGCATTCTTATGATTGTAATTCTCTCTAGAAGTGAAATTCGAATTTTTGTTTTATCATATCTAGAGCGGCTAGCATTGATTTTGGTTCAGTTTTTTGATTAAACTGGTTTGATCAAACTTCGTTCCTATTATCATCGAATAAATAAATATACAGGGTGTCCGCCGGGAAGGTATACTACTTTATAATTTTTGATTAAATGAAAGAGAATGGATCTTATATTGATAAATGTTTTATTTAATGTCGGCAATTATGTATGGAATACAATATCAGGGTAAATGTCCGCCTCTGTTAGTCTCACAAATGCGAGCCCTTTTGAGCGCATTTTTCAATACATTCTCACACATTTAAAGCGGTATTTCATTAATTAATGTTTTAACGATTAAAACACGTTGGTTTATCGAAACGTGTCTACTTCACGACTGCCAAATATAAACTATCAAGACTAATGCTTACCAAAATGGCGGCAAAACAGAGTAGTATTCCTTCCCGGCGGACACCCTGTAGAAGATTACTCCACAACTAAAATCGCAGTTGCATAGCCGTGGCGGAGAGTAGAAACGAAATAGATGTTGTGGCTTCTTTTCTGTACACAAACCAATGTTCAAAGGAATATTTATAAATTTAATTGTTCCTTTTTGTATTGGTATCCAGGATGATGAGCTTCAATATTTTGTTTTGTTTTGAAATTTCTTTACAATTTTCAATCGGCCAAGTTGTTTTTAAATTTTTGTTTACATGAAGATTTCAAGCTAACGTGAAGATTTGTTTTGCATATTGAAAAATAGAAAAAAAAAAAACTAATTTGGGAATAGTTTGATTGAGTATTTTATATGTTGTAGGTTGCCAATTTTGAGACTTAATAATAATTTATTGATTTTAATTATTTTTTGTCAAGGGACGTTTCAATTTTGTTTTGTTTTTTGTTACATTTCGACTTTTAGTTAGTTAAATTTTCTACTTTAATGAAACATGTTTATATCGAACAATTAATTTTGTTTGGAAGAATGATTTTGCTTGTAGGAAAAATCAAAGAAGATTTATGTTTCGTTTGAGTTTAATTAGAGAAAGGGTTTATAAAATCCAAACTTAGTTTCCAACGCATCATAAAACTTTGTTATTGATAAATTATGTCTGGAATGTTTTATAAAGCTCCCATAAAATGATAAATTCTTCTTATAAGGACATACATACATATATCCTATATACATTATGACTACAATAAAATTCTCTTTTTAAGTATTATGTAAGTAATCACTATTACATAAGTGTTTGAGATGTCCATTACTTAGTTTGAGTTGTCTATTACTTAACTGTTTGAGATGATGTCACCAGCAGTGTTTTCAAAAGGACCCAGATAGCTTGAAATTCTATGCCTGTTTGGTACCTAAAATTTTCACAAGTAGGTACTTAATCCACCTTTCGGATCCACGTGTATCCGTGTTTTTTAATATACGATATTTTATTTTAATATACGATATTTTAAACGAGGAGATTTTTAATGACTTTTCGACATTATTATAGTTACCTCTGAAACAAAAAAAAAATGACTTTTTGCTCCTTTTATAGATGGCGTCTGGCTGGGTGTGGCGACACTTAAAACGTCTGGGATCAAAAATTCCTTATCACATCGTAGATCGCTCTAGTTTATATATATAAAACCCGGCAACAAAATAATCCTGCCAGACGATTGTATTTGAAATTAGCACTCATACATATGTACGTTTTTGAATTTTGGTAACACGTACCTCCAAAACCAAAAATTTGCTGTCGCCTCTCGGTCTAGCATCTAAATTTAAAAAAAAAGGGTGTAGTTTAATCAATTTAACAAAATATATGAACAATTAGTGGGAAATGAAATTTTATAAGCCCTACTCTCCTAAACGTTTGCGTGAACGTTTGTAGTTTAGTTGAATGCTCGGTTTATTTCACAAAGTCGATTCTATGTAGTTCAGCAATTTCAATGGACTTTTTTGAATAGACCCTCGCCCTCGAAAAAGCTAAGTACTGCCTGATTAGAAATCAGCATTGTAGCCTCATTTTACAAAACTATTCTTATTGTTTTCATAGAAATTAAAACGTAAATGAAATGAATGGCTTCATTATTGATGTCAAAAGTTATAAGATTTAATTGTAATATTATGTTTTATAATAATAGATAATATGCACTTAGATTTTGTAACATTATAACTTGATCGACTTGTGTCTTGTGTGCGTCCTTAGCACAAAAGAACTATAAAATAAATTCTTTCAAAATATTCATCTGACTAGTAATTCTGTGGTAAATATTAAAATACAGATTTAAATAAAAAAGCTGATCTGGTGCGCTGTGTTTTTAAGGCTTTTTTCCATTAGTAAACAAAAATGTAGAAAGCTGTATGTTAATTGGGAATTCTATCTCTAAGATAAGACATGACAGCGTCAGTTCCTTTTTCCAAGATCTGATGACGTGGCTGCCGGAAACGATTGCCAATTATATCCAAACATCTGAAAGTGAAAGCAAAACTTTATCAAAACTATTCGTTGGTTATAGAAAATTTGTATAACAGACGTTATATTTTTTAAATTTCCCAAGATTGGTGGAACTTGTTCAATGTTGTTGTTTCTCAAGTCCAAAGTGGCCAATCGTTTTAGAGCCCCGAGACCAGCAGCTGAAGCATCAATTTTCTCTATTTGATTCTCTCGAGCTAGAAGGATTTCAAGTCCCTGAAGTTCATAAATGCATGACGGAAAGTATTTAAACCTGTATTAAAAAAAGAAAAACATTATTCAAAGAGTTAAAAAGTATTCAGGGAAAATTTATAAAAAATGTATCCAACTTGTTATTTGCTATGTTCAGCTCGCGCAACATAGCTAAAAGTCCAAATTCGTTTGGCAAGTCGGAAAGATTATTGCACGATACATCAAGGCGACTAAGTCTCGAAAACTGCGATATAAAAACAGGAATAGAAGATATTAAATTCTGGGACAAAATAATTTCTGTGGCACAATCGGTAAGTTTTTCGAGTCTAAAAAAAGAGAATGACTTTAGCACCGTCTTGTGAGCGTAATAAATATTTTAGTTACCCCTCAGGTACATCTTCTAATCGATTTTTTGAAAAATCAACAATATTGGCGGATTCTTCCTTAGCATCCAGGAAGACTTTATCTGGTATTGTTGTAATGTTCTGCATTGTTACAATAAGGCTTCGAGTTTTTCGAATTTTGAACCTTAAATTTCAACTTTTGAATTAAATGTAAATAAAATTGTGTTATAATATTATATACTTGTCAGGAAAGATGTGATTTTCTTCGCCAACCAATGCAGAATTCTTGACTTCTGGCATTGCACTTGCATCCATTTGGCTTCGATCTCGAAGAGTCTTCAATATTCGGCCAGTGCCGCACTGTAGAATATCACGTCGAATAGATTTGATGGGGTTTCCTTCAACTTGAAGACTCACTAAATGAGCCAATGTGTGTAAAGAGTTTGGTAGACTATTGATTGAGTTATTGGATAAATCTAGTCGAATTAAACTCTGCAGAAGAGCAATTTCGTCTGGAAGTTTTTCAATCTTGTTGTCACGTAAATCTAAAATTTTCAAATGTGGCAATTTTGAGCAGAGATCTCCAGGTACTTCCTAAAAATTAATTTTCAAAAAGTGACAAAGTTTTTCAATTTGTAATAATTTATCTAAACATACTTTTATAAAATTATTGGCAATATGCAATTCTTGAAGTTCAACACATCCATCAAAGTCCGGCAGTAGTCTTATGTCATTATGTTGAGCGTAGAGACATTGAAGCTTTCTCAAACTCCCTATATCCATGGGCAAAAGTTCCAGGTCATTGTGCATTAAATCTAACTTTTGAAGGGCTGTAAGATGTTTTTAGATTTTTTTTTTTTAGAAATAATTAGGTTAATGAATGTTATATGTAGGTACTGTTAACTTACATCTCATGTTAACTAGATCGTCGGGTAGTTGTTTGAGATGGTTATAAGAGCATAAAAGTTGAGTTAGTCGCACAAGAAACCCAATACCACCGGGAAGCGATTTAAGATTATTATTTGACACGTCCTTTGGTTGTTTATTAATTTTTGTTGTTGTTAGGATTGTACATAATTTAATTATAAAAATTAAGATATTAAAGCATACATAATTTTAAAGCCTTACATAATAATTGTATGTAGTTTGTCAGGGTGTTTTGCATACGATGCAATAAAAGGCAATATGGCACGTAGAATGTGTCGAGACAAGCAACAAATCGTGTGGGAGGAGAGGGCGGTGTCTATTTCCCAATGTTTATGGTTGAATTTAAAAACTACACTATTTCCAAACTATTTGCAGGTGTACATTATATGAACCCAGTTTACATGAGTGGATTTGAACACCGAATTGAGTCTTCGAACCAGGCACAAGATCACACCGGATCGAGAGATTGAATTCAAATGGATTCGAAGTGTACTTGAAGTCTTGAAGTGACAGTTTTGTTTTTTGTGAGGGCATGTGGAATTCAGTATTGGTATATTTCGTTTAGTTTCTTCGTTTTCCCAAACATTGAGTCGAGCCATTAATTTTTAAATTAGTAAATATAAGAATTGAGAAAGTGAACGCTTAGGAAATAATTTGCAATAAATTACTATGATTTTTCATGGTGCTGAATTTTATAATTTTGTAAAGGTATCTAGAATAGAAAAATATTAAACCCATAATTGAGGAGATTTTGATATACGCGTGTGTTGATGTTTACACATATAACCCGGGACTCATACAATTTTTTTTAATTAAACTTTTCTATCATTTTGATAAAGAACTCCTATACCCAAAACAATAAAACAAACTTGTAAAAAAGAAGTCACTGAACAATGAAGTTCAGCTTGCTGTTTAATGACAAAATATAATCAGCTGATATTTTGAAATAAATGAACTTGACTTGAAATGAAGGGAGATATTTCTTGCCAAGCTTTCCAGTCACTTTCCAATAAAAGTTGCCTTAATTGGAAGGCAATTTTGCGCCAGCTGGCCAATCAAAGACGAGAAACTTGACTTGCTTTCAAGTTCCTACTTCTAGTGAACCTACCCAATAAAACATTCAAAATAACAAGTTTTTAAAACTTTTTGGGGTAATTATAACTAACTTCGTATGAATTTCATATGAAAAAAAAACATGGAAAACATATCAAGACAAAATTGAAATAATCACAACTAATTCACGACTGATGATGATAAACCATTCAATATAAGAAGTTTTTAATCCGTTTTGAGGGTTGTTTCGCTAACTTCATATGAATTTTGCAAATTAATAGAAAAAAACATAGAAAACATAGCACAACAAAACTAAAATTGTCACAACTAATTGACGACTAATTAAAGGCAAATTATTAAGCAGTAACCCATCCAATACAAGAAGTTTTTACCCGTTTTTGAGGGTGCTTCGCTAAGTTGACACCAAGTTAGCAAAGCAGCAAAAAAAAAACATAGAAAATATAGCACGACAAAATTTATTTTGTCACAAATATTCAAAAACCACTGAACGCAAATTATTAAGTAGAAAACCACTCAATTTAAAAAGCTTTTACCCATTTTTGAGGGGGTGCGTCGCTAAGTTGATATCAAAAAAAAAAACATAGAAAAAATGGAACGACAGATTCGTAATTATTACAACTAATAAACTGCACATTATCCACCTAACCACTTATCGATCCATGAATGGTTGTTTCTCAAGTTGACACTCATAAAACAAAATCACATATACATTTTTGTTTAAGTAATTCTTTTTGTCGAAAATGTTGAAGGGTGTTTTTTTTTTTAATTAAAATAAAAAATGAAAACTTGGATTTAAGCTTCCGATATGGTACCCGAACGTTTATTAAAAAATCATTAATATACTGAACTATGAGTTGAATAACTATAGATTGATTTGGAAACGTTTTTTTTTATTAAAACAACAATTTAAAATTAAAAGTACATTTTTTCTCAAAAAATTAATTGGTGATTTTTCGTTTAGCAATATGTTGAGCTTAAAAGAAAGGGCTAAAATGAAGGTACACCGTTCGAAAAGTTTTTTTTTTAAATCGTAAAATAGCACTTAGATAAAATAGGCGGAAGTGAACTTGGGATAAGAAATGTGAATAAGCATGTTATAAGATGTGCACGAACTTCAACAAGATAAGCAAACCATGACCATGCTATAGCTTCTGATTTAACTTTAGCTTAGAAAAGGAAGTTAAATCGCACAAAAAAGCTATACAGAGCATTATTGAATTTGCAAAGACTCACATGACATAGAGCATAAAAGCAGGTGTAAGGCATCCAACACGTTTCTCATTGTTAGAGATTTTACTAAACTAATATAGTGTTCCGGTTTTAAAACAGCACGTGGTCTCCACCACTATAGGGATAAACCGAAGCATTTTTTCACAATCCGAAGTTGAGACCCTCATATAGCAGCTACATTCATATAATATAAAGGTTTTTTCAACAGAGACGCTACAAAAGTAGAGCAACAGGGACAGCAAACGACGCCATATTTCTTGCCGCTCTTTTGACATTTCTCTTTAGTAAGGTTTGCCATTTCATGATGGAAAGATATACGAGCCAACAACGAGTCGAAATTATTAAAATTTACTACCGAAATCCGGAGTCAGTGACCTCAACGTTAAGAGCGCTACGTCCAATTTATGGTCGTCATAATCGTCCTAGCAGATCAACGATTGAGCGTCTAGTGGAAAAATTTGAATCCACAGGCACAGTAAAAAAGGTTCCCGTGCCAGTGAGACAAAGAAGTGCCCGTAGTGTCGAGAATATTGCTGCCGCCTCTCGCCGTTAGACTAGTTCCTGTAGGGCTACGCCAAGTCTATGGTCTATGCCAACAAGCCAGCGACGATTGATGAACTTTGTACGAATATCAAACGTGAAATTGCAGCAGTATCGGCCGATGTATGCTTGAAAACCGTCGAAAATTGCGTTCAGCGTCTGGACTTCTGCAAGCGTGCCCGTGGTGGCCATGCAAAAGAAATCCAGTTCCATACATGATGGCATCGAACGTACTTTCACAGGAATAAAGAATTTCATTGATATCCAAAACCGTTTTGTTTTATTTAAAAAAAACTTTTGTAGCGCTCTAATTGAAAAAAAAACTTTCGTATAATACGATACCTATAAAGAATGCTTTCATCGTATACCTAGGTTCCATTTACGGTTTACCGCGTATTTTATCTCAAATAGATCTGAATAGAGATTGGTGGCATTGAAATTCTTCACTCACTATACTAAAAAAAAAGGTAAGTATGCGATAAAATGTCCACCCATGAAAATCTGGCAATTTGTCGCTTTTGATTTTCCTTCTGCGATAAACTTACTTATCGCCAGTCAGAAATCATAATAAATAAATAAATTAATTAACAATTCCAAACCACTTCAGCTAAAATCAGCAACCATATATGTATATTGTATATACTTATACATAGCATATTTGTATGTGTGACACATTCGTGAATTTTAATGTTGATACACATTATTAATTTAAATGTCCAACAAACGGTAAGAACTGATGCTATCGCACCTCATTTACGTAATTTAAATAAAAGAACATGCTATTTCTAAATGAATATGCAGTTTATCAGATTGAGGAGGTTTCGGCAATAAAAAAAAAAAATATTTCATCCGCAATTAATTTGATAAAATATTTAGCACTTTCAACGTTTTTACTTGCGATATAGGTACTATATTGGAAGTTATGGATTCGTACAAAAAATCGAACTCGAGATTTTGATCAAACTTTACATTACGATGATAGAGAAGTCAAAAAAAGTGGGTCTCGCAAAAACGTCTGTCTGTCTGTCGGTTCGACTACAGCCTAAACGGATGGCTCGATTTTCTTTAAACTTGGTACCTAGCGTTTTTTGGACATTCCCCCAACCGTTTTTTTCTCTTTTTTTTTAGGACCAAAATTAACAGTAGCTGTCATACAAAATTTTTTGGCCAAAAAGGAAAAACTTATTTTTCTCAAATCCAGCGCTACTGAATTTTTTTTTAAGAACTCAATAAATTTAAATAGTTATAAGTTGCCGTTTAATAGAAAAAATGGTTCCGAAAAATGGTTATTAATGGTACCTCCCAAAGAACCATTTTTTTGGATGAACTGAACTGATTCTGATCAATTTTTTTATGAAGAAGTATTGACACATTGTAAATAATATTGTGTACCAAAATTTTCAAAAAAAATATTTTTTAGATTTTTAAAAAAGTTTTAATATTTTTTTTTGAAAAATCAATATTTCAAAAACGACTTGGTCGATTTTTATTAAACTTGGTAAATAGCAGTTTTTTTACTTTATCTAGAAGATTTTTGACAAAAATTATTCTAATACCCATAAATAAGGGTGCTTCCCATACAAATGCTAAAAAAACCGTTAAGAAAAATATTTTGATTCTCAAAAATGACTCCTACGATTTTCATAAAAGTTTTTTTTAAAATTTTTAAAGTTTAGATTTTACGTTTATTAACAGGACCTCTCATAGAACGGTTTCTTTGATTTTCGACTATCTCAACATGTGATCAACCGAATAATATTAGATTTTTTATACAGAAGCTTGTAACAAATATAAATAAAAGTGCTTATCAAAATTTTCTAAAAAATGATTTTTGGATTTAAAAAAAAAAAATCAAAATTATTTTTTGAAAATTCGATATTTCGAAAACTGGTAGCAGATTTTTTTGTGAAGTTCAATTTTTAACGCAACATTAATAAATGCTTTAAATTGGAGTACCAATTTTTTTTCTCAAAAATGTTAACGAACTTTTATATATAAAAAAATTATTATTTTAAAACCGCTCCTACGATTTTCAAATTTATTTTTTCATAAATAAAGATTTATATAAGAAATCAGATGGTGTACATCGCGTTGGGTTAAAACCGATTCAAAGTATTTTAATCAATTTCTTTCTAATTATGTTGAGTTAAAACAATTTACCAGTTTAAATAGTATAATTTCTTTTTATGCATATTGCATATGTGCAACACTAGGCTATATTGTTAATTTTTGTATACTCACATAATACCACCTGAAACTAAACTAAGATTTGGGAAATGGATAAAATATATACTCCTATAGCTAATTTATTTCAGACTATAGAACCACAATGTGATCGCGCATAAGAGCAAGTTCGTGCGACCCAGTCGTGCATATATTTTTTAAAGAATTTATATATGTTAAACAAAAATAAACAACTATTGTGAAAGTTTACATAGAAATAATTAAGGTACAATTTTTTAAAGCAAGAATCAAAAGCCAAGCGTTTGAAGACTTATAAAGTTATAATTTTCTGCACAATTTATGCAATTGGCCGAGTTCAACGCGCATCTGAATATTCAGATTCCGAGTTTTTGAAGCTTTTGATAGGCCAGCTGTCAGAAAAAGTTCTGAAAATTCAGATGACTTCTGACAGCTGGCCAATCAAGAGCTTCAAAAATTCAGAATTCTGAATATTCAGATGTGCGTTGAACTCGGCCATTGGATTGAACATTTTGAACACATTGTACCTAGATAGTGGTAAAATGGCAACTCATGGAACATAACCAAACCATGTTTATTTTCAATATTTTGTTTCTGATTTTTCCTTCGACCATCTAAAGACCATTTCCGACTTCAAATACAAGTCGTTTTATTGGGATTTTATATTAAAGAAACACAATAATTAAACGTTATATTTATTTGAAGGTTGAACGAAGAGTAATATAAAATCAAATAATATTTATGAGCATACTTTAAAGAGTATAATTTGATACATATCTTTTAAAGTAGCTGAGTTGTTTAACAACAAGTAATAATATACATAATATTTTAACACGTTTGTAGCTGGAACCTAAAGAAATATTTCCACCTTTTAAAAGCACGTATTAATTATGTTAGCGAAGATTGTCTTGAAAAGTTTGGAATACGTATTTTAAACCACCCAATTGAATACTGTTGGATAGATGTTGAAAAGATAAGAAGATATCCGTTGTCCCAAATTAACTGTCATGTTCGGGAGCCTAAATGAAATAAAACTCCACGAAAATTTCAATGGAAACGCTAACTGTAAAGTTTATAGCCAGCATGGGATCTAAACATTGTCGATCCGATATGTCAATCCACAACAGTATAGCCATGATGATTTATGTACTTCGAACACTCAACATTAAGGCCAGTCGCAGAGGAAAAAATGATTTTTCATAATCCAAAAATATAACGATCAAATTTTATGATCGGAAGTGGCAGGTTGGTAATTTTTAAGTACCTACATTTGTGCGGAGTTACAACATGTTCCAGGCTTACGGAAAAATTGGTAGGTACATTCATTTCCCAGACCTGTTAATAATACCAAAATGTCTACCTCCTCGCCTACAATGACTACATTTCTAAGGCAGTGTTGACAATGAGAACATCAGCATCTTCCACCGTTTAGTCTACTTGAATTTCCAAACTAAAAATAAATCACTTGACAGCTGACAAAATGGCCACCAGTTAAAAAAAATGTTGCCAACTTAGGCCCAATTCACATATAACTGGCTTGAGGTTTTGGTGTGGTTCTGGCGTGATGCATACATATTCCACGTTGTGGAATTTACATGTTCTCTTATGGGATAATACACACACAGATGACGAGGTGAGGGTATGGTGTCACCTGCCATCGCCACGCCATATTGAAAACCTCAGTGGCCTACGTAAACGTCAAGCCACAATGAAATCTCTCATTCATAGGCTCATAGACGCATTCATCAAGCAATAATAGTGAAAATTTATGAGCGCTAATGAAAGTTATGAGTGGTCACGACCACCGTAGGGGAGCACTCTCATCAAATCTATCGACTTTTCACGTCAAAGTTTTTTTTAATAATTCAGTTTTTCGTTTACTGTCGCTTCTGTGTGAATAAAGGTCATCGCGACCACTCCACGCCCGTAGCTGACTATAACCACCCCAGCATCATAAGCCACTTCTGTGTGAAATGCGCCTTAAAGTTCTATGCCTCTAAAAAAAACATCCTTTAAGGACTATTCACATGTGAGCAACCAACGACCAACGAATGAACGAATATTCGTCCATTTTGACATTTCTTTCACATGGCTTTTTTATTCGTCGCGAATGACGACCACCAAGAAAAAAAAACAAAAAGGGATTTTGAGGCTAGCCGCGCGCGAACAATTTGTTCGAAGTGTGGACCGTATGTGGAACGCGAATAGAGTTTGACAATTCGTAACAATCAGATTGCAATTCGCGACGACCAATTTGTTTTCTCAAATTTATCTTATTTTAGCAATTAAAAAGCGGATTTTAGTATCTAAACATTATAATAAATTATATTTCTACGATTTTGATTAGAACTTGTGAAGAATTTATGTTGGTCGTTCTCATGTGAATAGTCCTTTAGAAAAAGCTCTACTGAGATATAAGGGAAAAACTAAAAATGCCATACTTTTAGGCGCCTTAACTATGAAAGTATAAAACCTATACAAAAATATTCTATTCTATAAAAAGTGAAAGATAAGTAAATTTCCTATAAAAATATATCTACAAATTTAATGTATTTACTTTTAGCCGTTCTTCAGATATTGGTTAAAACGCGTTTTCCCAAATGGTGGCTAACGCACAATATGTTAAGCCGCGCCATTTTAGTTCTGCGCTGAAGAACATCCCACCTTCCAATTCCAATCGAAAAATCATTATATTTTTGCAAAAAAAAAGTCCTCTGCCGACTGGCCGAATTGCGATTTTTTTGTTTGTAGGTGTAGGTGATTTTTCTGTGTAATCTTTGAAATCAGTTTTTTATTTGATAAAAAAATCTATTATAGGCATTTAGCTTTATTTTTTTGATGAAACTGGTGAAAAAATGCTTAAGAAAAAGTTCTTACAAAAAGGGTATTTTCAAATTATAAAAGAACATTTTTGTGTTTAAATTATAATTACTATAAATTATTTATAAACTACAATAAATTTTGTATTTGTCGACGGTTTACTGTTTTTTTTTTGGAATTTACAGTTGTATAAAAAATCAAACACAAATACCAAGCGTTAGATTTCTTGCACAAAATAATATGAATGACAAACTGTCACTTGTGATAAGAAGTATTTAGTAGTTTTGCTTTGTTTTTCTTTAATTTTTGTTGGGCTCTTTGTAAATTAATTTAACATGGATTCTGTTGCTAGTAGTATGTAAAAAAGAGTGATGGCATTTTTTGCAATATTTCAAGTGTGAAGTTAATTTTGAAGCTATGTTTTATAATGTATACTTGAGCAACAAAAAAAAAACATTTTTTTTCTTGAACAATTTAAAAGTTAAGTTGATTGAAATTTCTTTGTAATCAAAATAGACTTAAAATTTATATTAATGTTTTCTTAATAAGAAACAATGATTCAACATTGCGACGTTTTGCGACTTATTGGAACCCTCAACCACGACATGTGAGAAGAGTGCGGGGCATTGCACAATTTCATAAGGAGCTACAGATCTATATCTAACATATTCTAGTTAACACACACTTTGAATAGTTGTTAAACATAATCCTTGCTACCAAAATATTTAAATTCTATAGTTATTATTTTGTATATTATTTAATATTATAATCCTAAGCGGATTATAAAAGGTCACGAAATAGGAATAATAATTAGTATATTATTTAAGATAGCTAGGCTAGGTTAGGTTAGATGTATGTAGATCCGTTGTGATACCCTAGGAAGTTGATTCCCATTTAATGCAAAAACCTATGTGTTGTGTTAGCAGTCAAGTCATTTAGAGGCGTTGAAGAAGTTCAAAAAACCTATTAGCTGAAGTTCTAGAAAGATCCTCCGAGTCATCAAAGAAATGATCCCTTAGGTGTTTCTTTCTTAAATGAAAGAGTGCTGGGCAGTGACAAAGGAAGTGTAAGGTATCGTCAAGCGACACGCCGTTTAATGTGAACCCCCCCCCCCCCCAATAAAATACTATGTTTTAATATGGGGGTTCACATTAAACGACGACGTGTCGCTCGACCCTAGTCGTTTTGCTAGCGTTCACATTCAACGACTGTTTTACCGACATCATTTTGAAGCTAATTTTCAAAGAGAGAACATGTTGCGAATTTCATTATTTTCACCTATTCTAAGGAATCAATTCTATTTTGTTCGTTCTCTTTTTGTTGTTTACTTCGAATGTAAACCATTTTCTTCAAATCTTTTATAAATAAAATAGAAAAAAAGATGTAAAATTGAAATCAACGGTCGTTCGACTGGAGTTCACATTTACTACACCGGTCGTTCGACAGAAAAAATTATTAAAATAAATTGAACTACACAGTAATGGGGTTTTTCATTGGTAAATTCAGATTTCAGTTTAAAAATTGATTTTTTTCGTGCCGAATGGAACACTTTTTCAAATTGATTTATTTTTGTCATTGTATTCATGTAGTTTCATTTCTGTGTAGCATTAAAAAAAAACTTCATCCCTTGATGCACTTATAGAAGATAAAGATGAGCTTGATGAAGTAACCGATTAATTTTAAACTGGTTTGGTTCCATTTATTATGAGCGAATATTTCTCACATATTTTCAGCACAATTTTCACTCTTTAAAAAAATTAATCAATTCAAAAAAACACATTTGTAAACTGACAGCTGAAAATTATGTTGGTGGTAGGACAGGGAGGGGTAAATCTGCCGAAAAATTTAGATCTGCAAAATTGATTTTAAATCAAAAACAAATCAATTTATCAATGCAAGGCAAAGATGGTCAAAATCGGCTGCTTGACAGATCGAAATCAAACATAAATTGATTTATTTTACCAATGGAAAACTCTGTAAGTCGATCAACGGTCGTTCGACTGGTGTTCTCGTTACAAAAATCTGACATAACGACACGTGTTGATGAACATGAATCTCGTGACTATAAACAATAGCTTTTGTTGCATCAGCGCGAGGAGACCAAAAAGTTTCACTCAATACCTTTATGAACGCAGATTTTCGTATTATTCTATATATCGTTCGGTATTCGATGTGAAAAAAAAAACATTTATAGATAACATATAAGTTTTCGACGAAATCGATACACTAATATTTTTAATTTAGCTTTTTGTTTGCCAGAAAATAATTTTTATTTGACGATTCACACATTCAGTAACAAAACTTCAGAATTGAGTAGAATCAATTTGAACTTTTCTATTGGATTTCAGAATAAGTGAATCCCTGAGTGAAACCAATGGACAACGACATTATACTCATGCTTTAAAATCACATTGTTATCGAATACAAGAACAATTAAGTGCGAGCCATTTGTGTATTTTATGGCAATGAAACTTGTTCCGATATAGTAGCTAACCTGCATCGTTTTTTTCTATTTGTTCAATTGCTTTCATAAATTTGGCCCAATACAAATATAAATATTTAGTAAAATATAGATAGATAGACAAGAAATATAATTTCAGCAGGTAAGCTTGGTATTACAGGAGTACTACACAAATTTACATTACATACCTTTCAGAAGTTTTAAATCCTGTTATTTTAATAGATACAAAATTAATGTGGTGCTGATGTTAAATTTGCTAAGCGAATTTATGTAGATCGCCCAGAATTTATTGTTGAAGCATCGCTCCATAACTTAGATTAGGTATTTTTTATGTTTAAGCCAAATTTTTTTGAACCAAAATTATACTATAGGCTTACCAAAACTTCCAGCATATGCAAGTCGCTTACATCCGGATTCAACTCTTCGAAACAATTATATGCCAAACTCAAATTCTTAAGATCACGAATGCGGAAAAACTCAGCTGGTAATTCCTTAAGTTTATTTCGGCTCAAATTGACTCTAGTCAGTTTTTCCAATTGGCCTATTTCTTTTGGAACTGAAGTCAAAGCATTGTCGTACAACTGCGAATAGATATTTACGTTACATGCATATATTATACATATATTATTGTGAAAACAAAACGTACACTTAAAACTGTCAGAGCGTGAAGGTTTTGAATTTTTGGTGATACACTTGTCAAAGTATTGGAACTCAGATCAAGATTAATCAAAGCTCTTTGATTCCACCAAGCTTCGTCTTCTCTTTCCATTAAAGTGTCCAAAGTAACTTCGACTTCTTTTTCCGGCTCATGAAGGTTCCATACTTTATCGGGAACTAAAAATAGAATATCAAAATTGGAATTAATTGATTTATTAATTAATGTGTTATTACTCTTCGATTCGGATTCAATTGTGGTTTCAGTATCCATTGATTTTAGTTCTTTACTACGAACTGTAAAGTATCTACGCTTTGGATATGGTGCATGAGCATGCACACACTGTAAATGGTATGTTCCTTTTGATGCAGCTATTTTGAATATTTTCTATAATTCAACGGAGTAGACAAGAAGTTCTGGTTAATCTGAAGGATTAAAGTTAACTGGTCACTTGAATAGATAAATAAATTCTATAAAGTGTTCTTGGTAATGTAACGAGAACGACAACATACATAATTTTATGAACCGTGAAATTCGCTCTGGGGTGTGTACCCAATTGTTTATATACTCGTGTATTACATAATTCAATGTCAAGTTCAGCGTTTCATATAATGTTGTATAGATTCAGAAGCATGTAGACAATAAAAAGGTGAGTAATAATAGTGTTTTCTTTTTATGTGAAGTCGACAAGAGTTGCGCAAAGAAAGTCTGTATGCATCTACGATGTTATTTAGTTTCAGTCTTAGCAATTTACCTCCTTCAGTGTTTGGAGTTTTTATTGCTTTGTGTATGACTCTTAAAGGAGGGAAACTTTTGAATTTGAAGTATGAATTCTTTTTAGTTATTGTGAATGGTAACGCTATGTCGTACAGTTAGGTACTATAAGGAAAGATAAAACGAACGATTTGTTTGAATTTCCCCTAAGACTCTATCCAACAATAATTTAAGTATACAATTATTTAAAATTTTACATTCATAAGTATGTACATGTATAAACATACAAAACGTAATTTCTATCACTTAACATTTTCTAGTTTTTCGGATAAGCCGCGTTATAAATACTAAATATTAAGCGAGTGCAATGCAGTACTCGCCTTTGGCTCCCTTAATTGCAGATCTCTGGATGGAGAATTTTGAAAAAAGGCTGTGAACAGCTCAAAAGAAAAACCCAAAGTCTGGCCGAGATACGTTGGTGATACTTTTTGTATTCTTAAAAATTCCGCCATTTTAAATTTCCTAGAACACCCAAAAATGAAGTTTACGATGGAAAAGAAAATAAAGAATCCATAGCTTTTTTGGATGTGCAAGAGAGGCGGCAGCAAAATGTCTCTTTAGCACACACAGTTAACCGAAAAGGCACGCACACAAACGGAGATACCTAGATGCTACTTCCCACCACCATCTGGCAAATTTGAGATCGGTTGTCTCCACACTTGCTCAGCGTGCTCACAGAATATGTGACAACGACCACTGAACTTTCTTCATTGGACCAGGTCTTAAAAGCGAATGGCTATACCAAAAACCGAAGATCGTGGAAGCCAATTTTGCCACGGGAAAAGGAAGAGAGCCAATTAGACAAATAAGCTTTCCTGCTGTATGTCAGCGGTGTAACAGACAGGGGAGGTGAAATCTTAAATCCATATATGTACCACCCAAAAAAATGATTAGCTACTTGCAGTCACCAAAAGACACCTGGATTATATGCGGTACCCTGCAGCTGTTGGTCATCATAAATGTAGGACAGACTCAGAAGAGCATTGCTACACGTCTGCAAGCACATATCAGCGCTGTAAGTAAAAAGCAAAGAGAAAAGTCAGCCGTATGTGAGCATATACTCGATCATCCAGGTGAATACCACTGGATCCATTTCGATCAAGCTAAGGTTCTAGCTAACGAATCTCATTACATCCCTCGCCTGGTTCGCGAAGCGATTGAAACTAAACGACACCACAATTTCAATCGGGATGACAGTTTCAAGCTGTCTCGAACGTTGGATCCCATAATTAATTCTTCACGGTCGATTCAATTACCGCTCTATACCAACAGGGCTACAGTGAGCACGGTTTGCTCCCAACTTCATAATCAACAACAACACGAGGCAGATCCTTCGACGCACCGCTCACCGACGCATCTCGCTGACAGTTTCCCGATGACCACGCTCAAATGTAAATGCGAAACGTTTTGTAGCGACCCCTATGAAAGCTTCGCATTCGAATAAAAACGAGCATATACCCTCTAAGATTATACTCCTGCTGCTGAATCAGCGCTATCAACGACAAATGGAAATACAGCTATATTAACGAAACGGTGGAAGAAACTGAAGCGTTAAACGGTGTAGCCGCTGAGTCACCAGAAATCGAGGAGAATGGAATTAGTGAGAACCATGAACAACCAGCAGAAACATCTGCGACAGAGAGCCTGAATGGTGGAGTTGAACTCAAGACAATTGAGGAAATGAAGGCTGATCATCAAATTGAAAAAGTATCGAACGACGTGATAACGCAGGAAGTAGCCCTAGCCATTGTGGGCGAATAATTTTATTGATAGGTATTTTATAAATAAATATTATTAGTTTATCTTTTAAACAATTTGCTTCTGTTCTAATTTTTGATTTAAAAATTGTTTAATGCGATATTGTTTGAACTATCAACAAGCCCCAGATTGCCAAATTATAACAAAATCGGAATAAGCTTCTTTCGTTGAACTTTACCCAGGTTTTCTTGACAAACCCAAGAATTGTCAAAAAAAAAACATATGTGTGTCCTGACGTACGCGCGCTAGAAGTAAAACTTCTTTTCTCTCAAACAAAGCCTCTCCCCTCTGTCATATTCTTACTTATAAACGTACAAACATTTTGTATAAACCAACATTAATTGTTGATTTAAGATTATAATGAATTCTTTACAAATTGGTTAGATAATCAAACTAAAGTTGACGATTTTCGCTAAGCCATTACGCCCCAACTCCACAGGGCATTCAGATGCCCAACATCACAACCACAATCCAATCAGCGAATTTTTACCCCTGGGCAAATTATGTCATGTCGTTTCACATACAAGGGAAACATACAGAAATTCCTTTCTCCACTACTTCTGCCTTTTTCCTTCAGCATTTACCACCACATTCAGCGAGAACCAGAAAAAAACTCACACACGAAACGTCAAATCTCATGCCCAAGCTTTGAACAGCGGTCATGTCGTGTTGAAAAAGGAGTTTTCGTCGATATGTTGCTGCACGGACATGGATTTTTGTGCCTCCATTGAATTTTTTCTAGACATGTTCATAATCCGAGCATCGTTCATGCCCAGTGGAGGTGGCATGTAAGGGCCAGTTGTACAAACGTCGATGTCGGCCAAACTTTTATCCGTGGTTCAGCAACTTTAGTCCACCGATTCCGGCGAGTTAACTGAGGTTCTCATTTGATTCAAATTTTTATCCGTGGTTTAGAAATTTCAACTCACCGATTTCAACTCACCGATTCACCTCAGTAAAATCTCCGAAATTGGGACGAGATTTAAGAAAGGAAACGAGACGCAAGAAAACGAGACGAGAGCGTGACATTATTCACTGTAAGCATTTTGGAATTATAAAACCATTTCCCAATTCAATGGCAAGAGACTTTTGACGAGATTTAACAAAATAATAATATTAGCTGCATTTTATTATCCTTCAAATCTGATCCGGATAAGATCATGATAATAAAAGAAACAGGATGACGGTGAAAAAAATGTTATATACCCATCTCTTTTTGTCCTTTTGTGTATTCATTTGTAAGTGTTCGTTGTCTTCGTTTTTACTCAAAAAGCCATATACCCGTCAGCGTTTAAACTATTTTTTGCAAGGAAGTACTAAAGGTGTGTGTTCAAAAATGGATTTGCAAATCCAAAAGCAAAGCTGGCCCTTGAATTGTTTTTGTAATAAATGTATTTTCGTGTGCAAATCCAATCCGGATCAGATCTGGGGGAAATTAAAATACCTAGGGCTATTAAAGCTTACTGATTTACAATTTCTTAACCAATTAATTTTACGTAACGTGACGACGTGAAATGCTTTATTATGCATATCCTCGTCATAGTTTGAAACTTATTTAACAAGAACGACGAGATCTCGTCACACTCACGTCTCGTTTTCTTATCGCATCCATTGTGTTCGAGGACTGATTCCAAATGCATATGGCAATGCTGTTTTAGACTTGTCAGCGGGTTAAGGATTCCTCGTATATGGCAATGCTCGTCTACGTTTGTCAACATTCAACAAGATAGTTTTGTTTACTTTGTGTTTTTCTTGTTTTAGGTAAATTTATTTGTTCATTTAAAGTAGTTAGTTTATAAGTTAAGTTGGAAAAAACTGATTTGTGTTATTTAGCATTAAGTGTTTAATAATTTAAATTAAAAATATGGTCGAAAAATGTATTTATTTGTGTTTTTTTTTAATAATGAAAATCGTTTTCTGTTCTGGTGGCTGTTCTTCGCTGTGTTTAATTAAAAAAAAAAACAATTTTCATGTGGTTTTTTAATGAAATTATGTGTTTAAATGTTGTGCCGGTTAGTTTTTGTGGCTCTTTTGCCAAAAAAACATTCTTTTTCGGTATAAAAAGATGTTTTTTTTTAAATAATTATTGGTGGGTAAAAGTTTTTATATAGAGCTATGGCAAAATCTGTCGCAAAAAATTCTGTCGGTTTTTGACAGATAAAAAGTGTTGGTTTGACATGTCACTGACAGCTCCATATGAAAATTTTTACCCCCAACGCCGGAAAAGAAGTTTTACTTCAAAAACTGGGTTTTTTGATTCTCAAAAAACGCTCGAGGGCTGTTGCCTTTAAAGCAAGAAAAAAAAGTTATATGCTTCGATAATTAAAACATAAAATTTGATATCAATATGCCTCCAAAATTAAAAAAAAAGCAACTTCTAACATTTCCATTTTGTATTTCTTTTTATTAGCATTAAATTAAATGTGTGTACTCTTTCAATTTCTTTTTCAAAAATAAAAAATAACCTGCAGCACTTGAATCCACACCAAAACAAATGCTTCACAACTCATGTCACTTCGGCAGTTTATTCTTTACCTCAACTCGCCACAGCAAAATACCTACATAGGTCTACTTCATGGCGAGTTCAGGGCGACCCCGGGTCTCAAAAAACACAAAATTTTTTCACATGACTTCAGGTGACTTCAGGTTTTTCAAAAAACGCTTTGAGGCGACCCCAGGGTGACTTCAGAGCTCAACGAACAAACCTAGGAAAAAGACCGTTTTCCTAAAAAAAAACTGTTATGCCTATTTCCGTTATGTGTGAATTTTTCGCCAAAACCTGAAACGCAGTTTCCTTACAATCACTTTAGACATTCTAGCTACTAAGTTTAACCAAAATCTTTATAGCCGTTTTCGAGAAAATTTTTGTGTGGCATGTACCTACCCGTTCTTGGTGAGCTAAAATAAAAATTTAAATTTCTAGGGAATTATAGAAAGATGCACTGTTCCAAATTTCATTCAAATCGGAGCACCTGTTAGGGTCTAGCTCAAATTACAGTGGATGCACCGTATGGCATGACGTAACACGAAACCCACTTTTTCGGACTTCTCTATCATCGTAGTTTTAGTTTTGATTACAACTTCGAAATTTTTGTTTATATGCCCCATAGAGCAAGGAAAAGATGAACCGTATTTGCTATATTTTTGATTTAACATTTTTTTCGTCCGTAAAATTTATGAAAATTACAGTTCGATTTTTTTTACAAATGGATAGCTTGCTATCAGTAACTACCTATCTACCCACCTAGGCATTAAACGTTAAAACGTTAATTTGTTCTAATTGAAAGCAATTTTGATTTTTTGTTAATTAATTCTGCACAAATCACGACAGATACCTAACTTTTGAAGACTTTCGAGAATTTAGTTTACTCAAAAAAATTACCCCGCCCCTAAACGAAATCCTGAATCGCACTTTGTTTTAATTTAGAAATGCTTGTGTGGGTACAGACACACATACATACAGTTGGGTTTATAATTTTTTTATCACGGCTAAATCAATTTAAAATTACTTTTACTACTCAAACTCAGACATGAAAACAATAAAAGGTATGTACATACAAGTGACTTCACGTCCACCATGTATGATGATGACATGACATTTGTTAAATTAATTAACATTCACTAGCAGTTTATTTCTACGAACAAATAAAACATAATTTCCTTTTTCGGTCGTTTTATCAAGTTCATTAAAAGTAAAACTAAAAAAAAATTTCCTCTGTTCTTCCAAATAAATAGATTTGCTGCATAATGCGTAAAGCATTGCTAGTGCGGATGTTCAAAAAGTAAAAGTGCAAATCAGATAAAAATAACTCTCCAGGCTATTGACCTATCAAGTCCGTCCCCTCTAAATAACTTTTCATTCCAAACCCTTCTCCCTATATTCTTCTACGAAAGCAAACCACAATGACCTTGAACGTCATTAAAGCCCTACTCTAGTTGTAGTTGTAGGGTGTAGTTTGAGGAAAATGGAAGCTGAATTGAATAGTTTGAGGCGATTCCTAATCGATACCAGTTAAGTTATTGATTATTACACGCGTGTCTTTAAAGAGGAAAACACAGAAAACTGAAACATATTGTTTTGGAATAATCAATCAAAATATATTTTATGAGGAAAATACCCCCTACCTGTGGCCAATGCTCTACCCGACATATTCAGCACACCAGACTTTCTGGCTTGTTTAATCATTGCTTCTGATAGTTCACTATTATCCTCAGATTTTTCGCGTTTGTGAAAAACTGGATTGAGGTTCCTTAAATGAGGACGGCGCGAAGTTCTACTGGCCATTGTCTTAATATTTAAACAAACAAAAAATTAAATAACTCCCGGTTCACAAAGAAACTTTATTCACTTAACAAACTAAACAAATACAAAGAAGTTGCGTATATTTTTCCAAAGAATCTCACATCACTAATAAATATAAAATGTTCATAGTTTGTAAAAAAGCGAACTTATTAACAGTTAACAGATCCAGAGGAGTGTTGGAATTTACACTTTTCGAATTCCACTGTGGGTTAAAAAAATATAATTAAAACAAATAACTAGGCAGACGACGACGCGAGGCATACCTACAACATCTCGTATTCGTAAGATTTGTTTTCTTTTCCGCTTTTTGTTTTGTATCTCGACCGGAACAGCTGTTTGCTATCAAATGTCATTTTTCTTGGCATTTTGTTTTGGTGATGGTCTTCCTTGAATAGTTTGAGAGGCTTTGGTTGTTCGATTACCGGTGAGTGTACTTGCTCGGATGAATAGTACAGTTGGAAAGAAAGATGTCGCTGATAGTTTCCGTTTTTGTGTCGACAGTTGCGCCTCTACACAAAATTAACAAACCAATAAATTGGACTTCCTCATTATTTAAATGTTCAAATCATAAATGGAGATATTGCATAAGTTAAAATATACTGAAGAAACATAAATAAAGTTGTAAAGAGACTGTTTGATTCATTTTATTATGTTGGTTTAAATATTTGAATTTTGAAGCAACCACTAATTTGTTTGGCATATTATGGAAGATATTCGAGTAGAGTGTAAATCATTGAAATAAATTAAACAATGGCATGCATGTACCTACAGCTTTAATTCGAAACATTTCGGAATTCGCTTTGAAAGTTATGTCGAATTCCTTTCAAAAAAGAAATCGAATTTTTTCTAAACAGAATCGAATTTTGTCTGTCAATTGAAAGGAATTCGTATTTCGTAAAAGAATCGATTTTTTTTTCGTGTGATTGTGTTTGTGTTACTTTATAGCTGCAATTGACGCAAAACGTCAAGAAATTATTGACAAAACTATTAAGGTTGTTTGTTTTTGTTGTGAGAAAAATGTTTTACCAATAGAATTAAATTAATAAATAAAAGATATTAGCCAGCTTATACGGTGCATTTTATTTGTTTGAACTTCTATTTGCACATATATTTTTAAAGAAAATTATTATTGAAAAGTTTTCATCACTTGCACTGAAAGTTTTTAACACATCTTTGACTCGCGAAAGCTATTTTTTTTTTGTCAAATTTGTATTTGATAATGAACAACGCACAATAAATTATTTTTATAGCTGTATTGACTGAATATATTGTTGAATATTTTATTAAATTATGTAGAATTCGTTCCAGACAAAAAATAAACAACTCGTCTTCCAAAAATTCCGCGACTTTCAATTTATGACGTATTAGAAATGTCAAGTCTTCATAGTGTGTGTGCAAATCAGTGTGAAATGTTGCTAAAAATGCAAGATTTGTTTTGACAGAAAAGAATCGATTTTGTTTAGAAAAAATTCGATTCTGTTTAGAAAAAATTCGAATTTTTTGTTGAAAGGAATTCGCCATTAACTAACTGCTTATTTCAGTTGTATTCGTTCCGTTTCTTTTTTGTTGTGTACAAAAAATTATTTCGAGGTTTTAAACAAAACGAATATTACGGTGTGGATAAATCCAAAAAGATTGTTGTTTTTGCTTCCAGGGATAGGGTGTACATTGAGCTACAGCATTTGTATGTAAATCCCTAGGTGAAAATATCCTATATAAATGTATTCGTACTAACCCCAGTTCACTCGGTCCAGCATATGATTTCATTTCGTATGAGGAATGCAGGGGAAACTGGTCTATTATAATGGCCCATCAGGGTAAAATGGCACACTTGCTAGAAAACTTAGAATCGAACATAATTAACATGTTTTGTGAATACAGGTTTTAGTTTGGAAATGACTGTACCAACGCCAATTATAACAGTTTTGGTTTATAAAAGTACTGTTTATGCGGCCCCGCAGGGCCAGGGGCCTCCTCGGGCACCCAGAGTTTTTTTTTAAGTCGCGCGAAGCGCTTTAACACAAGCCCACTTTTAATGGCGAAGAACTGTTATAAATTGGCATCTCTCTAGTCTCGTCCTTTTAGTTTATCAAACAGCACCGCGATACAAACGAAATGTTACCAAGTTAAAGCTGTTATTTTAAATTTGACAGGTAAAACTGTTAAACTTTACTAGAGGACGACAGCAAATATTTTTGTGAAAACTATAAAACCTGAAAACTCCAAAAAATCATTGCATTTTGTAGAAAGAAGTATATGTAAGTATAAAGCATTTCTTGTTATTTAACCGAAATCAGTTGCCCCATGTTTTAGTTTAATAAAATTAAAAAAAACAAAGGACAAAATGGCCTACTAAGCACTTGGCCAGAATGGCATAGTGTGCCATTTCAGACCACTATTCTTTTTTTAATATTCTTTTCAGCAAAAATGGTTGGAAAAATCAACGTTCCACTAACTGAAAGTCCTGGATGGAGGACTCACTGTTAAAAGCACTGCAGGCAGTTAAAAAATAAAGAAATGAGCTGGATGAAGGCCTCCAAATCATTTCGAGTGCTAAGAAGCACCTTACGGAGACGAGCAGCCAACAAAAATAAAGTCTTAAAGTGCGTACGGCTGGCTCGCGTACAGAAAGGTCTGGGGAAAATTTATCTACGCATTATCCGTACAAATGGAAAAGGAGCTCGTTGACTGCATACTGCTTTTGAAGTCCCGTATTTTCGGACTATCATGTCTGTTAATTCGAAATCTTGCATACAAGCTGGCCGAAAAAAACAATATCCAGCATCGCTTCAGCCAGGCTGAGAGGGTTTCGGTCAAGGAACCCAAACATTTCACTTAAGCAGCCGGAAGCTACTTCTGTAGCTCGTGCTTGTGCCTTCAACAAGCCCACGTGCAAAAATACTTTGATGGAAAAAGAAAACATCAATGCCACCAGCATTTCGAATGTGGATGGGTCTAGTTTGTCCACATGACGAAAACCACAAAAAATCCTTCATTGTTTTACTTTGATCATTGATTTTGTTTTAAATAAAGTTTTTATTTAATTACAAACGGTTTTGGTTAATTAGAGTAAAATGGCATACTGTAGTAACTAAAGCAATTTTGATGGTGACTAGAATTTAATGACATTCTGAAAATTAATTTTTTTTTATATTTATTATACTATTGGAACTCGTTAAACTAAAAAAGTAAACGTTATTGATAACATTTTGAAAAGAAGATAACATGTGAAGATATGTATATACGTAAGTCAAATTTTAAAAGAGATTTAGGACACTTCCTCAAAAGTGGGCCATTTTATGGCACTTTACCCTATTTTTTTTGGGTTATTTCGGTATATAATTCGTTTAAAATTTGATAGATTTTGTTATAATTTTGCAGTCCAGTATACTTCTAAGAGCCGTTCAGATGGGTTACAAGTCCAGGAGCCTATATTATTTGAGTGGTTCGGTAAACCCTCTGAACAACATGCAATCTAAAATCTCGCTCCTCTTTCCTACCATATTCTACCCAATCAACTTTTTCTTTAAAAAAAAAAAAAAATGCGATTTACTGAAGTGTGAATTTTATTTAATACTTAGTTTTAATCAAATAATATATTTTTCGTCAACAACAGATTAACTTGTTTAGAAACACACTTTGTCTTTTCAATTATTACTAAATCGCTTTCAATTTGCAGTATGTACTATATTTACGTTCCGTCACGTGTTCCATCCCTTTTCGCAAAAAGTAGCATGTCTATGTATTTTCAATTGCTCCAATAAAAAAAATTTAAATACCTTAATTGAAACAATCATTGAGTGAATCTTAATCCGTGCTTTACTATACCAAACCTACCATCTAGAGTAGGCCAATCACTTTGAGTTCGTCAAAATCATCATCTGCTTTTATTTCTGTACAACTTTTATTATTATATTCAATATCATTTGCGTGCACTTTGGTTTGACAATGACCGCATCTACTATATGTATATAGTCACCGCCAATTTGTTCTTAATGCGTTGCTTGGATATGATGTTAGACCTCTTAATTATTACTACACGAAACCAGTACCTACATAAGTGCACAACAAGAACGCATAGATGTTATGTTTATCATGTTTCACATGAGAAGAGCGTCATAAAAGACATCACCCCAATATGTCACCTTCACTACTTTTGAATACTGTGAGAAAAAGTCGCATGCAAAATAAAATATTATTATATACCTACATGTAAATTGTGCGCGTTCAATGCATATCTTAATTTTTGGAGCTTCTGATTGGTCAGCTGTCATTAAAATTTAGAAGTCATCTGAATTTTCAATACTTTTTCTGACAGCTTGCCAATCAGAAGCTCCAAAAATTCAGATTTCTGAAAATTCAGATATGAGTTATGTTAAAACTTTGACAAGTGGTTCTTTTTCTGACTGAAATAAACTAAAGTTAACTTTCGTCGTTAGCATCCTTCATTTAAAAAAATAGAAACATTGAGTAACTTCGTGAAGTCATCAGAAAGTAACTTTAAACTACTATTTCCAACTCATCTCGTTTTATATAATATGCTCAGTTTTTTTAACTAAAACTTTCATCAAGTTTCCCAAAACTGGGTTTTGACAGCAATTTATGAAAAATTGCGGAAATTTGTGAAAAATTTCACGTTACCAGACAGACTTTATCTTTCCGATTTCGATTTTTTCCAACCCATTTCTTTTGAAAGTACAATCATATATTTAACTTTTATCGTTCCTAAATGACAAGTTACCCAAAGAAACATTTAAACTATGATATGCCAACTCTTATTTTTGACATATTAACCGTATATGTAGTTCCCTTCAATCGATAACGTATGAACGACTCTTTTTTCTCCATTTCAAGAAACTTTTGTAGAAAAAAAAAATATCTGTAGACACAAAGAATTTTTAAGGTTTGCGTGAAACACTCTGTTTTGCAATTATCCAAGAAAGACCGACAAAGCTGGGTCAAAGAACTTGCTTGAAGGGTTTACTTTATTTAGAAAAAGAACGCACCAAACGCACTGAAATAAGTTCTTTTCACACGAGGAAACTGAACTGTTTCCAGCATCTTTCAGTTCGTTAGAGAGATGGGCACGAAGTAGCAGGTAGAGTGAACAAAATCTCCCCGGTCAACGATATTGAGGAGATTTTGTACGTGGTATGCGTTCAACAAAGGGGCGTTATATGGAAAAAACAGAAAATCTCTTATGGTCATTTCGATCGGTAATCTGGGAGAACTCTTCGATACGTGTGAACCCTTCTGGAACAATTCTAAAAACAAAACCAGAAGCAAATTTCTCTTTTTTTCAGAAGAAGAACTGTCATTCTTACTCCAATAAAAAAGGCCATTTACTATCTTGTTTCTTCGTGTGAAAGGTACAATAGATTTTAGAAGAAATTAAAAGAAAACTTCAAAAAAAACTCCAGCAACTTGTTTCTTCGTGTGAAAGCGGATAGCGGAATAAAGCGATTTTTGTTCAGTCGTGTTGCATTGGGAGATTAACTGAGATTCAACGATATGGGTAAAGGTTCAATGTGATAATAGCCGTTTCTTATTATCAGAGAGGATCCATATAGGTCATCAAAAAAACATGCATTACAACAACAACACGATATCCTGCTCTGTATCTCTATATCGGGATCACGTTTCATGAACCAAAAGTTTAGTTTTCACTCTTACGGGTAGATTGCTTCCCTCGGTAAGGTAGTGTGAAATCGAAAGAAGACAACGAATAAATGAAAAATAGACAAACGTAAGGCAAAAAGAGAAAGGTATACAACACAGTTATGTCACTAAGTCCGTATCGTTTTATTTTCATGAGATGATCTACTCGTATATGGATCATCAGCGAAACGTATTTTACCAACGTGGAATTTTTCTTTAGTAACGGGTCTTGTTCCATATGGCTTTTTTAATGGATATCAGAAAAGTTATATACTGCGTATTCAAGTTGCAGAGGCATTTGTAGTGATACACGCTTAATTCAACGTGGTTGGGGTTCTGCCGCATCCATCACTTTACTATTATATCAGCTGACCTAGCCCGGCTGTAATTTTCTGCAGAGTTTTTGAGACCGTTTGAACTCTTCAACAAAATCGTTTTGATTTAAAAGATTTAAAATGACTTGCAACTTTCAACCGTGTTTAGCTGAAACCAATCAGCCAGATTGTAACGTTCTATAATAATGTGCTTTCTCTACGTGTAGGTATCTTTAGTAACTAATTAATATTTGCCACGTCACAAACAAACACTTAAATACGTATAGGTATCCAAGTCCATTCACAAATAACAAATATATACACATAGATATATATATCTTACCTTCATGTTCCTACCTGTCTCTATTTTCTATCTCGGGTTACAATTTATTCAACAAGTCAAGGTCGAAAAAGGCAGACCGCATGACCAGCCCGGCCATATTTTGTTTTCTCCCCCCACATTTAGGAATTCAAAGAATGTCTAGAACAAGCGTTGCTGAAATAAAACATCTGCACAAAGACTCATCGGCTCGGCATAGTTTAGAGGCTTAGAAAGAAGGTAAATAGCAAGAAACCCCTAAAGTTTTTTCAACGACCATGGATAAGTCAAAGTCTAATTGAATGGGACGCATAGATATTATTAACTTGAACATATGAGGAAAGCTTATTTTTGCACACCCTAAACCTATCTCCGAACACAACTATATTGGAGGGTACATGTATGTGTCTATACATTATGCAGGTACATATATCAGGTTGGTTTTGAATTAAATCATCTCCATATAGACTGCCCTTCTAGAATATGAGGGGATGGATTATTTGCCACCACAAGGTATGTAGGTAGGTATTTTGCATGAACCCGCTAAGCTACAATAACTGATGAATGACTATGGATGTATGGACAAATATTATTTGAAATTATTTATTTAGTTTACAGTAAGATTTCAACGGATACAGTTGTAACGGTCCTTTAAAACTATAAACCATTTGTTCGACAGTTAAAAAAAAATAAATAAATAATATCTAATATTCTAATTCTCTTATTGCAAGAGTTTGAAAAATTACAAGAGTTTGAAAAATGGGAGATGGAGTTCTGAAAAGTTTTATACGAGATGTCTTTGCGGTTTGTTATGTTCTTTTTTCTAATTTAAATTAAAAAAAAAAATGTTGAAATACAAAAAATATTCATAAAAGTGGATTATGTGTTGAAACTGATGTTTTGTGCGTGGTCCCTTTTTACATCGCTACATTTTTGTAAACCTGGTGACAGTCGTCTTACAATGAATATTTCAAGGATTATAACTTTTATACAGGGTCTTTCATCAAGCTCTTCCCACATTTAAATTTAAATTAAACAAAGTGTGTGTGAGATGTCATCATGATCATTTTGTATTCGTTTGAAAGGCCTATCGATGCCAGTATGTATGGAATATAACATCGTTCAAATGTCTGCCGCGGCTTCTATGGGTGACACGCATCCTAAATGTCAAATTTTTCATGATTCTGGCGCATAAATCAGGCTGAATTTGAACGATGGCATTGGTTTATATTGGCTTTGAGGGTCGCTGTGGCTTGTGCGGCTTATTCGCATAGTTCTGCGACTTCGGAAACTCTCACAAGAAAAAGTCTAACAGGGTCAAATCGCACGATCTCGGTGGCCAGTTCACATCACATGACCATGCCCTCGACTCACTCTTGCAGAATTTCCAATGTGGCATGAGCTGTGTCCTGTTGAAACCAAACATGTCGTTGGTGTCCATATCATCCAATTCTGGCCAAAAGAAGTTGTTAATCATTGACCTATAGCCCTCGCCGTTGTCGTCGTTCTCAAAAAAATAATGGACCGATGACGTCGCCAGCCCAAAATCCACACCAAACAGTCACTTTTGTATGCATTGGACGATCTTGGATCTGAGGTGGATTTTATTGGTATCGTCCCAAATTCGACAATTTTGTTTGTTGACGTACCCATTCATCCAGAAATGGGCCTCATCGTCATCGCTGAAGATGACCGTAAATGGGCGAAGCGCGTGGAAAGTTGCCCGAACAGAACACCCATTTTTATAAAACAATTTTATCATTTGCACGTGTTGTTGAACGCTATATCCGTCCATGATAATTTGATTTAGCAAAACACACTGAATAAATGACAGCCGATTTGACAGATGCAACTTCAACAATATGGCTGTTATCACTGATTTTTCTAATACACTGGATAGCGTATTCATACAAACAAAATGACTCCAATTAAAGATTGTTATACGGTGCGCTTGGCACCAGGTTTGTATAACAGTATAACTTCTTTTTGTCAAAGTGGCTGAACAGAATACACGCGATTCATGGCGCGCGTCCTTATCTTACATTGTTAAAATACAAAAAATCTCGTTATAGAACGGTCTTCACATTGGACTGTCTCCTTCCACTTTTTTCGCGTCTCTATACTTTATCTCACTCACTCTTCATGGTGAGAAAATGATGGCGAAGAAAGTAAGGATTTTTTGCTTAAGATTGTTCATTTTTTTGGCGTTTTCTTTTGTGATATCTGTTCTCTCTGTCTGAACCTTATCTTTGGCACTTAAATCCTACGGAATCCAATTTTTTTAATTGAAAGCATTTTCCTACTAAGATTTATATTTTGTAAGTGAAATGTTTCTAATTAATCCTTCAACAAGCAAAGATTTTTGTTTTGTTTTAACGACTGCTACACGTCAGAATGAGTCGGATGTGTTCACATTAGGTTTTGTGTCTGTAGCCACAAACGCGATTCTGGGAGTTAAATAGTAGGTGACATTTCTTGCGAATTTGCACAAATTGTAACTAACACTGAATTGTAATTTTTTGTTGTTTGGAAATCGCACAATTTTTTTTGTTTTGCATCTATTCACTAAAATAAGTTTGTACTTAATCTTATAAAAGGGACATGGTAAATTAAATGCAGTTTGAAATATTTGTTGTGAATTTGAAGGACCATTATTGTTTGTGTTCAAATTCCTGTCAAATAGAACTCACACCATCATAAACAAAAATAAGCCATCTGAAATGGTTAAAAGAAATTCGACACAAGTTTTAATAACCACGCTCATGTGAACGCGCGCCCTGCCGCGTGTCCTGACGCGCGTACTGTGTTCAACCAGTGAAGTGAAAAATGTACGTCAAATTATTTCTTTTTTTTAAAGAAAGACGTCAAAAGGTGCGCTTGGCACCAGAATGTCATCTTCAATTGGAGTCAAAAAAAACTGTTATACATAAAGGGAATCCACTAGTGTATTATAGAGATCAGTGGCTGTTATCAACTGTCATAGTTTGGAAGTCCCTATCGGAAGATCCTCTATTAGTTTTTTTTTTATATAGGTATAAACTTTGACAGAAGTTCCGACTAAAAGTACTGGTAGACTTTGGCAGTTTTGGGAAGTAAATGAAAAGAGGTATTAATATATTGAAAATGTGAACTAACTGCTGCATTTAAGTAGACGGTTCTCAAACTGGAGACCACAGAAAAATTTCGTTTCCCATCAGCAGTGTACTAGCAAGTTCTTCGGTACACTGACGAATTACAAAACAAAATAAAATAGCAAAAACAGCCTCAGATGCTGTAATGGGCGTTTTTCTTTTTTAATTCAGAGTAGAGCTCTGAACACTCCGAACATACTCTGAGCGTGTTCTGCTCTGAGAGTTCTTCCTTCCTTCTTTTTCCACTTGTCAAATTTGTGTTCAGCTATTCAACTCCGTCTGCTCTATCAATTTATTCTGAGCTCATAGAACGCGCTCTGAACCTCCTCTGAACATGCTCAGAGCGAAAAAAGAAACACAAAACTGGAGCTCTGAATGCTCTGAGTTAAAAAAGAAACACGATTTTTTTTTGACAGTTCACGCTCTGCTCTGAACTAAAAAAGAAAAACGTCCAATGCAAAAAACAACAAATACATTCGAACACAAATAAACTCAAACAGGACTTTTCCGTCCACAATTCATAGTGCGGTCAATTTCCTGTGCAAAAAAAGAGCAAACTTCTCAAAATAATCTGATCAATTATTATTATTACAGCGTATTGCAAAACGTTTATGATTAGTTCCACATCACCAGAGTATTTAAATTATACGAATATATAAATTACCGCAGCGTAAAACCAAATTTAGACCACCTGAATTTGTTTGCAAAAAATGTTAGCCGTGTTCCTTTGGAGGTGGCCAAGTCAACTCATAAGTAGATGCAACCAATAATCTAGTACTACCAACTCCTCGTGCTCTCATGGCGAGTAGATGAGTTTTATAGGAAAACTAATTTTGTTGCGTTCCATTCAAATGGCTAGGCTCGTGAGTGCTTTACCACCTCCAAAGGAACACGGCTAACATTATTTTATTCCTTTATTATGACATTTTAAACTGTTCTTTTCCCGGAAATCAACCATTCTACATTATAATTTATTAATTTATTCTTCTCGAAGTCGTTTCGAAGAAATTTCACTCACAATTTCACGTGATGGTCACAAAAAGAAACATTCATGGTATATCTATAACAAAAATACCTTGTCATTTTTCGTATTTTTATAAGCTGATTACGTCAACCTTTAACTGTTATTATTCTGACCAATACTTTAAGTCATGCCGCATAAGAAGAAGAAATAAAGAATATCAATATAATAAATGTAGTGTATGTACTAGTACGTATGCATATCTTGGATATACACATTTTCTATTTGTTTTGTTAACGCAAATTCATTATTTTTGTTGAACCCCCATTTTTTGGAAATGTATGCACTCAAGCGTATTTTTTCCAAGGAAATATTTATATGCATGTATTCAACAACACTCATATTGCACGTGTTTTCAATTTAACGTGATCTAATAGTCTGCAACATTTAAAAAGGTAAATGGCGTGGAATCCACCGTTTGTGAGAAAGTGTCGTTCTTAATAAGCTTAACGGAGGGTTTTGCACGGATTTGCTTGTATTTTATCGTTTGAATATGTTCGAGTCGAATGATGGATTAAATAAAAAAAAATTTGAATTCTTGTTTCCTTGTTGTTTTTGATGTGCCTCTGCTATTACACGACGACTTTTGCGTCGTGACTCTTCTTCGAATCCTACTTTAAGTCGTGAGTCGTGCGCTATTACACCATTACTTTTGACTCATGACTCAAATTCGGTAATCCTCTATTTTTTTTTTCGGTAATGAAATTCTCGGGCAGTTTGTTTGCTATCTCATTTTTCTTCTCTTATGCACTCATTATGTTCGAAAAGAGTCATGACTCAAAAGTCGCCGTGTAATAGCAGACCATGCCGGCGGCGGTAGAGTGAAATAAAAACGTGAACTTTCACGTTACGAAATTCAGCATAGTAGAATATTTTGTACGTTCAGTGACAAAAATCTGAAGATCCCCTTCAAGCAAACAACGTATGGACGACTTCACATACGCATCCAAATAAGGATCCTCAAAACTGCGCTTGTACAAACATTGATGTTTACACATATTAACCGTGAGTCTCGGCATTCACACTATTTTTTCTATTGCAAGAGTAAATTCTTATTTAAATACAAATTTATTTATTAAAATATTTCAAAAGACACTCCATTAGTGTGTCTCATACTTATGTTTAAATAGGATTTTTCAATAAGGGCGGGTAGATGTTGAGATGGACCATTTTGGCCATCGCTGTTTGGCACCTAGCGCCGCCGCGCCGTTCTGTTGGAACCACTTGTTGTTCACTTTACATCCACATTAACCAATTCGAGCCAGAAAAATTTGTTACCATCGCTCGGTAGCGCTATCCGTTGATGCTGGTGGCTCGTTTTCGAAGAACTACGGACTCTCACAGGCAGCGACGATGTTTTTAGTTGATCTTGCGTTTCGTTGACGCAAAGGCGTTGGCTGATTGTTCACTGAATCGGTAGACTAAAATTTGGCAACCAAACTTTGGATAAGCGACTTGGAAGGACAATCATCTAAACCGTAAAATGGGCGATATTGATATTAAAGTTTTATCATTTGGATGTGCTGTTCAATCGTGTTACTAGCTGTGTTACTCATTTGGCATCAGTACAGTAACTGAATAATAAACAACAGATTTGACAGATGTCACCAAAACAACATGGCCGCCAAAATCTACCAGCGCCAATTGCAAAACTCTACAATTATAGGTATATTGATCTGTTATTATTTAAAAATTCACAGATTGATATGATTATCCTGTTACACCAAGCAATAATAAGAAGATTTGCGCAGTGAAATTGAGGGTGTAAAGATTATATTGCGCAATTATTGCCTTGCGGTTAGGGCAAAATATTTTGGGATATTAAAACAATTTCAAATTTATTGAATCTACTACAATAATTTTCTTTCCGCAATAAACAAACTCAAAATAATACTTAAAAAACATTAAATTATTGACGCGTTTTTTTGGAGGTTCTGCAGTACACATTAGTTACATAATTCCTAGCCATTTTCAATGGAACGCAAAAAATTGATTTCCCTATAAATCTCATCTAATCACCATGAAAGCACGAGTAGTTGGTAATACTAGATTATATACGTTCAAAAAAAACGCGGCTAATACTGCATAAAGCGGGCCTTACACTAGACCAGTATTTTGGACAGTAATATTGTCTGTTATAAGGGGGGAGGGGGCATTATACTCTAAGCACAATTTAGAGATAACTTGAATATGAAAGTGGATTCTAAGAAATTAACCATAATAATCAATTTAATAGTCAGCTTAACACACAAATCAAATTGAATTGAAAGTTTAAAGTGGCATTTATCTAAACGTGTACCTAGTGATTGGTTATTAGTAAGAGAGGCTCTATATAATTTTTCAAAAAGTTCAATTTTAAAAGACTTACAAATTATCAAAAAATATTGGAAGAAATATTTATTCGGTTTAATTATTTTTAGGTTAAATATGATGCTAGCCAAAATGATCCTGAATCGGAACGCATAGATGGAAGTGGACGGTGTTTTCCCAACTGTGCATCCGATGTATGGCTACGTTCTTGCAAAGAGGAAGTTATAGAGCCAATCGAAGGACAAGTCAAAGGTATGTATTTGTTTATTGTTAACCCGCACCCCTCGTAGAAAGGTAATTACAAAAATGCAAACAAAAATAAAAAATATTACCAAATATTACCAAGTGGACTGCATAGGTCTATAAGTAAAGCCAGTCCAATAACCTAGCAAAGTTGAATTTTTCGGGTGGTAACTATGCAAATTACTCAAAATCTTTCAAAGTGGCGTATGGCGTATGAGTACTATTTTTGTAAGTTAATTGTGAACATTTTTCAACTGAAATTTCGGGACTGATAGTTCCTTATTTATTTTTAAAAGCAAATACTACTGGGATTTTGTGATTTCTATTTATAAAAACAGCTAAATTATTTTAGTTAAATTCAAATTTAAAAAAAAAAAAATTTGAAAAAAAAACTTTTAAGGATAACAAAAAACATTTGATTTTATTTTCATTTTGCAAATTTTGCGTTTATCAGTGGCAGTATAGGGGGTAGGGTACAATTGAACACTATTTAAGAATTAAGATCTCGTTTTGAAATCTCGCAATCCTAACAAAATCAGGCATATCGAAATTTCGCAAATTTTAAATCGTGTAAAGCTAAATTTCGAAATTTCCATTTAAATAAAATATTTATTATTTCGCGCTCCAGTTGAGTTTTTTTTTTATTTTTAGGAAGTTTACCTACACAAAACTATGTTAATGCCTACATGTATTTCTTAGAGGAGTGATTTTTGTTTAAAAAAAATGTGTGATGTTTTAAGTTTTATTATCAAACTGAATTCGTTTCTTTTGCGCTTTATAAACTTTTTCGATTACTTCAAGCAAAATGAAAGCGTTTCATTAATAATCTACTGTGATGAGTGCGAATTACTAATAAGTAGAGCCCCTTATTGCACGTGTTCACCTATAATTAAATTATTCGTGTATGAACACGTGTAGCTATTTATATTTACACGTGTATTTATTATTGAACGCGTATTTAGCAATAATTCACGTGCAATTTGAACTTGAAAACCGTTTTTATGATGCTTTTGCGGTCTTAAAGCCAGTTGGAAAACAAATACAGTTTTTCATTAATAATAATCATTTTTTGAATTTCAACTAGTCCATTTAAAAGGCAGTGAAACTGAATAGGTTGTAAGTAAAATATATGTGTTTAAATCAGTTTTCTTAAAAGTAGGTTTAACTTTTCTTACTGCGTATAGGAATCCCAGTCAAATATAAAAAGAAGCACTCTACTTTTATAATTACACGTATATTTTTATTAACACGTGTATTTAAAAACTACACGTGTAAACGAATTTGTACTACACGTGACACGAATACACGTGTAAATCAAAGTCTCTGCTAAAAAGTACTTTGCAAGGCCCAATGGAACACATACCTAATCCCATTGACAAGTTTTTCTTCTTGCTCGCTTTTCAACAGTTTTTTTGCTCACAACGAGCATTGTTTTCATTCGAAAGAACGAAAAGCGGGTATTCACGATCTAGTACAATAGACGTTTGTAAGATGGCAATTTTTTTTTTTAGTAGTTCGTGAACCCTTTTTAATATTTTGCGAAACACTAAAACAAATTCACACAATTTCTCAAACGAATAACAGCTGACATTTAGAATGACATTTGACGTGTTTGAAAAAACACGAGTACAAATTTTACACCATTGTTGTTTTGCTGTTTCAATTGGGTTACAGTAAAAGTACAAAAGTCTTGTAAGATTTAAGTCAGTATAAATTGTTGTTGGAGTGTGTAAGAAAATGTTACAATTTTGAACTTTTAAGGCTTAACTACATTGAAGCAAAAAGTGAAAAGGTAGAAAAGTGAAAGACAAAAACATTGTCTAGAGATGCCTGTATGCTAAAAAATTGAGTTTGATCTACGAAAGGCAAGCTCAAATGACAAATAAAGCACAATTTTCATAAGATTTTTTGCACACAGCCATTCTCTAGCGGATGTAAAGGGTCCGCCAAATAACTTCTTTTTTTTTGAAAATGGCGCAAAACATCGAGTGTAGCATCGGCTGTGTGGCACGTAGCGCCGTCCTGTTGAAACCAAATGTTGCCAATATCCTTCTCTTCAATTTTTGTGAACAAAAATTCGTTCAACATGGCCCGATAACGATCGCCATTGACTGTAACGGCCACTCCTTGCTCATTTTCGAAAAATGGCCCAATTATGCCTCTGGACCAAAATCCGCATCAAACAGTGACTCGTTTTGGGTGTATCGGCTTTTCAATGTATGCGTGCGGGTTTTCTGTGCCCCAAATGCGACAATTTTGCTTGTTTACTACCCGCCAAGATCGAAATGAGCTTCATCTGAAAAGATGATTTTTTTGGCAAAATCGGCATCTTCTCTAAGTCAACCGCAGGCCCACTTAGCGAAGCGTATACACAACCATATTCGTTCAGCTGAAGGATAAAACTAATTATATGTCAAATCAGACATGAGCTAAGTATTAACATTCACGAAATAAGCACTAGTTGAAAAAAAACGTTAGATGGCGGACCCATTATTTTTGTCGTTCACTTTTGAACTTTTCCACTGTTTGCTTTAATGTAGCTAAGCCTTAACAATGACACTACACCATATTATACGTCTTTTCGTTTAATTCCCAAATCAACCAACTTCTACCAACTGTCAAAGTTCATTTACAAAAAATAAAATTGTATTGTTTTGGGCAGTTAACGAACGGACCCAATATGTTTTTGCATTTGATATGAGACTCATCATAGATTAGGGTCAATAATGTACGTAACTAACCTGAATTTGAAAGATTTTGATATTACGTGATTAAGTTATATTAGAGATTTAAGTTTGCAGTCAATCAGTACTGATGGTGTTAAGGCAGGGCACGGTTGGGTGAAAGACTAGGGCGGGAGAAATAAATTTCTATCCGCTCAAACAAGCGCAACAAAGAGCTGCATGAAGGGCGGCACTTTGTTAGTCCAGGCAAACTTTAACGTCAAGCTTCAGTTTATAGATGGAAAATTCTGACCGATCACTTAGCATTATTTACTAGAAACTCAGTAACATACGTTGGGAAGCAAAAATCGGCAGTGTTAAGGCAGTCCCTCATCAAATTAGTGCCATTCCATGATGCTTTAATTACTTTGGCCACTGAAACCGAGATGTTTAAGGTTCTTATGAGGCCTCTGCTCTAGCGGAGCGGAACAGTAATAGTATAACCTTCATAGATTAATTGATGATTTGGTATGAAATACTTTTTCAGATCAATATTATTAGTATATCTCTCCAATCAATAAAAATATGATCTTTCTTGGAAGATCGTAGAAAAGCTGAGTTAAAAAGCTCCATTTTAACAGTTGACTGAAGAGCATGAAATTGAAATTGTTTTTAAAACCAAAAGACTATACGAATTGTTAAACGCAAAGGCAGTGACGGAGCCTAAAACTTCTCTCCAACACTACATTAATTTCACTCAATTAATTTTTTGAGCAGTTAAAGGAGTAGGCACTTCGAATCTTGGTCTTTTTCGTTCAATGTCTTAATCATGATTGACAAACTTGGAAATTTTGTCAATTGAAATCGCTGAAAACATCAAATAAAAATGCTTATGTGTATGTAGCTACATATATGTATTTATTATCAATAAAAGAAAAAAATCATCATTTATTTAACGTATTCCGTTTTTCTGTTGTTTTTCATTACTTTATTTCGGTTTGGGTTCGGATAGCCGACAAGGGGGCGCCGCACAGTGGTTCGGTTTGTATGGGAGAGCGGAAAAATGTCTGTTTTATCTGAACAGTTCAACGGATTTAAATGAAATTTGGCAAACATGTTTATATTAGTCTTATACATATTTGGTCAAAATTTGGTTGAAAAAAAATAATTAGAAACAAAGTTATTGACATTTTTTCTAAAATTTGAGGGATTTGATGTTTGTATGGGAGAGCGGAAAAAAAATCTGTAACATCTGAACTGTTTAACGGATTAAGATGAAATTTGATTCACATTTTTAAATTAGTCTTATACACATTTTGTCAAAATTTGGCTGAGAAAAAATCATTAGTAAAAAAGTTATTGACTTTTTTTTCTAAAATTTGAGTGTTTTGATGTTTGTATAGGAGAGCGGAAAAAAGTCTGTAAAATCTGAACTATTAAACGAATTTTAATGAAATTTGACAAACATGTTAAGATTAGTCTTATACATGCTTGGTCAAAATTTGGTTAAGAAAAAATTGTTAGAAAAAAAGTTATTGACATTTTTATAAAATTTGAGGGTTTTGATGTTATATTTAAATAAAAGTTTTTTTTAGTAAAATCTTAACTTTTTATTTTGAATAAAATATTATTATTAACTATGTATATTATAAAATTAAATAAATAAATAGATAAATACATAAAAAAAAATAAATAAAAAACAATTATGAAGTAGTAATTTTATGTTGCTGCATAGTTTATCTCTTCTTGAGGAAATATATTTCTAATTTCGTCCCTCTTATACCTTTTAGCTCGATCACAGCATTCGTCAAAACTCTTTCGTGGTCTTCACATATTAGTTGACGTTTCGGGCAATACACTTTGGGTTAGTTCTACTTCGAAAACTCCTTCGAGCCAATGAGTGTATTTTTTTTTCAAAATGACTTTTTTTCGACTTAAAAAATGAGAAATAAAACTTTTTTTTCAAAAGACTTTTTTCCGCTCTCGCACCACTGTGCGCCGCGCCGGCTCTGCGGCCGATCGTGTATTACTCCCTTATTAGGTCATATAAATGTACGTATAAAACACGTACAAATCAATATAAATTTTCTGCCATTTTGTGATTATTCACTGGCTAGTAACGATTTGTCTCCTTTTAACCAAAGAGAATAATAAATTGTTTCATCAGATCAGGCTTTTGAGATAGAAATACCCGTTTGAAAATGAATAAAAAACTGTTTGTTTTTACTTTATTCGAGGTTATGTAATGTCAGAATAAGTCACACACTCAATTTCTATCTAATCTAGTTCATACGAGGGCGGCAACTCACTATTTTCTTACGATGGCGGCGACTCACTTTTTTGAAATAAATTCGGTCGCTACACTTCTCGTCAATTTGTATTTATACTTATGTACAGTTCTAACCTCTTTTAATTCTACAAAAATGGTTACATATATTTTCAAGCTCTTACTACACTAACTTATTTCACACTGCTTTTATCATTCTGAATCATTATTTTAATCTCTGCATTTTAGGCACAATTCCAAAATGGTTAAATGGAAGCTTATTGCGCAACGGGCCCGGAAACTGGAAAGTTGGTGATATGACCTTTCAGCATCTATTTGATTGTTCAGCTCTACTTCATCGTTTTGCAATAAAAAATGGTACTGTAACTTATCAAAATAGATTCATACAAACAGAAACTCTCAAAAAGAATACGCAGGCACAACGAATTATTGTGACCGAATTTGGAACTTCTTCTGTACCTGATCCGTGTCATTCAATATTTGATAAGTAAATATACATACATAGAAACAACATTTCTTATTCTGTTCTGAATTATTGTTTTGGAATAGATTTTATTTGTTGATTAATTTTATTTGCAGAGTTTCAGCAATATTCCGCTCTGATGTCGGCTCTGACAACACCATGATATCGATCTATCCGTTTGGCGATGAGTATTATACATTTACAGAGGCTCCATTTATACATCGGTGAGCGATTTAAAAAAAAAAATATAATATTAATAAAAAAAAGATTCTCTTGGGCTCGTCCGGGATTTGAACCCGGGACCTCCCGCACCCTAAGCGGAAATCATACCCCTAGACCAACGAGCCAGTTGGGAAACACGAGTGTATTTGGATATTTAAAGAAGACGCCATATAAGAGAGGCAGCAAAACTAATAATTGCTTTGAATTTATTGAAACAAAAATCACCAAGTTATACCTACATGGCTTACAGCTGTGTGTACCTAACGCATTGGGGCGGCTTGTGAATTTCCATTATTTCCTGTTATCGATTTGTAAGCTTTTAAAGCCATGTTTGAATTGGGTTGAAATCGCCGTAATTTGTATCCCAAGCTTATTTTTTGACACTAAGGAACCAGTTACAGTCACGAATGAAGTCATGCCATACTTATTGTAATATATTTATTCATTTTCAATAAACATCTAATCTAATCTATAGCTTCCATTGAAAATCATAGGTAATTGTTCATTTTGAGACGTTTAGAAGGGAAAGTAAAATCAGTAATTACATATTTTAATGCAAAATAAATCTGATGGTTTGAATTATCATTTACCGCCATATAATTCACTAGATACATCCAGATTAAAACTTAAATGCAGATGTATTTACACTGAATTTGTATGCTTTACATCTAGATTTAAATTTTTAATCTGGATGAATCGAGTGAATAATATGACCGCTAGATTTAGATTTAGATTTAGATTTAGATTTAGATTTAGATTTAGATTTAGATTTAGATTTAGATTTAGATTTAGATTTAGATTTAGATTTAGATTTAGATTTAGATTTAGATTTAGATTTAGATTTAGATTTAGATTTAGATTTAGATTTAGATTTAGATTAAGATTTAGATTTAGATTTAGATTTAGATTTAGATTTAGATTTAGATTTAGATTTAGATTTAGATTAAGATTTAGATTTAGATTTAGATTTAGATTTAGATTAAGATTTAGATTTAGATTTAGATTTAGATTTAGATTTAGATTTAGATTTAGATTTAGATTTAGATTTAGATTTAGATTTAGATTTAGATTTAGGTTTAGATTTAGATTTAGATTTAGATTTAAATTTCTTTATTTATTTAGAGCTTAATTTTAAGATTTGCATTTTTTACAACAAGCTTATCTTAGGACTTATCTATATTAAACATTAAAAAGAGAAAAGAAAAAAGAAAGAAACAGAGATGAAGGAAAACTAACAACAACCCAAAAAGTCGGGACCAATCACAAATCAGGAAATTGAATAATGTAGGAAGACTTTTTGTAAACCCTTTAATGTTATCCGTATTTCGCACATGGCGTGGTAATGAATTCCATAAACGAGCTGCGTTCACAAAGAAATGTCGCTCTGAATTATTAAGGCTTGAAAAGCGGGGAACTATTATTTGGTTTGAATGCCTAGATCACAGATTAGCCATATGAAGATGAGAATGTTTCGTACGTTTCACCCTCCAAAACCCATTTGTTTACATTGTTGTATTTGTAATATCTTCCCGTGTCGATGAATAGATGTGAATTGCAACAACAATTAAACCGGTGTCTGAAGATCCCTACTGTCTATGTGTGAGGTTTTTATGCACACATTCTCATTTTGTATCTGATATCTGACAGCTGAAGCTGGCTGCCGGGGATTCTCATCTTCATGTGGCTAATCTGTGGTCTAGATAACGAAAACTCGATTATATTACAAAGGTATGAAGGTTGACGCAAGCGAATAAGAGCCTTGATGATTATATACATCATAGTAAAAGCTGTATACAAATTGGGTTATAAAGCTCATTTTCTATGTGAATTCCATAGTTCCAAATTGTTCCAAAGTTAAATAGCAAAATGAGATTCCGAACTTTAAGAAGGTTATCAAATACTTTTGGAGAATGGTGATATATTGAGAGAGCCTTATGTGGTTTTCCAAACAACCAAAAAAATTGATTTTTATGGGGGTCAACTTGATCTTTTTCAGATTTTACGTTCCTAACAACCAAAAAAATTGATTTTTTTCGTGGTCTGTTTTTTTTCTCGATTGATCTTTCAAATCTCGATTTATTGGCAGATTTACACATACTTTCACACACACTTGCACACAAACCAAATTGACATTTCTAAACGTCGTCCTCTCCTCGTCAGTTTAAATTCGTTTTGGCCTTTCGCTAGCATTGTTTACTTTTGATAAGGCATTTGTTCAGTAAAATAAATACAAATAATGAAGTTTAATTAGTGAATTTTTTGTCTTTATTGTCCTCATTACCGTTAACCATTGACTTCTTGAGTTCGGAGTCAATTAGTGATTAAATTGGAGAAATGTTTCATATGGAATGAAAGGCATTGTGGAAACATGTGGGTTAGTCCATTGTTTTTTGTGAAAATAAAATTATTTTTATTAAAATTCCATAGTAATCCTTATGTAGTGACCTTGTTTCATGTTCATTGTCTTCTTCCTCACCATCGACCGATAGCTTCTCCTTTGATTTGGATTTTGGATGGACGGGATTCCTGTGGATATATGGATCCGACCGATGGCCAAATCATGTTATAAAGCAGTGATAGTATACCAACAAAATAAAGTTCCTGCTAGGGAACAAAAAATTCCCTAATTTGTATTCTATTTTTGTATTTCAATTTGATTGGACAAAATAATGTACAATATCACATTCATTTAAATGAAGTCAAGAAAAGAATGTGTAAATCGTTTCTTTCTTATATTTTGTCATAATTTCAAAATGGTCTCAGGATATTAATAATTTCAAGATTAAAAGTCAGTCCCACTTTTGAGTTTTTTCTTATGAAACAAATCAATAAAGGCTCCCAAACCGGCGCTAAACCTTCGCGCGAATATGCGACGACCACTGATCTCTATAATACACTGGATAGTGGATTCCCTTTATGTATAACAGTTCTTTTTGACTCCAATTGAAGATGACATTCTGGTGCCAAGCGCACCTTTTGACGTCTTTCTTTAAAAAAAAAAAGTAATTTGACGTCCATTTTTCAGTTCACTGGTTGAACACAGTACGCGCGTCAGGACACGCGGCAGGGCGCGCGTTCACATGAGCGTGATTATTAAAACTTGTGTCGAATTTCTTTCAACCATTTCAGATGGCTTATTTTTGTATGTGATGGCGTGAGTTCAGAAGACAGGAATTTGAACACAAAAAATAATACTCCTACAAGTTCACAACAAATATTCCAAACTGCATTTAATTGACCATGTCCCTTGGATAAGATTAAATACAAATTTATTTTAGTGAATAGATGCAAAACAAACAAAAATTTTGCGTTTATCCAAACAACAAAAAATTACAATTCAGTGTTAGTTACAATTTGTGCAAATTCGCAATAAATGTCACCTACTATATTTAACTCCCAGAATCGCGTTTGTGGCTACAGACACAAAACCTAATGTGAACACATCCGACTCATTCTGACGTGTAGCAGTCGTTAAAACAAAACAAAAATCTTTGCTTGTTGAAGGATTAATTAGAAACATTTCACTTACAAAATATAAATCTTATTAGGAAAATGCTTTCAATTAAAAAAATTGGATTCTGTAGGATTTAAGTGCCAAAGATAAGGTACAGACAGAGAGAACAGATATCACAAGAGAAAACGCCAAAAAAATGAACAATCTTAAGCAAAAAATCAAAAAATTCTTACTTTCTTCGCCATCATTTTCTCACCATGAAGAGTGAGTGAGATAAAGTACAGAGACGCGACAAAAAGTCGAAGGAGACAGTCCAATGTGAACACCGTTCTATAACGAGATTTTTTGTATTTTAACAATGTAAGATAAGGACGCGCGCCATGAATCGCGTGTATTCTGTTCAGCCACTTTGACAAAAAGAAGTTATACTGTTATACAAACCTGGTGCCAAGCGCACCGTATAACAATCTTCAATTGGAGTCATTTTGTTTGTATGAATACGCTATCCAGTGTATTATAGAGATCAGTGGCGACGACTGAAGAATGTTCAAAGATTTGCATAGCGCCAGTGTGGGTTCTCTCATTAATCTCCATTTCAATAAATTAAGACAGGTGAAAGTATTCGCGTAGTTGAAATTAATTATAATTTAAACACAAAAATGTTCTTTTATAATTTGAAAAAAAAAACGTTTTGTAAGAATTTTTTCTTACGCATTTTTTCACCAGTTTCATCAAGAAACTAAAGCCAAATATATAATATTTTTGTATTAAAGAAAAAACTGTTCCCTAGGAAAAAAAATACTTGTAGGAATTTTTCCCTACATATACTATCACTACTTACATCAGTAAACACAGACAAATCACCTACACCTTTACAAAAAAAAGGATCAATCGCGATTCGTTCTAGTTACCACGATTGATCTGAAATCTGACCCCCAAATCTGAAATGGTTGACTGGAAAACCACATTAATGATCATAACGTTTAAATTCTTGATACTTTTCAATTTTTCATATTACATAAGAGAATAGTAACATAGGTATACAATTATTCATACTTTCTTTCTTTTTTATAGAATAAATCCAGTCACGTTAGAAACTGAAGGACGAGTTTTTCTTAATGACTATGTTGGAGTTGTCAGTCATACATCCCATCCACATGTGTTGGCCGATAAAACGGTTTACAACTTGGGAATGTCGGCTGGTCGCTCTGGGCCTGCATATAATATTATTTGTTTTCCCGCTGGTGATTCTATGTTCCAAGACGCGTATATTGTTGCATCTGTGCCCTGCCGTTGGCTTTTGAATCCCGGCTATATGCACACATTTGGTAAGAAAATAATAATGCTAGATTAACACTACTCTGACGAATTGACAGTAACTATTTCTGTCAGTAAATTGGCTGAAAAAGGGACGAATTCATTTATTTTTCCAATTTCCTGACAGAAAAATGCCACTTTCTCATCGTCCGTTTGCTTTTTTAATTTTAGATAAAAAGAGGATCGTTGCATATTTTTAGATGCAAATAAGTGTTGAAACTGTTTCTGAACTTTATCGTTCAATAAAAAACTCAATGGGAATTTTTCTCAAAACTGAAGTGGCGTAGCCAAATTAAGGGTCAGTGTGTGATTCGGAGTTGATTATCTTTAATCTAGGATTATACTAGTTGATTGTGTTTGTTCACTAAAATTTTAATGAAGGAATCCATGATTTGAGTTGCTATAATCATATGGATATTGGCAATTGGCCGATTTTGGTTGATTAGCGCCTTTTAATCAAGGATTTGTAAAAAAAAAAACACTTAATTATGGATTAAGGTTGACACCTGAATTGCCGGATAAACTGGAAAATGGAACGAATTGTTGAAAATCTATGATTTGTTAATCAAGCTGAGAAAAAAGTGAACAAAACAAACTGTGATTACCACGGATCCTTTGATTATACTAGATTCTTCTTAATCCATTAGATTAGGAAGAATCTAGGATAATCAAATTGCAGATATAATCCACTGTGAACAAACTGGCCATTAATCAACAAATAAATTCTTACATCATTTTAAGCTCCCTAAGTCCTACTTTCCTCTATTTCTAAATTAAAAACTTAATAAATTCAAACATTTTAAATTTTCTGGACTAAATTTAAACAAACCGGACTTAGAGATAGTTCATTGAACTTTGAACGCCAATAATGTTAAAAACTCACATCTAAAAGTATGCAATAGTTAACACAATCCATAAAATTTCGAATAATATATTATACCAACTCTTCTTGACTTGAATTTAATTGTTTTTCTATAGGAATTACAGAAAACTATTATATCATAGTTGAACAACCTTTATCGATATCCCTCGCAGAATTTGTCAAATCCCAACTTAATAGTCAAAATTTTTCGTCCTGCCTTAAATGGTTCGAGAACAAATGCACTCATTTCTATTTACTTAGTCGCAAAACTGGCAAACTCATATATACTTTTCGGTCGGAAGCATTTTTTTACCTCCACATCATAAATCAGTACGAGGAAGACAACCATGTAGTTATTGACATTTGTTGCTATAAGGATCCATCAATGATCAACTGTATGTACCTGGATAGCATGATGAATATGCAATCAAACCCAAATTATGCGGCCATGTTTCGAGGCCGCCCCCTAAGATTTGTCCTTCCTTTGAATGGGACTGCCAATCAACGTCGTGGATTTACAAAGTCATTTTCTCTGGGTGGCATCAGTTCCAGATTGCAACAAACCAAAGCACAAAATCATCAATTTAAACGCTCGGAGTCACAATATGATGATATAACCCACTTTCCCACGAATAACTGCGAGTCCATAAAAACCGAATCTCAACGGATAAACGAGTTCAAATATGAATGCTTGGTGAATTTGGTTGAGCTTCAAAATACCAAAGCAGCGGCTTATGAGATGCCAGATAAGACTATTATGGTCAGACCAGAACTGCTATGTGATCTGGGATGTGAAACTCCAAGAATCAACTACGACATCTACCTGGGTCAAAAGTATCGATACTTTTACGCAATAAGTTCGGATGTTGATTGCGAGAACCCTGGAACAGTAATTATACAAATACTTCTGTCTTTTGTTTTTTTTTTAATGACTTCCTCAATTCTTCTTTACAGCTGATAAAGGTGGATGTCATATCGAAGACTTCTAAGAAATGGTGTGAGACAAACTGCTACCCAAGTGAACCAATTTTTGTTCCTACGCCTGGAGCTGAGGTAATATGATTATCAATTTAATAAAAAAAAGTAAAACAAATGCTTATTATCGAGGACAATTTGATTACTAAAGGATGAAGACGATGGTGTTGTGCTTGCTGCTATGGTATGGGGAGGCGTAAATGATAACCATGTTGGTTTATTAGTACTGTGTGCGAAGTCTTGGACGGAGATGGGAAGATGTGAATTTCATTCAAGTGGTCCAGTCCCTAAGTGTTTGCATGGATGGTTTGCGCCAAATGTTGTTTAGTTTTAAGATTTGAATTTAAATAAAAGATGATAAATAATATTTAATAAAATTTAAGTTGTATTACTATAAGCAAGAATGATTTGTTGTTAAATTTAAGTTCTAAAAAGTCCCCATCAAGTTGAGAGAGTATAATAAACTTTTCGATGTTATAGATCAACCCCATATTGATGAAAATCTGAATAATTTCAAATAAGCTAGAACTGAATAAGTAACGGTAATTTTTGTTGATAGTAGATAGAACTCGACAATCAGAATCTCCAAAAACTAAAATATGTTTTGATCGCGCCCATTTTCCACAAATGTCTGTCTCTGTTTTATTTGACAGTTGACACTTTAAAAAAATGAGAAGATTTTTTGTCGTCGCACACACTACACCAATGGCCTTTTCGATTGAAGTCAGAATGACAGTTCTTCTTCTGAAAAGAAGAGAAATTTGCTTCTGATTTTGTTTTCAGAATCGTTTCCAGAAGGGTTCACGCGTATCAAATCGTTCTCCCAGATTGCCAATCGAAAAGGCCATAACTCTTAGGAACCAATTAAAGACGGTGTTCACATTGGATACTCACTCCACGCGACTCATTTTGACATCTCTTTCTTTTATCTCACTCCACCTCACTATATGAGAAAGTGAGGAAGGATTTTTTGATTTTTTTTGAAAAAATCCTTCCTCACTAGACTATCTCTTTTTCATCAGGAGGTTGAGTGAGATAAAACAAAGAAATGTCATATGAGTCGCGCAGAGTGAGTCCAATGTGAACACCGTCAAAGGGATATTTAAAAAACCTCATTTACAAATATAATTCTTAATTTTGAGACGCTGAGAAAGCAAAATAATTGATCAAAATCAGTTGAATTTCAAGAAAAGCGAAAATAAAAAAAAATGGTTCTTTGCAGCTAAACGCACAGCTTATAACTAATTAAATTTAACCAATTCTTTTTTAAAAAATCAGTGGAGTCGATTTTGAGAAAAATATGATCTTCCTTTTTGACCGAAAAAATTTGTATGACAGGTACCGTTATTTTTGGTCCTAAAAAATTAAAAAAATATGTGGGGGTAGTGCCCAAAATACGCTAGGTGCGAAGTTTAAAGAAAATTCTACCTATTCGTTTAGGCTGTAGCCGAACAGACAGACGGACGTTTTTGCGAGACCAACTTTTTTCGTCTTCCTTATCATCGTAATGTTCAAAATCTCGAGTTCGATTTTTGGTACTATCCATAACTTACCATACAGTACCTATATATCGCAGGTAAAAAAAAACAAATCAATTAGAAATCTGGGGCCCTATTTCGTATTACGAAAGGAGTAGGAAGTAAATGATACTGAATTAAAGGATAGTCACGACAAAGAGCGATTATGTAAAACGAGAATCCCACCAAGAAAATGTTTCCAGACCAAATAGAAAAATATATTTTTTTAAGTGCATCGACATTTTTTTCAAAAAATTTCCTGTTCTTCAGAAACAATTTATTTTTTGCCTTTTAATTTCCTAAATTTGACCCCGATTAAGAGTATATTTAAATTAAGTTTATTACTCCAGGTGCAAACGGAATGCAAATTTATTCAGTCTGAAGTTTATGTAACGATACTTGCCTGAAATCATTTTAAAAACATACTGGCAAAACCCTATATTTATAATAAAGCTAAATTCTTGGCCATAACATTAAATTATATGCGTTTTATTTCTTCTTGAAAACCACACCCTTTATCTTGAATCCGGCTGGAAGAATTTTTATAATTTTGTTTAAATGAAAGGGGACCATTTGCAGATGGGTTAGAAAAAAAAATTTGAAAATCCGTCGAGCCGAAGTATTTATAGCCCATTTTTTAGAGCTAAATCGCAAAAGTCCACTTTGTTGTTAACAAAAATACATATTATAGTAGTTTAGATGTAATTTTTGGCAGAAATAAATTATTTAAAATTAAAGTTGAACAATTTCTGTCAAAAGTTTTTGAGATAGATAGTTGAAGTCAAGTATTAGGTGATACCCAACGCATTTTTGACAATAAATACATTACGGCCCGGTTTTTCAGTGGTGAGTTAAACCAGTGTTTACTAACTCTGGAAATTGATTAACCTGCCTAGTTTTTAAATGAAGAATTGATGCGGAACGATTTAACAAACTCTGAGAATAAAACATCAAAGGCATCTATTCAGCAAATACAGAGTTAACTTATCAAATTAACACTGGTTTAACTTTAATCTCGCATTGAAAAACTGCGCCTAAAGGTCTAATGAACGTTTTGTTCTGAAAAGCATAAAGTAATAAGTCTTTGAATTTTTTTATTTCGTATTTCTACTAATTTAAAACCAATATGTAATAGAGGTTGGACTTAGAGAATCATATTTTTACAAACTAAGCCATTCAAAGCGTGAAGTAGGTTAAAACCTAGCTTAAATATTTATTTATGTATATTTTTGTTTGAATTTTTTGCGAAGTTTAGGTTTGTTTTACCAGTGCGAACTGCGAAGCCGGGCGCCCAGCTAGTATATTGATAAAAATAATGAATAATTAATTTTAATTCTTGTTTATTGTTATATTTTATATAAATTTTTATCCATTTCTTTTTTTTGGCAAAAAACTAAAAACAAAAGCTAACGATAGGTAAATGGCAGTCGTAAGGAAAAACGAGTATCGTTAAATAAAAACGATCATCGTTATACGTAATCGCATTTTAACGATAACGTAATCGCATTTCAACGATAATCGTTTAACAAAATAGGTCCCCTGAATTTACCAATGGAAAAATTAGATAAATTGAAATCTTTTTCTACTTTTAACTTTTAAGAGTTAATTTAAACAAATCTTGTTTGTTGTTATAAAAATGTTAAAATGTCTCAGCTAAAGAATCTGGATTGATTTGAGTTTTATTTTCCTAGTGATATGATCAAGATGATCTTCTTCCACAATATTGCTTACCAATTTAGATGAAGGATAGTTTGTGACTATAAAAACAAAATTATGTATAAAAAAAGTAAATCAAACTCTTTGAAAAAAAAGTCTTGACACGTGAAAAATTGGTTTTGGGAAATCTACACATATTTTCAAAACCTTAGAGAAACCATAAATCAGTCGAAAAATGGACAAGTTAAGTCTTTAAGTGCGTGAATTCATTCGAAAACGGTTTTTAAATAAAATGAAATTTTTAGGGTAGGTATAGCAAAGTTTTCATGTATGTATATAGATTCATGATGTACTCGACAAGGCCAACAAACCTCTACACAAAGGTTCATGCAATTTTTGATGTGTAAACATCTATGCCGGCGGTCATAACTTCGAGCGTAGCGTAAACTTAAAACTTGTACTTGGTTCTGTCTTCTGTGTCTCACATAACGTGTCACACATAGTCTGCATCATGGTATAAAGAACACATGGTATGATATTCAAGAGGTTAAATTTTTCATTCCTTCTGGGCTTCTACTTCACTGGGTGACAAAACCTTCATTCAGAAAGAAAAGAGAAACAAAAACAAATGTTAAGTGAATTACGTCACCCGGTGACAATATGCATGAGAGAGATGGTGTATATGCTATATATATTTTCATCATCGTCGGCTCGACAACCGGGGTCGGGTCCTGGCCTCCTTCAACAAGTCTCTCCACCCATCCCGGTCTCGAGCCGCCGCCATCTAGTTGCGCACCCCAAGGCTCCGGGCGTCCTGGTCTACGCCATCTCTCCAGCGCAAGCATGGTCTACCACGCTGTCGTCTACCATAGAATGTACCACAAAGAACTTTCCGAGCAGGTTCCTCTTCGCTCATGCGAGCTAGGTGCCCTGCCCACCGGAGTCTACCGAGCTTAATTTTTGTCACGATATCTGCTTCAAAGTAGATTGCGTACAATTCATGATTGTACCGTCTCCGGAATCGTCCTTCCTCACATATGGGGCCAACAATTCTCCTTAAGACTTTTCTCTCGAACGCGGCTAAGAGGTCGGAGTGCCTTTTGCTAAGCACCCAAGTCTCGGATCCATATGTGAGTACTGGCAGGACCATGGTCCTGTACAGCAGCAGTTTTGAAGTTATGGTGAGATTTCTGGATTTGAAGAGCTTTGACAGACTATAGTAGGCTCTGTTGGATTTGAGAAGCCGCCCGCGTATTTCTTCTTCTATATTGTTATCGGCTGCTACTATTGACCCAAGGTATTTAAAGGATTGCACGACTTCAAATTCGTGCTCCGCTACCTTGATTGTTTGACCAACTGTTCCTCTCGCATTCGACGCCACCATGTACTTTGTTTTACCTTCACTAATGTGCAGCCCCAGATTTTGTGCCGCCTGCTCGATCTGGATGAAGGAACCATGTACAGCTTGCTCAGTTCTTCCGATGATGTCGATGTCGTCTGCGTAAGCCAGTATCTGGTTGGACCTGTTGACGATGGTCCCTCTTGTTGCCGTGCCAGAGTCACGGATTGCTTTCTCCAACGCCAGGTTGAAGAGGAGGCAGGCCAAACCATCCCCTTGTCGGAGTCCATTAAAGATGTTGATTGGTTTGGATAGCAATCCGGCTATTTTTACTTGGCTTGTTACGTTGGCCATGGTCAACCTACATAGTCGTGTCAATTTATTTGGGATGCCGAATTCTCTCATGGCTTTGTAAAGTTCTACCCTGGCTATGCTATCGTAGGCGGCCTTAAAGTCTATAAACAGGTGGTATGTTGGGATGTTAAATTCTAGACATTTTTCCATCGCCTGCCTAAGGGTAAAGATCTGATCAGTTGTTGATTTGCCTGGAATGAAACCACACTGATATTGTCCGATGATGGTTTTAGCGTATGGGGTTATCCGGTCTTGTAGGATAGAGGAGAGTGTCTTATAGGCGGTACTCAACAACGTGATACCTCTATAATTGCTGCACGTTGTGACATCTCCCTTCTTATGTATGGGGCAAATTATACCTTTTCGCCAGTCTTCTGGAATTTCTTCATGCTCCCACACGTGCACTATAATCTCATGAATTGCTTGACGTAAAGCTGGCCCACCGTGTTGAAATAGTTCGGCTGGTATACCATCGGCTCCCGGGGCTTTGTTTTTCTTTAGCCGGCCTATAGCCTTCTCAACCTCTTCTATGCTTGGTGGCGGCAACATAGGGTACTCTTCTTGAAGTAGTGGAGCCTCCACTTCTGCAGTGAGCTGACCATTTAGCAATTCATTGAAGTACACTTCCCATCGCTCCAGTATGCTTTGAGGATCGGTGATCAGATTTCCCTCTCCGTCCTTGCAGTATGTGCAGCGTGGTGTGTACTGCGTCATGTTTCGGACGGATTGGTAGAACTTCCGCGCCTGGTGCGGACCTCGCTCTCGGCTTTTCTCTATTTCACAGATTATGTTCTTCTCCCAGGCTGATTTTTTCTGTCTGTGAAGCCATTTTTCAATTCTTCTGAGCTCTTTATATTCGTCTTCGCGTGCCCGCGTTCTATGAGATTGTTGCATTGCTCGGTACGCAACATTCTTACGTTCAGTCGCTAGCTTGCATTCATCATCAAACCAGTCGTTCCGATTTCTACGACTGCTGCCTAAGATGGAGTTGGCAGTACTAATGACAGTATTCTTAAGGCGTGTCCACTTCTCATATCTACGCCCAGCATACTGGCTCCAGGACTTACTCTACCCAGTTCTAGGGCGAGTCCTAACGCATTACCAAAGGTGTTACTGGTGTTTTCATTGCGCAGAGCAGCCGTGTTGATTCGAACCTGATCGGCGGATGCAATACGTCTTCGCAAGGCAATCCGCCCTCGGATTGGTTTGCATTATTTCAATTGGGTACGTTCAATAACAAAACTCCGCCACTAGGACGAACATACATGTTTACACATCTCAACCATGAGTTCCAGCACTCACACATTTTGTTGTTGTTGCTCAGTGTAATTGTTAAATACAAATGGTTAATAGAGACTATGCATTTGTTTAAGGTGGTTTAAATAGTCTTTGTTTGAATTTAATTAGATTTAGCATAACAAAATACATTGAAATCATGTGCCATAATAAATGCCCAGATACCTATTACCAAAATAAATTTGTCGTTTTTAAATCAGTTCCAAGTCAAACTGTTTTTTTTTTCGATCATCTCATGTCATTTCTTACATACTTGAATGGGGCAAGTAAGGAGGAAATGAATAGATTGTTTGTTGAATGGGCTTCAGGTCAAACGAAACAAATAAATTCTTTTCTGTCACGACGTTTCGTCCATGTATATGCACATCATCAGGTGAACAATATGGTTTCTATATTTGCATTGAAAAATATGTTAAGAAATTATTACAAAATATTCACAAAACAGCAAGCACATACAATTGTTTTTACATTTAAATTAAATAAATTTCTTTTACGTCTTCACATCACAGATTAGCCACATGAAGATGAGAATCCCCGGCAGCCATTTTAATTTGCCTACAAGCTTGAACTGGCAGTTATCAGATAAAAAATGAGAATGTGTGTATAAAAACCTCACACATAGACAGTAGGGATCTTCAGACACCGGTTAAATTGTTGTTGCAATTCACATCTATTCATCGACGCGGAAAGAAATTACAAATACAACAATGTAAACAAATGGGTTTTGGGGGGTGAAACGTACGAAACGTTCTCATCTTCATTTGGCTAATCTGTGCTTCACAGTATAAAGTATAACTGACAAGTAACAAATTTCTTTTCCTCTTCTCCTCCAAGTGCTTGTAAACTTTTATTGTGGGCTGACGTCTTCCATATCGGTTCGTCTGTTCATTGTGTTATCAGCGTTGATGATTTGTAACGTTTCGATAATCATCCTCTTATTTTGGTGTTCTTCTCGCTGCATTATTTTGACATTATCGTGGTTGGGGGAGTGCTTTGAAGTAATGCAATGTGATGCCAGTGTCGTCTTCTGTGGTGCGTTGCTTTTGATGTAGGATTTGTGTCCTGCCAGTCTGCTTTTTAATTTTTGTTTCTATTTAAATTTGGTTGCAATCTACGTCTGAGTTTCCATTACAATTAATTTTGTAAATTAAATCTGACTGTTGCATTTTGTCTATTTTTGTTTTAAGGTTAGTGTAGAGTTGTGAAGTTGTATTTGTCGATTTCATAACTATTTTATATTTCTCTGTATCAAGTAGTTTTGCTTTTTTGAACCGGTCTGTTATTGCCTTAATGTAAGTGAAGAATTTGTAAATTATATTTTCTCCTTTCGTTTCTGGTGGGCCGATCTTTCGATTTTCATGTTGTGTTATAAGTGTTTTAATTATTTGTTGCGGGAAGGCGTTTTCTTTTAATATGCCTTTAATTTTTACTTTGTTACTTATGTGGTATTCTGTGTCACTGATCGAAAGTACTCTATGTATCAAGTTTTTGGCTGGGTTGAAAATTGTTTGCTTAGGATGCTGGGAGAAGAAGTTAATCAGTCTGCCGGATGAAGTTGGTTTTTGGAACCAATCCATTTTAAGTTGTCCTTCTTCGCGGATGACTACTGTGTCCAGGTACGCTAATCTGCTGTTTGTTTCGATCTCAACTGTAAATTGTATTTTTCTATAGAAACTGTTAAGAGTGGTTAGAGTTTGTTCGATGTCTTTCGCTTTTATGATAGCAAATATGTCATCGACATATTTTTTTAAGACATTAGGCTTGTTTGGTAATTTTCCAAGACAGTTATTAAGCGGCTCTTCAAGTATAATATCTGCTATGATGGGTGAAGCTGGATTTCCCATCGGCATACCATCTCTTTATTGGTATGTTTTGTTACCATAAACCAGATAATTGTTGTCAATTATACAGAATCTTAATAGTTCTAGAAATTTGGACTCTTTGATGTGTAAACATCTATGCTGGCGGTAGAGTGAAAAAAAAAACGTGAACGTTCGTGTGCAACGTTACGTCGTGCAACGTTACGGTGTGCAACGTTACGTCGTGCAACGTTACGGTGTGCAACGTTACGATCTGCATACTAGGATGGGTGCGTTCAATGAAAAAAATCTTAAGATCCCCTTCGCAAGCAAAAACAGGTCCGTTTTGGATCCGCGCACGTTGATGTTTACACATATTAACCGTGAGTCCCGGCACTCACACAATTTTTTTTATGAGCGTGTGTTCCTTAATTTTGTCCCAGTTTTTGCTGATTAGTTCTAGTGCCGTCTTTAGCGGGATGTTTGTAAAAAGGGATATTACATCGAATGACACTAGAACTTCGTCATCTTCCGTTTTCAACACACGTAATTTGTTTTTAAATTGGAGAGAATCTTTAACATTGAATTTGGAATCTGATGTCAGATTTTTCAAAATACCTATAAGGTATTTAGCCAAGTTAAAACACGGGACGTTTGTGGATGAAAAAATAGGCCGTAAGGGAAGACCTTCTTTGTGGATCTTAGGAAGTCCATAAAGTCTGGGAGCAACCGCATTATACGTGGTCATGATTTGTTTTTGACGCTGGTCAATTATTTGGTTTTCAAATAAATATTTAACCATGTTGTTGTTTTTTTTTCTCTTGTCATGAGTTCGTAGGATCGGTTCGAATTGGCCAATATACATTTCTGTTCTACATCATAGTTTTCATTTTTATTTCGTAGTCATGTTTGTATATCGCCACCGTAACGTTGCCCTTATCTGCTGAAACAATGTAAATGTCTCTATGTTTATAGAGCAATTGTTTTGTTTCATTAAGAATATGAGTTATATATTTATTGAATTCCGAAAACTTTCTCTTCTCTATACAATTATTTAACATATTTGCAAATTTTTACCCGCGCTTTCTCCTTTTCATCATTATCACTTATTGTTTGGATACAATCTTCACCGTCTGCAATAATTTTGAAGGAGTTACAAGTGAAGTGAATACTACTCGGGAGTGCGTACTTTGCGCTTAGCGAAAATAAGTATTGAATTTCATCTGGAATGGGAACACTGGTTTTGTTGACAAACCACTTTTGATTTAGGCAAGGTCACCAACATCAAATGATGGAAAGGAAGACACTCATATTTATTTATTTTTATTTTTCACAAAATCAGAAAATACACAAGATTGGGTTACAAATTAATCCTAAATACTTCCTTAAATGTTTAGAAATCTCAAATCGGCCATGTGAACTTTGTTCATTTTCTTGTTGGACATTCTACTTCACCATAATTCGCTCTTAAATCGATTTTGATATAATAAATCTTAAGACTTGATTTATAAATTTTAGCTTTTTCTTCATAATCTCGAAGAAATTAAATTAAAGACAAAATAACATTAACACGAATTTGTAAGCAGTAAGTTTTTTATGTTTATTTATTCACTTAAAATCTAATAATTATACTTCCTTAGTCTTAACAAACTTAAATCTTATTTTTTTTCTGTTCTTTTTTTTTTAATGAATTCTAAAATAAAATGAACTTAAATGATTCCCCAATTATCCGATTAAAATTCAATTGTTTTTTTTTTTTTTTGTTTCTATTATATTTTTGTTTACTGAATATATTTTTTTTTGTGTAATTATTTAAGTTTAAAATTAGAAGAAAGAAAAAAATATGTGAAGAGAAATTCTTTCGAAGACAGTTTATAGCTATATAATATATATAATTTTTCAAAATTACCTAAAATGTTCTTTTGGGCATTATTTGCGCCTTCAATTAGGTTTCTCAATGAAAAATACACTTACTAGCGTATTTTGTGACTATTTTAATTAAATATTTTTTTAATAACAATTTTTAATATTGAGGAAACATTTTTGCAAAGAAAAAAAAATAATAATAATAATGTTTGCCAAAATATGTTTCTATAAATATTACTGTTATTTATGTTTGAAAGTACTACCGTTGATTTTTGTTTTTTGTTTTGTGTTTTGTTTTTTTTTTTTTCTCTTTTAATGTTTTAATTGTTCGCAGCCGTTGAGGAATGTTGTATGCTTTTCTCAAATTCTTCCAAGCTCAGGGCTTGGTTGACGTTCAAAAGTGGCAACTTGCCAGCAGATGCTTGAGCCAGAAGCTCCGGTGAAAACCATCGAGCCAACTGGTTGCTAGTTGGAGATAGCCCACCATCGCGTTGATAATTGATGATATTACCGCATGCAGGTTGAATGGCGTTATTGCCGCTACGATCTGGGCGGTTGCCGTTGTTTTGAATTAAATTCATTTGTTGCTGTTGCTGCTGCTGCTGTTGATGAAGTTGATCGAATTGGTATTGTTGAACCCGTTGCAAGGCAGCGCGTTGTTGATACAATTGAGTCATGATGATATTTTGAGATTGTTGCTGTTGTTGTTGCTGCTGCTGTGGAGGCATTGACAGTGGTTGTTGTTTTTGCTGCTGCTGTTGCTGTGAGTGACCTAGTTGCTGCTGTTGTTGATTATTTGCGGCACGCTGCTGTTGAATTTGTTGAAATTCAATTTTTGATGCAAATGCCATTTGTGGAGTTGGTTGTTGCTGCTGGTGGATTGGATTCAAACCTGCATTTGGCATTTGCTGTGTAAGATTGCCCTTAAGAATTGGTCGTCCCATTGGCTTATTTGATGGAACTTGGTTTACAATTGTTGTCCCTGCCCCTGTCCACTTCATTGGATTATTGCTACGGAGTGTTTGATTCAATCTGGAATTGTCTTGATGTTGCTGCTGCTGAATGGGTGGAGCAGAAAGGATGGGCATGCCTTGTTGTTGTTGTTGCTGGGAGTGACTGCCGATACCCAAAATCATTCGTGGTTGATTTTGAGATGCATTGGTTTGCTGCTGCTGCTGCTGTTGTTGTTGTTGCTGGAAATGCATCAACAGAGAGTGCATTGGTTTGTTGGAATTTGAATTACCAGGCCCAACATTGGTAGCAATCATTAATGGTGAAGTGTTTGCAGTTCTAGTGACGTTTGCAGAAGATGCGGCATGAAATACACCACCCACTGAATCCTTTTCAGCAGTCATTTTCCTAAGCACAGATGTTGGGGTGAAAGCCAACGGAGTTGGTGAATTCACATGGCGCTGCTGCTGTTGGGTTTTTGCATGCTGTTGATTTTGAGAATATTGTTGCTGTTGTTGTTGTTGTTGCTGCTGCTGTTGTTGTTGCTGTGATGCATTGATACCTCCAAAATCATTAGCGTCGACTTGTGATGAAGGTTTATGCTGTACTTGCTGCTGCTGCTGTTGCTGTTGTTTTTGGATTTCTTGACAACGACGACGCCTAAAGTTCTCCTGTTGTTCCTCCAATTTCTTTTTTATCAAAGCATTCTGCATGATAGATTGTGTGTGATATTGTAGCTCACGTGGCGATGGAATCGGCTGAATAGGGTGATTGATTGGAGGGCCAGGGATGATAAGTGGCGGTGGCTGTGTTGGAATATTCAAGTTAGCATGGCCTTGCCCACCAAGAACTGGCGACATTATTTGCGGGCCAGGAGGCATAATTACATTCGGAGAAGTGTCCCGAGAGCTCTCCTTTAGAACAGCTACAAGGACTTCTTTTCTACGTGGCGATATGTTGGGATTTGCAAGTTGTTGGCCTAGCGCACTTTGTGTGACTTCACCACGAGACAATCCTTGGAGGAGTAATTGAGCTTCAAATCGTTGTTGAGGTGCTAAGAACATAGCATGATCATTCGGTTGTTGTTGCTGTTGTTGTTGTTGTTGATTGATTGCAGCGCCGAGCTGTGGTCCATGCTGAGCTTGTTGCTGTTGTTGATGTATAAACTTAGTGAGTTCGTCATTTTTCATGAAATGTGGTGGTGGCGGCATTGACAGAGCTGGAGGTGGTGGAGGACGTTGCATTTGTTGTTGCTGTAGTGGCGCAATCGTTTGCTTTATATTGGTGGGAGGTTTACCTGCCGGCGTTATTTGCTCGAGGAGCTTCTTAAATGCATCCATGTCTTGTGTCTGTGGTTGCACCAGATTATGACCAATTGGATGGGATGGATATATCGGGATATGTTGATGGTGATGGATGGGATGTCCATCTTCAGCATTTGGCAGCTTAATTTGTGTCTGCTGATGTTGAAGTACATTATTATTTACAAGGAATTGATTCAATGGGTTGTCGTGCATTTTAATTGCATCTGGTTGTTCCTTGATCAATGGAGCATCATCTGTGCCAACTTTGCGCATTCTTGCTTCAAGTTCCTCTAGGCTTAAATGTGAATTTGGTCGACCTGGTGCTAGTTGTTTGTTCATTTTACCTCGTTGTAGAAATTCCATTAGAGTATTACTTTGGTTAGATAAATTCACAGAAGTGGACTGGGGTTTCTCTTCAAGCATTATTGGAGCATGTTCTTCTGGTTTTGGAGCATCTCCATTAGTGGTCTTTGAATTGTCACCTTGTTGACCAAACCAACGACTAAAACGTGATCCAACTTCTTTTTCTCCGCCGCCACTTTGTTCGCCCAGAAGTAAAAGATTATTTAAGGACTCCTCGTTGAGGAAAGCATCAAAATTGAATCCTTGTTTTTCTTCATTATTTTGACTTTGGGTCTCAGCTTGTTTATCATCTGGTTTAACAAAATTATTCTGTTCTATCGCATCCTGGGAACTAGAATCGGTTTTAATGAGAGCTCCTGTTTTAATTGAAGGTGCATCGAAATTATCTGGCAACATTTCACGAGGCATAATATTTCCTTCATCGTCGCTATGCATAGAGATTTCTTCGTCTTTATTGATCTTGCTTGAAGATAAATCATTTTCACTGCCCTTGGGTGATTTGGCTGCGTCATTTTTGTTAGAAGTCTGCTTTGAAAGTCGACCTGTTGGATGGGATGTAAAGTGATGTCAATTAGAAATATAATTAATTGTGTTATGAAAAAAAAAAATGCTGTCTCGAGCAGAGCGAGCGGCAACTCTACTCCTTTTTTTCCTTTTTTAAATCGATTTATTTAATTCAACTTTATTTAAGACCATATTACAAAAAATCTATGCCAAACTCTGAGCGTTCAGAGATTTTTACGTAGGCCACAGCATTTAACCAGAGGTACCATTGTCTTTTTCACATAAAATATGGATGAAGTTCTTGACTGCTAACTTAGAGGTTTGGGTTCTAGCCCAATTCTAGGCAGCATTCTTTTCTCTATTTCCCCAGTTACAACTGGAAGCCAGCCGTGGGATTCCAAGAGATAATCAATACCTAATTTCTCAGTACACTGTGCCAGCACAAATTCTTTCCTATCCGTCTAACCTTCTAACTAGTGCCGTGCAATTCAGGTTTCAAAGATTTCGAATATTTAATATGATTAATATGTTGGAGAGAGGGCCTTTTTAAGGCCTTTTGAACGAGATATAAATCATGAACGTGGCACTTGTATATTCGGACCAATGGGTTGTAAAAGAATTAAAGTACTGGAAATTTCCCTAAACTTGCCTCAAACGCGATGACTCACCACCTAAAACAATAAGGCGAAAGTTAATAATCAATGTGGTCAAAATCTTTGTGCAACATTGCTCTATCGATCGGAATATGTATATGTGGCCTGGAGTGCGAACAGTGACTGAGTGGTGGTCCATGAGCGGTACATGTTTACGTGACGGTCAGTTTTTCGCGAACAATCTCCCACTTACCCTGAGGCCACACGAGCGGCTACACGCTACGACTTGCAATACACTAAATTTTGTTTTCTAATACACAGGATTGCCTTTTTCGAAGCTTGTTGAGAAGCGAGTAGAGGATTCAGTGTCCTATAATCAAATTCAGTTAGGTAAGCTGTATTCGATCTACTACTAGCTACTGATGAGAAAAGTTATATTTAAAGTAAAATGAATTGTGTCCAAAACCATTGAGAATAGAAGAATGTTTGGATAGAGTCCGGTAGTTTGATAAGCCATTTTCAGCACTTTCTTTTGCGGATAGGGAAAGTAAAAGAATCCTTCCGTAAAGTGAAAGACGAAATAAAGCTGAAATAGGCTGGGTAGAGAAGTCATCTTCAAGCATACACATCTTTATGCAACCAATATCAGTCTTAATGACAATTGAGACTAGAAAGGTTTGTGGGTAATTCACGGTTGGGTTCCTATGTGTGGTCACTATACGATTCGCTGAAGAAGATTACTGATTAAAAGGGTCTGCTTTTGTTTGGATTTACATTGCCCGATTTTTCCAATTCTGCTTTATATTTGTTGTAATCGTTTAAGATTTCGAGGTTCAGCCGACGTGTTTCAAATAGTTTCACAAAGCATAATAATACAAAATATACAGCTGAATTGTGTTTTTAACTTTCGCTACTCAAGCGTGGAATCGTTGTGTGGTCTCATTAAACAGTTAAATAATAAAAAGGACTTAAGTGGTGTTAACAGAGACATTATTTTCAAATCAATCGAAATAATTGGTCCTGTGCTAATGAAAATTGTTAATAATTCATTGTGCGGTGGGATATTTCCAAGCAATTGGAAAGAATCCACTGTTATACCGGTAGAAAAAGTGGTAAACACAGTTAAATGTGAAGAGTTTCGTCCGGTGAATATGCTGCCTACATTTGAAAAGATACTAGAACGTTATGTAGCTAATCAACTCCAAACCTATTTAGAAAATAATAATATTTTAATACAAGAGCAATCGGGGTTCAGGAAAGGTCACTCTTGTGAAACCGCGTTAAATTGGTTAATATATGAATGGAAAAAAGAAATTGACTGTAATAATTCAGTAATAGCAGTGTTTTTAGGATTTTAAGCGTGCGTTTGAAACAATTGAAAGAAATATATTAGTGCGAAAGTTGGAAATGTATGGAATAAGGGGCAATGAATTGAACTGGTTCAAATCATACCTTACAGGTAGGACCCAAAGAACAAAGGTTGGCAATACTACATCTAATGCGATGGACGTGGAGCTTGGAGTCCCTCAGGGATCAGTATTAGGTGTGTTACTTTTCCTTTTGTACATAAATGATATTAAATGTGTGTTAAAATTTTGCAAAATTATGTTGTTTGCGGACGATGCCTTAATATATATAAGTGGAAAAAATGCTCAATGGTTGGTACAATACTACATCTAATGCGATGGACGTGGAGCTTCGAGTCCCTCAGGGATCAGTATTAGGTGTGTTACTTTTCCTTTTGTACATAAATGATATTAAATGTGTGTTAAAATTTTGCAAAATTATGTTGTTTGCGGACGATGCCTTAATATATATAAGTGGAAAAAATGCTCAATGGTTGGTACAATGTTTAAATGAGGACTTGGAAAGCATAAACAGGTGGCTTCAAATGAATAAAATGAAATTAAACGTAAAAAGACAAAATGTATGAAACTTAAAGTGAATGAACCCATAAACGTATACATGGATGGTGAAGTTATTGAATGTGTTGACAGCTTCAAATATCTCGGAGTAGTTTTAGACTCGAAGTTAAATTTTAAAGAACATGGAAGATATGTGTGTGGAAAAATTGCAAAAAAAATTGGTTTTCTTAAAAGAATAAAAAGAGACTTGACGTTTGAGAGTACTTTGCTGCTATATAATGCTATTGTCTTACCCCATTTTAATTATTGTTCGACACTATTGTATGCATGTCAACAAGTAATAGTAAATCGGCTGCAATTATTGCAGAATAAAGCGATGCGAGTGATATTGAGAATGAATGTCTACACCCCGATAAGAGTGATGTTAGATGTGTTAAATTGGATGAATGTGAAACAGAGGCTAAAATATAGTGCTTTGTTATTGGTATATAAATTGAAAAATAATATGGTTCCTGAGTATTTAAGAGTTAATGTTGTCAACATTGGAGATGTCCAACCTTATAATTTACGGAATTGTGAAAATTTAAGACGAAATAGGTGTAACAGAAGCAGCACTCAGGACTCTGTGATGTATGTGGGAATAGATTCGTATAATAGGCTTCCAAGTGAATTAAAAAATGAGCGGAGAATAAATGTTTTTAAAAATAAGCTAATTTGTTATATAAAAATTTGTGGATATTAATATATATGTGTTATAATAAAGGTTTTTATGACCTCATATATTGAGTTTTCTAGGGCACACAACAGAGCCTTATCTCCTGCAATGCAGAGATAGGTACTCTTGGCGTAAGCTGAGATGGTTCCAGAAACTCTGTTATTATTATTATTATTATAATATAATTATTGACAAGATGGTTAATATAAGTTGAAGGAAAGAGAGTTTTCAAACCTAATTGTAATATTTTCACTATCATTATGTTAAGGTCAGTGCGAGAGGGGGGAAGGGAACAAGTGTGGAGAGAAGATGGAGATTTCAGTTAAATGGGAACGGCATAATATGTATATTGTTGTCGACGCCACTATTTTGAAAAAGACCAGAGTAAAAAAAAAAACGATCTGTTACAAGAGATTAATTTTTTAATGCAGGACAATTCGTCCTCCAATGGAACCCAACATAAATTGGTATGGTTAAAGTCTCCAACAATTAAAAAAATCATTATCTGGTTCTGCAACGTATGCTTGGAGGCTTGGACAGTTTGAAAAGTCGAATATAACAGAACAATTAATATACTCTAATTTACATTAAAGATAATTTAGTCCAGACAAAATAACAAGAAGGTGCATAAGATATTTTGACAAGAGTTGCATTAAGAAAATCGTGTAGGTAGTCCGAAAAGAATACCGCTGTTGGACGAACAAATCGAAAATGGTTAAATGACACTTGTTTTGCACAGGGGTTTAAAGAAAATTTAGGAGATTTACCTTTGAGGAATGTCAAGTGTTTTTTTTTTGAAATTTTGGAAACAGGAAATTTCCCGAATGAACTTAAAAATCAAAATGAATACAAATACCGAACTACATTTTGCAGAAAGAGCATTCTGGCCACACAACTTCTTTGAAAAGAGGCATTCAGCCCTATCACGAATTCCATCGAAATCGGAATTTTTCCGATTCAGAGCCCTTGGGGTCAAAGAACCATAATGCACTCTACTGATATAATACCTTCAAACAGACCGCATTACAAAGTACATAGATTTGCATTCAGTCGCCCTAACAGACATCCCAACAAGGGATTCGGGAAGGAAAAAAAATTCATAAAACCAAAATACACGAAATCAAAATCAACAAAACAATAATCCTTTAACACATATTCCCCATATTTCATAATTTGTTAGATATGTGTATATGTACAATGTACGTATTTGAAATGGCGTTAAGAATACGAACCAACGTCCCATGAAATAGCGTCCAAATCGATTTGGAAATACCTTCCAAATATTTTAATTTGAATCGAAATTGTTGTTGAAAAGAGTAGAATTCACCAGACTAACAACGGATGGCCAACAATAATTGACACTTGTCGGGTATCGAGAATTCTAAGGCCGGATATTTTTAAGAAAAAACCGACTGCTCATTAAAGCTGAGTGAGCCTCAACTGTATGTTGGGGGTCACAACTCAATAGGAACCCACAACAGTATTTTGGGCATCAGCACATCTCACTTGTTTAGAAGGTGTCAGAAAAGCCGGAATAGGGGTGATTTCACTTTCTCTACGTTCATATGTACGCCGACGATGTACAACTTCATATTGCACGTCCCTTTACATCTGTCACTGAGCAAATTTCCCTCTTAAATGAAGACCTGAAAAGAATTTTTGAGTCGTCAGTTAGAAATGGTCTTCTATTAAATGCCAACAAATCACAAATCATAGCCATTTCGCATAAACGTGTCAATAAAATCATAATAGGAGATATCTGGCTATCAAACCACTAACTTTCTCTTGTTGATTCTGCGACAAGCTTGAGAAAACGCAGTAATGAAAAATGATCTTGTAGCAATCATATAAATTGTGTGATTGGAAAAATATATGGTTCCCTAAGAAAGCACTGGATTTCTGCAAGTTTCACTCCTATTGAAACTCGTAAGCGATTAGTTACTACTCTAATTTTACCAATGATAACATAATGCAGAAGTTATCTATAGTATATTGACTCGTTATGACGTCATATACTTCTGGTTGCCTATAACGATGCAGCACGCTATACACATGGAATTAGAAGATGTAACGACATCTCAGAATTCTCCTGTAACATCACAGGATGCTCACTGGAAAATTATTTAAGAGCTAGAAACTGTATTTTTCACCATTCAATAATGCAAACCAGATCACCCTTGTACCTATATCATAATTTAAATTTTTCATGATCACAAAGATCTTAAAGCCTCCTTTTGCCTAAATTCAACTACTTAATCTCGTCCCGTTTATATTTTATACATGCCATTCGGTTATGGAACACTCTGCCCATTTCTATTAAAAAACTTATTAATGTTTCTAATTTTAAAAAAGCTATCATGACCTATTTTTATACGCAGCAATAAATTTTTGAAATTTTTAATGTTATGAATTCTTCAAAATTTTCAATTTTTATTTAAAACTTGTAATATCTAACTTATCTTAATACTTCTTCTTTAAATTTTTTAGTTGTTTTTTTTTCATTTAAATTACAATCATTTAAAATGTTTGTACTGGGTGTGTTTCTTTATTTTTTCCGGATAAAGAATAGAAAAGACGGAAAAGGCAAAATATCTACCCAGAATATCCAGAATCGAATAAATAAAGAAACAGATCTTAATTGAAAGAATATCCAACTATCAGCAGTTCGTTTTCATGTCAAAAAATCATTTTGCGATTATTTCTGATAGAAGAAACAAATAATTATTTGTTTTGCAAATTGTAAATTAATTTTTCGCTCACGCATAAGCATCATGAAGATAGAAAAATAAATATCACAAAAACATGCTCACCTATTTCCATTTCATTAAATTTCTTTTCATCCATGGCAGAGGCAGACAAAATAACAATACCTAATTGTAACCAATGAACAAAATGAAATGTATCTGTCAAAGTAGAGAATATTCCATTTACACTAGCTCTTGAGTAGGAACAGAAAGAACGCATTCCAATAATTCAAGAACGAATAAAGAAACAACAAAAAAGTATATCCGGAATATTCCAGAGAATAAAGAAACGCAAAAGCGGTGTTCCAGATATTCCGAATATTCGGAATAAATAAAGAAACACACCCACTATAAAAGAACCATTTTTTAACACGTTGACTGCCACCGTACAAAAAAAAAATATCACCAGAGTGCCAATAGGGTTTTTTTTTTGTTTTAAACGTTTCTCTGTGTGTTTTGTTTTAAGACTGTGTCTTTAGTTTCAAGTTGTAGGTGTTTTGTATGTGTTTTAAAAGTGTGACCACCGGTGGGTCTTTGTGTCTAGTGCCACGTGACCCGCCGGTGGGTCACATCTTTTTTTCTTTGTTTTTCTTTCAGCTAATTTTCTTTATCATTTTTTTAGATTTTGATCGTAAACCATGGATAGAGATATCACCATAAGACCCAATATATTTTACGGAAACCCAGGTCGGAACCATTCTGACGACGAAGATGAAGATTTCGAGACTTTTGAATCAGAAGAATATATACCATATTCTGATGGAGGGCGTAGAATCAGAAAATGTAGATGTTCTTCTCTCTAACTCTGGATCAGTATCCTCAAACGAATGGACACCTGTAACAAAAGTATCTTTGAAAGAATTTAGTTTTGAGCCAACTGAAATCGAACCTATGCAAAACATAAATGTGTCCCAAATGAAGCCTATTGATTTTTTCAGTCTTATGGTAACAGATGATGTATATCAATTGATGGTAACCGATACTAACTTCAACGCCCAAAAGTATATGGAAAACAATACAATTACTAGGAATTCTAGAGCTAAAGATTGGAAGGAAACTGAAGTTTCGGAAATAAAAGACTTTCTTGGTATAGTTATGTACATGGGTATTGTGAAATATCCATCTATATCATTATATTGGAGTAAAGATAACATTTATAAAAATACATTTATCCCGGAAATAATGTCGCGAAACAGATTCCAATTGCTTCTAAAATTCATTAATGTTGCAAAAAATTCAGCAAGCGAAAGCAACCGTTTGGGAAAAATAAGTGGCTTGTTGGAAATGTTGGAGCAAAATTTTGTCAGGGCTAAGGCCCCAGGAGAAGTATTGGCTGTAGACGAGTCAATGATTCCTTGGCGTGGAAGACTAAACTTTCGCCAATACAATCCGGGAAAAGCCCAAAAATACGGAGTCAAAGTGTATAAACTCTGTGACCGAGTGGTTATACGTACACTATCTCTATTTACGCCGGAAATTATTCTTATAGTCAGAGAGGAAAACCAACGCCTTCAACTTCCCACAGCACTCAAATCGTCATATATCTGGCAGATAGCTATTTGGACAAGGGTAGAACAATTGCTACGGACAATTTTTATACCTCTGTATCCCTTGCCAAATTGTTGCTCAGCCATAAAACGCATCTTATTGGAACTCTTCGAAAAAATAGAGCTGGAAATCCAAAAGATGTTGTTGTAGCTAAACTTCGCAAACACGAAACTATTGGCCGGGAGTGTGCTTCTGTGATTGTTTCCAAATGGAGAGACAAACGCGATGTACTGATGTTGAGCGCAAAACACGGCTTGGAAGAACGTTCAACCGGAAAAAGAACTCAAGATGGCCACGATATAAAAAAGCTTGAAGTAATTCTTGAGTACAACCAAGCTAAGCAAGGAATTAATGTATCCAATCAAATGGCTAGTTCTTACACACCATTGCGAAAAACAATTCGCTGGTACCATAAGATTGCGTTCGAGTTTTTACTTTCGACAGCTGGTTGTAAATGCTTTGGTTATTTACAAAAAGTACAAAGATATACAAATTGGCCCATTTAGACTAGCCATTTGTGAAAGTCTTTGTGGCGTAGGGGTTCAAGAATCTCAATCCAAAAAACCATCTGAAGGAATTCGAAACGGTTGTCAGAACCAACAGAAAAACCAGGAAACGATGCTTGAGTTGTTACAACGTAAAACAGAAGGAAGAGCTGTCGCATCAAAAAAAGATAAAAAAGTCTCGACATATTGCAGTTCGTGTGAGGGAACCCAGCTTTCTCCATCGAATGTTTCAATAAAAAACATTAGTTTTCTCTTATTATTATTTATTTTTGAAGTTAATTTATTATTTTTATTTTATTTTTTATATAAAATTAAGCTTAAAGCAAAAAAAAACTTTGCCAGAAATAGGCTAATAAAATCCTGAATTTTGAAAAAAACTAAATTTTCAATTCAGCACATAAGAATGCTGCTGAATTTGTTAACTCACACCAGCGAATTTGGTATTTGCTTTTAGTTCAGACATACATTAGCCTGTTGTCTAAAATTTCTTGTAGCCCCACCCTACAATAACTTTTATTCCAAATATATTTCTTTGAGAAATTATGTATATAAAGAGTTTTTCAGTAAGGGCGGGTAGATGTTGAAACGGAAAGGTGTGGCGTTCGCTGTGTAGAACGTAGCGCCGTTTTGCATGTCGTTCACATCCATATTACTCAATTGGAGCCAGCAAAAATTGATTATCATCCATCGGTAGCGCTATCCGCGGATACTGATATCGTCGTTTTCGAAGAACTACGGACTCTCACAGACAGCGACGATGTTTTCGGTTGATCTTGCGTTTTTTTGACGCAAGGCCTCAACAAATCGGTCGACTCAAATTTGGCCACCCAACCTTTGGATAATCCACTTGGAAATGACAACCATGTAAACCGTAAAATGGGCGCAACACACGTATCGTTGCACCAAAAGATTTTGATATTAAAGTTTTATCATTTAGACGTGCTCTTCAATCGTGTAACTTGCCATGATGATTTGGCATCAGTAACTAAATAATAAACAACAGATTTGACCGAGATATCACCAAAACAATATGGCCGCCATAGGCCGCCAAAATCTATCCGCGCCAATTGAAAAACTGTATATTTGGAACACCTTCAGAAAGGAGAAATCGGTCTCTTCTACTTGGTAACGTCCCAGGTTCTTTTTTCTTTGGTGCAATGCAACACATTTGCCTTATGGCTCGGCGTTTCCTCCATTGCCTTCCGATAACTAGAAAAATATGGGAGTTGGTTTGTAATTGGGAGCTAGTTCGAAATACCACTAAGTGACAGATCATTTTAAGACTTCTTTCTAAAGCGCGAACCCCTCAAGAAAAATCATTAACGACCTCCCCAAACACCGAGCATTATCTTCCAGATAATCACCCTTATTCCGTAAGGCGTCTTAGTAAAACGACACGAGTTTTAGTAAAACGACACGAGTTTTAGTATAACGACAAACGTTTTAACGGTTAGGAAGCTACTCGTCTTCAATATTCAATCGATTGATGGTATTCAGCTCAGATAGTGCAAAGTATCTAGGAGTAACCCTGAACAAAAAGCTTAACTGGAGTCTGAATATCAGAGAAAGAGCTTAGAAGGCAATGTTTTCCCTCTACTCGTGCAACAGAAATTTCGGAAAAACCTAATCCAAAAATCATTCTATGGATGTATACGGCAAAAGTGAGACCGACACTAACTTATGGTTGTATAGTTTGGTGGAATGCGGTAGGAAAAGCTACCAATCTTTAAACTTCAGCCAAAGTACAAAGAATGGCATGTATTGGGACACATGAGTAATGATAACCACGTCGACAGCCGGACTTGAAGCCATACTTAATCTTAAGCCTCTTGACTTATTTGTACAAGAATCAGCAGCAAAGAGTGCACTACGACTAAGCCAAACAAATGTCTGGAAACACATTCAAGTAGGCCACGCTCAGATTCTAAACAAATATATAGGTAGAAATGGGTGCACCTACTATATTACTCCTCACTTAGATTTCTATAGACGATATTCACTTCTAAAATCCCTAGTAGGCAAGAATGGCAAGTCACCCGACCAAACATCAATGACCCAACAGTAGTAGTCTTTACCGATAGGTCAAAAATGGAATGTGCAATTGGAGCGGGATTCTTTTCGCAATTCCTTGATTTAGCCAGCTCCTTTAATAGAGTACCTGATAACAGCAGCGTCTTCCAAGCTGAGGTTATGGCAGTAACCAAAGCTGTTGAACGGCTGTCAATGTTGGCGATACCGCCAGCTGATATTACCTTCTTCATTGACAGCCAAGCAGCCATAAAAGCACTCTCTGCCATCGAAATCAAGTCAAAACCTGTTTCCTACTTCGGCGAAGAGCCGAAGCCTAGCCAGGCAGAACTAAACGTATTCGCACCTATCTGCTCCTTCAAACAGACTGTGGCAAAGAAAATTCATGAGAAAACAAATGTATAATGGACCCTACTCGACTCTTATGTGAATAATAAGAAACTTTAGCCGTGTTTTGACAAAGGGAAGACAGATAGGAGCTTAGCACTAAATAAGAAATCACTGCACTCTCTTGTAGGTACCGTTACTGGAGACAATCTGCTGAGGCTCAGCACGGATGATTTATGCAGCGGTTGTGGCGATGAAGAAACACATGGCTCTTCTTCTGGTGTTAAATTGTCGAAATTTATTAATGCCTCTAGATGGCTTGATAATTTATGAAAACTTATTAGGAGCGTCTAATTCTCCAGGGTATCACAAGGGATCTTTATTGATCTAAGTCTGATAGGAATAAGATCCTCTATGAGCCCAAAAACCTAACGTAGGGTAAAGAAAGAGAACGGTAAAGCCAATTATCGCTTCTGCAGCCGTGTCGTTTTCGTAAAACGCCTTACAGAATAAGGCAGAAAGAGCTAACGATAGATCTATCAAAACTGAAACTCGCTTGTGATGAACCGAAAAACCTAAGCGAAACCTAACCCTAGTAACAATATTATTCACGAACTAGCGTCAATAGGCCCGTGCAAAATAATCGTATTTGTATCAATTATATTTTTAGCATTATAAATTCATTAGCTTTCACTTTTTTTGTTTTAAATTAATAATTTTAAAACCCAAATTAATGTGAATTTTAGTTTCTTTTTGTAAAAATATTATTTAATTTACAAATCTTACCTTTAATACTTCCACTGCTATTTGAATTAGAATCTTCGACTTCATCAAAACCACGCAGTTCAATTGTATCATGCTGAGATGTCGGACCTCCACTAAACCATTCCGGTTCGACATTACGATTATTACGACGACGATTATTTTCGCCGCCACCACTATGATTGGATTTTTGACTTGGAAAGTTGTTATTAGCATTCTGATTCATCAAATCGGACATAAAACGTCGCACATAATTGGAATTATCTCCTCGATTATCACGTTCATAATCGCCACGTGCAAATGAACTCCTTCGCGAATCGAATCTTGATTCTTGGCGGCTTGCTGGTTGTGGGTTTTTTACACCTGCACCAGCTCCGGCGCCCCCAACATAAGTGGAATCTTTAGATGTTGGAGAACGATGAGTGTTGTCATAGCGTTGATTTGAAGAGGAATTGTTAGAATCTGAAGAAGCGTTATTGAACCCAGATGAGGGATTCTTCTCCGAAGAAGTTGATTCCTTCTCTGTGGGATAGTCCCAATTGACATCTCGGGGCAGTAATCTACCACTGCCGATTCTTCGTTCACGAGCAGTTGGCCCGGCAGTCGAGGAATTCATATCTCTATCACGATTCCAATTGCGGTCGCGATCTCGATCATTGTCTCCTCGCTCCATTTCTCGATCGCCATCAGACGAATGACTTTGGGTGTTCTTCCTCTGTGGCGACACGAACTTGTTGTGTTCTACATTCTTTCCACTTGGCGGGCCCTGAACTTTAATCGGTTCACCAGCACCTGCAGCAGATGGACCTGCACCTGGAGGACTGCTTATGCCCATGGGATTTCCTATGCGACGCTTGGCAAATGCCGGCATAAGATGCGACGACGAAATGCTGCGATGATCCAAGTGATAGTTTTTTTGATGGTGCAAGCTATCCGGATCATCGTGGCCCCCCTGAAGTCGTTGTAGAGTTGACATCCTCGGCGAAGACGCAGTCGCTTCCATGGGATTTGTTGAATGCTTTCCATAGGAGCTGTTGCTCGTCTTCCAGATGCACAGAACTTGAAGTTTCGAGGTGCATTTTGGACGGTATCGCGAACGTATATCATTGCGCAGCAGATACAGAGCCGATCTAGTGTACCGCCGGATGGCTATCGGCGGACCGCGACTGATAATCGATGGATCGATAAGTTCGGGGGCAGTTTTATAAAGCGACTCGTCCACAAACTGGTCTTTGGATTTGGTCGATTGAGTTAAATCATCGGAAGTGGATGTTGGAGTCATGACGTTGTTGCGGTACGACGAATCTAAAGAAGTTCGAGAATATTTGTCGGCGACCGATTGGGTGGAGTGCAGCAGATTCCTGGGGTTCTTTGTCCGATCGGAATCATTTCGACGTGGAGGCGGTGGTTGAGCACTTGCACCTGCTCCACCGACTCCACTAGCAGAATGCCTGCTGCTACTTGTGGATGATCGATGATGTTGCTGATGATGCTGAGTGGACGTGTCCGCATTACTTGTGCCACTTGAAGACTGGCTGTTTGAAAGAGTCATCACACTGTAAACTTTCACCTTCTCCGCACTGCAATTGGCTATGAGAATAAAATTTCAGAAAAAAAAATTCAATAAAGCAAAAACACATTGTTTGAAAAAAAAGAACAAATCGAAAAATCATCACAATCTTTCTCCTCCACTTCAGCACTTTCAATTTACCTATTTAGGATTAAAATTTTGTCTTTCTTCTTTTTTCGAAATTAAAGTAGAAATAGACTATACATATTATAAGGAACTTTTTCATTTATGAGAGCAGCAGCTAGTGAGTGACACTACTGAGTTGGTGACTACGCGAACTGTATTGTGAATAAAACATTTCTAATCGAACTTTTGGGGCTAAGTGCAATGTTCTTATTAACTGAAAATGAAATATTATTTATTAATCTAAAGACTTATACTAATTTAAACAACTCTTAAATGGTTAAATATTGAGTAATTTAATTTATTAAAAAAAACGATTTTTTTTCTTTTTTTTCTGCAAATAAAATGAGCGACTCTGTTTGTTAAGAACTGTCAAGAAATATATGTGCGATGCGTTCCACTTTGGGAAAATGCATACCACAGATGGGCAAATTAGGGTGGAAATATAATGTAAAAGTTTTGCTTTTACTTTTAGTACTAATATATTAGGTGCGTTCCTTTCCGTTTTAAGGGTCGGCCAAACAGAACGCGTGCTGGCGGTGCGGGCAGAATTCGAAGGAAATTCAAACAAGGAAACTGAATTTCCAGAATTTTTCAGTTTGTTTTTGTAGTAGAGAAAGAAACGAAGTAAGTAGAGTGAACATAATGATATTATTTCTTTGACATTCCTTTTCACACCTTAAGGTAGTGTCCATTCAACGTTTATAAGAAAACTACAAAAAAACTCAAAAGATTTTGTTTCTTCGTATGAAACATGAAAGGTACAAGAGATTTTGGAATTTTTTTCTTGTTTTTTATTTGGGCAAATCACTTCATTTATTTTAGTTGTTTCTTGTTTGTGAACGCAACTATACATTGTTCTTGTATAGTTGCTTGTGTGGCTTTCTTTTCAACCAATTCAGATTTGGGTGTCAGATCTTAAATCTTACTGACAAAAGAACACAAAACGTGTATTTATTTTGTTTTATGATTGTATGTGTGCCTTTTTTAAAACAACACTGGTAAAAGTCACTTTTCTTTGATGTGTGTGCAAGTGCGTGTGAACATCTGTGTAAATTCGATTTTTTTGGTTGAAAGGAAAGGAAAAACTTGTCACAAATCAAAAAATCCTATAGTGTGCCTAAGAAGGGAGTTGCGGGGGCAGCATGCCCTCCATACATACATCACTGTTTATACGCCGTTATGCTGGGTGCTAGCACTGTATTTATGTATGAGAGCTTACATAAATACCAACAATATTAAAAGTGAATTAATAAGTAGTTCTGATTATTTTCAATTTTCTCATAAACTAGAAGACATAAAACCATCTTGTTTTCAGTGTTTGATTAAAAATTTATAGGGACATCAAATAATTAAAGCCAATTCAGTACTTAATTTCACAACTTTGAATAAAAAAAACCGTAAACATTTTTTTTAATGTTTTTTTGGATAAAGTTTGAGTTTGAAAGCATTTTTTTCAAAAACTATTAACACAAGAACTAGGTTGAAACAAATAATAACAGAACAAGTTTCTAGCTTTCAGAAAACATTTAATTTTGTATTGTAGGTGTTGCCGTTGTTTTTAAATCTTATTTTTTTAACTTTGTCATTTTTTAGAAAATTGCCCCTCCCGCGTAAACGGAGCGAGATAGACCCACCCCTCACTTAATAAAAAATGCTTGTATTTTACCCTTCTACAAAAATTCGTTATTATAATGCGTTGCCTTAGTTATCGTACTCGTGCCTTATTTTGTTATATGCAGTTCAGATTTAAGGCTGTCCCAAACCAACGCGAAACATTCGCGCGAATATGCGACGACTGAATAAAGGCTCTCCCAAACCAACGCGAAACATTCGGCGCGACAACGAAACTTCCGTCTGTCTTAATTTATTTACATGGAGATTAATGGGAGCAACCACACTGGCGCGATGCGAATCTTCGAACATTAAGGCTCTCCCAAACCAACGCGAAACATTCGGTGCGACAACGAAACTTCCGCCTGTCTTAATTTATTTACATGGAGATTAATGGGAGCACCCACACTGGCGCGATGCGAATCTTCGAACATTATTCAGTCGTCGCATATTCGCGCGAATGTTTCGCGTTGGTTTGGGACAGCCTTAATTCAGTCGTCGCATATTCGCGCGAATGTTTCGCGTTGGTTTGGGACAGCCTTAATAGTCGAAGATTCGCATCGCGCCAGTGTGGCTGCTCCCATTAATCTCCATGTAAATAAATTAAGACAGGCGAAAGTTTCGTCGTCGTTCTGAAATATTCGCGTTGGTTTGGGAGGGCCTTTAAAAAAAAACTTTGTCTACGGTTTTAACCAGTTATATATACACTTTTATATGTATAGATATAAACTTTTGTCAACTGTTGCTTCTACGTCTTTCTAGCAAGCGAAGCAAATAGGAAGCCGCAAATTAAAAATGTTCCCATATTGGTAACTTTCGGATTTCCCGATCTCTAAGCGGATAAAAATTACTTACCTCAGGATACCAATTTAACAACGTTATTTCGCATTAAACTTTTTTCGAATTCCTTATAACCATTTCAGATCGATTATTCTTTTCGTTGGAAGGAATTTGTGAAAAAAATAGATTTTTTATGTGATGGTGTATGTGCTATTTGACTGGAATTTTAACACAAAAGTTTTGCACCTACCGTTCAACAAATGGCGCTGTAGGCGGTTAGGAAATGGCTTTTGGGATATTCTTCTTCAACTTTTCTTATTTGTACGGTGAAATGGGGTAAAAATAATATAATTGTCCGATTTAAGAAATTCTTTTTTGTGTTTGAAAGGTTTTTCTTAGGGAATGACTTAGGGGATATTTTTTTAAAACTTTTTTATTTATAGGGTGAAATGGGGTTAACATAAAAAGTGTCCGATTAAACAAATTTGTTTTTATTTGAAGAGTTTTTTGAGTTTTGTGGAGATCTTGGCAATGGAGAAACACACTTGCAAACGCAACACGTTAGAAACACTACACATAATCAATAACAAGAAGAACATGAACCGTAAACAAGACCTACAAAACATCTCAGCGGTGTACTGCTCCTTAGTTTCCAACAGTAGATCCAAAACTTGAATGTTCTTATTGGACTATTTTTCAAGTTTATGTAAGTGGATAGGGCGGTCACCTACATTTATACTTTTATGTAATCGCTTCTTTTTTTATAAAAAAAAATCCCCTGAAGAAGACGGCAACCACCGTCGAAACGTTGGGAAAAAGTGAATGAATTAATCTTTCATTTTACTATCATAATGACCAACAAAGCCGATGAGAGTCATTTTTAGCTATTCTCTGATATATTTCTAACATTCAACTTTTTCAAAAATTTCACTAAAAAATATTAAAAAAATAAATTCTTTTTTGTTTGAAAGTAAAAATAAAAAACTGTCCGATTTAGGAAGTTCTATTTTGTAAAAGGGTTTTTCTAAGGAAATAGCTTTAGGGATATTCTTTTTTAAACTTTGTTTAGGGAGTAAAAATAAAATAAAATCGGGTTTAAGAAATTCTTTTTTGTAATTGAAAGGTTGTTTATTAGTGGATGGCCTCAGGGATTTTTCGGAATTTATAGGGTGAAGTTGGGAAAATGAATAGTGGCATCTGATTTCAAAAATTCTGTTTGTGTTGGAAAGGTTGTTTTTAAAAAAATTATATTTATAGAGTGAAATGGAATAAACACAAAAAAAAGTTTATTGATTACAAAAATTCTTTCTGAGTTGGGAAAGTAATAAAGGTTGGACGTAGATGATCATATTTTAACGAATTTCACCATTCGTACCGTGAAGTGGGTCAAAACTCAGTTAGTAGTATTCAATTACAAAATTTGTAATTTTATGCGAAGCTTAGGTTTGTCTACCCGTGCGAAGCCGGGTGGGTCAGCTAGTTAATTATATTTACTGATTTTTTTTTAAATTCCATTAAATCAGTTTAATTTATTAATTAAAATAAATTCATTAATTTACACAGATAAAATTCGTTTAAAAAATGATTTTTAAGTGAAAGGTTGAAAGTATTTAATTTAGTTTCAAAAGTAAAAGAGAAAAAAGTTATACAGGTAGGTACATAATGCAGGTTTATAATGTAAGTCATTTTTATTTGATTTATTTTTACAAGGAAACTTCTTTAAAATTTTATTTTCCTAATTTTCATCAAAGCAAAATCTCTTATTATTTGTTCAGTATCGATGGTTTCTGTAATTTCTTGCTCTATTATAGCAAAGATATGGACCTTAAATAATTTGTAATAAGTTCCAAATTTCAATTTTGAGAAGCTCCTCATTACTTATTTGAATTTTCAGAAAAAGACGAAGCATTATTGTTATATTAGGCAAACTAACTTTTAGTCTAAACTGTAAAATAAATTCTAATAGTTCGAGTGCGCTTTCTACTGGCTATTTCATTTGTTTTACCTGTAGAAGACACAATTGCTCTTAACAGTACGCATTCAATAGCAATTTCTGTGGATATGTAGTGAGAGTGTCCCTACTCATTATACTATACGAGGTTAGAATTTTTTTTCAGTGCCTTTTTATACATTTTGTAAAATTTTTTGTTTTAACTTTTTAAAACTACAGCTCCAAATTGCTGCTGGTAAAACCATGAAAAATCACCCATTTCCAAAAAATTATAAATTGTTGTTTTAATACATAATTGTAAAAACTTCGTTTAGGACTTTATTTTTATAAGGAATACTAACCTTTGTAACTGCCTTTATATGAAGTTAATATCTTGTTTGAGTTTTTAGATATCGAATTTCTATGTCTGATCCATTTTTCTTGCCCATGCAAATTTTTAACTATGAGATATAAATGTACTTGTCAAAACGAATACAATAAAAAATATGTGTTTTTTTCTTTAAGTTCCATAAGGCTAAAAAAAATGATATTGTTTATGGTTTTAGAAATAAAATTTGATTTTATGTGTGTACTAAAATATTTATAATTATTATTTACTGTACTATTCATACTAGAATGTCAGTTTATTGGACTTGACCATTCTTTATTCGGTCAATTTCATTGAATTTTTGAACAACAACAAAAACTTAAAGGTGCTACCACCAATTGTTTACGAATTAATTGCTGTTTCAAGGGGTGGCAAGCCATACCTATCATCAGTCTCCTCTTATTAGTCGTGCTGAGCTTTAATCCAATTTTATTATGAAAAACTTTCTACATGCCCACCATAGGGATCGAACCCACGATATCAGATTTGCTCAGTCTTAGAAGGCGTAAAACCCATTTTCGATCTGTGTCGTCAGTGGTCTCAGGCGGCGGAATGCGTAGTGCACACGGCTTCTAAGACTGAGCAAATCTGATATCGTGGGTTCGATCCCTATGGTGGGCATGTAGAAAGTTTTTCATACTAAAATTGGATTAAAGCTCAGCGCTACTAATAAGAGGAGACTGAGGCGGCTTGGCAACCCTTGAAACAGCTGTATCTCTAGCCAAAATAAATGAATTATAAATTAATTCGTAAGCACCTTTAAGTTGTTGTTGTTGTTCAAAAATTCAATAAAATATTTATAACAGGGTGCACTTCTCCCTGATTTTGTATGCATTTTTGGGTCCGTTTATGGATTTCTCTGCGAATTAAATATTCTGGGAGCTGGGACCTCATCACGTAAAATGAAAACTATCGAACGATATCGTTTTTGAGATAGCTATCTTTGTTTTTCTCTAAAGATATGATAGAGATAGCAATGGTGGAAACGATATCGTCCGATCGTTTTAGTTTTACGTGATGAGGCCCCTGCTAAGTCCTACCTCACTTTCGATACCACAATTTTTCTGGCCAGAGCGCTCAGAGCTTCGAATTTGTGTCTCTTTTTTCGTTCAGAGCTAGCTTGGAGCGTGCTTCGCATGAGCTTAGAATAAAATGACTGAGCACAGCCATCTTAATACAATTTTTATCCAATTTGACAGATATGACAATTCAGGGCTCAGGGTCAGGTGTGTTTCAAAATTTCATCGCACAGCTTTGATTATACTTTACTCAGGGCTTACTCTTTAAGCTCAGACTCTGTTCAGAGATCTGCTCTGAACGTTAAAAGAAAAAAAACGCCTTATGTAAAGCTATTTGATGAAACGTATAAGCATGAAACATTTCAATGTTTTTCATTTACATCTAGCATTCAAAAGCCTATTACATTTTCCATCACTGCTCATACACGTACAATATTGACTTTGCTTGGCGTTGTAGCTTTAAAAAATTTAATACTCTCAGAATTAACTTTTTGGTGAGCTGAGTTATAGTCTATGTCTGGCTACGGCCGTGTTCTAGATCCTCCAAGCTATTGACAGTTCATTAACTTAGGGTATACAATAATTATAATACCTATGTAAATTATTTTGATTTTGTAATGTCCACTCAAAAGATGTCACATACGTATATTCCATTGGTGTTGGTAAAGTCAAAAATATTTGTAAAGTCTGGAAAAGCATATGTATCTATACGTACTACACTTACAAATGGTCACAAATAGTCCATCACAAAAATTCATTTGGTTTCTTTTTTTTTGCAGTTAAATCAATTTCATTTTACTTTTGCATTAAATTTGTGCCCTAGATTGTCCAATTATATCGTAAAAGAGAGGTGTATGTACCTACCTACCTCACAGATAATGCACATAACAAGTGAATGTCAACGTCAGATATTGCCACACTGACCTGAACTTGACAAGTTCATAGAGAGCAAACTCGAACCGTTGTTGCGTTGTCTTTGTTTATGGTTGTAAATTACATACATGTTGATATGGGAATCACCCCGTGTCGTTCTGGACCATCAGCTCGAGTGTTATTTTATTTTTTGCCGTCACCCAGATATGCAAATACCTCGTATCCACACGACAAATTGCCTCAGTTGAGTTCGCGATTTCATAAATGTCGGATTGAAAAAAAAAAAACATTTTCACGGTTCGAATCTAGGATTTCAAAAATTTGTTTATTTTGTTTTTATTAAAAGTGTCAGAAAGAAATTCTATCAAAATTTTGAAGCAGATACATTAATCAATATTTCTTGAACTCGAAGTCTTGTCCGTCGTTATTTCTGGTGCAATTCAATTTCGCAAAAATAAGACTAACGAGAACAACTTCTAATTCAATTTTGCTTGCACTGCAAAACAATTTGCAAAGATGAGTCGAATTATTTTACTCATTGCTTATGTTGTCGCAATCAATTTGCTTTTATCGTGTTTAGTTCAAACTTTGGAGCTGTGTAAGTAATGCTGAAATTGAATACCTACATAATCATAATTTTGAATTGGATGACCGTTTTGTTTTTTGTTGTTTTTATCTGTTTCGATTTGTTTTTGTTGTTATTTTAGCCGAAGAAGGGGATTGCATCCCCTGATGGATAGTTTAGTTTGATTTTTGTTGATAACAATTTGTTGATGCTTGGTTTTATTTATTTTTTTTTTTTAGTTAGTGTGTAACATTTTAATTTTTTGTCTCGTCTACCTGTTGTTTTCTGTTCGTTTATAAGAACTGAATTTCCATATATTTTCTTTCAATCTTTCAGGTGGATTTACTAAAAAATGGGGTAACGTATGTTATTTTAAATTACCTATTTATTTTCATTTCCATGGGTAGGTATAACTTCCCAATAATAAGAAACACCCTTTTCTTCCGTTGGGATAGTACTTCTGGACAGTTCTATCATAGGGACTGTAGAGACTTAAGTCCAGGGGCCAAATTACCGCATCAGTGACTGATCGAGTGAGTGCCATCAGTGATCGAATGAACGAGTAAAACCTATGGAGATGATGACTCCATAACGTGAGCGGTAATGCCAAACTCACATATGTAATTCAGTCACGTATAACTCGATAAATGATGTGGTAATTCTGTCCCGGTGCTTACGTTCTGTAACTCTCGCATGGTTAAAATCAGTAGAGAAACGATGGAAAATGGAACAAAACTCATACGATTTGTTTCAATTTTCATCTTCTCTCGACTGATTTTATCGATGCGAGAGTTACAGAACGTAGGCACAGGGCAGTATATATATCCACGCGCCAATCACTCACCAACGCTACGGTGACAAAACAAAATTTTAAAGGCGGCAGAAAAAAAAAAACAGTCCAAGGGGGAAAATTATGTAAAATGGCTCTGCTTTTGGAGGAATTGTCACTTTGTTTGGAAAAAGGACGAGGTGCATTGAAAAAAAAAATTGGCTGGGATTTGATCTTTAGACCTGCCAACGCGCAGGACAGTCCTATAACGCCACTTGGTAGTACGGAATTTGGCATGTATTACCTCTATTCGTTTATTTCTCAAAACAACCAATTTCTATTAATTTCAGTTCAAAGTTCTTTTAAAGTTTTTTGGAATAAATAACTTTAATAATAATACGAATACTTCTGTCAAAGTTACTATACAAAAAATTGTGTTAGCTCCGAGAACTCACGGTTAATATTTGTAAACATCAACGTTTGTCCAAGCGCAGTTTTGGATCCGTATGCAAAGTCGTCCATACGTTGTTTACTACCTGCACGGATCCAAAACGAACTATAGTTTGCTTAAAAGGAATATCAGAATTTTGTCACTGAACGAACCCAATATCCTACTATGCAGATTTTCGTAACGTTACGTGCTTCATCGTAAAGTGTGACCTCGTAACTTTGCACAGAGGAAAGTTCATGTTTTTATTTCTCTCTAACATTCTCTCTAACACATAATAATATTTGTATTTGAAAAACACCTCACACAAACCAAATAAATTTTCAATTCTTCTTACTATCTAATGATGCATTTTTTATAAAATCTTTTCTCTAAATTTTTTTAAAGAACCCCTCCCCTCAAAACATTTAAACAAACGTGGAAAAAACAAGTCACTGAACAATGAAGTTCAGTTTGCTGTTTAGTGACAAAATATAATCAGCTGATATTTTGACACAAATACACATGACTTGAAATGAAGGGAGATATTTCTTGTCACTTCCCAATAAAAGTTGTTGGCCAATCAGAGACGAGAAACTTGCTTTGCCTTCAAGTCCCTACGTCTTCTGAACGTACCCAATGACTTGTGAGTTGTAAAGACGCGCTTCGGTATTTTTAAAGGACGAGACTACAGAGATGCCAATTTATAACAGTTATTTAACAGTTTTCGCAATTAAAAGTGGTCGTGCCTTAACGCGCCTCGCGCGGCTTGAAAAAAAACTTTGAGTGCCTCTGAAGTATGCCCACCGGCGGAGGGCCCTGGCCCTGCGGAGCAGCATAAACAGTAATTTTAAAAACCTGGCTCATTTATCGACACTTTTTGTTGTTGTTTACCGAGACAAATTTTACTGCCCTAGTTATAGAATTACCAATAAAACTCGCCTATTATTTGCCTGACTCCACTGATGAGGATAATATTTGAAAACAATTTTAAACAAAAATTTCTTCATGCAAAGCTGTATCCAACTTTAAATTTGTTATGTCTACAACTCAACGAGTAAAGCTTCGAAAAGACGGCAAATAAAAAGTCGCAAATGACTCGCGACACTGACGTCATGTAAAAACTCGCAAATTCTATATCTACTCAAACTTGCATATGGGGGTATTCGCATGATTTATGAAAAAAAACTGTTCCAAAGTTCGCAAATGTATGTGCGATCAAGGCACTCATCATACACATCATGTGTCCGCAAATGTGATCGCAATATGTTGTGGTTGATATGCAAAGTTTTCAGACGATGTGCATAATTCCAATCATATGTTAGTTTGATAATATTTTGAAACTGTTTTGTGTTTGTGTTCATTGACATAGCTCGTGTGAAATATTAAAAGGCTATGTTGGCCTTGAAGATATGCGTGACAGCTCGTACAGAACCAAGACGAACAGGGACTTACAACTCTTAACCATTCCTGTGTGTCTGTTGTTGGCATGGAAGGGACCTACAATTTTCTGCCGAAGCCGAACGGCTAAGGTGAGAGGCGCTAGATAAAAAAATTATGATAGGTACTTACACATTTAATGAGAATTATGATACCTATATTTAATGAGAAAATGATAAAACAGTGAAAAGTACTACGAATATAGATTTTTTTTGTTTGTGTTTTTGTCTGAGGCACCAGATTCTAAAATGATGACAAAATCGGTCAAAACATTGACAAGATATAGGCGGATCCCAAAAATAAGACAATTTCTTCAAAAAAACATGGAATGCCTATTTCCGCTATGTACAATTTTTGAAAAAAAAAAACGAAACGCAGTTTTCTTAAAATTACTTTGTAATTTTACGAACTTTAACCAACATTGTTAGAGCCGTTTTCGAGAAAATTCGAAAAAATCAAAATTGTTGTATGGGTGAGCTCTTCCCTTTGGTGAATCACATAAACATGCTCTGTACTAAATTTCAAACAAATCGGACCACCCGTTAAGGCTCTAGCTCAAATTAGTGTGAACACATAGACGTACGCAATGAACAGATGCACGGACCTACGGATGGCTTGCGAAACAGCCTAACCCATAAGTATATATTCCTGAATGTATTTAGGAAAAATAAGCTACAAACATAATCGTCATCAATTAAATAAAAGTGAATAATTTGATAGTTCTCATGATAGACAATTAACTTATGTATGTATGCTTCAGCGATCTAGTTTTGGTTTGCAAGATCTTAAGTGAACATTAGTTTGAATGTGCTTCATTACTTTAACTCATCTTAATCTTAAGACTTCTTAAAATAAAATAACAATACATTTTTTTTCGAATTCTTTGATCTCCACAACTAATTTACATTTTTTTTAACAAAGTTAATCCTAAAGTTTTTAATAAGAGCATTGATTATTAAAAACAAAAATACTACTTAAGCTAAGATTAGACGGTCAATGTAAATGGTCAACGCATTGACTCTCTGACGTCACCAAAAAAGTCATCAACACACTGCCAATGGACCGTCAACGTTGACCATGTCAACGCATAACACATTGACGATCACACGAATGACGCTAGTCGGTCAATGTCACACAGAAGTCAACGCAGACTACGCAGCAGAAAAGTGTGCCATGTCAACGTTTGGATTATGGTCAACGCTTTGCGTCAATGTATCCTAACACTTGCTCTATAGTTCATTGAAATGTTACAAAATTTGGCCGAACCTTGGCTTAAGTACATGACAACGTTTTTTTTTTTAATGTTTAGGGTGGGTCAGTGTGAGTATACCATTGGGTTTTTCGGGGTTGAAAGCTCCCGCATTTTGCCGCCATCTTGGAAAAGGTGGTGCAAAATGTTTTTTGGCGATATCTTGAGAACCATAGGTCTCACAGAAAAAATGTTGACACAAATTGTTGATGCAAAGTCAATGTAACATTTCAATGGGCGAACGAGGAAGGCAGAAGAGACTCTCCCCCTCCCATACGACTTTTTTTTTGTCTCAACCCAACCTACATGCTATAGCTTTTTGTCTCGCCAGAGGGTTTTTCAATAATATTAATAGAAAAAAAGTTAAAACCCCTTAATGATATTTTTTCCAAAATCTTCGTCTATTTTTAGTTATAACTTTTTTATTTTCAATATTTTGGGAAACAAAGTTAACGAAAGTTGTAGAGAATTTAATTTTCTATAAAAAAGCACATTTTTTGTGTGAGACCTATGGCTCTCAAGATATCGCGCAAAAAGCATTTTACACCACCTTTTCCATGATGGCGGCCAAATGGGGGCTTTCAACCCCGAAAACCAAATGTTATACTCACTACACATTAAAAAAACGTTGGCCTGTACTAAATGCATGGTCAATGTAACATTTCAATGGAGGGTGCGATCACACGTTCAACGAAAAAAGTCAATGCGTTGAAGGTAAAAACATGGCGGAAAATTTTAAACAGCCTCATGTTAAAGTTTTAGCATGATACTAGTTAACACTTCACTAACTTTAAAGCTCTTTACTAAAATGTTTTTAGTTTTAAACACTTTTTACCAGTTAAAAAAAATGTTTGTTACAAAATTTTGAGATTAAAAATTAATTTTCCGAAAACTGTTCACTAAAAAAACTATATTTAGAAAAAATATTTAAAAGAAGAAATTTCTGGCTTTACAAAAAGGTATAGCATATTGCCTTCTAAGTGTTACCGTTGTTTTTTTAATATTTTTACTTGCGCTATTGGTTTGGTGTAAAACAAATTTTGAGGTTGTAATAACCGAAAAGTCCAAAAAAGTGTTTTTCTTCATGCCATCCATAGGTCTAAGCGTCCACTGTAATTTGAGCATACGTCTAAGCGTCCACTGTAATTTGAGCGTGAGCCTAAACGGGTGGTCGGATTTGCATGAAATTCGGTAGAGATTATTTTGTATGTGATTAGAGGAGAAATTGAAATTTTTGTTTCAACTCTCTTAGAACGGGTAGCTGCCAAATCTCTCAAAAACGGCTGTAACGATTTTGACTAAACTTCGTACCTGGAATGACCAAAGTAATTTTAAGAAAACTGCGTTTCAGGTTTTTCGCGAAAAATTCATATAAAGGATATAAGCATTAGGTACACGTTTTTTTCATAAAATTTTTCGACACTGTTTTTGTCATGGATATAGTTTTTTCAAGCGATTATAAGTTGATTTGTGCACTGATGCTGCAGCTTATTTGAGATTTGAGGAATACCTACTTAGGCCCAGTTTTTTAGGCCCAGAATTAGTTAACTCTATAGAAGTAAATTAACCCACAGTTAACTAAAGAAGCAGTTTTTCGGTGGACAATGCATAGAGAACGACTAAACAAACTCAGTGGATAAAACCTTAAAAGTATCTGTTCAGTTGATCCTGAGTTAAATCACCAAATTTGATGATTTAACTCGGGTTTAACTTTAATCTTTAACTGCACTGAACAACTGCACCTAAGAACAAATTCAATTAAATTTCGGTTTAATGAATGGTGGGAATGTTGTAAGTAACTTAGCACCAAGTGCTCCAAACGTGCATTTTATTGTTCAATGCTTCAGGATTTAAGAGGTGTACCATACCCATAATATATTTCCACTTTTCTTTTGTCAGTTAATAAGAAGGTTAAACCTACTTTCAATTAAAATTTACAGAAAAAGATCTTCAAATACCATAACTAAAACAACAGAAACAAAAGTAATTTCTAAGTTTTTTCAACCAAATAATTTGAGCAAAAGATCAATCCATTTAAATCACTTAATACAAATTTGCAAACAATTTAACACTATAATTTGCTTAAACAAATCGACTTTATTACATTATATTCAAAACAACTCATTTGCATTCCAGCCTATGATTCTGTACGCGAGAAGATCATGGAAGCAGAACGTCTCTCTGCCACTGGCGGTAATTTGTGGCTGTCACCAAAAGAAGAGAAGGCCAATTCCATTTTAATGAACGCCAAACGGCAAGAGGTTAAGTCATTTGTTAACATATAATGTTTGTTAACACAGAATGACTTGGATGTTTTTTTTTTTAATGATTCTTCCTTGAACATAATTTCAGATTGCCGAAGGTCTCAAAAAACCCGATATGTACCCACCGGGAATGCATTTCTTTCATGCGAAACCGTTAATACGACAAAGTGAGGTGTTTCGAATTATTCAAAAAATGCCAAAAGGTGCCTTTCTTCATGGACACAATAAAGGAATTGTATCATCTAAGTGGGTCATTAAGAATCTAACATCACAATACAACGTTTACACGTGTCGCGATGAGAGAGGTGTGATGCTGTTCACATTCCGCAATACCAGTCGTTGTTCGAGTGAGTTGAAAAACGTTTGTGTAGAACGATTAAATACCGATGATCGGCGACATTATGATCGGCAATTAGAGAAACACATAAATATGTACACCATGCATCCAGAGTGTAAGTATTTGTGTGTAGATCAACAATTTTAGAAAGTTCTGCAGATATATTAGATTTCAGCACTTATCACAGAGAGTCAGAAAATTTGGAGACGTTTCGAGGATGTTTTTGATTCGATCGATAACTTTTATAGGTATTTACCAGTATTTCGTGCCTACCATCGTCGCATGATGGAGGAGTTGTACGAAGATAATATTATTTATGCTGAAATCCGAACTTCTTTATCAGAGGTTGGTTAATTTTGAACTTGATGTGAGCAAAACTTTTTTAAAAACTTTATATTATTTATAGCTTTATGGGGACAAAAATAAAACCTATGATGCACTGGAAGTTGCAGATGAGTTAGAGAAGGTCGTTAACGAATACAAAGATTCAAATCCAGATTTTGTTGGCATGAAAGTTATTTATGCGAAAAAAAACAAGGGCACGGTTGATGATATGACAGAAAGGATTGTTCGATTTAAAGAGTTGCAGTAAGAAATAATATTTTGTTTTTTCTATCCTTTCCATTTTCTCAAACTTAAGTGTAACTTAATCTAAGTTTAATTTTTTAGTTCCACATTTGTATCTTAAAAATAATTTGATTTAATGGAATTAACGAAGTGTGTATGGCAGCACTGTAGCTTTTTCCATCTCTGAATTGGACGTTCAAACTACCGTTCTCTGTCTAATAGACAAAGTTACAACTTCATCTCTTTAAATTACTTAGTAAAAAAGCGTTTTAAATTCATATATTCTCGTGGATAGCTGAACTGATTCAGTTAAAGATTTATGGCATGGTAGTTTTATTCAAAGTCCTTCCACACTATCTCAAGTAATATAAATAAACACACATAATTGTGGAAACAAAATTTGAAATTTCATCTCATACAACTTGACAGTTCATGTCGTTTTGTCTAAAAAACTGCCAAACTTGTACCAATTTTAGCCTAAAGTTCTGTCAAAGTTCAAATGCAATTGGAACTAAAAATGGTAGTTTTGGGAAGAAAACGAACAGAACTTATTTGACATGTGTTAACATGCACCATCAACATTTTTTGGATTGGTTGTATCCCATTTGTGTTTGAGGTTATGGTGAAACTGATTTTTTTTAATTGCAAGAGTGAAAGCAAATATTAAAATGACTTCTACTTGTTGTTAATAAATTTGTCAGAAAGTGTGTACTCTTAGCGGACTTAATGCAATTGAATGCAATAAAGGGTTTATCAATAAGGGTGGGTGTGTGAGGTATTAACAAAATTTTATTGATGTGCAAACATCTATGCTGGCGGTAGAGTGAAAAAAAACGTGAACGTTCGTGTGCAACGTTACGTCGTGCACTTTACGTTGTAGCACGTTACGTTATGAAATCTGATTTGCCCCGACCAAAACAAATTGATTTTACCGCTACCGAAAATCATATTACACTTTATCGCGACCACTCATTTATATTGTTTTTGCCAACGATGAAAGCAAATTGTTTTTAGCGCGACCGACGATTTTATCATTTTAACACTTATATTTTTATATTTTTTTCTTTAATTTTTAATTATTCCCCGAACAAAATGGACGCGACACTAGTAATTAAAAAGAAAACAAAATCAAAACAAAAATAATAATAGTCAGCTGTAGGGATTGAAAATTGACTGTAGGTATGGTAGGATAACGGGTGCGTTCAGTGATACAAATCTGAACTTAAATTCTACGTTTACATTATACTGCTTTTAAACGATGCAATTTCTTCTTGCAATTTTTAGGCACGTAGGCGAGGACAAACGTTGATGTTTACACATATTTAACCGTGAGTCCTGGCACTCACATATTTTTTTTGAAAGGCCCATGTATGCTATTATGCATGGAATATGACATCGTTCAAATTTCTGCCTAGTTTTCTTACGATGACACGGACCCCAGTGGTGCAATTTGCAATTGCTCTTGAGCATAGATCCAGCTTAGTTACAATTGTTGTTTATTCGCATAGACCTGCGACTTCAAGAAACCCTACAAGAAAAAGTCTAGCGGGTGACCAATTACCGTCATCACTGCGAGAGATAACCTTACCCTCAAATCAGTCATGCAGAATATAAATCGTGGCGTCCACTGGGTGGCACGTAGCACCGTCTTGCTGGAATCTCATATCGTCTAGCTCCATATGGTTCAATTTGAACCATCAGAAATTGGTTATCTATCATCGTTCTGTAACAGTCGCCATTGACGACATCCAAAAATGCGTCTCGTCCCAAAATATGATTTTACGGTCACTCTTGGGGCCCTCTTCCAAATAATCCTGTGCTCAGTCAGCGAACGAACGGCGCGCGTTGGCTATGGTCATGCACTTTGAGCTCCTGGGTCAGCTGGATCTTGTACGGGTGTAGGCCCAAGTTCCGACGCAAAATTCGCCAAGTTGAAGTCTGTGAAAGGAGCGAGTTGAACCACTCATCTCAACTTTCACCACCAAACGTTGAAGAGCCAACTGTGAAGGGCCACTTAGTCTACACACACTACCGTGTGTTTTAAGACGTGTTTTCGTATCGTACTTACGGAAATGTCTTCACATAATGCTTTGGAATCAAGGAACATACATAGAAAACTAATTTATTAGGTGCATGTAATACCTCTGTTGTCTTCTTTATATGTAAAATAATTGAATATTAATTTTAAAAAAATATATGGTTTTTTTTCAGCTCGGCTAAACCGAATTTTATTATTGGATTTGACTTGATTGGCCAAGAAGATTTAGGTGATCCCTTGCATAAGTTTGTTACTGAATTATCTGATATACCAACTGGAGCTCATTTCTTCTTTCATGCTGGAGAAACAAGTTAAATGAAATTTATTTAAATTTCTTTTCAGAATTCATAATTATATTGTAATAATTATTTAAAATTCCAGAATGGTATGGCAAAACAGACTGGAACCTTATGGATGCTATTCTTTTGAATACTCGTCGTATTGGACATGGATTTGCTTTGTCCAAACATCCACAGCTATGGGATACAGTGAAAAATCGTGGCATTGCAATTGAAGTAAATCCAATTTCAAATCAAATTCTTGGCTTAGTTTGGGATTTAAGAAATCATCCAGCTTCGTTTTTTATCGCTGAAGATATACCCATAATTATATCAGCTGACGATCCAGGCGTATGGAATGCCAAAGGACTGAGTTATGATTTTTATTATGCTTTTATGAGTTTTGCACCAGTTGATGCTGATTTGAGGATATTAAAGCAATTTGCTTTGAATTCAATCAAGTGAGGATTTTTCTATAAAGTTTATGTTAAATATACATTTTTGTCTGCATATATTTTTTATATTTTATCGCCATCAGATACTCAGTTTTGAATAGTGATGAACGTCGAAAGATCAACAAGGTTTTCAGAAGGAAATGGGATGAATTTATTGACGATGTTACAAATTTGAGATTTTAGAGTTATTTTTAAAAAAAAACTATATTTCCGTACTTATAGGCATGTCATTTAATAAACACTTATTCTAAAACCGTTTGTATTGTGTTTTTTGTTTCTCGACTAAATATTTTGAAGGGACTAGAGAAATACCAATTTATAATTTAACGCGCTTTGCGTAGCTTGAAGACAAATCTCCTGGTGCCCAAACCCAAAGTATGCCTACAATCAGCGCGCGGAGGGGCCTGGCATATAAACAGTATAAAGCTACTTTTATAAACCACAAGTGATATAATTGGCATGTTTATCATGTTGATCATGCGTTGCAAGACTAAAAAGCAAATACAGAAAAATGACATCTTCTGACCATAGAGCACACCAAACAGTCACTTTTTTTTGGATGCAACGGCACCTCTTCGATCACTTGAGGGTTTTCTGAGCCCCATATGCGTCAATTTTGTTTATTAACATACCCAACGAGTGAGAAATGTGCCTCATCGCGGAAGAAAATGTTGTTCGAAAATTCGGTGTTTATTGTCTGTTGTTCCAACACCCAAGAAGCTTATCTATGGCGTTGTGAATGGTCAGCAGGCTTCAATTGTTGCGTAATTTGAACTTTATAAGGATGGAAATGCAAATCCAAATGCAAAATGAACCATAGTGAGGTGAACGACACGTTAAATTCTTGCGAACGCCGGGAAATCGATAAATTCGGATCGTCAGCAACACTTGCATTTGCAGCTGCAATATTTTCGACTGAGTGTGCATTACGATGATGCACAGGCCTTACGACATCAGTAAAACGCTTCCACTTTCTTCAAATTTCTTAACAATTTTACGGAGTGCTTGCGTAGTCGGTCGATTATGACGACCATAATCATCGTGTAATGCGCGAAAAGTGGCTACGTTTGCATCACCACTTTTGTTGTAAGTTTTAATAATTTAAACGCGTTGTTCGATTGTTAAGCCATCCATTATCGTAAATAGCAAACATTCAACTAATATTATGGCATTTCAAATGACAGCTGAGTTTGACAGGTGTCAAATGCTAGCGCTACCAACTTGAAACCACGAAATGAATGACCCGGTACCATTAGAGTGTGATCTTGGTCAAACATTTTGGTAGTTATTCCTTAGACAACATCCCCGTAGATGATCTCAATACTTGAAAGTGTCAAATATTTAGAAACCTGTGAACAAAATCTTTTCTATAAAGACTTTAATGTATTGAAGTGCGAAAGGTGTCCAACTAATCCTAAAACTATAGGTAGAAATATAATTTCCATCTGATTTTTGTGAAGCACAACCGTCCGATTAGCTCTGCGGTATATTCGGAATGATCGATTTCCAGGTCTTGTTTTGCCGATTTGCACTAGCGAGCAGAATCAACCAATTTCAATGCTCCCGCCAGTTTTAGGGGTTTTAGGAATCACAGAGAACAATTCATAAACTGTGGAAACTCTTGAAAAGAATATTTGACAAGAGTGCGAGAACTTATCGCTCGAAGTTCTCTCTAAAACCATTAAAAATACTGCTAAAAAAGTTGATGACCAAACAATGAGTGTTAAGGCTTAACTACATAAACCAAAGAGTACAAAAGTAAAAATATTTTTTTTCCCGCTATCGCAGTTGTTTTGTGAAAAAGAATATACAAATTTTTTTTTAAACCAACATTTAATCTTTCTGCATCATTTTTAAAAGTTTTCCAGTCAGAAAAAATATTCCAAAATGGGTTTGAAAATTTTCACTTTTGTACTTTTTCACTTTTTTGGCTTATGTAGTTAAGCCTTTATCGTCTTCAAAAAAAAAATAAAATTATGTAGTTTAATTTCAAAGATGAAGCAAAAAACTAATGTCGGGTGAATATTTTTCGGTCTGCTTTTATAATATTATTGTCCATTCATTGTCATTAAACTTAAACTAAGCAACGGAAATAGGTATAAACTGAAGTCTTATATTATCAAAGCATACGAAGCCATGCTTTGATTCCACAAATACCTATGATATATCAAATCAATTTCAAAAGATTGAAATTTCACAGTCTCCCTGAAGTTGACAATAACCATAAAGAAGGCTTAAAGGCAAGGAAGGCAAAATGGAAGTCGACAAAATCGAATTTAAACGTTATAACGCCCTCTTTTTCTGCAGACTAACAACTCGCGCTAGTTTACTAAGTCACTAGGGGCGTGTGCTCAACTAGCTTTCGCGCCACCAAATTAATTTTTGTTTTGTATATATTGATAGCGTATCAAATCAATTTGTGTTGTTTCACATAAAGCCGAAAATACAAGTATGGAAATTAAAAATATTACTGATGCTAAAAGTTACCCGCTTAATATTTACTTTTTCGCAAAGATTTGTTTGCTTGCATTTTAGATGGCTTAAAATATTCCCTCTTGGATTATTTTCATCTGAGGAATTTATATTTGAAGCAGATGATACATATGTAGGTGTTATCAACCATCTTAGTTGAATAGAAAACGTTAGGAAAACAAACTACTAAGACATAAAAGTGCACAGTTCAATAAAATAAAATAAAAAAATACGCATACGCCCCAGTGTACGCTGAAATATTTAAAATAAATACAATGAAAAAGAGGAAGTATGACTAAAACTGAAAAGTAGTAGAAAAATTATTTTTTTTCTAAATTTGTTTGTATGTATATAAGAAATTGTTCGTAAAACCGAACAGTGGAACAAATTTTTACATCGTTTTGGTGAAAGTAAGATTATTGCACTTGATATTTATAAAGCATTTGATAGAGTTTGGCATCAAGCTATCTTACCAAAATGCGTGGTTTTGGTATTGATGAATCTCATCTTCGTTGGAATAGAAATAAGCTTTCGGACCGTTGCTCTGATATTCATCGATGATCTTTAGTCTGAAACTTCTAATCTATTAAACTGTTTTGCTGACGACAGCACCCTCAGCATTTCATATTCGTTTCTTGAGTCACATGCTTGCCCTTCGGATGTGGAATTAGAGAGTAGCGTGTGACAAGTTCTTGAACGGTACTTGTATTGAAGAAACCGAACAGATTGTAGTTCTCGGTATGTTCATCACAGACCATCAGCCTTTATCAGTCCAAAGCTTGAGTACAACTCTCTCATCTGGGCAGGTGTTCGCCTTCAACTCATTTGAATCTCTTGGATAGAATTCAAAATAGAGCTTTAAAAATCAAACGTGGATAGAGGTATCGCAGAAACAATTACAACTTTGGAACACAATCTTAATAATGCTTCATGTATCTCTCTATTTTATCGCTACTTCCATAGTGAAATAGCCAGCTGCATTCCTCCCCTAAAACGATCCCCTATATATATTCTTTCTTTAGCCGCACTACAAGAATGTTGTATGCTTTGCCTCCCACATTTTGATATTCAGAACTTCGAAACAAATGTGCATTGGTATCTCCTATTAAATCCTTTCCTATTTTCCTAACGCTCGCACTGTGTTATCACATTTTAAGGGCAGCCAAAATCCCTTTATTGCGCGCTGATTATAAATAAAATCCAGCACTCATTGTGTTTGCAATGGGTGTGGAGGATATTGCAATTCAGTTATGCCTATATATTTAGACATATGTATATAGGTGCATATTATCTAACTGAACACATTCAAATGCCAACCATTTACGTCTTTCGAACATTTTTCATAATTTACTTGATTGCATCATGTCCAATTTTCAATAAATACATTGATGTGGTTATACCCGCCAGACATATCGAAATTGGCAAAATTTCTATTTCTTACCCCCACCCGCATGAAAGCTTCGGAGAAAAAGTCTGCTAGTCTTTTGGGTTCAATATTATATCACGGTGAATAAATATATACACTCCCAAAATTTGCAGTCAGTTCCTGAATCTCTGATGGTCTATATGCAAAATTAAATATTTTGTATAGAAATCAATATGAATAAATGAACTCATGTTTCCAGTGGTGACCTTTTAGTTCGGCAGGTTTTGGTTTTATATTTTATATCCACTACCTGATCGTTCTGAGCATATGATCTGCTATTCTACAAACAATTTAAATAAATAGACCAAGTGTCAGGGGCGAATAATGGTCAAGTACCATTCTGGGGCTCAAATTTGTTTCCGCTTTGGAGACCAATACCAAAAAGCAATATACATAAACCAATAATACAAAAACAAAACATTAAGATTCGAATTTCAAATACCTCGAAATCTAATTAAGGCAATCAAAACATTGTATTAACCTGTGTAAGCTTACCTATATTTTTTTTTTAGCCGTCAAAACCTTTTTTCATGCTCACACCCACATTAACACAAATTTGATGTTGATGCTTACTTTACCTTCTCTGAATTTTCCGCCCTTCAAAATTGGCCGCTTTAAAGCCCGGGCCCCACCCGGGCACAATTTGTGGTAATCCACCACTGCCAATAACTGCACTTTTAGAACAAAACAAAAACCAACAATTAAGTTACTAATACGCCACCCAAACCAAATCAGCGTCATCTCCAAAACCAACTGTAATCGGAACACTTAGTGCACAAAACTATTTTAATTATGAGACAGTTTGTTGTCTTTTAACCAAAATGAGAAGAATTTCAAAATTATAGGCCACGGTTAGATGCTTTAAAAACCAAAGCACATACTATTAAAAAACTCATAAGCAAAGAACCTATTTAAAAAATTTAAACAATAAAATTGCTCATTACTTATTTTCCTCACAAGCTTCTTCATTAAACTATAAAAGATACGACTATGATCTTCTGTCTATAACGGTGTTCAACTCTTAAATCAGTCTTCGAGATACTGCCGAAGTATAAAGATCTTTGAAACCACGCCAAAGTCTTTGCAGAAAATATTTTTTTTTTTTCGGATTTAGTCTTAATGAATGAAAATAAATTTGTCCGTTGATTAGAGATTATGAGCCATAGGAATTTTTTATTTAATTTGTCGTCTTGTACGTTTCACTCAAATTTATTATTTGATTTAACTTCCTCGTACATGTTTATGTTTGTGTTTAAATATTATACTGATGTATATATAGTTTGTAGAAATATTTTAAAACCTTGATAAAGTGTTTGCATGAAGTAATTATTAAATCGAAATAAACGGTTAACCATTACGTATTCGAAATTATTATTATTAGGAATCAAAACAGTGACAATAACTATTATTGAGAACAGGTGAGTGGAAGAACAGTACCCGCAAACTGTCAAGTTTTAATTTTAAGAATAAGAACTAATGAAAACAACTTATTTTGTTAATATATATAATCTATTTTTTCTATGCACAAGGTGGCGCAAAAGTTGTCACCTGGCGGAAAAGTTTTGAAGTAAATCTTGAAAATTTGTGAAAAATTGTGAAAATTTTTAAAAAAATCACTTTGCCAAACAGACCTTAACTATGATGCAATTATAGAATTCAGGGGAGTGCCGGCAGATAAATGATGTTAGTGAACCACGCCAAAAAGTGTGTTATGTGAATTACATAAATCGACGTTATTACTAAATTTAATTATTATATAATACATATATGTATTTTAAGAAAATATTTAACCAAAAATTTAGAACAAAGTTACATTTTAAACTCGATAATACATAATTTATTGTATTGTATAAATCATTTTTTTCAGAATAATTTATTATACATGTAGTTTAAAAAAATATTAAATATTATTTTGTTTTTAATAATTGGTTAAGCATGTTTTAGAATTATATGTAGACTTTCCTGACAAACTGTAGGAATATTCTACGTTTTTATTAGTGTGTTATTCCTTTGCGAAAATACGCTGTGTATACTATAGGTCCGTGTGTGCCGCATAATTAATTTAAAAAAAAAGCCACCAAAAAGAATTATTTTTTCCCGCGGATGTTGACGAGTACCCTTACCATAGCCACTACACTTACTTGTACAACTGAATAGTAAAAAAATGGGAATTTTACAAAGTTAACAAATATAGCACTTTTCCTTGTGGTACAGAAATAATAGTTACTTGTTAAGTCAGTCTGGATTGTTGACAATTGTTTGTACAGTTGTTAAATTGTTCTTTTGTTTAACAGATCCTTGGTCACATTTGACAAGCCCCACATTGATCTGATTTTTGATGTGGTCTCTTGTCTCTTGAATTACAGTATTCGGATCAAAGCGATAAAAGCATTTCCTATGCCGAATCTTACAAATCTAGCGGTTTTATTTCTGACCAAGAAAATTTCGAAATGGAAAAGACTGAGCTTTTTGAAAATAAATTAACTGATGATGAGAGACACTATGTTTTTGAGAAATATGGCAAAAATTCTAAGAAGCAATTTTTGTAGGTATGTGTGGGAAATTTAAGAATAGCATTGTCAGGTTTTTATGGTTTTTATCAAATTAGTTTTTATTATTTTATGTGTGAGCAAAATGAACATCAGAGGGATGAATTTTTAATACGCAAGTGTACTTGTCTGGTTAAAAAATAGTACCTCTTTTTGTTTGTGTGAATAAGTGAAATATAACCATAAGGTAATATGATAGTAAATCTTAGAAAATTTCCCTCCTTCGAAAATTTAGAATATAAACAATGGTGAAAACTTTCCATCGGAATTTAATGGTATCAGGAATTAATTTTCCAGTGAAGTTTGCCACCTTTCGATAAGCCAAATTCGAGATTGCGTAGTGCAGTGTGGAAAAGTATTAGCGTTTCAAATTTTCGAAGTAGGGAAACATTCCCAGGTAAATTTTATTCACGATAGCCCCCAATAATTTTAATAATGAGATTTATTTCTTTTCAGTTCCGAAATTCTCCTCTTTATTAAGAAAATCAAAAAAAAAAGCTCTCTACATACTTAATATTCGCACTTATCTGCTAAACTAAAAACAGAAACTAACAGTTCTATTGCAATCTCTCATTGCAATTCAATTTCCATCCCCGTGTGAATATGGGCCTAGTGTAGGTTTTTTAAAGTGAAGTAAAAAAAATTTAAGTAAAAGAAATTAATCAAAAAAAAAAAAAATTAAAAATGAATAAACGTCTTCAAACCTAAATACATAATAATTTTTTCGCTGAAAAAAAAAGTAAAATTTATAAAACCTCAGAAACCAGATAATTTTATCTGTTATATCTTTCTGCAAAGCGGAAATTTATCTCCTCTTGAGATTTAATGGAAACACAGGAAATATATTTTGTATATTTCTGTTTATAACAACAGGGTTTTGAATAGAATGATAAAATATAAAATTAATAAATATTAAAAGCTTTTCCAGGCTAACATAACAATATCGATTTATGAAGGTGATTGTAATAACTATAGTATTCTTATTATTTCAACATCCCCACTTAATAAAATATTTGAATAATTTTAATTAACTTTTAATATTAATACAGATTAATTTAGTACAAAACAAGTGCTTGGTTTGTGGAACGGATTTTGTAAGATTGTCCGCTACCATATTTTCTGAAGATATGTAATTGACTGTTATAGAACCTTCATTGATTTGATCTCTGATAAAATGATGGCGAACTTCTATATGTTTTGATCTTTATTTAAATGCGTCTGATTTTGCTAACTTAAGAGCACTTTGGTTATCGCATTTGATTGCAATTGAGTCCGTTCTTATTTGGAGTTCTTCTTGAAATTGTTTCAGCCAGATGGCTTCTTGCACAGCTGACGATTGTGCCATGTATTCAGCTTCGGTGCTGGATAGAGCGATTGTTGGTTGTCGTTTACTGCACCAGGAAATTGCACCATTACACATATTGAAAACATATCCCGTGCAAAAACGACGTTTGTCGACATCAGATATGCCCAGTCCACATCAGAGAAACCATTTAAATTTTTAGTTCCTGAGAACTTTATTTGCTAATCAATAGTACCTTTGAGATACCGAAAAATTCGCTTGACAGCAGTCCAATGTTATTATTTATTATTAAATCGACTGACATCATTTACAGCAAAAGTAATGTCCTGCCTTTTTCCCTGTGAAAGTACAGTAAACTGCTTCCTGATATGGAACATTTAATTTTATTCGTTTTGGATCAAAACACCTGTAACCTTTCGTTTGTTCACTATATCCAACAAATATCATTTTAACTGACTTTAAGTCCCACTTTCTTCTTTTCTGCTTCGGCACATGAACCATGCAAGATGTTCCAAAAATATGCATGTAATTTAAATTGACCTTTTTTCTTGTCCATATTTCTTCCGGATTTTGGTTCTGAATCACGGAGCTGGTAGATCGATTGATTATACATACAGCAGTATTTACAGCTTCTGCCCAAAACGATTTGTCCAGCTTGGCATCTGCTATCATACATCTTGCTCTTTCAACTATGGTTCTGTTTTTTCTTTTGGCCAAACCATTTTGCTAAGGCGTGTAAACGTTCGAAATTTGATGTATGAAACCAGATTTCTTGCAGAATGATTCAAAATCTTTACTTATGTATTTACTTTCATGACCCAATGACCCAACCTTCGATGCCATGTCATGAGATTCGACGATCGTTTGGCAATCATAAATGACGGAGTTTCATCTTGGAGTTTATAAACTCCACCCGACATCTTTGCTTTGATGAGAAGCTCCTTTTCTTTGTTGAAAATCCTGCAGACATCTTTGTTGAAAATAACTTCGTTCTTGTTCTCGACTATTTGAGACACAGATAAAAGATTCGTTGCTAGTTCTGGCACGAGTAAAACTTCTCTTACTTCGAACGCTTTGCCATTCATTTAAAACGTTACATCGCCTGAGCCTACCACTTTTAGTTTTTCATTATTGGCAGTAACTATATCTTCAATTGATGATTTTTCAACATTTGATAATAAGCTCTTGTTGGATGTCATGTGTTGTGAAGCCCCGCTGTCGATATCGAGCTTTGATCTAAGCTACATGATCCATTGAAAGCATTTTTTGCCTCAGACTTCTTAAATTACTTCTTTTTGTGGCAATCTTTAGCTAGATGTCCCTTTTTGTTGCATTCGTAGCATCGAAAATTTGATTTTGTGTTGCTTGTCTTGTTACCCTTCTTTTTATTAAATAATTCTGGACCAAATATTATTGATTCGCTTTAATGAAAAAAACAGACGACTATTCTTTATGATATTTATTTTAAGAATAAAACATAATAATATTTTCTTTTGATATAAACTTCTATGTGTTTTTAGAGTTATTTATGTTTTTTATGTTATAGTGAATAACTGGAGGTATATCATATGAATGTTGTATTCAACACTCCTCCTCATTCGTATGAAGCCCACATTCTATTCTTAACTCTTTTATTCGTCCGGGTCCTAATGGTTTTGTTAACATATCTGCTAACATTTCGTTTGATGAACAATACTTGCAAACTATAATTTTCTTCATGATGTAGTCCTTGACGAAATGAAATTTGGTGTCGATGTGTTTCGAACGATTGCTAACCTTCTCTTCTTGAATAAGTTTTAAGCAACTTTGGTTGTCTTCAAAAATTAATGTTGGCTTGTTCTATCTGTATACAATCCAAGTCACTTAAAATGTTTTGAAGCCAAGTTGCTTCTTTACATCCTTCGGAGAGTGCAATAAACTCAGCTTCTGCCGTTGAAAGTGATACACAACTTTGTTTTCTGCAACTCCAGCTAACTGCTCCTCTTTGTATGAAACCGCCGGCCGTCCGTTAATACTTTATGGATTGTTTCATTCCAAACATGTGCCGCCTGTTTAAGTCCATATATGCTTTTCCGAAGCTTACAAACCATTTTATCTCCTCCTGATTCAAAGTTGCTTCATATAGATGACTTCATTTAGATTTCTGTTGAGAAATGCAGACTTTACATCTAAGTGATGTATTTTCATCTGTCGTTGTCCCGCTATTGAATAAAGTGTTCTGAAGGTAGATTGCCTTGTAACTGGCGCGAAAATTTCATCATAATCATGACCGTACTTTTGACTGCATCCTTGTTCGACTAGTCTGGCTTTAAATTTTTTTACTTTTCTCTTTTACATCAAGTTTAACTTTTAAAGTCTATTTACAACCAACCACATTTACTCCCTGTGGTGGAGTGGCTCATTCGCAGGTTTCGTTTTTCCTTAAGCTTTGAATCTCCTCCTTCATAGCTACTTTCCATTGTTCGCTCTCATTACAGGATAAAGATTCTCTCTAACTTCTTGGTTCTTGAATGATTTGCGTTTGTGCTGAATTTATTTCGTTAATTAGACGTGATGGTGGCTTGCCTTTAGTTAATCTGTTTGACTTTCTTAAGGTTGTTTCTTCAGTTGATTCTGTATTGTTTTCTAGATCCGGGATAGTGTCAGTTGCATCTT